>CM054120.1:111426960-112026960 GCA_028673005.1 Tanypteryx hageni
TATATTTTACTGTAATATTTATGTAACTTAATATCTTTTAATATGTACATATTGTAATTACTTATATGACGAAAGGGTTAAATGTAAGAAGGGACTGTATAGTCTCAATTTCGCCCTAATAAAGTCGTTTGTCTGTCTGTCTGTCTTTCTCTCTTTCCCTCTCTCTCTCCCTCCCTTTTTTCCTCCCTCTCTCCCTTCCTCTCTCCCTTCCTCTCTCCCTTCCTCTCTCCCTTCCTCTCTCTTCCTATCTCCTTTCCTCTCTCCCTTCATCTCTCCCTTCCTCTCTCACTTCCTCTCTCCCTTCCTCCCTCCCTTCTCCCTTTCCCCCTCTCTCACGTCTCCTTCAGACTTCCTATAGCGTCGTACGCTTGCTCTCCCCCGCTCACTTCACTTCGTGAAGATTTCCCTTATAATTTAACCTTCTGTTATTTTCCCGTTCATTCTCGACTGGGTTCATTAAAAGCGTGCGACTGTTTATTATTTCGAGCTTTCAGCCTGCCCGAGACAGGATGTAGCACTTAAAACGCTCAAATTTTTATTTTGTTTGGGGATTTAAGATGGCCGATCTTCAATTCTTTGGGTTCTGTACCCGGGACGGCGCGTGACTTCCACGATCGACGACACGCGCACGTATACACGCGTATTAATTCCCGACCTCGATCCGATGGCGACCCGGCGCTATTTTGGGGCGCTTCTCCGCGAGTCGAGACGTTCTCTCGAGTGCTTCTTTTTCGAGCGGAATATCGTCGCATTCCACGTGCACGGTCGGTGATTCGCGAGGGTATGAGTTCCGGTATCGGCTCTCCTCGTCTCATCGCACGCGCATTCGTAATGAAGGGTTGGTGTAATCGCAGCTCACTTGTCTCTGTAGGCGTGGGACGTAAACGGCGAAACCGTTCGAGTCGGCCTTCGAAACCTCGGAACGCATTCATCCGTTAGACAACGCCCCTCGTGGAGGAGCAAGTGCTCTAAATAACACTTCTCTTCGTAGTGCGGGTCTTTCAAGGTCTCGTCACGCGTTCACTCCTTCCAACGGCTTCGTTTTCGACTTCCCTGTATTTTCCTCTCTATCTCTTCCTCCCTCTCTCTTCCTGTCTCTCGTCCTCTTCCTTATTCTATCCTCGTCTCTTCTTTCCTTCCTCGCCTCGCCTCCTTCCTTTGCCCCGCCGTGCAGCAAATGACACCCCTTGTTTAGGCCCCCCTGGAGTTCTCCCCGGCGATGATAGTGACTGCTCTCTGGTCTCGTGTCAGATGGGGGACTTTGAGTCACTCCATCAGTCATTGTTTCAGCATGAATTCGCTAATAAATTTGTGAAGATTAATTTTGGCGAGACGACGGTTTGGGGTTTTACTTTTTTACTCCTAAATAAATCCTTTTTGCTCCTCTGCTGTTCCTTTAAGTTAAGGGTAAAAATTTCAGTAGATCAAGTACGGCTGACATTAGATATGTTGGCAATTAAAGAATTATTATATATATTTATTTGGTTATTTTTAATTTATTTATTGCTGCTGTCTGCAAATGACAAAAATCACAACAATAACGATTGAAGAATTGAGAAATTCATCGATATGTACTGCTAGCTTACACCTTTTTTGCGAGTGATGTATAGATTGAACGTCGGGATAGCGCCTTCAAGATGATTTATCGTTCCTAGACCTCTGATAAGAGTCTTTTTTTACTGAATTATTTGTCCCAAAGTCAGTTACATGGAAAGGTATATTTTACAAAGGAGATGTAAAGAAAAGAAGCTCCGATCCAAAACTTTTATCTCGTTTCTCGTAATTATAATATATTTACGAAGACATTCCTGTGAATATCAAATGAATACATAAATTTCACGATTGTAAATCGACTAGAACTTTAGAAAAATTTGTTGCATTCGAGTTTCCCGCGTTTGAATTATTAAAAAATTTTAATTTAAAAAAATTCCTGTTTTGAAATCAATCTCAATACCTGAAGGTAAATCATAGATCACTAATAATAACTTTTATTGTTAATATGCCAAGCGTGAGATTTTGGTGAAATATACCTATAATACCCGATATTACGAAATTTTCTACAGCTACGTTTGATTGGAACAGTATTGTTTCTCACCGAATTCATGGAAGTTTTTATCTCTCGTCCGTCTTTTTTAATGTGCATTGACCTGATTATGCGACGTAAAACACAAATGTCTTCAATAAATTTGGATTTGTCAAATTAACTAGAATTATATTTTCGTTTTCACGTTACCAAACGTTCCTTAGCTGATGTAAATAGCATTAGAGATGAAGTGGCCGTTCGAGTCTTCTGCGCTACTGAAAGAGATGACTTCTCCACCCTTTCCTTAGTCTCCTAACTTAACTACTTGTCGTCCCCTTCCATAAGCACACTTTCTCTCGCCTTCACCGTCTGCCACACACCCTTCTTGCCTTCTACCCTGACCCCGCCTCTCACGGCAAACATTCTCCACACACACCCTACTTCCATAATTTCCCTATTAGGGCGGTAACATAGGAATGGAAATTTACCAACGTGGGGCCCAAACACTCGACCCTTATTATCCTAGCAAATTACTTTCCTTGACAAAGTATTTACCCAATTATAATAAATAATTGGTTTTCGTTGTGTTTTACTGACCATTTAATAACTAAAGTATTGTGTTAACAAAATAGGCATTGCGTCGTAAGATGTTTAGTGTACATCCGGTCTAGTTAAATGATCAACTTTGATCTTCATTATGTACATATCAATCAATATGTTAAGTTTTTGTTATTTAAATTAATTTTTTTATCTCCAATATTGGGTAATAGTTTTGTTTTTATCAAAATACGGTCTCCGAAAAGAATGCTCTTACCTTAAGGCTTCGTACTCGGGGTCTTCTAGCCTCCAGCTTCTAAAGCTCTCTCCAATTGATGCATCTGCACTTTACTCTTCCTCGATCTGGTTCTCGCATTGCATCCAACAGTATCTAAAACCACTAAAATTTATCTTCGAGTAATTTCCATATCTCTTCCTTATTTTTCAGTCGAGGCTAGTAATCACGCAAGAGAGTTTGTGCGGTTATCTGATATCTCAAATATTTTCTCTCAGCTTTCCCCTTCAGTACATTATTTTAATTTACGTTTGTTTCTTCACATCATTTTTTATTGCTCACTCCATCAACTTTCTACTAATTTAGTAGTCATACATCTATAATTACGAACCCGTTACTAATTTACCAATCGAGAATTCGTGAACGTAGTCATTATTATGCTTCGTAATCCATATTGTTTAATCCATTTATGGGCAAATTATTTCTATAGGTTCTAGGACACAATCAGTTATTCACCACTCTCTCTAACAAAGATAGCGGAATTTACGCCTTCGTATATTTTACAAAGTTAGAATATGGTAGATGGCAGCACTAAACAAAAGCGGGATAAATGGCTCCCACGAACCAAGATAAGGAATATATTTGGTGGGAAATATACTTCCCTCCCCCTTTCCCCCTCCCTTATCCCTCCCCTAGCCCTCCCCCTTAACCCCTCTCCCATCCCTCCCCCATTCCCCTCTCCTCTCCCTCCGCCTTCTCCCTCGCCTCTCCCTCCGCCTTCTCCCTCGCCTCTCCCTCCGCCTCCCTCGCCTCTCCCTCGCCTCTCCCTCGCCTCTCCCTCGCCTCTCCCTCGCCTCTCCCTCCCCCTCTCCCCCCCCCTCTCCCCCCCCTCTCCCTCGCCTCTCCCTCGCCTCTCCCTCGCCTCTCCCTCGCCTCTCCCTCGCCTCTCCCTCGCCTCTCCCTCGCCTCTCCCTCGCCTCTCCCTCGCCTCTCCCTCGCCTCTCCCTCGCCTCTCCCTCGCCTCTCCCTCCCCTATCCCTCCCCTCTCCCCTCCCCTATCCCTCCCCTCTCCCTCCCCTCTCCCCTCCCCTCTCCCTCCCCTCTCCCCTTCCCCCTCCCATCTCCCCCCTCCTCTCCCCATCCCCTCTCTCCCTCCCCTCTCCCCATCCCCTCTCTCCCTCCCCTCTCCCCCATCCCCTCTCCCTTTTCCTACTCTCCTCCTGGGTGTGCCGGTGATATAGTGGTTAGAACGCCAGCTGTTACTCGCCTGCTGCTCGAAAGGGCAGCGGCCACGATTCCTGCGAAAGTAGGATTTGTGTGGTTTGAGGAGACCGCGCAAATTCAGCGTTTTGTCTTTCGAAAGGGACGTTAAGCAGTTGACCCCCTTGGTGCTTTTCGTAAAGAGTAGTCTAATGCCGGAACTTGATTCCCATCCTCCTTTCTGCGTGTATGTGCAGTAAATGATAGTGCAAAAAGACCATAGCGGTCGACGCACTTAAAAAATCAATTACTCCTCTTTTCTCCTCCCCCTCAGGCTCCATCATTTCATTTTTCTCTGCCTTTGGAGACGGCGCGTGAAGCCATCGCCCTTTCTAACTTGAATTTTTCATACCTCATTTTAATCATCCACGTAATTCACAGGAGATGGAGTCTCGCGGTCGGCTACTCCCTCTCGAAAACCGCGAGAAACGAAAGGGAATTCGCTTGATGGAAATCCCTTTTTCCCCAGGAAAGGTCGAAACTCGAAGCGAAACCTAGGGTTTCTCTGGTTTACGTGCAATCGACACGTCGCTTCGTGTATAGCTTGTGTTCCTCGTCGTTCGACCGAAGCATTACGGGTGTTGGGTCTCAGGGGCTAATGAAGGGCATTTATCGTCTCTCTTCCGTCTCGATTCATTACGGTCGTAATTAACGGGTTAGTCGCATGGTGGGGGTCGTTTCGCCAGCGTCTCCGAGATTTCGAAAGGATGGGGAAAAGGACGTTGGAAGGGGGAGTGAAGGAGTGCCGTAGGGGCCTTGAAGGGAGTTAGGAGTATGAGGCGGTGGTAAATTGCCGAAAGGCCCCAGTTTCCCCTCCCTCGGGACCTCTCTTACTCCGATTGGTCCTTATCCTCTCCATCTTCCCAGTCAAAAGCAGACTGTCCGGCCGACTCGAAAAAAAAAAGAATCTCCTTATCTCTTCGACTCCATCTCGATTCTTTTGAATCGCGCTCTTTTCGTTCGCTACATTTCGCGCCGTACATGAGCCGTAAAAATGCCTTGGCAGACGGCTCGACGTCGCCGTTTTGCAGGAAGCTATTGCGCATACCTCGATGGCGCACGTTATCACCACGCGGTGTTTTTATTAACGGAGCGTGCATTTAACCAAATTGTTCTTTTTTTTAAAAAATTAAAGTATCATTCGCGGATATTTTGAATTATAGATTTTTCACGTAAAGTCTTGAGTTAATTTTGGCAGCATAGATTCTATAAACGTTCCGCTCCTCGCCCTGTGCCTCGTAGACTGCTGCGACGCGGAGATTCTAATATTTAGAGCGGTTTTCCGCAACCTTTTTTTTTCGCGGCGTACTTTCGGGTTTACATGATCACCACGTCACACCGAACCTAAATTTCGTGACATTTTGCATAACTATTGTATCGCTCGGTAGCCAAAATCGGGATAAGATAACCTTTCCCCACTGATGGGACAAATTACTGCCAAATTAATGGAATTTTAAATATGTACCCTATTTTAACTTTCTTATAAACCTAAAAAGAAAGTATTGTATTCGTGAAGAAATCGGCTTCAAGATTTTGATGGAAATATACGTTTTAGGTGTCCCTGAGGCAATAAAAGTGGTTTTCGCCATGCCGTCTGTATGCTTGTCCGTCTGTCGGTCTGTTCACGGTTCTAGGGCCCAAACGCGTACATAAAATTTAACGATATCTCGTATTTACGCAATATATCATGTTTTGCAAACACTTTTTGATATAAATGATATTGCACAAAAATAAAGGGGAGTTTATTCTTTGCGATTTTCGAAAAGATTTATTTCTTCAAAAATGACTCATAGAATTTGATTAAAATCAATCCAATTGTAGAGCCTGATGTCACAGATTATACTGCGTTAGCCAAATGTCTCAAAAAATCACTATATGGCGTCCAGTGACATTGCAATGCACGCAAAGCTACCTTACCTAAGCATTATGACGTCACGCCTCCGCCGCGATCCATTCCAAGTCTTACTACAACCTTAAGGTTAAACTAAATCGAATGACATATCATGTTTATGGATAATATCATTCATAATAGACACTCTGAAGAGATGAACGATATTACGCAACGATTAAGGGTACTTTATTCTAGGATATTTTGATACAAAATTCGATTTACTCAAAAATGGATTTGGATTAAAATCCATCCAATCGTACAGCCTGATGTCACAAATAATACTAACTAAGCCATATGTCCCAAAAAATTTCTATATATCTTCCAGTGGCATTAATTTTGTACAAGACGCTCAGCGCGTGCGTCAGAGGGGAGGGAGAACTCTGGGATTTCCTATTCTAAAATTTCTTACTTTTCTGTTAACGCTACTCCCTTATTAGTGAGAGGTGATAGATGTTAAAGGTTGATGGTATCAGTCGCCTTGTTTCTGTTGCTTCTCATTATTATTATCATTGGCAGTGAATTGCCAAGCACACCGAGTTCATTTCGGGGCAAATAGTGTAGTGAGACCAAACGTGTACGAGAAAGTTTGTGTAATGTATATTTCGCCATTTATTAATTTGGGAACGGGAGAAAAATTCTGCCAGGACTGGGAATCGAGCGGATTTCCTACCACATGGCTGGCCAAGCCCACGCCCAATTAAGAAAATCCTTTTTCCGAAACGGGAGAATTAATCTGCTATGATAGTTTACTGGTAGAATATCCACCCGGAAAATGGAAGACTCGGGTACGGTTCGTGGTCACGGCAGAATTTTTCTCCTGTTTCCAAATTATTCCCTGTCAGTATAGTGATATTCTGATTAATTATTTCCATCAACTCTCTTTTTATATAATTTTCAATTTCGGTTGGATCACAATATTGTTAAAAGTTGAAATATCTGGTTCTGCAATTGATATTTTACTTCGTTTAGGTTTCACATAATTAAAGTAGTCATAGTTGAATAATGCTGAAAATACTGAATATATTTATGTTGCAATAGATTAAATACGCGTATGCATTTGAATTTCGTGCTGTAGTGGTTCAATACTCAGGATTAAGGGCAAAATTTACTATCTAGAATTATAAATTAATTCATTTTACTAATGAGTTCATCAGTTTATATTGGAGTTCATTTGAAGCATTTTAATAATATTATTATTTTGTATTATTTAGACTGTATCCAAATTCGTGATAAAATAAAACGCACTGTACAGTGTCAGTTGCGGTCCTTGCATACATGTATTTCTATCTTTCCAAATGAAGTTCTAAACGTTATTAGCGAAGTAACTTCAAATTAATTGTGTATTTTACTAGCTGACATTATTACTTTGAGTTGCGTACCATATTGTTGCTTGATTAATGATTTGTAAATAAAAATGTTGGCACAATTTAAATGATTACATTAGTTAAATAGACATCATCAGTCATTAGTCCCCAATTGGGGTCTCGGATTACGTTGTGTTTATTCTTATCCTCGAGCATGGTATTAGGCATTAAGCTTGAGCATGCGAGAATTTTGTGTAATTTTGGATAGCGAGCTCCGATCTCATATTTACTTAAATTGTTATGTCTAAGTTTAAGTTTACATAATTAACTCTTGATTTTTCGTTTGACCATAAAACTTCTCGTTAAGATACCATAGATATTATGATTCATAAAACTTTATTTCACCTCTTGTAGAATGCCTATAAATAGGGGCATGTTTATGAAGCACTTTTCTCGTTTAAACTTGTAGTAAACTACAGGTTTGTTACCGTAAACATTTAGGAGTTTTGGGATTCATGGAAATGGTTTTTAAGTCTTGGTAATCAAATATTAGTGCAGTAAAAGCTTTGTTATCCGGCACATAAATATCCGGAAAACTCGATAACCCGGCATATTTACATTCCACTTGGCTTGTGAGAATTTGATATTTAACTCTTTTTTACCTGCACATATTTTACCCATCCAAGCAAAAAGGCTTCGAATATTCTATCTCCAAGTACAGGATAGATAAGAAAAAGAATTGTGTAGACGCTTATCCAAAAATTTGACATTATTAGGCGTTTGGAAAGAAGGTGAAAAACAAAGTGTTGATGGATGAGTTCAGTGTTGGTTCTTCAATAATTTATGACATTAAGGCCCTAAAAGATGTTTTGCTTGTCCTATACATACTCAGTATGTTGGTTACAATGTGGTTTGCATTAGTCCATATACAAATTTTCAGTTTTACTATTGTCATCAGTTGGTGAATCCGGCACCCCCAAATTCCCATTCGTGGCGAATAACAAAGGTTTTTGCTGTATATGAGTGGAATCATTTTGTAGGCAAACATTTATGTGAGTCTTGCTACAAGAATATGGGAAGTATCTCATGAGATAATCTTCTCCAAAAATTATCTATCCTCTCTGTTTACCTGCTTCATTTTCCGTGGAATACAAAGATTAAACCGATGTCTCAATTTTGTCAGTGTATTTGTTGTCACATGAGCCACGATGAACGCCAGGAAGTTTGTTTTGGGCGAGGAACGACGCTTAATTGATTTCTCGGATGACTGGGGAGCAAAACGATGGGAGAGGTTGTATCAGCTGTGTATTCGCTAATTGAAAATTCAATTTCGAGCGAAATTACTATAATGGATTCGTGTGATCAAGTTTTTAATTTGATTGGAATACTTCATTTTGAGATGGGGACTCGCGTCTTCGGTTAAACGTGGAAGATTTTGTTTCGCCGTAACTAATTTATCTGTGGTCCTTTTGGAAAAGCCTTCAATGATATTACTGAAAATGTATTCTTAAAATATAAGAGTCGTGGAAATAATGCCAATCATATTATAGATAAAAGCCGGCGAGAAATTCGTCTTTGACTGATAATAGCCTTGGGTATGACATTAAAAAGTACGATCGAGTTTAAAAAGCCTGAATAGCGTGTAGTTAAGAGGGCAATATATTGTTGCGAAAGTGCTTGGGGCTGAGGTTGTTTAAAAAGTTTAAATTTAGAAATATTCTTAATTACATTAGTTGAGATATATTCTTACCTGTCTTGTTTTAGGCAATAATAAAAATATAAAATAGTTATATTGATAGGAGAACTGTTAACTAGAGTGTTTTTCTTAGATTGTTGCTTAAATCCATGGAAGTCGCGTGATATTAAGTTAAACCTGAGTAATATGAATCGATCGATTAATATTTTGTTGAAGTTGATTACCTTTTAAATAGAGATCTTTTCTAACCATTTTTTGCATAACGTACCTTTAAGGGCGCAGTAGAACCATTGCTGAAGCAATGATAGCCATTTCTTCCGATGTCCGGGACCAAATAAAATAATCTCTTGAATGATAAAATTATTTTTATTATTATCATCACGAATTTCTTTGATAATATACGTTACTGTGTTTGGCACGTACAATTTATTGGCGCATTTTCTTTCAATGAAGACCGACGGTTTTATTTCATCGAATATCTGCGAAAACTTTTCACCATATAATTTAGATATTAGTGTAACATATAATCACTTGTTTTTCATGGTGTTATTAGTTTGTAAATTCTACATCGCAGAATAAATATTAATTACGAGAACGGAAAGATTCGATGACTTCTCAGAATACAGTCATACTTCACTTTGCGCTACCCCCGTTTTAAGCGGGTCCTTTATAGCGCGAAGCAGTCCCGCACCCACCACGTGTTCAAAAAAATAGGCGGCCTAACCATAAATGTATGGGAAATTCCATTTTCACAGGCTTGTGTATTTTGGTATAAATGTGTTTGGATCCTCACTTAGGGCCAGGATGTGACATAACCATGGTATAAAAGAAACCCACAGGACGGCACACCATTTTTATCTCTCGCTCAACGGCTACTTTGGCGTTATTGTTTTTAAAGAAAGGAGACTTTCCGAGTAAAATTTCCTCGCCGATTTATTTGAGATTTCATTGATACAGGGAATAATTACATCTTTGCCAGAATATAAGGACGTTTTTAGTTTTCTATACCATTTGAAAATTACCGACGAAGATAAGTTACTGAAATAATGTAAAGATTTACCTCTGGCGTTGATGGATGGAAGCCGACAAGAAGCTGATTTTTCAGGTTAACGGCGTGTTTTTATTAATAGTACCGTAATACCCCGCCAACGCTGCCCCGTAGCACGATGATTCGTTATAACGCTCTTTGTTTTCGGGCAGATTTTTTACTTTTTGTGGGCGCTATTAACTCAAGAAGAATTAAATACGACTTTCAAATTTATATTTTTGCAGTATAAAAGCCCGTCAATATGACGGGACGGAATAAATTATTTATAATTTAACTTAAAATACTGTACTGAGACAATAATGAGATCTGGATTTCGACAATGGCATAGTTGTTAAGGCAAATCCTCATTAAAATCGCTAAATTTTGCCAAAATAAGTCATTTTAAACGTTGCATTTGCGGACAGATGGAGACAATCAACGATAAGACTAAAAAAACTTTGTTCATTTTCATTTAAAAGTCCCAATTTGAAGATCGAGGGTCAATGTTTCTAATTTTTTATGAGCAAAAGAATGAAAGCTTGCACGTGTTATGCTATGTGAAATAGAAATTATCTCCAGGAGTCGAGTCCGGGTCTTTTTGTGGGAATTTTTTGCCTATGATAATTCCGAGGACAAATGAGGTGCCTAAACAAAATTTCGTTGACCTGGCTGAAGAAGCGTGTTTGATGATGTTCTTCGTAAGCGTTGCGCTATAGAAAAAATAATATAAAAAACGAGACGTGTGATTTGATTTTTTTGCACATTTTCTGTATGTAGCCGAGAATTTTCAATCAAAATAACTGAAGAAAACTGCCGAAATAGTCGAAAGAAGCACAGCAGAATCACCACGTTCTCGGATTGCAGAGCAACCTATGGTTTTGTTTACATATCTCACGAAATTTGACGCCTATAGTTGATATTGGGCACCAATTATTAAGTGAGAGGGTGTGTAGAATCTGTTACATTGTGAGAGAATGACAAATAAACTACGACAGTTACTATATTATTGGGTTTCTAGTGTGTAGCAGATCTACATGGCGCATGGATTAATTATTTGCAGTACACTTTTTAGAGTATCGGATAGAAGAGCGGATATAGTACTGATATTTTAAAAACAGGTAATAAATTACGATTTTAGGAACGCATACCCACAAGTACTCTACCAAAATGACCCCGCATAACGCTGATTCAGTTAGCGCTCTCGTTTTCAGGGACGCATCCCCAGCGATAACGGGGTATGACTGTATTACACTTTAGTTTTCGCGGGCATGGTACCAGGGGCGTCCCGAGGAATTTTGGCGCCACGGGCGAGATAGCACTCCAGTTATTGTTTGTTTGGATATTTACAAAGGACATGTTAATTTATTCATCGCTCTGTAAAATTTATTGATAATGAAAAATTAAAAGGAATGCCATCAAGATTCTAGCCTGTTCGTCGATACAAATTGGAATCCAATATTTTGTCACTTGCAAGTAATGCATAGATAAATGATCTGGATGGCGCCCCTAAAACTTTGGCGCCCCTCTTTGACACAATGACCCCGTTTTGCGGGAATTTCGTTTACCACGAAATTTTCTGGAACCTGTCGCTCAAAGCGAAGTATAGCTGCATTTTAAATCGACTGATTATTCCAAGAGCGGTTATTAGTCCTTGAGTCCATCTCTTTCGTCTGTATATGAGATTCTTTGTAGAATAGTTTTCATGAAGGCGTAGTCGGTGATAGTGGCTAGTGTCTCATACGATTTTCTTCTTTTTTACAGACGAGGATTTTGTGAGTGCTTCTGATTTTTTCAGTTAGTCTTCTTCGAGATAAAATTGGTGATTTAATATTTTACTATTTGTTCGCGACTCTCAATATCGCTATTATATTTTCACCGTTTGAAAACCGGTCTTTTTTATGCCATTTCTCTCATGGTATTTTTTTTTACCTATTTGAGAGTCTACCCACACGTGCGAAGTGAGATTTCCACCTTTCTTTTGTATCAGTACTACAAATTTCAGCATTATTTCGAATCGGCTCGTTATTCACATCCGGAAATGCCCCGTAAAGGCGTTGGTGGTATTCCATTTTCTATTCTCATTGCTCCTTCTTTCGATTGTCACTTTTTTCCTATCCTGTCTTTCGGAATTCCCATTTAGCACTGTAAAGGCTTCTGTAACTTTACTCGGCAATT
Organism: Tanypteryx hageni; assembly: GCA_028673005.1. Taxonomy (NCBI): domain Eukaryota; kingdom Metazoa; phylum Arthropoda; class Insecta; order Odonata; family Petaluridae; genus Tanypteryx; species Tanypteryx hageni. The sequence goes on from CM054120.1 coordinate 111,439,109, forward strand.
CTTAGTCCCCTGCAATTCTGGCTTACGCAAATTCATTAACTGTCGGATTCTTCGTTAATAAGAGAGCATCTGGAATTTCCTCCGCCAACCTTAACATTCGTCAATTATTAATTCTTGTCTCTGACTCGCAGTTGTAATGTGTTTTTAATGAAGCCAACCATCATTATTGTAACGAAAAGTTTTATTTTCACTGGGATTTTATACTTTTTATTTAATTTAGCTCATTTCTGTTGTATTTTTGCTCGGATTCGCCGAATAAAACGGCGATTCTCTTCTGTATCCATAAATCGTATCTGGATAAAAACTGTTGTCACTCTCTCCTAAATATTGTTGAGTTATATATACAATAAATCTATATAAGAGCCTTTATTAGTGGTACTTCTTGAAAAGATGTGTAAAATTACTTATCTTTTTCTTTTATTTCACCTAGTATGAATATTTACATTGAACCATCATCTTTCTCTTTTCTCCATTGGTGTCTTTCTTATATAGTTTTCTAAATTTATTTATTATTAACGAGACATTTTACCGTAAAATGACATTAATGTGCTTAACGTGAATTACTTGGATAAGTAAATAAATCGAGCGTTTTTCTGGAAAAATCCAAATAGTGAAGAAACTTAAAAAATTTCCTTAAGCGCGTGATCCAACATGGGGCAATATTTTCCGTATCTCCACCTCAGTTATTTATACTCACTCATATTCCTCTTCCTTCATCAGTTATCCGATCTCATCTTTCCCTTCAACTTTTCTCTCTCTCAATTCTCATTTCTCTCTCTCTCTCATCGCTTTTTCTTCCCTTCATTAACTCAAGACACCAGTTCTCTCAAGTAGGAACTCCAACTGACGTCTCATTTATATATACATGTATTTATTTATCCCCTATAGAAATTTCTCGCTCACCCTTTTTCCCTAAATTTCTTTCCCCGTCCCTTATTTCATTTCCCCTTTCCATTTTTTCTCTCGATCAAATTTTGCAGGCGTTTCAATGAAATTGGCACCACCCCGCCTCCTACGATAAGCCCTACGCCCTCCGCCACTCCACCTCTCGACTCTATCCCCTCGAATACCCCTTCCCACTTCATTTTCCCCTCCGTATTCCACCCCCTTCTCTCTCTCTCTCCTTTATTTCTCTCACTTTCTGGACATACTTTCCTCTAATTCTTTCAAATCGGCCCGGGACTACCCTCCATTCCATCATTTCTGTTCTCACCCTGCGTACCATTCTAGGACCCGCCCTTTCTGAAGCATACTCTTTCCCCCTCCACCTTTCCTTACCGTTTCCCCTTCCATTTTCCTATCCACGCTGCAATCCCCACCTCATTCCCTCTTCCCTCCCTCTGCTATTTCGCGCCTCGCATTCTCCTCACTTCTTCGCTATATCCCTCTCTTTATATAAGCTCACATCCCCCACGACCGTAAGTTCCCTAGCTACCCTCCGCTTCCTCCCTCCCTCCCACTCCCTCCCTCCCACTCCCTCCCACTCCCTACTTCCCACTCTCCCTCCCACTCCCTCCCTCCCACTCCCTCCCTCCCACTCCCTACCTCCCACTCTACCTCCCACTCTCCCTCCCACTCCCTCCCTCCCACTCCCTCCCTCCCACTCCCTCCCTCCCACTCCCTCCCTCCCACTCTCTCGCTCCCACTTCCTCCCTCCCACTCCCTCCCACTCTCTCCCTCCCACTCCCTCCCTCCCACTTCCTCCTTCCCACTCCCTCCCTCCCACTCCCTCCCACTCTCCCTCCCACTTCCTCCCTCCCACTCCCTCCCTCCCACTCCCTCCCTCCCACTCCCTCACTCCCACTCTCTCCCTCCCACTCCCACCCTCCCACTCACTCCCTCCCACTCTTCCTCCCACTCTCCCTCCCACTCCAATTTCCAGATATCCAACCCAACCCTCCCGATTGCATTGCATCCGCACTCTCTCTTTCTGTCTAAATGAGCCTTATCCTTCCCTGCCTTTCCTCATCGCCCTTCCATCTCCATCCTCCCGCCACTTGTGATCCCTCCCGAGCCCCCCGCTTCTGCCCCCCCCCCCCCGCTCCTGACCCCACCGCTCCTGACCCCCCGCTTCCGCCCTCTCACACTAAATCAGCCCTCAACCCGGCGGCGCGGGTGCAAGGTGGGGCAACGGGCAACCTCGGCACCTACTTTCCCACACTTATTAAATTCCCGGAATGGCTTCAGAAGGCAGAAGATGCGGTTGAAGGGCGGGGGAGGGAAAGGGGGAGGAACGGAGGAGTTGGGAGCGGGGTCGCGGAGGGTTGGAGTGAAAGGGCCACTATGCGGCACCACTGTACCGTGCAAAAAACAACGGAGGAAAGACGGCCGCAATTGAGGGATAGGAAGCGATAATTTTACTTCTCCGAAGAGCAGTGGGTTTTATTTGGAACTATCTGTTGGCAGGCTCTCTCGATCCCCTTCCTTTTTAATTTTTTTTCGCTCTGGATAACGAAATTACATTCTAGCAGTTTAGCACGTATCGAACCTCTTGCTGTTTCCCGTAACGCAAAAGAAATTTCCTCGAGCTTTTTCGGGGAATATTTCGATTATTGGGCGCATAATCCCTGTTTTATTTTGAAATTTTGAGGAAAAAAAACAACACGGTTATCGTATACCCATATTTATCAGTTTTATGTAAATTGAAAATCACTCGATTTTTTCCTAAAACCTAATAAACTATCGAAGGTCTGATGGGGACTGAAGTGCAATGAGTAAAATGTAATATAAATATAGTTTGCCATGCATTAAAAATTACGTATTTATGCTAATTTCATGAAGTATTTAAAGATTTTACGAGAAGGGAGGGAAATGTGGGATGGAATGTGGAGGATATTACAATTAATCGTTATATAGTAAGGGACCCCTTATCCAGCAAGCTTGGGATGTACGGACTGCTGGTTTATGGGATTTTCCGGATTTTGGGTCCCCATAGGATATACAGGGTGTTTAAAAAGGGTGATCATAAACTTAGGGGTGAATTCTCCAGCCCAAAATGAGCAAAATATTTCATGAACAAATTGGTCGCAATGTGCCCACCTTCCTAAATACGGTCTCCTGAAAGTTTAGTAAACAGCATACAGTAGAACACTAAGAAAGACCAGCTATACCTGAGGGCGGTTCACGTCGCAGCAAATGCTCAAAAAGCCATCCGCCAGCTTGGCATACGTCAAAGCATGATGGTGCACCAGCGGACTTCAGTTTAACTGCTAGAGAACACCTCAGCAACACCTTCCCAGTCAAATGGATCGGACGAGCTGGACCTGTGGGACGGCCTCCGCGTTCGCCAGACCTACGTAAATCCTCCCAATTTTTATCTGTGGGAACACTTGAAGACTTTGGTCTACTACAGCCCCGTACAGAATTTGGACACTCTTTGCCAGAGAGTGGAGGAGGGTTGTGCCTCCATCCGCCATACTCGAGGCATGTTCGAACGTGTCCAGCAATCTATGTTGAGACGCTCTCAGCTCTGTGTCGAAACTGGCTGTTGGCAGTTTGAGCATCTGCTGTGATGTGAACCACCTTCAGGTATAGATGATCTGTTCGACTGTAGGTTATTTACTCAACTTTCAGGAGACCGTATCTCGGAAGGGGGGCACTTCGCGACCAATGTGTACATGAAATCTTTTGTTCATTTTGGGCTGGAGAATTCACCCTAAGTTTATGCCCACTTTTTTGAAACATCCTGTATATAGTGCGCCACATGTACATACCGTATATAGTAGCATATCCTGAGCAGCGGGCTTCGTTTATCGCAATTATTGGCGCTGAGAGTGTACAATTAATATATTTTCAATAGATAACGCGCACCTAATGTATAACGAGCACCTCAATATTTTTACCGTTCATTAAATAAACGCGCATTCGAAAAATTTCCGCTGGGTATGATTTAACTCCCAAGGAACGTTAAACGGAAAGCGCAATTTATTTAATCTGTTTTTCAAATTTAGAGATCGCTCCCTAAAGAGTCCTTTAGTGAGTTGCCATGTTTAAAACTTCAATGTGTGTGAATACAGAAGCATTTAATGACTTCATTTGTATAGTATGGAAAAATGTGTGGTCTTTTACATTTTAAACTATTAATTAAAATTAGGCTAAAACTCGAGACCTAAGTAAATACTGCCCAGATGAGAAACGATCTTTCCCAACAGATTCTGTTTTATTACGCTTTAGGACTAGTAAATTATTTTTGAACTTGAAAACTTAATTTTAAGCTATGAAAATCCGATTTCAAATAATTGCGTACATCGAGTCTTGAAAAGAAAACGAGAGAAACTATCATGCATTAATCGTCAAGATGGCGAAAATTGTCACAACGCTCGAGATAAATAAACTTTTATTCGCTTTTAAAGTTTTCATTTTTTTCTTATATATACATTTGCGCTAGATATCGAAATTTTTTGTTTGACGAATTTTAGCGCACACGTTATCTTATGTACTAAAGGAACATTACGAGATGTCTAGCGATGTCATCAAGGATACTTTTATTATTGCTGTAATGTATTTGCTCGTAAAAATGACGAGTCACCACACACGCATCAACTAAATTTCTATAGAGTAATATCTTGCTAATACCTGTGTTTAGCATCCATAGGAATACATTCTTTGAGTAACTGTCACACTTCTCAATCACAACACGCTCCCATGCGTATTATTTACAGTAAATAATCATCACGCCACAGTATTTTTGTGCATTACAAGCAAAAGAGAAAAAACTCCCGGCCCAGTCAGCCACAAGCACCAACTTTTGGTAGCGGAACGAAGCTTCGCTTTCGCAATAACGGTAACCTTCCGGTTTTTGGGTCCTTCCGGATTTCGGAATTCAGAATAATGGGTCCCACACTATCTGGTTTTCGGAACATATACTCCATTCCACAATCCTAAGGATTTTGATCTGAATTTTTAAAAAGGACATCACCATCAGGATGATACATAATAAATTAATGGTCAATTTTTAGCTGACGTACCCATCTCGACTTCAGTGTGTCTACATTGGTCATCCATCCTGAGCTCGGTTATTTAATTTTTTAACATTTAAGACACAAGTTCTGCTGTGAAATCGTAAGTTTCTGTGCAAAGGCATCAGGTCTTTTCTCATACATTATTTATATAATTGAACACATTTCTTGAACTTTTGATAATTCCTAACGTGAGTCGTACAATGTATTCTGCGATAGTTGTGGTGGCAAAATTTTAATTGTGTGCGCATGAAAATTAAATCGATCAGTTCGAGGCACTGATAACATCGTCAACATGGCCACGGCACGACGCCTTTATTTGGCTGGAATCGCGCCAAAGTGACGCGTGGAAATAAATCGAGCGCAAAATCCGGGGATCGCTGCTCCATTGCGATGGTAAATTTCGTTTCCGACGTAAGCCAGCCCTAAAGAACCACTGCCAAGTTTTACCCTCAAATTCGTCGATGTTTAGAAATAAATCACTAAGCGAGAGTTTAAAACAAATAGGTACGTCTTAACATTGTCTGGCGCGTCGAGCGTCTTCTATTTGATATGCTCGTTTTTTCCAGTAAAACTTATCTGATATTGATGATGCCTCAGTTGGGTAAACGTCAAAATATTTCAATAATAAATCACACAGTGTCTTGTTCTTTTTGGTAAAGAAAAACAAACTCCAAACTACCTCGGCTCTTCGTTCACAAGCGCTGTTGTTAGAACTCCCGCAACCTCGTTTCTTTTCCGGAAATGTCAGTTCCTTATAAGTCAAAAACTGCGCCATGTTGGCACATGAAAGAGAGCATCCCCGTAAATTGAAAGCTTTTTGCGGGCTTGGTAAAACATAGCATTCTCTCTCTCTCTTCGCTATCTCTCTCCTTATTTCGCTATCTCTCCTTATTTCGCTATCTCTCTCCTTATTTCGCTATCTCTCTCCCTCTTTCTCCCGCACGCCGTGTGTGCTCATTAAATCCAGGTACGAAACGCTTTAAGGGTCGCGTTCTTTCGTGACCCCGCCGTGTGATTTGCATGCATCTATAATGCCGGCGGTGGGTCGTTGACCCAAGTCAAGTGACTCGTTTCCTCAAACCTTCATTTCTCTGCGATTTAAACGAGCGATTTGTCTCTGTGGCGGCGATTCCGTCCTCCTCCTCCTTCACTCCCCATTACTTTTACTCCCTACGAAATATTTTCATCCGATGCGATTCCTCCAAGCTGTCTCTGTAAGGGCTCGCATCCCGTTGGAAGACTCGGCATCCTCGCGCCTTCCTCCTTCCTAGAAGAAGCCTCGCGGCAAATGCCTCCTTCTCCTTTAATCCGGCGGCTGGAGGGTTTGTCAGAAATTGCCTCGTTGGCGCTTTAGGCAGCTTAACACCATCGGTTACCCAAGTATACATTATATGGCAAAGAATTTTGGCCACATAATTTATCAGGTTGGCGGCTTCTTAAAGCGTGTAGGGGGAGATATTGGGATCCTAAGGAGGCGATGTGATGGAAAAATGGGAGAGAACTATGGGGGAGAGGAAGGGTGTTAGGGAGGTGGAGAAGAATGAGTTTTAAGAGAGGGAAGGGAATGAGGAAACAGGGAATCTGGATAAGGGGAAATGGGATCCTTAAAGGTCATGCCTTTTCGCAGATTCACTCCTTTACGTCGCCAAGACAAATTTTCCTCGCTCCAGCGATCCTCTCCGCGCTTTCCTTCGGGATGTATTTAGCGGGAACGTTTTTTTTTTAGCTCCTCTTAGAATGAGAACCTCCGTAAACTGTTCTCCGTAATCTACTGTGGTCTTTTGCTGTGTACCCTGCGGCAGCGAAGCATACGTTATTAATTAGCCCCGGTGGTTTTCTTTCAATCTATTAAAATTAGAATTCTTGTATTCCGAAATATTTAGATGTAGATATGTAAAAGATTAATTGATAATTTCGATGTGAAAATATATACCCATCTGTTTTTACCTATGGTATTGTTGCTTGCTTACTTAATGGCTCATGCAACAGGTCATTGATAAAATAATTATAAATAAAAACATTTATATGGTATTTGCTAAAGCGCATTTGCTTATCAGTTAGAAAATAATTATTCATGACGACTTTCTCAAAGATTCTGACAAACGTTGTTTCTCGGTGAGGTTCAATAACGAATTGTTGTTTAGAATACGTATTTATTGGTGTCTTTTTACTGCTTAATATCGTAGTTTTACAGTATTATTTCTATAAATGTACTGTTTGAGCTAGGATAATCAAGTATTAAGTGATTTTGTGTAACATCCCTATTTCTTTTTTGTCTAAAACATACGTTGTCATTTTATTTTACAACACTCGCATTTTCAACTAATAAATAATCCATATCGTATGGAAACATAATTGCTTTTTTAGAGTCTAGCAGGTGTTCATGATCTTATTACTCGTGTTGAACCGGGCGTCGTATTGAAATCAGGTGCGCAATACACTCACAAGTGTCATCATTGCACCGAAACTAATATAAGGATTCGCTGCAGTTTTAGCTGCATAAAACACGACAGGTGTAATTTGCGGGTGAACGTTTTTCTTTTTTATTTAAAAGCGAGACAAGAAAGCTAAACGCGAGAGAATTTCATTTAAATGCAGAAAAAACGTTGTATTTTCTTCTTTATGATTGTAAATAATTGCTAAATAACTGCTTCTACTCTCTACGATAAAACTGTGAAGCATATCAATTCCAAGAAAATTTCTAAAGTAAACCTTATGATTTTCTCATGGATATCTCTTAATATTTTATGCGTCTGATGAAATAAGTCTTGACGGATTCTCTAAAATTATTCATAGTATTTAAATAATTTAAGAATATATGAGCAATGGTCCGTCGTAGGCGAGAACTAGAATTTTGTGTATTTTTTCTATTTTTCTCGCAAAGCCTAAAAAATACGAACGATACTATATATCCGTAATTACGGTTGTTTTTATTGCATCCCAGCGAAATAACTGTATCGCGATCTCCAAATTATTGTTTGAGCCTGGAAAGGTCAGGTATAGCTTTAGATGTTAATCCCTTCCATTTACATATTCCACTTGAGCGTTGCTGCGTGGAATTTAAGGAATAAAGGCATCTCGCGTGTGAGAGCATTCTTACCCGACGGGAATCACAAGCCTCTTCTCGTCTCAAATTTATTCGGGATTCCCACGTCAGAATGCAGACCGCTTACTTCTCCCTTCCACTTCCCATTCCGCTCACCCAACGTCCCCCATCCTACTTCTCCCTCTCCGTTTCACTCTTTTTTCTTTTATCTCCATTTTGCTACGCACTCTTCTCTCCACTATCTGCTATCCGTTTCCTTTCCCTTTCCAATGCTTCTCTTTCTGTTAGCACCTTCCCCCTCTATCTCCTGCCTGTCTCCTCCCGATCTCTTCCCGATCTTCTCCTTTCTCTCTTCTCTACCTCGTCCTATCTCTACGTCTCTCCTTCAATCGTCCCTCTCCCCTTCCCGTCTCTCATTCCTCCCTCTCTCTCTCTCATTCCCCTCTCTCTCCCCTTCTCCCTTTTCTCTCCTTCCCCACTCTGTCTCTCCTTCCCCTTTCTCTCCTTCCCCTATCTCTCCCCTTCCCCTCTCTCCCATTCCCATACCTCTCCCCTCATTTTTCCCTCTCTTCCAATCCTTCTCTCCTTCCCCTTTATCTCCTTTTCCTCTTCGTCTTCCCTTCTCCTCCTCTCCCTTTCCCCTCCACTCCATGCCTCATTCTTTTTCTTTTCCCCTCAATCTTCCCCTCCATTCTTTCCCTCCATTCTTCACCCCTTCATCTCCCCTTTCTTTCCCTTTCCCCTCCCCTCACCATACTCTCCTCTTCCTTTCCTCTCCCTCTCTCATCCCTCCCTCACTTCCTATGCCCTCCTCATTCCTCTTCCTCTCCTCTCATTTTACTTACCCTCTCCTCTACCCTCACTCTTCCCTCTTCCTCCTTTATCCCTCTTCCACTTTTCTCTCTTTCATGCATCACCTCTCCTCCGTTTAGAATCTTTACTTCTTTCAGATGTGTATCTCCGACCTTTATCTTTCATTCCGTCCTATTACCTTCTCACTTAACATTTTCTGCCCTTTTCCTTTTCTTCGCCCCTCTTAATCTCTTTATCTCCCTTTTCTATCCTCCTACTTTCATCCATCTTCTCGCATTTTCACCTCTTTCACTCCTCTCATCCCTCTCTACTCGCTCATATCTATCTCATCTCTCGTCTACTATACTCCACGCTCTTCCCGTCTCTCTCTGTACTCTCCATTTCCCCGCTCTCCTCCTTTCACCCCTTTCTTCACTCCTTCCGCACACTCTCTCTTTCCCTCCCATGCATCTCACTCTACTCTCCTTTCTACCGCCCTTTCTGTTGTCCCCTACGGAGCGATGGAAGGGCTTAAGCGAGAGAGGGATGTTTGATTGTGTGGGTGTCTGCGAGTGTTTGTTCCGCTTTGTGTGCATGTGTGTGTTCCAAATGAGTGCAATTTGTTTGTTTTGTGCAGACGCTAGCGGGGAATTCTATGCTTCTCGCCCCAAACTTTGGGGGGAGGGGAATGGGGTAGGAAGGGTGATATGGGCAACGGCGTAATTCAGGCTGTGGTAGGCGGGCCACGGTCTAACTTGACGGGTCGGGTTGGGTGGGAGAAGGAGGAAGAGAGAAGACAGGAGATGAAAGAGGAGGGTGAAATATTAAGGGAAGAGGAATAAGAAATTGGAAAAGGTGGTGGTAGAGGAGGAAACTGCGGGTGAAGCTCGCATTGGCTTCTTTCAAGTATTTCGTATCTTCTCTCTCTCGCTCTCTTTCCTCTTCTCTCCCTGCCTCCAATTTTCCTCTCATCTTTCCATAATTTTCTCCCTTTTTCCGTATCTTCGTTTTGATTACATTTCCTCGCTCGTATTTTTCCTCGCAAAGTCTTCTCGTTCCTGTTTCCCTCCCTTTCTCTCCCCCTCTTCCCATCTTGAGCCTCCCGTTCTTCTCCTCCGCCGTCACGTATTCGAACGCTGCTTTCTCTCCGAGAAATAATTCGAGTTTGCGATGCTTTTTTGTTGCAACCATTTCGTTGTTTTCTAGATCGTTTTTTCTTAAGTGCTCGACGAGTGTTTTCTACTTTCCTTGCCTTAAATGCGATTTGACTCGCTCGGCGCATTCCCTTGACCTGGTTTTGATCCCACAAAAGAAAACGTCCCACTTTGATTGAATCTTGCTTTCATCAACTGCAAGAGGTTAAGTGCAAAAATCACATTGCGCTTGAATTTTCAGCGACAGGAGGTATTCCGTTTTTGCCAACGCATTGGTGTTTCTTTATTTGTCGTGTCGCCCGCGTGGTTCCGTGTGAGTTCGTTTCTATGCCACAGCATCCGTTCCGGTGGAGAGCATCGTTTATTGTAATGAGGATTTCAAAAGGATAAAGCTCTTTTCCTCCGTATTATATTTATATCTAGCGGAGGCCGTCGTTTATTGTAACGAGGAAGTCGAGTGATGAAGCTCTCGATCTTCGTATTGATATCCGCTTAAATGATTTCGGTGTATGCCGGATTTTGAGGCTTCACTTCTAAAATATTCCTTGTAAGGTTTAAGAAGAGACGAAATAATGAGGTGTTTCCTTTGGATTCTTTTGCACATGCGTCGTCATGAAATAACGATTGAATATTAAATAATCGGCGATTTTCTGTATGGATGGTATTTTATTTTAAGTGGAAATGTTTGTTTTTCTTCCACACTTCCAGAAATCGATGGAAAATTTGTCTTCCTTTGCAGAGTAGGGTATAAACATTATAATTAGTATAATATTCGACGTTATGTCATCTGCAGTAGATGTCAGCTGAAAGGACTGCGGGTAGTGAGCATTTAGTTGTCTGGAGGAAACGTATACGATTTTCACGGTTTAAAAACATTCTGGATATCTGCGCCTAATACAACAACAATAAATTAGGTCGGTAAACTAAATTAATGTTAAGAATCACTAGTAGAGAGTTCGCAGTTTTACTGCGGGAAATTTTGAGAAACGTCAAAAATATATTATAATAAACGAAGAACGAACAGAAAAGAAGAATCAAACTTCGGGAGAGAGTGGTAAAATGAGGTTTAAACAAATAAGAACAAAGAAAGAACCGCGAGTACGAGCAAAAATGATAAAATTAATAACAAACGATGAGCTAAGAGAAAAAGAATAGTCAATCGTTGATAGTGTGTGACAAACTATTTAGTTACAATACCTTACAACAAATAAATATATTTTCCACCTCTCCTTGTTTTCTCCCTCTCTCTCCCTCTCCATCCCTTCCGCACTCTCTCTCCCTTCCTCCCTCTCTCTCTCTCTCTCCCTCCCTCCCTCCCTCTCTCTCTCTCTCCCTTCCTCCCTCCCTCTCTCTCTCTCTTCCTCCCTCTCTCTCCCTTCCTCCCTCTTTCTCTTTTCCCACCCTTTCTTCCTCCTCTCCCTTTTCCTTCCTCCCATTATCTTTCCCTCTCTCCATTCCTTCATCCCATTCTCTCCCCCTCTCCCTTCCTTCCATTTTCTCTTCCTCCCATTCTCTCTCCTCGCTCTCTTTAAAACCTATACTAACCTATACATTTCATTGTGTTTTATATTGCTCTTCATTTTATGTAACCTTTCAGTTTAATTTTATTACCTGTTACTATCTAATTGTATGTAATTGACAATGGGTTAGATGGAAGAGGAGACTGTTTAGTCTCAATCTCGCCCTAATAAAGACGTATATCTATCTATCTATCTCCCTTCTTCCAATTCTCTCTCCCTCTCTCCTTTACTTCCTCCTATTCTCTCTCCCTCTCTTTCTCCATTCTTTCTCCCTCTCTCTCCTCCTTCCCTCATTCTCTTTCCCTCTCTCTCCTTGCCCCATTCTCTCTCCCTCTCTCTTCCTTCCTCCCATTCTCTCTCCCTCTCTTCCTTCCTCCCGTTCTCTCTCCCTCTTCCTCCCGTTCTCTCTCCCTCTTCCTCCCACTTTCCATCCCTCTCTGTCATCCTTTCCCTTGCTAGTCTTTCAATATTTGAAACTGAATAAATAGTTTCCTATAACATCTCTTATTTACATGGATATTTAACTGACCTTGAATTAATTTAAATATTACGATATTGAGTTTGGTAACAATATCGGTCTCCATGGAAAGGAAACCTTTTTCATTAAAAAAAACTCGAGACTTTGTAGTTGAAAGCTCAACTATGGAAAAATTCTATCCGTATTTGAAATTTCACCGTAGGAAAATGAAACTTCATAGTTTTCTTCGTCCTCGAGTTCAAGTCCTGACTTTGTGTGATGAATTTTAGTAGTTTAATGTACAAATGAAAAATAGTCTACGCTCATCTCCATGTTTTTAAATTGGGAACATGAAATCCGAAAATATAAAAAATAAATAAATTGATTAAATAAATCGGTGTAAACACTAGTCTACCATCCTGTACTTATTATTGCGGTTAAAATGACACATTCCACCTGTCTCTGTCTTATGTAGTTTTAGAGTTATAGATACATATACTTGACCGGACACCGCCTCAGACACTAAATTATTCTTATGTATAGTATGATTTTGTCTGTTTTAAGTCCTAGAGTGTGTTTTATCTTACAAACAATAGTTTTTTGCATCTGCCGGTTAAGAATTTTAATCCCAATCAAGAAATACTACTTTAACCCTTTGTAAGCTTCTTACGTTATATTTTCGTTTTCTAATGCTAGTATCACTCTCGATTCTTCCAAAATGTACACAGCGTGAATGATGACTCCGCATATTTTACTCGCAGAAATGTTTTAGTCTCGGCTCGTTCGATTTTGTGGACAATGTTCTTCTAGCCGATGAAAAATATTTTTGTTCGATACCGGGAATCATATCAACTTTACAACAAGGCAGGCACGATGAAATTGAGCGGTGAATGGAATTTAATTAGCAAGGTAAACAAAATTTACCGAGGACTTGGGGTGTTTTTCACTATTTTGCTGAGATAGGTTGTGGTTATTAGATGTGGGAGATTGGAGATAGAAATCTGAGAAAACCATTTATTTACAAGAGAGTTATATTTCAAGTAAACGAACAGGATTTCTCTATTTACTCTGAAACTTCAATTCTATAGAATTTTGTTTCCCAAGTATCATTTCAGGAGAAAACAGACATTTTAAAATTTTAACGAATTAACACAACCGGAACTTCAGGTGTACATATACCTGTTATTACCGCGTTATATTTTTAAAATGAATTGCTGGTAATCCAAAAGTTTGGCATAATGCGCTCATTGCACCCATTATATCGCTCAATCAATGCTCGCCATAAACGAGTCACGCTTTATTTACAAGTTAAGCATCTTCTTTTCTAGATTACATCATATTATAAGACCGAGGGCATAAAAAAACCTGTTATGAAAAAAAATAATTATATAGAACGAATGGGTTCGTGACCTTTGGGGTTAAAATCTTACTGAGCAATATAACCCACAAGTTAATCCGTATTTACGAGTTACACAGACCATATTTTCTAGATTTTGCCAGATTACAAAACCGGGGACAAAATAACCGGCTATCAAAAAATTAATTAAACAGATCGGATGGATCCGTGACCCTTGGGGCAAAAATCTTACCGGGCAGTAAAATAGAAATTTATCTCAACTTTATCCCCATTTCCGGGGGATAGGGTCGTTTGCATTATGCCAACGACCGTCAAAGGAAGAGCGTCCGTTGGACCGCAGATACGAACGGACGCTATAATGGATAGTCGGACCTCCAGAGGCCACTCGCCCGAATTGTACGAAGGGTCCACACGGATTAAACGTCCTTTTTCGAAGGGCCGTGGACTGTACTCCGGTATCGTCCTCACGGCTCTCGAGTTGAGGACTTGCATGGTTCCAGATTGAAAATCATTCGGAACACCAGGAATCCGGGTCTGCCGCTCAGAAAGGAGGGTAAAATGGTTAAATAAAACTGGCTCCATCGGCGTAATTAGCGGAGGAAAGAAATTCGTCCGGAGAACAAGGAATTTCGGGGGATTCTTTTTTTTTAATTAATCTTCCTCGCCGTCTCTCCTCCGTTCTCTTTCTTTCTTCTTTTCTGCACTTTGTTTTTGCCCTTTGTGTCGTCACTTTTTGGTGCGTGTATTAGAAAAATTACGATGAGGGTACACGTAGTATGTTTTGTTATTTGCTTATTACAGGGCGATCAAAAAGTCATTGTGCACCTGTATTAATTTATTTAACCTTACAAAGGTACCTTGTTCTGTTTGCTGTAAATGTTGGAACTGGTCTCGAAGTAATTGCAGACAATTATCCATATAAACTTTCTTTAGTGTATAAACATTTACATGTTACCACATTTACTGTAGACAGAGCAGGGTAAACTATACTGAAACTATATTGTTGTTATATATTTTTGATCATCCGTATATGTAGATTTTTTGCGTTTAATCCCAGTCTTTCTATATCAACTTGCTATCGACTATATATATATATATATATATATATATATATATATATATATATATATATGGATGTCAACAAGGTGTTGGGATGAGGAAACCCAGTGAGCACTCACCAATCAGACGACTTCAGGTTGGCGAGGCTCCGGGGATGTCGAAGCGACACACGTAAAATAACACAGAAACATCACAAACGTAAAGCTTTCGGAACTACTCCTTCTTCAGCTACAGAGAGAGAACTCACTTATTTTACGTGTGTCGCTTCGACATCCCCGGAGCCTCGCCAACCTGAAGTCGTCTGATTGGTGAGTGCTCACTGGGTTTCCTCATCCCAACACCTTGTTGACATCCATATATTCATTTTACCTTTCCTTTTCCGTAAGTTGTTATATATATATATATATATATATATATATATATACATACATATACACATACATACATACATACATACATACATAGCTATTTATTTAAGCGAAGCGAATATTTTGTTTGTAAGCTTTTTTCTATAGGATTATAAAATATGATAAAGTTGTGCTGCCTCCTCTATATTTGTACCTTTCTACGGGCAAAGGAGTACATTTTTTATATAATATAAAAGTTATTTATAAAAATTTGTTTTGTAACCATTACTATTTTGAAGTTTTACGATGATAATTTTTGCGATGGTTAGATCTTGCGAGGTTGTTAATTTATTGGCTTGCATTTTTACATATCAGCTATATAATTCTAATTTTGTTGAAAATTTGCAAATTTGGAGTGGCATTTCTTGTATTCTCTTAATCTTCGAGGATAATAAAAATGTGAATTTTGATTGAAAGGGAAAAAAGAAATGAATTCCTTTTTATTAATTTATGAATAATTCTGATGGCGACGTAGAGGGTACATTAGGGATATGGTAACTAGATGCCCAAAGGTAAAATGGAGGACATATACGGAAAAAATGGAGGATAAAGGAGTAAAAAGCCGGACATTCACTTCCGAGGAAAAAGGGCAGTAAGAAAGGTGAAGGAGCAACAAATTAATTCACCAAGGAACCAATAGAAATAGAAAAATACTCAAAATGCTTATATAGTGTAATAGGAATGAATTTTATTCACTAATATACTTCTCAGAAGAAATTATCTTTTTAAGAATAACCTCATTCTTAAGAAGGTAAAAATGGAAATCTGTACAAGAAAAGTTTTTCTTATTATACTGGATCATAATAATTCCCTTTATTGTTTTTACGGACAATCTATTTCTTTCCGGGGTCCACTGATTATTTATTAGAGAAAAGACCCTTTATACGTTTGCATTATGTCCTTGAATGCAAAAAAGAAATTCGCATATTTTTAAAAGCTCAGAATAACAATCTTTATTATTGCTGCTTCTAAAAAATGAGCTCCACTGTTCATGAAAAAGGACATAAAAGAATCGATCGTCTTTGTTTTCTGTGAATAACTTATATATTGTTATATATATCAAGTAGCTTCTCATCATCAATATTAATTTCCTTTTCCTTGAGATAACTCAAACACGGTATCATATCTGAAGTTTTTGTTCTTTAATTCCATCCACTCAAAACATTCAAACTCCTCAAATTGATTTATCCACTTTTATAAATAAAGAATGCATTCTTGATAAACAAGCTGCGTTTCTTCAACAAAACTCCGGCATCCTTCACCCATATCTTTTGCCTGTAACGTTTCAATAATTTCCCTGACTGATAATGGCAAAACATTTTCCCGAATCCTTTATTTTAAAGAAACTAATGTTGTTTTAAGGAAAGCGAACATTTCTAAAACAGAGTTATTTTATCCTTCTACGGACTCAATTTTGTTTTGGAAAACAGACGTAAGCGAGACCAAGACACGAAGGTACAGTTCAGAAATTTCACTTTCAAAAAAGATTTTTATCGGTATTGGCGGTCGAGTAAGGGGCAGGAAATACTGTTTTGGAGCAGGAAACAATTTTAATAGTCTTTCTAAAGCTGGTGCTAAACTAAGCCATCTGGTCTTAGTTAAAGATAACAGTGGTCGATAGTTAATTTCTATGAATTCACAAACTTCTTTCAATGCCTCAGTTCGAACAGTGTATACAGAAAAATAATTAATTATGTTGAAAACGAGAGATTTCACATCAATTTTTAACACATCTGCACCATGTTGAATACAGTTGTGGAGAATATGAGCAGGACACCCGATACCAACAATTTCCCTATTCGGCCTTTCCCTGAGGCATGAGAAAACATTGTTTCCCTTCTTTTTATTCACTCCTCCAAAATTTACGTTTGCGTTGTCACCGTAATGGAAACACACTTCAAAGATAAACCAAATCTCTCCAGAGTCGTCAAAACATATTCTGATATGGTCTTCGAGGTTTCATCGGGAGTAGCAGTTATTTCAATCATTTTTGTTTATATTTCATCCTCTTTCCCATCAAAATACTGCACAAGGATTGGGAAGATCTTAAGCGGGCCATGATTGCTGGCATCCGTTGCAACTCCGAAACAAGAGATTTCACTCATTGTCTACAAAATTAAATCGATAGTATGGGGGGCGATCACTTTATTCACTATTGCTTCAGTTTTAGTTCTTGCCCATGTTGTGTTGAGAGCAATTTCCGAGCCTTTAAATAATTTTCTTAACAGACTTGCAGTGCGGTCCATAGATTTGAAAGACTGATGATGTTTTACCGTATGGAAAGCCATGGTTCCCTCAGCGGCGCGTGCTTTTTTATTTAATGAATTGTTTTGAATACAGAAGGATGTCACTTTTCCACACTAAGACGAAATTCGTACCATTTTTCTATGTTTCTCACTTTGAATGCGACCTTCCAAATCCAAGGATCCCTTTTTGCAACTGAAACGTAACAGTCACAAACAGAACACTTCTTCTCATTTTCATTACGCCCGGTGTCGAAACAAGGAAACTTTGATTTTAGATTACTGGAAAATTTACACTTCCTTTTAAGTGATGCCATTCTAAATGAGGGGTAATTTTCTGTGAAGGGTAGCGGGAGCCCCATGGCAGCTGTCTCGCCAGGGGCCCCGCGGGTCCTTGAGACGGCCCTGGTTACAGGTCTCCATCGTTTTGAACGAGTTCGCTATAAACGATTTCGAAGTTAAACGAATCGCTTCAGAGTTAAACGATTTATCTGAGACAAATCAAGTGCGTCATTTGAAAATTAACGCTGGGCGCATACATATTGTTTACAAAGTAACGTATCATCGTTACTTTAAAAAAAAAAACGCGGCGCACTTCGGATTTAAACGATATGGCAAGGACAAAGAGAGTGTTTCATTTCAAAATCAACATTGCGCGCACACTTTTGTCACAAATTAACTTTATATCTGTGAATACAAGAAGCGCTCCTGTAGAGTAGGCCGCGAGACGCAGCGGTTTGCCATTAAAAGTTTATCGCTTATACAGCTTATATAATATATTTTTATCATGGCAGCCCCATAAAAGTCCTACAGGTGATTCACCTATTCAAGAGTTCCAAATGAAGAAGCAAAAGAAGAGGACAACACTCGATACTTGCGCAGAATTGTCATATGGGTGACAAGGGAGTCGCGGCTCGTGAAGGAGTGTACATTGTGTACCTGGTATTATCACGATTATAGGAGCTTTAATATAATGGCTGTAATGCCCTTTATTGCGGAAGGACCAGACTTAATTTATTTACAAGCATATATTAATATAAACGGCACTGCATATCATTATCATTATATATCGACGACTCTTACAGAGGAGGATATGACATATAACATATAGGAGGATACTAATATCCAGCCCAAACTACAAGAGCTAGAGAGCTGAAAGTTTTAGATTTTGTAGATATGATGAAGAAACCTTCAGATAAAATAAGACTTCTCACCTAAGTGACATGAGTTCGACTCCAGAAATTCCGAAAGTTGCGTTTTTTCCCATAAGAAAAGCATTGCGCCATTTTTGTAAATTAATTATGGGCACTTGCCGGTAAGCTAGAAAAATTGAAATTTTCAGTGTTTCTAGATGGCAATATCTATTAGGAATTATTGTCTGTTTTGCTTACAGTGTCTTGGGTTCGACTCCAGAGACCCCGGAATATCTCCCAAAAGTTAGCATGGGAAAACGCAATCCAGTGTGTAGACCAATCTAATAAGTTTAGGAAGCTGAAATTTTGAAAGATTATAGAACTTTTCTCATAACCAACTATAAAAATCGAAAATTTTAAAATTGTAAATTTTAGGGGTTGTTTTAACCCCATTTGAACATTAAAGTTTAATAATTTTTAATCTCTCCATATATGTATTACGGCAACCGTTAAAAATGTTTAAATTTTAAACAATTAGAAAAATATTATTTTACTTCTAGAAGTGCTACAACTTGAAAATTTGGCTCAAATGTGTAGCATTAGTACCCCATAATGTAGAAAGTGTAAAATGTTTAAAATTGCAACATTTTGGGATTGTTTTAAACTATTAGTTTTACATGTGGGAAAAACGAAAATCGCTGCGTAGGTGAAATCTTTAGAATTGATAGAATATTTGTAATGTTGAAATATCTGTCTGAAAAATTAATGTTTTTTCAAGGTTAGATGAAATGCTTGCAGTATGCAAGCACCTTCTACTAGCCATTATATATCGACGTTTCTTACAGAGGGGGAGGAGGAGGATACTAATGTTTAGGCACATCCAGATGAGCTGGAGATTCGAAATTTTTTACTTAGGTAGGATTTTGTGCAAAACCGACTAGAAAAAACGAAAATCTTGAAAAAGTGCAACAATGCGGCCGCTAAAAATTCGCAATTGTTTAAACAAATTTTCCAGGTTTAAGTATTTCCGAAAGTGCCACGGAGCTGAAATTTTTTTAGAGGTAGTATTTCTAAAAAAAGAAATAGGGATTATACAAATTTTGATATTTTGATTTGTTTTATGTTAAAAATTCTTAAAATTTAATCAAATAGATAACGGTTTGGTACTACTGGATGAGTTAGGAAGCTGAAATTATCAAGTTATTTACAGTGTAGTGCATGTGCATAGATAAACATTTTAATCTCTCCATAAATATATTGCGGCGGCCGTTAAAAATGTTTAAATTATAAACAATTAGAAAAATATTTTTTCACTTCTAGAAGTGCTACAACTTTAAAAGTTGGCATAAATGTGTAGCATTAGTACCCCATAATGGAGAAAGTATAAAATTCTTAAAATTGCAAAGTTTGGGGATTGTTAATCTCTTATTTTTACATAAGGGAAAAACGAAAATCGCTGCGGAGGTGAAGTTTTTTAAATTAAAAAAATATTTGTAATGTTGAATTATCTGTCTGAGAAATGAATGCTTTTTCAAGATGAGATGAAATGCTTGCAGAATGCAAGCACTAACTACTAGTATCAATATACAACTAACCTTCCTCTTTGCCAAACA
The DNA here is from genome assembly GCA_028673005.1 of Tanypteryx hageni. NCBI lineage: Eukaryota > Metazoa > Arthropoda > Insecta > Odonata > Petaluridae > Tanypteryx > Tanypteryx hageni. The sequence continues at coordinate 111,458,851 of CM054120.1, forward strand.
TCTCATTTAGATCAATCACCTCTCTGACTTCACCCCAATTAGCCTTCATTTTCAAAAGAATGTTAGGAATTTTTACGTTTTAGAAGAATTAGAAATTATCCACAACTGCAATAATCCAAATGAATCAATTGTCAACTTATATACCTTTCCCTCATTCTCCCTTACTAATGTCTGTGTTCCACGCCCCCTCCCACTCCTTCCCACCCACCAACTTCACCTGCCCACCACTCACCAACATAATACCCATATAATGCATAAAAGATGCATGGTAACTTCCATCCGTTCTACAGAGAGTTCGGACGAGCCACCAAAGCGCCTGAGCGTTGTCGCTTTGGAAACTCTGGCCCATTGAAAATAGAAGATTTTGTCACAAAGCATACGACAGTTTTCTTTCAAATTCTGGAAATTTGTCCTTACTTTTGAAATTCAGACCCAGAGGATTGGCAGCAAAGAGAAGATTTCTGAAGAGGTTTGCATATAGTTCGAGAACTTCCTGTTGGTAATGTCAATGCAGCGAGGGGAGTAGCTCTTATCGAAGAATATTGTGGGAATTTTACAAGAGATGAAGAACAGCTTCAGTTCCTCCTTCAGGTGGTACAAAACCATAGGAGGAGGCTGCCTGATTGCAACAAGAAAACAATCAGCAAATTTTTCAAGTAGAAAAGCGGTAATGTATCAAAAACTTAATATCTGTTACAAATTTCAAATTCTTAATTGTTTCATTAAAATAAATTTAAAGCGATGAGTATTCTTTTTATACTCATTTGTTTATTTCCTTTGATCACAGCCCAATTATAATTTCTACACTAAGTTAAGGACAATGCCGTTTAAATAAGAATAGCATGCTTTTATCACGCAGATGAGATTCACCACACTCTTTTTAATAGAGGGAAAAATCTGTTGAAATGGCATTTTTCAATCATTAGGCAATGACTAAAGTATTTCAGGGCAGAGAGAGCAAACACTGCCCCCAAGCTTCCTCAAATAGGTTTTATGATACTCGGAAAAATATTTGGTCGATATGGCCGATTTTCCAAGTATTTAGGGCCCTGGATCTACTCCTAAGTATTATCCAATGGTGGAAAAACTTCAGATGCAATGTTTTTATATGTAGTATGTGTATTATCTGAAAAACAAATTATCATACTTCCATAGTTTGTTGCCCTAGCCTGCTAAATAAACAAATAGAGCCTTATTTGTCTGACCAAACATTCATGGGCCAGTAAAGCGGTCTAAATATTGTGCGAATTGGACAAAAAATAATTTGGATATTAAGGATTCTGTTTCCAACACTTCCTATAACAGGCGTTTTAATTATAATAGAATAGAAAGTGTTATTACTATTTTAATATCGTGCATGTAGTCTCCTATGATTTTACATGGGTTGTTCGTGTTGCCTATTATACGAAGCGCGCTAAACTTCAAAGGCGTTGTGACGCAAAGTAATGTGACTAGGCCAATACAATCTTTTATATTATATTGGAGAACAAATGTTTAATGTGTTTTCAGAAAACCATTTTCTTATTCTCATATTCTTTTTCTCTAGCCACCAAAATAAACAGACCGCCCCTTTTTTAGAAATTACCAAATTTTTGGGGCCCTGGATCCACCTTTAAATAGTATCCAATTGAGACAAAACGTCACAAAAATTTTTTTTGTATATAAGAGCACCAACTAAGAGGGTGGTAGAGATACTTTTCCAAAATCTATATTTCTGGACCACCCTAGGGTACGTATTATTTTCCAAAATTTCAGGTAATTTCGCAAAAATATTTATGCACCTATTGCTTCAGAAAATGTAATTATGCTATTTTCTCTGTTTTTTATGTCTTTCTCGTCCATTCCTTTTTGTTTTTATCGTTCGTATATTCTATATATGTTCGTTATTCCCATTTTATTATCCGTTCACTCGTTCCCATAGAGGTTATTTTTGTGTTTCCCATAAAATTTTTAATAACAAGGAGTACAGTGCTAGTGATAAATTTATATTAAAATACAGTTAAACTCGGAATGGAACTTTCCATATGTTACTACGCAGCGCTTTCGCAGCGTGATTGCCCTGCAATTTATTTTGAAAGCGGTTCCATTTCAAAAGATTAAAACTACTCTAATGGATCATTTTTTGGGTGCAGGTGATTTATTTGAATTCGAGAAAATAAAATACTGCGTATCATTGTCCTCATTTATCAAATTAAAGCAAATAAAAGAGATTTAAAGAGATCAAAAGACAATCGTCATTTTTTAATAATTTTTGAGCAATTTAAATGTCAAAATGAAAAACGATAACGGGAATATATTACTTTTTATGTATAACGCAGCGTGTCATCCAAGAATTCAATTACCTATGTCCGATTAGTTTTTTCCACCTAGCACAACAATGTTACAACCATTTGGGAAATAGTGTGATCATTATCATCGGTAGGCTTTTGGCTCAATCAATCCAATATTTCCCGTCCAAGGCGTTTCTCTTCATCTTCACATAGTAATAATCCTCTCTCGCCACCTCTTTGAGTCGTGTAACACAATACGTTAAGATGTATTATGTAAAACTCGGTGTTGGAAGAACTCGTCACGAATATGGTCGTAGTAGGTCATCAGATTTGTTTGTGAAAATTAATGTTTTGAATGCTATAACTCCTCTGACTCTTGTGTTGCAGTGCCTCAAGAACTGTTATTAAAATAGTTGTTTTGATCTAGATACGCTTAGTGATTTGGTGAAATGTCTAGTAATCTTGCCGTAATACAAATTTTGATCAAAGATTTGTGTAAAATTGAGGGGATTATTATGATTATGATTGTTTATTTTGTCTGCTCATGAATTACATGCATCGTAGGATCTACTGCTAACCTGTGAAACCCGGATATATCTCTTAGTCCCTTGAGGATTTGTCTTTTACAGGTTTTACTATATATATATATATATATATATATATATATATATATATATATATATATATATATATATATATATATATATATGTGTATGTGTGTGTGTGTGTGTGTGCGCGCGCGTACACACGCATGCGACTTTTACTAAAACTATTGGTCTCTGAGAATCGCTTTTAATTTTATTTACACAAGTTTTGCGGGATCGAAGAATTTCTTTTTTTTCCTGCCTTAAATTATTTACCAATGGAATTATTTTCGCCCCGATACTTCCCATTACATCGTGCTAAATCAGAGATTGAAAAACTGCGCGATATTAATCTACCTCTTTTGATAGGCAGTTTTTGCACTAACGTTGAAAAATATATTTCCTTTTATTATAGTATTTTCTTGTATTTTTGTTTGTCGATGATTGCGTCTCTACGAGTAATCATATTTTTTGGAATTCCAAGCCTAGCTAACGCTTCTCTTTTCCGTCCTTTTTCAATCCTTTCTTCGCTCCTCCTTCCTCTTGCTCCTCCCTCCTGCTCCTCCGTCCCGCTCCTCCCTCCCGCTCCACCCTCCCGCTCCTCCCTCCCGCTCCTCCCTCCCGCTCCTCCCTCCCGCTCCTCCCTCCCGCTCCTCCCTCCCGCTCCTCCCTCCCGCTCCTCCCTCCCGCTCCTCCCTCCCGCTCCTCCCTCCCGCTTCTCCCTCCGGCTCCTCCCTCCCGCTCCTCCCTCCCGCTCCTCTCTCCCGCTCCTCCCTCCCGCTCCCTTCATTCTTCCCCTTCCTGCCACTCCTCCAACTCCTCAGCCACCTCCGATTCCCATTCCCCTCACGCACGCTCGTCGATCTCCCCATCCACCTCCAACTCTTCTCCCTCTCGCAACTCTCTCTTTTTCTACCTCTTTTTTTACTCGCTAACCTCTTTGATCCTACCTTTTCCCCCTTTTCTCAGCCTTCATCTTGTTTGCACACTCCTTTTCTTCCTTTCACTCCTTTCTTTCCCGTGTTTCTTCCTATCACGGCTTTTTTCTCACTTTCCCTTTCTCCTCTCTAATTTTCTTCGTCTCGATTCCCTTATTCTACTCAAGCCTTTTTATTTTGGTCTTCCATTGATAATTATTACTCTCCAATCTCTTTCTCGCTCTCTGTAATCTCTTTCTAATTTTTTCTTCATTTTAAATCGCACTTCCTCTTAGAGCCTTTTATATGTTGTAGCTTCTCTTATTATCCTCTCTCTTTCTCTCTCTTTTAATATCCTCTCTCTCTCTCTTTTAATATCCTCTCTCTCTCTCTTTTAATATCCTTAATTCCAAATTAGTACTTTAAATATTTCTCATATTATTATTTTTGGTGGTTTCTGTATTTAACGAATCAAATAGGGCGGGTTAAAATCTGTGGCACATTTATATGAAATGAAAGTTAATGAAAAATATCGCTGTGTCTTCGGAGGTAAAAATGTATAAGCACAAACCTCTGTTCGTATACATACCAACGCAGTCGATCTTCTTTAATCGGAGGGGATAAGTTTACAGTCTCTTTCGACCTCATATTTACAGCGCTTGATTTTTTCCTTCTATAAATTCTAATTATACAGTATATTGCTATTTATGTTAATGTGCGTACATACTCACTTTTGTGCATGGCTTTTGTAGCGTAGAATGAGAAATTACACTTGGGAACGCATAGAATTTTTTATAAAAATCCCTTAAGGGACCAACAGGAAAGTACGAAGTATTTTAAGAATCTCTGGAATGAATGTCATCGTTGAATTTGCTTGCCTTTAGTTACGGAATCTAAGGTCTTGACCCCGCGAAATTTTGGGATTACCTCTGTCTGTTTCACGTTATATTGTGTCCATTCCATTTACCATATCACCTCAAAACATTTTAGCGAGAATGAATAGTGGGGGTTTAAACTTTAACATCGCCCTGTCTATTGTGGGGATGCTACCATTGAGAAGCCAATGGCGCTGCTTTATTTTTTACGACACTCCCGAGAAGCTATTGTTCGAGTAGGAATGTCCCATGAACATTCCGCTGTTGTTTCTCCAGTTTGGTGTGCTCTAAAAGAATGCATCCGTCGGCGTACGATTAATTTTTGTTGTCTTGAGAAATATGAATAACCCATTGATAAAATATTTTAGGTCATGAAATTTTATAATCATTTGTAAACCTCCCTTACGTTTATTTTTACATTTTAATTCCTTGTTGCGGAATTGATGATTTTCTTTCAGACGATTTATAATGCTCTTAATATTTTTGTCTTTTGCCTATTTTTCTTGTCGTCAAAATGACAGCCGTTTATTTCAACAAAGTGCTATAAATATTTCAGACTAAATAAAGGATTGGGAAAATGTATAAATAATCTCTACACGTTTCAGTATACCCTAAATTAGAGTTAGTGCCTCTATGAAATTATCTATCTCTTCCACTAAGGCCTGCATAAAATACCGGTCTCCGCTTTAGATTCTCGGTATGAATAACACGCGTAGAGATAGCTACAAATTAAAAAAAATATCTGGAAGAACTAATCTTCGTGATGTATCTCACATGCAATTGTAAAATGTAAAATTCCTACCTCACTCTACTGCTCCATTATAAGAGACTGCGCGGCTTTCCGGGCCTGTTGCATGCATCGCTCTATTCTTCCGTATTTATTTTCCTCGGGGAACGAGTTTAACGTTTTTGGCATATCTCCCCACTTTAAACAAATTAAAGAGAGCTATTCTCTCGCTTCTCCCCTCGTTGAGATTGAAGTCCCGGGACTTGGCAGGAGAGCGAAACAAGAAGAATTTTGATTCAGCAGGAATACGTGCACTCAACCGAGCAACAAGGAAAGCGGAGAGCTTCATCGATTTCAAGTGGTCATGTCGCCTTTTTCTACGGGATAAGCAGTGGGCGAACCGTGGAGTGAGGTAGAGATCGTGAGCAAAATGTGTCGTGGAATTCGTTGCCTTAGATGGAAGAGCTATACAGTGGCAATCTAGCTAACGAGTAGGTGCAGGGCGTAACTCATTTATTTTCATGAACCGACTTCCTGCTTTTATCTGATTAAATACTGAATGGTATTGAGTTTCGCGAGGAATGTAATACCAGATAGCACTTGTCGTATAATTGCAAAATGATCGAAAGAGGATAAAGAGTGAATATATGGATAAAAAAGCTTGGTAATGGAATGCTAGATGAAGGATTAATATGACAGATCCAAAGAAGGACTACCGTTGCAATGATAATTGATAAACTAAACAATTTAAAATAGAGCTTATTGAAAGGGCAAGTTTCTAATTTTTTATTTAAGTTTGGTGTCTCTCAAGTTTGTGATTAAGTGACTATTTGTTACAAGATTGAGATATACTGTGGAATTTATTTAATTAGCATATAATCCATTTGGGAGTGGTGGGATGACTATTTCAGGGATCAGCGACATATACTAGGGACAAATGATGCTTGTCATTTGAGGAATGTTACGGAAATAATGTTTAAAATTTTCTTTTATTCAATTTTTGTTATCTGTGTTCCATAGCAAGATAACGTTTTATACCAAGAGTTTCAATTTATGTTTGCTGAACATGAATTTAAAACAAGTACACCTACTTTCTAAAATACAGATATTTCGTTTTAGGGATAAAATCACCTTTAAAATCTTTAATGAAAGTACTACAGCACTACAAATGCGCTTTCCTCAAGGGTTATAAAAGTTTTTTGTACGTCAAATATAAGTAATTCTCTATCTGCCTTAATGGTAGTCTATGACAGCGGTAGTTCTCCGTAGTGACACACATGGCGGTCGGTGCTCACGTGCGCGACACACTGCGCACTATAATCCGCCAAACTAAAAAAGGAGTAGTGTTTAATAATGAAGAATTTTTGCCTTAAAGGAAAGATAAAAACTCTGCTTGAGAAAATACTGTACTGCATTTCTAAGAAGCCATTGTTAAAATTTTCGGCAACGCACCATTGTTTCCCGACACATCGGTTTGAGAACTGTTTTTTTTTATTTAATAATTCCACATACAGCTTTTGTAGCCATTTTACAGTGGAATATGTTAACAATAACAATAGACGAACACATACATCCATGCCCTAGGTGGAGAAAAACCCGCCTAGGTGGGATTCGAAGCCGCGACCTTCGAATTGGCAGGCGAGGACGTTACCCCGCCGCCACCGAGACCCTAACGTCGGTATAAATACAGAAATATTTTGTTTTTGTAGCTCTGTAGTAAAATTCAAGGCTCTCAGATATTTTCTATTGAACAATAGTTATAGAGAAATCAAATAAATTGATTGCAATAGGCTATTCTAATGAAGTGAAAGCGAGTTCTATTACTGTATAAAGAAATAAACGACGCGTGGTAAATAACCACGGATAAGGTGATAAAGAGGACCGAAAATTAATGAATGGAAGAGACAAAGTTGGAGAAATATAAAAGGAAACTCAAAATGAAAGAGATGAAGTGAATTGACAAAAACGGTTTCGGTGAGGCGAATATTCGTTGGAAAGAAGTCGAGGCGGGAGGTTGAAGAGGAATCCAGAGGAACAGTAGCGGAAGGGCCAAAGAGAGAGAGAAACGTTGCTTAGCTGAGACAAGATATAGGTTAATAAAGAGCAAGGCAGAGGGACAAAGAGATCGGAGTGTGAGAAGCATAAAGTTGGAAGATAAGACTTTGAACGAGGTTGAATGAGTTGCCAGTATACCTCGAGGAGATTTCTTCTGCGTGATAATTTTGGAAAAAGCAGGTCGCATGGGGACACGAGGGAGCGGCTTTCTTAAATGTGAGTTTATATATGTTGTGTGTGTTTGCGTGATTTGTGTACGTGTGAGGCGGAAAGACCAAAGAAATTAGTGAGAAATTGTTTTTGGTCGGGGCAAAAAACGAGAGAATTTTTCGAACGCGAAGTGTGGCCGCGAGTGTAAGAAAAGGATTTTGTGGATGGGGTTTGCGGGGGAGTTGTGGGGGATAGGTGGGAGGGAGATAAGAGCCAAGGGAAGCGATGAAAGGGATGGGAAAATGAGACTGGGAGAGTTCTGGAGACGAAGAGTTTTCCAAATTTTGGTTTAATCAAACCCGAAAAGTTGTGAGCAAGTTAAAAGTGCCCTAGCGCTGTGGACCAGAGAGGCAAGATGGAGTGGGTAGAGAAGAGGGAGGTAATGGGGAAGGTGGAGGGAAGGAACGGAGATAATGGAGAGGAGGAGCGGGGAGGGATACGGGTAATGGGAGGGGGCGGGCTGAGGGGAGTAGGGATGGGGTGGGTAGGTAATAGGGAATGAGGAGGGAAGGCAGTGGCGGATTAAGACTCTTTGGGGCCCTTGGCGGTTCGAATTCTGGGGCCCTATAAAGGTATTAATAAAAGGTTTAATTTTTAATTTAAATATAATTTAATTAACTCTTATAAAACATCGTCGGCTTTATCCCTTCTGTGTGGGAGCAAGCATAGAGGGGACTATGCTCATTTTTTGAAACACAATAGATATTCGCGGTGAGGGTTTAGACCCTTCGCTCGGGAAGAGTCGGCTCGAAGGCAGCCCTCTCAACAGGAGTTATGATTTCAGGTCAAAGACTACCTTAATTTTATTTAAAACTAATCGATTAAGATATGTATTTTTTGATGAATTATTCGTATTCCCTGTACGGTATTACGGTATTAAAAAAACCGCGTTCCAGTTACACGAACGCATATGCTTAACCCAAGCCGCGGGTGGGTGAAAAGTAAACGTGTACAGGAAACCAACACAAAACTAACTAACCCAACCCAACCCAACCCCGGTGGCGGAGGAGGACAGAGCGGCTTGGGTTAAGTATATCAGTTCGTATAGCTGGAGCGCGGTTTTAAAAAATAATGATTCATCAAAAAATACATATCTTAATCGATTATTCTGAAATAAAATTGAGGAAGCCTTCTTTGACCTGAAATCATACCTCCTGCTGAGAGGGTTGCCTTCGAGCAGACCCTTCCCGAGCGAAGGGTCGAAACACCCTCTTGACAGGTATATTTCTATGCTTGCCCCCACACACAAGGGACAAAGCCACATCGTCAAAATAATAACGATTGTAAAGAGCATAAAATACGTATAGAAAATAATACGATAGAAAATACAAAAAATATATATGATGTTAATGGGGCCCCTGGCGGCCCCCGAGTCCCCTAAATCCGCCACTGAGGGAAGGGAAAGGGTTTATGAAGATAGAGTGAGGAAGGAGAAGACTGTAGGGAGGTGTTGAGGAGGAAGAGGGAAGGGGGTGTTGAAAGGGAGGGAAGAGGTCTGAGAAGGGAAGGGGAATATTGTTATAAGCAAGGTGCTTGGGGTATTGGGTATCATTTTCTTCTCTTTATAGCCATGTTGAAGGCTATCGATGGGGTGCTCGTCTCCAATTCATCTCAGCCTTCTCTCGAAAGTAGCGGAGAATTTTCATTTATGCCGCACTCCGCCATTGACAACATCCATCCCGAGGTCCCAAAGAAACCCTTGTTTTCTGTCTTGTATCAAATTTAATTTAAGTTTATTTTCGTCAAAGTTGGTCCCTTTTTTCGTAGGTTGGTAGAAAGGTTATTTCTTTTTGATATTCAAATTTATTCTGCCCATTCATTCAGGCTGAAAGAGTCGTTAAAATTAAGGGGAAAACTTCTTCAAGTATTTAAAAAAAATTTAAAACCCGCTTTGGCGCTGTTTATTTTTTTTAAAAAACAAACAAAATTACTCCCTGTTATCATAGATTATGGGATTTATCTTCTCTGAAAATATTTTATCCTATCCGAGGGTTTCTCTCATTTTCTGTTACAATGCACATATTAAAAAAAAACTTTTGTATAATTTTCCCAGCGGAGTTGTATTTTATCCTACGTTGTCATTTTCGTTCCTCATCTTGTAGCTATCTTTATTTTGTACTTAGCTTTAAAAAATGGGCGCAGAAACAGATCTGAGAGGTCTTAAAGTTTCTACATAGCTACCCTTAATTATAAACTAATTGAGGCTATTTTTCATTTATTTCGAAACAGAATACTCTTATCTCAGCTGTCCCATTTTGGAAAGAAAAGTTGTCCACATTCTCTTGTTTTCAAGAGGATAAGAAAAATTCAATTTGGGCACACATTTGTCGTCGGAGCGCTGTAGAATTCCAATCGAATGCTATCGTACTTTGGTGGATTCGCAAATGAAAAAATTCTTTTCTTCTCCCATTTTCTTCTCCCTCTTCCATTTCATTCTGCGATTGCCTCTGCCGCGTTATTTTTAATTCCATTTCGTCGATTCAATATGCACTCACCCACCGCTTTCACCGCGCGCAAACTTAATTGAATAATCACGTACGGATGCCGGTAATTGAAATCCCATCTTCGGCACTTCCAACTATTCCCGTTTTGACCGCAAACTGCGGCCTTTTCTCAAGAAAAATTAACTCTCGTAATCTCGCTGTGGATTCAACGTGCTCTGTATTCCTTTCATCCAACGCTCGTTCCAACTTGGCATTGTGTAATTAATGTTTCCAACAACTATTCGTTGAATAGTCGATTAGGTCGGGCAAGGTTCGCTTAAAAAATGTATGTTAGTTTAATATTAACCATTCGTGGTTTTTGCTGGGGAAACAAAATTATATATTGATTCATTCAAGTACAAAATTTAAAATTGGTTCAATTATGTTAACGAATCTATTTCTCGGTGCAGATTTATTTATTTAATTTATTTATCGTTAATACGATCAGGTTAAGATCATGTGGTCCCTTCTTCCACCTAACCGTTTTAATACACAATATACTTAATTTATATGTACATAATTCGGTTCAAATCACAACTGTGAAATGAAAATTACTTCAAGGCAAATAAGAATAAAATTAAGAAAAGTACAGCACAAATACACACCAAAGTAAAATAATATCAAATCTTCATAAAGGAAAGACTGTCCAGGCTGCTGATGGTTATAGTGACTGTGCTGGTATTTAAATGAAGGATAGAAGGAGAAATAGAGAGGAAATTTTACATTTTATGAGGACCCAATGCTAGCTAAGTATTTAGCGCTATATTTCTTAAACTGGTTAACGTCTTTGACAAAGTAAAATGAATATCTAACTGTTAAATAAATTTGTTTATTTTAGTTATTTAATAATCGTGAAACGTGGTAATACGATTTAAGGCAGTAAATCAACTTGAGTTCCTATTTTGAATGCGATAATTAATGACTTTTTTCCGAGAATGACCTTCGTGCTCGCTGTGCGTTATTCAACTTTTTCACCCTAGCTCGGTCAGTAATGCCATCCCATCTTCATTTCCTGAAACTTTGGAGCCATGTCGTCTCTTCCCGCAACCTAACTAGCCTTCTCATTCCGCAACAACTTGACCTCTCCGTAAACCACAAGTCCCTTACCGATACCGACCATTTCCATCCCTTTCCACTCGCCCACTCAACTAACCTTTCTAACGTCGCTTTCTCGACCACGTAAATCGCTCGTTCGATTCAGTTTCTCCGACAAAATGACGCCATTCTCATCCGGTGCAAGACCTTGTCCGAGGATTTTCTTTCGCAAGAGTCTCTTCATAAATTAGGACCGATAACCGCTTCCGCTTTTGATGCACGGGAATTATCTTTTTACCGCTCTATTCCGTATAAACGTTCTCCCCACTGTTTCAGATCGATGTAAACTCCTTTACAAAACGCTCTTAAAAACTTCCCTTAAAGCTTTTCTTTCCCCTTTTCCTGCCGTATTGGAATGTAGGTATTCTTCTTCCCCGACAGTAATTCCACCTTTTCTCTCGCTTTCCCCCAACTCATCCTCGCCTCTCTCTCCCTCTTCCTCCGTCTCTCGTTCGATTATCTTCTTCTCCCTCTCCTTTAAGGCCCTACAATGGCCCACGGGTCCTCCCCATCGTGTGCGCCGGGTGCTAGAGACACGTTTCTCGCAGAGGTGATATAAAGTTAAGGGGAGGGAGGAGGAGTTTTTTTGGAGGAGGTGAGTTAGAGACGAGGAAAACGCTACTTTTGTGGGGAGGGAGGAATGGGGGGCGGTCAGGAGCGGTAATTAAATGAAAGAGAGGTATGCGGGGAAAACGGGGGAAGTAAAAGGGGGAATGTTGGATGGGGAGAGAGGGGAAGGGCGAGGGGAAAAATACGAGGGAGATGGGGTGGAGGAGGGCGGGGAAAAGGGGTTAATTAAATGGAGGTAGTGGGGTGGGGCGGGTCAGAGCGTGAGCCAGAGGTGGATGAGACGAGCCGTTGGTAAAGTGATTCGACACGGGGACGCTAAAACACGTCGTGATGTTGTTTCCTTTGTTTTGGAATTATCGGCCGCCCTCGTGAACTGTTGAGGATATTGCTCGCACTTTTGCCCCGTTAATACCGATCCGGGGCTGAACTCACGTGCAATTGCTGTTAACGAAATACATTGCCCTATTAAGAGAGGCGGCTAATGTGACTCCGGTGCTAATTGCAGTGAACTAGCGATGCAAAATCCCATTTATCCATGAATGTATTGAATAATTTTTCTCGCGGAATTAAGGGAAGTGAATTTTAATTTTTGTACCGATAGTAGCATAAATGAGGTACGGAGTATTTTGTGATCACTGGATTTAGTGCTGCGATATATCTTACTTCAATAGAGAAATATTGAAATTTGCTGTAAAATCATTGTATTTAACTAGTTTATAATGAACTTCTCATTTGCTTCGTGTTGATATTCGAGGAAAGGGAACGTATTTTTTCATAGAAGTCATACCGTTATTTTTTTATTTCTTTAAGATATTCATAGAAAATTCTCGGTACAGTTCTTGACAGAAATCTACTTCACGAGTAAAATAATTGTATTATGTACTCATGAAAGAGTCCATTTAGCAACATATTGATATTTATTATTATTAATACGTTTCATTTTCTACTTTTGAATGTAATCTGCAGAATGAAAAAATATTTTCGGTATTCAGGATGAATGAATTTCCTGCTTGCAATAAGCAAATACGTTTCCTAAAAGTGCAACTAAAACTTTTACCTGCTTTCTACATTCTTCAATGTAATATATTGCTACTCCTTTGAAATATGAACATATTTTTTGTTAGTCAGTGTAGAATACAAAAAGCATTTTAATTGAGATTTGCATAGCAGGGTTTGTTCTCAGTGATGTATATTGCTCAGGTTTATTTCTTTGATACTTGATTTATCCTTAAGGAATACGTACTGCGATGGATCTAGAAACGTTTGTTTTTCGTCAGTCATAGAAAATGGTCACCCTCTAGTAAGGTGGCTTACGTATCGGATCATATTAAAAATCATCTTAGAAAAATCGCTTTTCATCAACCGCCTTTTCATGAGCAGAAGCACACGAGTAAACAGAGTTTGCAAGAATGGTCGAACTCAACATGGGTTTTATTTATTTATTTACAACCGTTGCAGGTTGGCTACTGGCCTGGTGGCAACGCTACATCAATTATAGTCATGTATTTAAAATATTATTTAAAATCCAATTTATAAAAGAATTTTAAACGTATTAAAACATGCATCGTGCTCATACGCACTAGTCCAAATAATCTCAATTATTTAAAAAATTATTAAATTAATATGCAGATTACTTTTTCATTAGTGGCGATGGAGAGGAAACAGGGAGTAAGAGGGGAAAATGAATGGAGGGAGAGACGGATGGGGGAGAGAGAGTGGGAGAATAGAGGGAGGGGGGAAAGGAGAGATAGGTGGGGAGGAGAGAGAGGTCGGGAGGAGAGAGAGGTGGGGAGGAGAGAGAGGTGGGGAGGAAAGAGGGTTGGGGAGGAGAGGGAGGTGGGGAGGAGAGAGAAGTGGGAATGTGGGAGAGGAGGGAATGAGAGAGATGAGGAGTGGGGCAAGAGGCGGGAGAGGTGGGGAGGATAAAGAGGGGGAGGGGAGAGTGGAAGAGAGGGGAACATTGTGAGGAGGAGAGATGGAAGGTGAGGGTGGTTGGAGGGTGAGGATGGATGGTTTTAGGGGGAGAAGTGTTTGAAGAGGATGGAGAGAGAGAGATAGAGAGAAGGGTTTTAAGGGAGAGTGTACGGTAAGGTTTGGGTCGAAGGTTGTGAGATGGTGAAACGTGAGGGGGAGGTGGAGTTCGTGACGAGTGTGAAGGGTGGGAGGGATGGAGGATATCGAAGGTGAAAAGTTTTAAAGGATTCAAGGTAAAGAAAGGTTGGACTGTGTGGGAAGGTGAAGGATGCGAGGCACTTTGAGGTTTTAAGAACATGGAAGCTGTTGTGAGTAAGATAAATTGGAATCAATGATTATAGGAATATAAGAGGGTGCAATAAGATCCTGAAATATTTAAAACTGAATAAGAGAAATTTTAAGGAAATTTTCTATAATTAAGAACTTTGTAGCGCGAGAGAGAGAATAGGTGGTGTTAAAGTGGTGGAGTTTGAAGGAAGTAGAAAGAAATTGAAGTGACGAATTATTTGAGGATATACGCTCTGGAGAGTTTAATGTGGTTGAATTCCATTGGATAGTGAAGAATTTGAGGGCGGCGGATAAGAGGGAGGGTGGGCGAATAAAGAGTTGGAGAGAATATGCGGTGAAGAGTTTTGGAAGGGGGTTTAATAGAGGGTATGCAGGCGGTGGCGTTGGCCGGGAGTAGTGAAAACGGAGGAGTTCTCGGTCGAGGCAGCGTGTGGTTTCTCTCTCGCTCCCGTCATTAATGAGCTGTAGGAGGTAATTACGTAGAAGATGGATGCCGTGAGGGTGCGGGAAGGCTCGAAGACAGGTGCTGCTCGGATCTCGGAAAATCGTCATCGGGTTTCTTGCCCGGATTTTGGAGTAATGAAGGGCAAAGTGTTCGTCATCTCGCACCTATATCTCTCTTGCTCCCTACCGCGTCTCTCTCTATCTTTCTCCTTTATCCGTTTCCTCGCTTATTTCGAGCCTCAGCTACCCCGTCCTCTCTCCTTTCGTTCCTTCTCAATCCTTAGTCTTGAAAAAAAGCTTAGCGAATTTTATCCTTTTCCTTTACCACTCACCCTGCGCTATTCTCCTCCAACGGCAACCTTCACGCTTCAAATTTCTCCCAAGTTTATTCACTCACCCCTGAATTCTTCATTACGGTTGGTTTACAAATTTCGTCGCTGCTCGTATACTTTTTTCGAAGGAGACATTCAATTCCGTGTCGAAACGGTATCTCGAAATGGCGCTGTTATTTCGAAAATGCGTTAACTCCCTTTTTTGAACGATCTCGCATACTGTTTTGTGCATGAAAGTGTTCTCAAAATTTTATTTCGTTCGCTCTCACGCGCCATTTTCCTTCGTGGGATGTAATTATCTGCGAGGAATTGTATTTTTTGCATAAAAAAATTTTCTTAAGGAAAATTCGTTTGTTATACAGATAGGGCTTCTCTATGTCTGTATAATCAAATTAAATTAATTTATGTACAACTTTATAAAAAATTTCATTTAATGTCTTATGGCGTATATACTGAAGGCGCTGTAGTAAAACTGAAATTGAGGTCGTTGACGATTATACTGGCAACGTTGTTCGTTAAAATGGACTTTTTAAAGAAAACAATTCCATTATTTTGATCGTACGGTATTTCGAATCCAGAGGTTTTAAGATAGAAAACATGGGAGAAAGTTTTTACGCACTAATTTGCGGGTATCAAATATGTACTAATTTGTATCTGAGTATGTCATTGTAAGTTTTGTATAAAAAATGAATTAGGCCATTTTAGGCGGATTTTGTTTGATGTATTCTTAACTTTTTTGCTCTCGAATATTTATGTAATACATAACTTTTTTTAACGAATTGGAAAAGGATGGGGTTGGTATTTTTTAAAGAATTAATGGACCTCGCTTTGCTGTGGACATAACAGCAATGGCGCCACATTTGGATGTGTCAGACGAACTGTCAATCAGAT
Organism: Tanypteryx hageni; assembly: GCA_028673005.1. Lineage (NCBI taxonomy): Eukaryota > Metazoa > Arthropoda > Insecta > Odonata > Petaluridae > Tanypteryx > Tanypteryx hageni. The sequence continues at coordinate 111,474,566 of CM054120.1, forward strand.
TTGTTCTAATATTATGAATAGTATTCGGTGGAATTTTAAAATGCAGCTCTCATTTCCCATTCTTTCTTTTTAGTCTGGATCATTTTTCCATTTTCGGCTCCAAGTCAAATCTAATTGTGCGTCCAATATCAACAAATTAGTTAAAATCCACTCAATTAATATTCATTCATCACTCGTGCTTGGAATGGAAAACGTTAAATGTATTTTCGTCAATTTAGAAGAGCAGTTATTGACAGTGAATATTTTATTATTTTTTTCCACCACCCTTCCTCCATGCCGCAGCAAAAACCCCTACGGCTTGTCTTAAAAGACAAAAATGGAAAATTTTCAAACAAAAAAATATGCATATTTAAAATCCCCAACTTGTAGTACCTTATGGATTGATTCATGGGTCTTAAACCTTTTATTAACAGTTTTTTTAACATGTAACAATTGTTTAGTTGACTTGTCTCAATTCTAAAATTTCTACTCAATAGAGGCGTCACATTCTTAAGAATTATTACCGAGTAATTGAAATCGTATTTTAATGTTCCAAATATTTCATTCAGAGGCTAAAACTTGGTGCCTATTACCATATAACCATAGAGTAGTTAATTATTCATTGATGTTCAACTACGAAAAATTCAAAAACAAATTTTGAGCTCCTGTAATGCCTTTAATGGAATAAATTATATTGGAAATATCTTTATCCGCACTCGGTGATAAATCAACGATGATCGATTCTAAAATTCTTTTTTGGAATTTCATATATATATATATATATATATATATATATATATATATATATATATATTACGGTTATATATTCCATACATTGGTATAACTTAAAGGCCTAAATTAGAATATATCCTCAAATTTTCAGTACCCGAATGCCTGTGACCTTTATTTTTGATTACTCAAAGAGGTTATTTTACCATTGGTAGTCCTTTTTTACTTGCTCGAAAACCAATGTTTTCTACAAATAGTGTAGTTTTGTTTTCATTTACGTTACCAGCTCGATCGTATTCCTTAAAATACGCATTGCGGAGCAGTATAGATTAATATCCGCGAATATACCGTATCTGGCTGTGGCCATGCAGTTTCAGCAATTTGGGAGGTCGGACTAAAAAGGTTCGAGAAATTTTGTGTACGGGCGAGTTGGAGTTTCCGCTTGGAGGGCTGTGAAGGGTTTTGAGGTGATGAGGGGGCTGGAAGAGGGAAAGGGGAGATAAAGGGCCGACCAGCGGGGGTGGCGTCCGGGACGAGGCGGGGGCGGACAGAAACACTGATGGGCAGAGAGAGAGATAGATAAAGAGGGAGAGAGAGGTGGAGAAGGAGGGAGGGAGAGAGCGTGCGTTGCCTGCCTTTGATGATCTCCTCGGGCAAAGCGAAGGAAGGAGGAGGTATCCAGGGTGCCTGTCGAATCCGACGTGAAGTGGAGAAGGGTTTTTTTGGGGGAAAATATTCCGAGCCCGCTGTGTTCTTGGTGCCTTCCGCAGTTTCAACTCCTGTTTATGTTGCGGCGCGAGGGGTGGTTAGCCGGAAAGAGAGATTAGGAGAATTTCGGATGGAATTGTGGGCGGGAAAATAACAAGGAAGGGAAGAGAAGAGAGAGAGAGAGGAATTGGGTCGCGATAGACAAAACGTCGTGAGAGAATGATAGGGGAAGGCGCATTGTGAGCGAAGGAGTGGGGAATATAGGGATTTGTTAGGAGTCGGCGAGCGGTTCTAGTGGGAGGGGGAGGAGGGAGGATGCGGTAGGGAAACGAGAAATGCAACTTAAAGGAGGAAGTTTGCAGGGTAAGTGAGCTAGCCAAATGGGGTCGGTGAGTGAGTGAAATGCGGTTGGTGAGTGGGCGGGTTGCGGAGGATGATGAAGTCGTAGAGTTGTGGAAGTAGTTTCTTTGAAAAATTGGCGATTGGGAATTGAACGGGTTGAGAAATGAAACGAGGGATTGAACGAAGGATTGGGTAGGACAAGGGAACGGACAAGCGACTCACTTAGAAGTGCCCCTAAGTTATAAAGGGGATGGTTATATACATATATAGCCATGAAATTGACAGGAATTGCAATTCACCAAACTCTCTAACTCTTAAAAAAAACACAAAAATGACATAAATAAAAACCAAATTTTATTTCGCCATAAATAAGTATTCATTTAATAGTCTGATATTTTACATAAATAAAGTGTTTCCCAAAATTTTACCCTATCTCCCAGCTACATCCTTTATTTCATTGCTATTTTCGCAAAGAAATCCGAGATGGTTTTGCTTTAAAAATAGAATTATCGGGTTCATATTGCGACTGGATTACAGTTAGATAGATCTAAAAGGTTGGAAAAATATTTCGGATGCAAGGCATCTGTCAACAGTGGCAATTCATCGACAATGAGTAGATTCTGAGTACTTTAGGTGAATAACCATTGAGGACAGCTTCTTTGTAGCCTAATTGTGCATCTTGTTTTCTCAACCTTTTAATTAGCCATTGGAGTTCCATAATTTAACTATAGACAGAGCCGTGCCGTGGGGACAAGTAGAGGGTGCTTCGCATACGGGCTCTTATTTCAGAGGACGCAAATCGCCAACGTTAATTTTACCATCATATATAGCTATGAAAATTTTTTCTTGTATGAAACTTATTTTTGTGAACGAGGAATCGAATTTTAGCCTTCCTTTTGTTATTAATCGTCAAATAAATTGTATATAATCGTTAGGAGTGGCTACGACAAATTTTTGGATAAGAGCACTTTTAAGGCTTTGACGTGGTTTGCCTATCGGGATTGTCTGTTCCAAAATACGTTACATCCTTTATAAATCGTAATATAGGGGAAGAAATCATTCATTTGGGTGAAAAAAATTCGAGTAATAGAATTTAAAGTTAACGATTTTGAATACCGAGGATTTTATTTCGAGCTGTCGAAATATGACTTACAGACTGTAAACTCTGGCTCAAACTTGAAGGCGAGGGCGCAAAATTTAGCAAAAACAAATTTAAAAACAACTAAGAATTAAAAAATAACATAGTAGAACTACTATCTTTAATAAATTCGGTGACTGGTGATTTATATTCTAGATCAATTTTAAGGGGGCATTAGTAAAAATAGGAAGATATTTTTACTAAGTATTTATTTAAATTTGTATTATGAATAAGATCCACAAAGTTATGCCTGCAACGGTAGATTATAAAGTTAAAATTATAAGGAATCCTAAATCATACAGCAACTTTTATAGTCATTCAACAGTCATAGATGTTTACATTTGTTTTTATTTTAGTTCGCTGAAGGTTCTCAAATAGTTTTATGTTATATTTATTTTTATATATGTATATTCAAATATGGTGAAATATTGCTTTAATTGAATTCAATTAAATTCATCAAATTTGGTCAATAATTAATACATTTCTTCTGATACTCATAGCTTAAGCCGCTTTTTCAAATCTTGCTATAGGCGCCAATTTCTCTTGGCACGGCACTGACCTCACGAATAATGATACCGAGCCGGACATGTTGTGAAATGGATTGCTGGCGATGCGATCGAAAATACTGATATGAATATAAGATAGTTTAAGAACAAGCACTTAAAAATACTTGTTACATCTATCTCCCATAGCCACAACAAGGTTACAAAAAACCATGACACAATCTCGATAATTCTCCGTTGAGTATAAGATGGTTGGAGAATGATTCAGAGATCTGGTTTTGTGGAGAGTTATAAGGTGGAATGTTGTAACTTCGCATTTCCGGGAACAGAGGACGAGGGACAATAGAGGTTTAGAAATTCAGGAAATTGCCTCGTGAGGTTATCTATGTGACCTAAAATTGAGATATTTAGAATGATAAAGAGTCGAAGAAGAAAGTAAAAGAAGTTGATGAAGGAAGGCGGAAGTTAGTAATCGAGTTCAAGAGGATGATAAATGATTGAAGAATAAGTGGACAAATTGAGTGATGCGTTAAGGGTTTGTGGAGTGGGTGGATGATTGAAAAGAGTGAGAGAGAGAGAGAGAGAGAGAGAAGGACTTAAGGGTTGAGATGTGAGAAAGAGAGTTGAGATTAAGGTTTAAAGGGGTTTGGGGATTTTTGGCAGGTGAGGGGGGAATTTCTTTGGGATTCGTGGATTATTATAAATAGCGCTTTGTATGAAGTTATCGTTATAAGAGGGCGAGCAAGGGAGTCGGGGCGGAAAAATAGGGGGTTGTGGAACATGTTGAGGAGGATGATTGGCTATTAGGGAGTTAGTAAGGGACTTGAAGAGGGTGATGGGTGGTTGGGGGGTAAGTGCGTGAATTTAGGATGAAGTTATAGGTCTTGAGAGAAGACGAAGAGTTTGATGAGGAAGATTAGGTTGGTGGGAGGTAGATAGGTGGTTTGAGAGTGAGAGAGAGAGATAGTGGGTTGAGGAGTGAGATAATGGTTTGGGAAGTTGGAAAAGAAGTAAAAGAGAATGATTGGACTCTGGGGAGATGGTGAACAAATTTAGGAGGAAGCTGCGGGGCTCCAGTCTGTGACAGTAAGACTTAGATAGGGATGTTTTCGGCAATGGGATCATTTTAGGCGCTTGGCGATGCTTATTTGTGTTTAGACGAAGATGATGACGGCTAAGGTGAATTGCCGTAGTTTGTCGAAGAATTGTTAGAAGACGGTAAGTGTTGATAGAAATGGAAGGTCATTGCGAATTCGACTTTTAGCAGTCGGGTAAAATGTGAAGGAATTGAATTATAGATTTGAAGCTTACAGCTGATCTTAGTAAATGACAATTGAATATGAAATTTATGGAATACTTTTAGAATAAGAACTTTCACAATGAAGATTTGTTATGCCTATTAATTTAGTCGATTGAAAGTTTAGAAGTAGGTGAACATGTCTAGGATAATGAATTTGGCAAAGGGGAGAAATAAAGAGGCATTAAGTTTGAACGCGTTGGGATATACTAGGTGATATGATTGTCTTTGGGTGTTAATTCAATAATTGGAGGTTACAAATCATCATATATATCTAATATATTATTTTACCTTATTGCCGTTAAAAATAATCGACAAAATTATATTGTCTAAATCATAATTCCTCTCGTTGACGAAATTTTTCATTCTAATATGGTCAAAATTATAAATGCACTCATGATTATAGAGCGTCCAGACTCAACGTAGAGCTTGATAGAATATTCTTCCGAATAAATGCTTCTTTATCTTCTTTCCACCATTGTGTTCTTTTCTCACAAACTTTCGTTTGTGTTAAATATTCTACTGCTTATAGTTGTTTGCTCATTTATTCGATAGCTATTTCCAAACCGCGCTCCACTCTTTCTTCTATTTTTGCCGATCACACTCAGCCCTTTCGCTAGCATTAATATTTTCGCCCAAGAATCGTAATTATCATGCTCGTTTATTTTTGTTTATTTTATTCGATTTCTGCACCACTGGTCATCATAACCATATTTTTTAACGCTAGTGTAAGTTGTGAATGTAACCCATCACTCTCATTTTCTCGTTTGAGAAGTTTTACTAATCTGGCGTTTTGCCATAACAGCTATATGCGTTTTACCTTTATTTTTCCTCTTCAAGGGTTTCCGTATAATACCTGTATTAAAACACGTAATGGAAATTGGTGTGAGTCATTTAAGACTATTTCTCTTAGTTTGATTTCGTAAATTTGAGCGTAATTAATATTTACCATTGGTTAATATTTTAATTGAGCTTAATTTTAAGGAAATTCTTAATGAACAGTAATGTAAAATAAGTAAAATGTTCATTTCAAATGTTTTACTCGTTATTGATGGGTTTCAATTGATTGAATTTACTCCAATTACTGAAATTGTCCAATAGTCTTGATTCCATTTTAGCTTTGCTTTGGTATTGATTATTAATTGATGCATGCTCTTCTAAACTTAATACAATTTGTTGAGATTATGAAAGGTTAATGATCATTTAGAGGTCAACTAACAACTCGTTTAAATTTGCTTTGTAAATATAATCATGCGCGACATATGCCACGTCACGTTTAACAGTTGATCGCCATAAATATTTGCTTCATTCAGGCATTTCTATACTACAATCGTACTTATTCTTTCGTAGGTAGAGGTATTAAAGGGAATTGTCGTTAGATGAAAGACTCATTGAATGGAATTATTTATACTCTCCGTTGTAAGTCCACCTCTCCGTGTATTTCAAACAGCCATGAAATGTTTTCTTTTGCATTTATGCTTCCAAGCGAAAAAGACTTGGAAACTATCTTAAATTCTATGCATGGACTCGAAATTTACGTATATTGCTGCGCACCGATGTAGAGACCGCTGTCTACAAAACATAACCGTAGAATCTGGGTCATGGAAATGAGATACTCAAAGATGGGATATTCATTTTTCCGTTATATTTCTAAGCTGAGTCCACCGTACGTATATGTATGCGTCACCGTCAGATCCCTTGGATAAACTGCTGGTCGAATGCATTCGAGTCCATCATGCATATCTGAAGCATGTCTCTCACAATATTCCTGCTGCTTATTTCTTCGCGCCGTTTGTAAGTATTTTTCCCTTTTTTCGTATCGCTTCTCCTACATTGGAATTCATCTCTGACTTTATATCCGCTCCGAGATGTACTGCCTTTTATATTCTCAGTTTTTGTATCATATCTTGCATGGTATCCGACGCATTTTCTCTTAAGTTAAAAATTGAATTTTGTTACTCACTTTGAAGGTCACGGAAAAAAGTTTCATTCCAACGTTCTATTCCGTAACATGCTTTTTTCTTATACATAACGCTCGGGTTGTAGGTAACATTCTTATTTGTACCGTTATTATATTATTTTGAATTATTTTTTTTGTATGCGTGATATTCTCTCATATTTTAGTTTAAGTTTCTTTTTTGCGATGCTTTAAGCTTCAGGTATGTCTCTTATCGCCAAATGCTTTTATTTTATAGTTTTTCATTTTCCTTCAGTTTTAATTAACCATATCAGATAGCTTCAGAAACATATGTGACAGCCTATTCTGGAGCTTTCCTTACAGCATACGCCTCAGAGGAGTTTTCTTGACTACTGCGACCTTTTATCGCAAATCTCATGTTTTCCATTCCATTAAAGCAGACTGCGAGTTTCATGTTTCATTGGTGCGTTTTTTCATCTGTTTTAATATTTAAAGTAGCCAAGTTTACTACTGCAACCTCGAGAGCGCTTTATGCTTGCACCTTACGATTTCGTTCAATTTACCGCATCATTTTTTTCGTATCATTTTTAGAGGCACTAAGCGAAAGGAATCGAAAGAGAATTGGTATAGAAGTAATGCACACAGACATAAATTCGAAAATTTTCCTTGTTTTTAACCATCATTACTTTTTATTGGAAGTTGCTGGAATCAGTAAGCAAGATATTGATAAAGCGAAGCGTAATTTTGCGATTTTAAATCATGGGAGACATCCGGTAGGATACATTTGTATAATTGTTTTTCATAGGCATTCATACCAACATGAAAGTTTATAAAATCTAGAGATATTATTCATGAGCCAATTCGCATGTTTGTTTTTTGTATTATTACTGCAGTACCATTCCCATTTTTTTATTTTCTAATATCATTATTAGACATAAAGTACTCCTTTAGCCAAAAAACTAGAGGGGATTAAAGGACCCAATGCATTTCGCCCACAAAGTGGGCATCTTCAGGGGCAACCTGTCTTGACAGTGACTGGGAGTCGACTGTGAAGATTTGAGAGGATGGAATTATGAGGACGACTGATAAACAAGTGAAGCGCGGAAAGATTTTTCGGCGTGTGTGTTGTTTGCATCAGTCAATTTGTATAAAGTCTTGTTGAAATCTGTGTCCGTGTTCATAAGTGTGTTCCGGTTTTTGTAAATATGAAGGTTTTCTAACGAATTTAGTGAGTTGTTGGCTGAAGTTATCAATTTTGAATCGTTTAAGTGTATACTGTGACCTGTTTCTAAAATGTGATTGGCAGCGCTTGATTTTTCAAATCGGTTATATTTATAGTGAGCCATGTGTTCCTTAAAGCGTGTTATTAGTTTCCTTCTTGTTTGTCCTACATACTTTTTGTCAGTGTGAGCATTGTATTTTATAAATTCCGGACTTGTTCAATGTTTCTGTTGTGTCTTTTGTACTGCCCAGTAGATTTTTCAAATTATATGGATTCGTATATGTTATTGTATATTTCTTATTTTTAAAAATTTTGTTCAAGCCCCTGTTAATGGTGGGAAGTAAGGCAATTTTATATATTTGTTCTCCTTTTTATTGTCTAATTTGAGGGAAGTGGAATTGGACAAGGTTTTTTTTAAGGTTATGTTTTCTCACTAATTTATTAATTAAATTGTTATCGTATCCATGTTTAGTGGAAATTTGTTTTATGTGTTGCATATCTAATTTTATTAAGGGGGATGTTACATAATCTATGTGTTAAAAATTGAAACACAGCTATTTTTTGGTTCATAGGGTGAAAGAAGTTATTAGGAATGAAGTTATCAGTATGTGTAGGTTTTCTAAAAATGTCAAACTCAATGTGTTGTTTATTGTTTATGATTAATAAGTCCAAAAATGGTAAGGTGTTGTTTTCTTGAAGTCCATAAGTGAACTTAATTGATGGATATATGTTGTTTAATTGGTTAACAAAATCTTCTACTTTTTGTTTCTTTAAATCAAAGATTGTGAATATGTCATCCACGTATCTCAACCGTATTTCTGGAAAGTAGTGAAATTTTTCTTTACAATCCTTTTCAAAAAGGACATGAAAATGTTGGCTAGAAAAGGTGATAGGGGGTTTCCCATTGAAGTGCCTTGTGTTTGTTTGTAAATTTCATTTTTGAATTGGAAAACGTTCTGTGACATGCATAAATTAGTAAGTTGTAAATATTTATGGACAATTTCGTCAGGAAGATTTTGTTTTAGTAACAATGATTTTAAAATTTGGGATGTTTCTTCCAAAGGTAAACTTGGGAAGAGGCTTTTAACGTCGAAGGAGACCAAAATCTCAGATTCTTTTAATGTTTTATTATTCAGTTTACTTATCAAATCATAGGAATTTTTATCTGAGTGTTTGTCGGGAAAAGGCATCTGTTTAAATTTACTATTGAGCCATTTGGCTAGATTATAGATTGGGTTATTTATTCCTGATGCAATCGGTCTCATGGCTTTATCATCTTTATGTATTTTGGGAAGACAGTACAATTTAAGTATGTTTGGGTTTGAAATGTTTAACTTGTAGCTTAATTTTTTATCAATGATAGTCTTGCATCCTTTGATGATTTCTTTAGTTTATTGAATCATGGAATTTAACGGGTTCTTCTTTAGTTTTATGTAAGGTCCATTATTCAACATAATTTAGACTTTGTCGAAATATTGTGTCCTATCCATGATCACTGTTTTATTGCCCTTGTCAGCCTTAATATAAAAGCAATCTTTTTTCTCTGAGTTGTTTGATTGTTTTGGAGTAATTTTTTTAATGAGTCTTTGTTCATGTTATCTTGGATTTGTATCGAACTAGCTTGTCTGATATAATTTTTTGAATTTTCATAAAAAAATTCAATGGATTTTTCAATGTCTGTAATTAATTCATTTCCTTGGTGGGAAAGCAAATTTCAAACCCCTATCTAAAAGAGACAATTCTTCCTGAGAGAAAGGTAGTTTAGACAAATTTTCGGTGAATTCAGATGTATGTGAAATAATACTGGGTTGATTTGTTTTGTTTAGTATGTTGTCAGTAGTTTTATCTCCTTTTTTCTTAAGAATCTTTAATTTTTTATCTAAAGTTAGTGATTTTATATGAAACTTGTGAGTATCGGTCTCGTGCATTTTATGTTCGAAATTGTTCCATAATTCGAAATCAACATTATTTAAATTTTTTGTTATTTTTAAGTGTAATTCATATGCCGATATTTCTAGAGAGCTCCTTTTAGCATATAGGTTCCTAATTTCTAATTGGAACCATTTGTTAATAGCAATTTGTTTTACTGTGGATGTGATATGATCTTTTCTCGTTTTAGAAAAAATGTTCATGAAGTTGGGTATTACTTTGTGTTCTCTACATAGTTTCAAAAATTTGATGTCTGCTGCTATATTGTTAATTCTAGTATGGAAATTGTGGAAACGGTTAAGATCCTTAGTCGATAATGTAAAAACTGGTGTATCTATATGCAAAGACATGTCTATAGTGTAAAACCAGGAGAACAAAATAACAATGGTTGTATAAAAACAAGAAGAGTCAAAAATTAATGGACGACTGATTGTCTGCGCAAGATCCGAAAAGGTAATTAAATAAGGTTTAAAATTCAACGATTTGGGAATAGTGATCGTTGTAGTCAAAGTTCATTAAAACCGTAAAAAAGTTGTGAATATCTAAAACGACTGTGTGTGGTTGTCAGCCGTTGGTATTAAAGGCAATTAAGTAAAAACCTATTGTTCTTGATATTAGGTAGAATATGTAAGAAAACAACTGCAAGGACTTAGAGGCGATTAAGGTAAGGGACAGGAAGTGCTAAGATTGACAAAACAAATTAAAACCAAGGAAGTGGAGACCTTGGAAAAGTAGACGATCGCAGGGCGCGATCACTCCACGTAGGCTGGTGGAAGTGAGCCTTTTAGGTGGAGAAACCTTTTGACGGAAGGGACTGGTCAAAATATGGATTGGCGAGCTCCTACGTTTGCCAAATTCCACATCAACGAATTGAAAAACTGCGATCCATTTGTGCCAAAACCAAAGAAGACAAGTTTTTTGGCTAAAGGAGTACTTTATGTCTAATAATTTGAGCCAAAAGTTACGTGAGCTATCAACGATAAATTCTAATATCATGGTGCGTGTTTTATACAAGAATTTAAAATCAAAACGTTTCTTCTATCACAAGAAGACAAGTTTCACTGCATCGAAAATGCTGGGGCAACTGCGGAACGAAGAATATCTAAATGAGTACCTAAAGCAGAATGATACTTTGATGAATGAAATTATTATTTTTCTCTTATAATTGAAATTTAACATATTTTATTTTGTCTTGCAAAACCGAGACGCGTATCTCATTCAGCGGTGTGACATTTGAATAAACACGTTGTTTCAAGATGTACCATTTTAGCACCATTTTGCTTCTTCCACCCTGCAAAATTCCTTATAATCCAAGAACTTCTTTATATTGTTTATGTCATAATCATAGCAATGCACCAATTATTTTCAAGGCACCTGAACTCTAACTAGAAAGCTCACTTTCATTATTCCCTTTCAGAATATCTCTCAAAAGTGCTGTTTTCGTCGCCCGTTTGTCGGGAAATTTCTTTTCAAAGTCTCTACATAGAAGTGTACGAATGAAGCTATGGGAGTGTTCTCACGACATTTTGTTTCAATGAAAGCTAAGAATAAAAATAATATGATCTCCCTGAAATAAAACTAACTACATAGGATGGCCGAGTCATCACCGTATCGTAACAATGGCAAATCAGCCATATAAGTTGTGCGTTAAGTTGGAACATTAGTAGTAGGAGATTAATATGTATTTGTAAGTGATGCTTCGGGTAATATTTTCTATTATAGCGCTCCTTTGGTCTTTATTTAAATATTCATTTTCTAGTATTTTCTGTATTGTAACCAATAGTTGTCTTCCGCATCTCCAGTCAACAAACCAATTCTAACGCTCACAGATTTCACCTGCACAAACTTCAGAAGAGGCAAACGTGATTTCGAGCACTAGTCTACTCTTAACTAGATTCACAAAGGGGCCTCGCTGGCCGGTGCTCTCTACGAAGTACGTAGCGGCGTAATTGGGTATTGCCCCATAATACAGTCCGTAGACGGGGCAGACCCAGGTCGAAAATCCTTCACCGTGAAGATGAAAATTCTCATTCACCGTGAAGAGATCCAGCAGGTTGACCACGCAGACGAATAATTAGCTAAAGCAATCGAGTTAAGTCGCTGGCATATATTCTCCATAAATTCGAGATATAATGACGTTTTGCATATAGAAACTTCTTTGTAAATAAATTGGCGAAGATTTAATCTTTTTCTTAATCATATCCTTAAGAATTCCGCCAATATTTTCTTACCGACTCGAGCATTACTCGCAAAATTGCGGTAGAACCTCATTATATTTTCTGGATCATTCGGCATCGTATGTTCTCTATCCTTAACCTAATTAAAGAAAAAATTCGCGTCATTAGTTACGGCATTCCTTTTCCACACACAGACACTATAAACTTCAATCTATACTAAATGGCTGTCAAAGATCCAAAACCCTTACTTATTACTTTTACTTCCGAATTCCATTTCCTTCCACTCGCCTATTAAGATTTTTCACCTTTTCTGTTTCTAGAGCTATTATTTTTTTCGCATTGCTTCTTGACATAAATCTTTCACCGATACACACCCGCTATTTGGTATTTTCCACTTACATCTGGTTTTAGAGATACTCTGTTCAAATCCTACACCAAATCTGGATAATTTCTTTCGTATTAATCAGTATATCATTACCTTTATCTTTGGTATCATTACCGTTATATGTCATTGTGAAGCCCTTTTTCGGTTTGAGGAATTAAAGATAAATATGTTGTATCCGTTTGACATCTTATTCTCCTCGTTTTTCCACTTTGATAGCGTTTTCTCAGATTCATTAAGAAAATCAAAGTTCTGCGCAATTGAACCCTGCTATTCATTTATTATCGATTTAAAATTTTAATAGAACCATTTATGCGTCCCTCATCTAATTTTCAACGATGGAAATTGTTTTAGAGTTTTAAAGAATTTAAAAGTAAAATTAATTATTCAAATTATAACGGTTATTATACATACGTTACATTTCGTATTAATTTATCACATTCTTTGCTCTCGAGATTAATTTTTTTTTCAATTCCTATAATATTTTCCTCCTTCCACAAACGAGAAGTTATAAATATTCCAACCTGACATAATGCGATCGTATTTTTTAGAATTATTCACACTACGGCGAGAGAGAAACTTGTCGTTTCGCATTGACGCAGGGTAAAAATCAAAGGAGTGAAACTGTATCTCTAGTCTAAATGAAGGTGTGTTCCGTTACGTCCCAGCTCTCATAGCGTACACACGGAGACTGTCCTACTCCTCCCTCTTAATCTCCCATTCCTCACGTCCTTTTCCCTCCCTCCCCTCTCACTCTCATCCTCTCTCTCTCTTCCCCTCTCTCTTCTTTTAATTAAACGAGACTGGGATTTCATATTGCTCTGCATTACCTCCCCTCTGCACACATATTGCTTACCCACATCCTCCCAAAGGTATGGCGCTGTCCAATTCCTGCGCTTATTAAGGGAAAGGGAAGGAGGTCTAGGGGAATGAGAAAGCAATTGAAATGCGAAAAAAAACTCAACACCGTGACCTCGACGCTTCTTTTTCAACTCCCTCACCCCTTTTACAATATGGTGTATTCAAAGTGGGAATTTTCGTTTTTTAATTTTATATACGTCGAAGTTATCATTGCTGTTAAATTTCTATTAAGGTCTCTGACGGGAGGTGAGAAAGTCCCCAAAGGGTTAGCCATGGGTGTTAATGAAGTCATTATCCGGAGAGTGATTTCCTCGTAGTCAATTATAATTCAGAGTTGACTTCATTTCCCTCTTAAGGATCTCCGTGAAATTTGGTTTCATGCTGTGTTCCAGAAAGGGATGAGAGTTATTTAGGGAAGTATTGCTTCCCTTTAATCGATTAACCTACCGATAAATTTTCGAATTTGTTTATTTGCAATCGCAATCCAGTGTCGCACGAATGGATTTTTGTCTTTTTTGTGATACACCGATTATAATTCCATAGGCGGCTATGTCACTCATAATAACTTAGGTATAATTTATGTTATTATAATGGCTTTTTTAATTGAAAACGTTACTTATCTTGTGAAAACTGCATAATGATGACTGTCAAAGTTTTGATTTAAGGCACGAAACTTGGATTGAGTTTATACAGGCAGCGTCCGCTTAACGAACAACTCGTACGTGAAGCGGACGGTCATTTTCCATATAAACTAATCTTATAAATGGAGATGCCTTCCCGAAATGGAAAAGCACTTATTTTTTTACTCAAAATCATGTTGGAATATTGCACCATTGTAGTTATAAATTAACTAACATTAAATTTAAACATGCATATAATATATTAAAACAGATAAATATCATAAAAATTTAAAATAACAATTAAAAAAATATAAGTCCATTTCTTCTATTCATCCAGTTTATGTTTGCTACGATTATCGTGTTAAAATAGGAGGGGAAGGGTGTGAGGGGCATCTCGTGGTGACGTTACGATACCGAGAGCACATCGTGAATACACAGTTCCAAATTTTCCAGCCAAACATAAGTGTCACCTTACGTGAAAACCTGGACATCGCTCTATAGCATTGAGTTACCGATCTTTCCGTACGGATAGTAGTCTTTGGTCCAAACTTTATCCACCCCGTCTGTTTACCCGTGCGTGAGAGATTCGATGTACGTATCAGCGGACAGTGCGTACGTAGGTGCGGAGTATGGTGTCAATATGTAATGTACGTATTAGCGGATGTACATACGTTAATCAGACGTACGTTAAGCGGACGCTGCCTGTATTTGTGTTGCGGTGGCGCCTGAAATATAAGCAACCTACAATTATGATCTGTATTGCCGAGTGCATAAGATATAAATATCACGGGCAGCTAGCTGTTATGCAATATTATCCGCATTGTTTAAATATTGCTTCATGAATCATAAATTATGTGAATTTTGTAATTTAATTTTAGCTAATAATGGAAAGGTAGTATAACAATAGTGTTTTCATGATATAGACAGGAGGTAACTCGAAAGTTAGAATTACAACAATCAATAAAATTATATTTCCTCTGATATACTGTAGCATTAAATATTATTATGCCTTTAAATAATTGTTTTTATGAATTTGGTTTAATTGTATACTGTAAGTTTTTTTCTGTATATTTTCTCCAATTTTCATGCATTTCTCGAACTGATTCAGAATATAAAACAAATTCTAGAATCAAATGAAAAACTCTTCATTTTAATAGCGTAATGGACAAAATAGTATAGTGTTGGATTTTGAAATTAGCAAAAATTTACGAATTTAATTTAAAATTCTTTATTTACTCCTGAAACAATTTTCCTTTCATTTAAGAAAATAAATTCGCCATCCACCAAAAAGGTGACTTGCAGGGTATCATGTAGATATACAGGATTTCTGATTTATGGCGAATGCTATTCATGAAACAATACAGTCATTTTAATTTGTGTGATGAAAATTAAACTAATAAATAGGATGGAGTATATTAGTTAATTTATAGTAGTTATTTGAGTAAGCGCCCGTCAGAAATAACGTAACATGAATTTAAATAAATGAGTAAAGGAGAAGACTACGGTTAAAATAAAAAAATCAAATTAAATTTAAATTGCATTGAATCTTACGGTTAAGAAGTTAAATTATTAATTTTAACAAAAATTAAAATATTCGCGTGTTTAATCATGATGTACTATCTAATACGTACATTAGGATTGATACAACAATAATAACTTGACCTTCGACCACAACATAATTGTCAAGGCAGCTAACGGTTAAAGGCAATTTTTTTCCAAAATATGAGATTTAAATGATAAATTTGAGAAGATTTGAATGGATGATAATATTTGGCGATAAGAATAATTTCGGTGAAGTGGTCCCAGTCCGAAGATGTCAATATTTTTTAAGTTGAAAAAAATAATGAATGCCTGCACCTCGAAAAATCGCGTTTTACGTGTTATCTTACGGGAAACAGAAATAATTCCTTGGAGTTGAACCCGATTCTTTTTTCGGGGCTTTTTCGTCTTTTGCTTTAAATGCGTAATTGAAGTATTCCTGCCATATTTAAATCTTCAACCTAGTCGGGATGTTTGTTAAAGATGCGTTAAAAAAGCTTTACGCCGAGTGAGAGAATAAGCATTTAATGTGGAGGATTATCGTTTGTATGAGCGCTTAAAAGTTTTTAAATTGCCTCTACAGTGTGTGCTGCTGTAAAATTCTAGTAATTTAGAGTAAGATTTCAGAAAAAGAATGCACGAAACTTGAAACGCTTATTAAAAGAATGAGATTCCAGTAGTATATGCCGATGAAATAAAAAATGCAAACTCAATTAAAGAAACGTCTAATCGAATATCAACTTTAGAGATGCGTTCATCTGATTATACAGCGTTGTACATGTAGAATTTTTCACCTACGCACGAAGTATATACTGTCTTCGGCGACTTAAATTTCGGATTATTTCGGTCTCGCGTCATTCCGTGGAATTGTAGAGTCTTTAAAAATGTCAAAGAATTTCCGTTTTATTGTTTTCAACTTCCTCCAGAATCGTCAGTTACGGCGCTCTCCACTTTGAGCCGGCCGTAAAGAGAGGACGATATTTTCCCCTTTCATTCGAAACAATTGAACTGCGTCCGTCCTCCCACTAATCGCCATTCTTTCCTTTCACTCCATTCCCTTTCTCTATACCTATCTCTCTCTCCAACCATCTCTATCTCCCTCTCTCTGGACAATCCCATTCTATTCCATATGACCCTCACACTTACGGGTGGTCTTCCCTCAATCGGATGGTCCTTCCTCTCTCCCGCGTTCCTTTGTATCCTCGCCGTCCCTCCTTCTCTTTTACCTAAGGCCCATATACCCTTTCCCATTCCTCACCGGTTTCTCTTGCCCCTTCCTCTTAAGAACAGCTGTTGTCACATAACTACAGCCGATCTACTAGCTGACCAATCCAAACTTTCCTTTCCCTTAGACTCATGATGGAGGGCCTCGCACATTTTTCCTCTTCTGTTATTTCGATACATATATATCCCGCCCTCTGCCGCGTAATTCCATTACCAATCACCGCCAAAAACTCTCCCACATCCCCTTCAAATGCTTTCCCCGTCACGGCTTCCATTTTGGTGCTTATCGTTTCGGTGGCCATGTTTGTAATTTATGGGCCTAACATTTTTGGGGCGGATTTTGAGTGGTTTGATCGCGCAAGATTAGCGGAAAAACGGGGTTATCGCGGAACGAGATGTTATTTTTTTCTATACAGCCCGTGTGCGAGTGAGAGATTTGATATTTGATTTTCGTTACTGGCGTCGTAGGTCGGAATCGTTTAGTGAAACGAATGGAGGTATTTTTTGATTTATGGGCATGCTGTATCATATATTTTAGCTTTATTTTTCCGTGTAGGCTATTTTTCCACATGTCGAGGATATGATACACGTGTAGGTATGGATGTTGTTAATTATTGTTTATAGTGACGTAAAAATCACATCCGTGGAATATGATGAAGGTAATAACTGAAATATTTTATTCCGAAAATAAACTGCATTGTTTTGCAATTCGAAACGACCTAACATGGAGTGACCTTTCGACCATTTTTGGGTGAATGATTTTATGATGGGAAATTTTATATGCTGTGCAGCATATAAAAAAATCTTTTTTCATGTTAAATTCTCGTCTGTTAAAAATATTATTTTTCGATTTATAAAGCAATCCTTCATCGAAGATTTCACCATTCCTAATTATGGGCAACTCCCACGAATTATTTCCGTCCGTTAAAAATTCTTCAAAATTCTCTAAGGAGCCGATTTTCACCTTCTAATCTTTCCGAACGTATTACGTTCGCCATCAATATCTTCAATTCGTCGTGCCGCCCAGGACTTTTTCTCGGGGTGAAATGCTTGCCCCTTGCCCACTCCCAGAATGCCTCCGGCACACTTCGAAAATTCCCAGGGGAAGAGACGTTCTGACCCCACCAGCGGAAAAGCATAGAGGCCGCCGTTTCCTCTTTCATTTTACTCTTATTTTTTCATTTATTTCTCCTCTTTTATGCCTTTATTTTCCTTCTCCGTATTGCTGCCAATCTCCCTTCTCCCTTTTTCTCTTCCTCTCACTTTCAACCTTTCGTCACTTTTTACGTTCGCTCTTTCTGCTTCCCCTAATCTTCTCTTTCTTGTACCTTCTTTTCCCGGCCCAGTCGTTCTCCATCCCTCCTTCAACAGTAAATTTTCACGGTTTTACTTTCTTTCCCTTGGCACTCTCGTCTACCTCGATCTCCCCTTTCCTTTTTCGTTCTTAAATTTTGGTTTATCGTTCTTAAATTTTTGTTTCTCGTTCTTAAATATTTTTTTCTCGTTCTTAAATTTTTTGCTTCTCCTTCTTTAAGTTTTTGTTTCCCGCTCTTAAAAATTTGTTTCGCCCTAGTCGTACTAAACGTTATCTCTGATTATCGCATTGCTCCGAATTTTTACACCTTTTGCTATGACTTGCTTCGAACCGATTATGGAACGGTTCTCTCCGAGAGCGTCAATAACTCCGTAGCTTTCTACCTTTTTATTCTTTTTTCCCTGTATCTGATTTTTGCTGAACCACTTTTTGATATACCGTATTCGGTTCCATTTTCGTATTTGTGTTTTCTTTCGTGGATTTATGAGAATTTCGAGTTTGGTATGTTATAAAACTTTCTTTCTTCGCCTTCTTCGTTTTACCTACAGGAATATTTCGTCCTCTTTCCTATACAAAAAAGGCGGCTACCTTTTTATCGACATTTTTTTGCGGTTATGCGTAAGATGGGGAAAAAAATCCCTCGAAATATTTGTGCCGAATGAGACGAATTTTTTCTCGTGCGTTGTCTTTTGTCTTTTCGGCTCTCCGCCCTATCTCCCGTTTGTCTCTCATGCTGTACTCCTCTCTCCATCCCCTCCCACTCTTCCCCTTCTCTCCTCACCACGACTTCCCTCGAGCTCATCATCTCCTCTTCAGCACTTGTCGTTCGCCTTCTTTTTATGCCCTTCTCTATTCACTCCCTCCCTTTCCTACGAACCTCTCTCCCTCTCATTCTTCTCTCCGACGCTATACCTTTTTTCCTCCTCTGGAACGTCGCTCTCACCTCACCTTCTTTTTACGATCCACCTCGCAAACTCATTCCACCCAAAAAGACTATTCTCTCCATAGGACTATTTTCGGCCCATTTTTAAAAAGACGGTCGGCCCAATTTAGCCCATACGCACCTCCCTCCGATGATCATTCCGTGCTTCTTAAGCAACGCAAACCCCGTTTCCACCTCGGAAGACTCGCTATCCCTGCTCCCGGAGTAAAATGGGAGCCTATTCTTGAATTATTCCTCCTCGCGTTAAATTCTAACCCAGACGTCTCATTCCGCTCTTTTTGGCGACCGAATTTCAACGGATCCTTTTTCACTTTTTTCTTTTTCTTTTTGACGCTCCCAAATTACCTCCCTCGCGCACTATCACCGCGATTCACGAGAAATACTATTTTCCGTCCACATGCGCGCCTTTATTTCGATTGTCGCTCTATTCCCATTTCCGGGGTGCCCTTACTTATGTCTCTCGTGTCCCTTCCATTCCTCCGCTCTCTCTCTCTCTCTCGTTCTCTCTTTTTCTCGCGTCAACATTTCCTTCCCAACGAATTCTCTTTTATATCTTTTCTCTCTCTTCTCGCTTGTCGCTGGCCTTTTCCATGAATTGACTTTCCCATCCCTCGCCGCTGCATTTCCACGCACGCCCTCTTCTGCCATTTTCTCTCTCCCTTTCTCATGCTGTCCGCTCTGTTCTCATTCTCCGCCCTTCGCATTTCTCTGCCCCTATCGTTTCTTCCTTCCGCGCTTCTCTTTGTCTTTCCATTTCTCCTAACCATTCCTCGAGCCTCTCCTAGCTCCCTCCTCGTCCTTTTCCTGCCATTCCGTATCCCTTCCCTCGCCCCCTCTTTCCTACGTACTTCCAACCTCGGTTCTTCTGCTGACCGTTCTATTAGCTCTCGTGCCCTTCTGTGCGATCCCCATTCCCCTCCCTCGGTAAGTCCTAGTTCTGCTTCATCCCTAGTATTTGTACTACTCGATCTGCGGCTTCTCTCCTACTTTTTACAAACCTAGTCCTCTCCTTTTCTGAGGTTTACTCAGAAGTTGGCTTTTGTGCGTAGAATAATCAGGAAAAGCACGGAAAAGGTGAGAGAATCCTGTTATTTATCCTTGGTTAGACCTCAAATGGAATACGCAGCAGCGGTTTGGAATCCATATCAGAGGGGATTCATAAAGGATTTAGAAAAAATACAGCGGCGAGCAGCTAGATTCGTGAAAAAGAATTACGATAAAGAACAGAGCGTTACGTTACTCATTGAAGATTTGAGTTGGCCATCGTTGAAAGATCGTAGATTAGAGGCGAGACTTAAACTTCTAGATAAATATAGGTCGGAGATATTCATAAATAAAATGAAGGATTTTATTCGACAACCAACTTATATCGGACGGAGGGATAATGAGGACAAGATTCGCGAAATAGATAGTAGGACGGAGAGGTATAAGGAGTCCTTTTTCCCTAGGACAATACGTGACCACAATAGATAAGTGAATAATAATTAGTTAGGAACTAGGTGCGCGACCCCCCCCCCTGCCATCCACCGTCAAGGTGACTTGCAGGGTAATATGTAGATGTAGATGATCATATTCCTTTTCTCTCTCCTCCATATGATCCTTCCTCTGTCCAACTGATCCTGCTTGATCTCCACTCCTTCTTTTTCTCGGTTCTCTTCCTATACCACACGTGATGCTTATTTTTCTTTATTCTCTCCTTCCAGTCTCTTCTTAGTTCATTCTCCCGTCCCTTTCCACTAATTCCTCATCCTTTTCCCCGACCACTGTTTCGGCCCTTGTGCCCGTCTCCTGTTCCCTCTCGCTTCTCTGGTGGCTGAATATAAAGGGATCTTGCATGCTCCCGCGCTTCCTTCTTTTCTCTTGAAAACGGTCTCAGCAAATTGATGTTTCGTTTAATAGAAATTAAAGTATGTGGACGTTGATAATCTGTGAAGAGCTCCGAAAGGAGGTTATTAAGTTAGTGTCCATAGTTGAAATAATGTCCTTTTTCACTTGATGATAGTTAATTTTTTAAAGTTTTATTTAAACGTTATACTCCTAAATGTGAAACTCCCATAACGATTCCGGTTCTTATAAGTTTATCATCGTGTTCAAGCTAAAAAATTTAACAGATGATCGAGATGACTCTTGTAGGGATTTGTAGCATTGAAGACGGATTCTTTGTAGCTAAATAGCGTATCTGGGTTACACCGCTTATAGCTGCTGAGTGACTTTTATAATTAGGTGGTTTCAAGACATAAACTGAGCATGGGAAATCAGTCTTGAATTATTCCTTTTAAATAAATTATTAGCCAAAATTCGGTTTATTTTACTCATAATTTTAAATGGTCTCCCACCAAAGTATTTGTTATATTATTTCTTTCTCAGTTTTTCTTTATTTTTAGAAAGTCGCCGTCATATCATTGTCTCGTGTATTTATTCCATATATATTTTTTTATGAAAGCATAGATATAAATAAATTCTCACGTACATTTTAAACGTTATTTTTACAAATCGTTTGAGAGTTGGAGTATTTGTGCTTAATAGAATCGGCATGTTTCCTACTCGTTTCTTTATCCCATACGAATGCTCGAATGCTGCTTTCCACTAAGAGATTAATAATTTGCGTATCCTTTGAATCAATGTATTTTGTCCAATCCTTCTTTCTCTATATCTCTTCCTCCATGTATTCCTTTGAGAAAATTTCTGTAAATTTTGTGTGTTTACAAGTAAAACGAGACTTTCTTTTCAAATATGGCATTTGTTGTCCTTTCTAGCTGTCAAGACCAAGCGACCTGTTTTGGATGTATGTTTTGTTGGTATATAGCGATGTGCTTCGGTCCTGTCTCTGTATTTATACGAAAGCATTTTTTTCTCGAAAAAGCAACGCAGTGGGGACGAAAGGCTAAATCATCAAAATCCGTTATAATCGCGTTTATTTAAAAAAAAAAGGATTTATTAAAAAATTTAGTTTTATCTTGAGCTTCTCAACTATTGTGTGCACATACCTTATTCATTTTATTTGGCAAAAAAAAGATTTTCGCGTCGTCTGTAAATTGAAATTAAATTTGAAAAAAGTTAATTCTTTTCTCCGTATTTTATAGTTAAATACATCTGCCTCTGGTTTCATAGCCAAGAATCTTTCCTTTAGACATAAGCAAAATTTTTGAGCTGCTCCTTCCAAATTTATTTCGTGTTTCTGTCCGTTTTCTTTACGTAATACTTGAATTTTTACGAGCTGTATTCTCTTGATAAATTTAACTGTTAATATTTGACGTAATTTTCATCTTTGTAGCCTTTTTGAACATTCTACATAGCGTTTTTTTCGATTTAGGACAAACAAAAGGTAATCCAAACATTAGAGTCAAAGAAACCTTAGTAAGCTAGAATAACTGAAGGTTTGCTTAGTCTGCCATTTTATCGCATTCAGTAAAATAATAACCATGTCTTAATACTTCATCCAACTGGATTCAATGCCACTGTTATACCTTTTGAGTCAGGAGTGTGGTTTAAATATTTGAATTCCCCGCTCATGTAAATCTTTTCACCTTGCGATTGTTACTTGATAACCGAAACGCCCTTCGGTGCCGCTTAGTTTAAATTTTGTGGTACGGGTTCACGTAATGGTGGCACTTTTACTTCTAACTTTCAGTCTAGAAATAACAGATATGACAATTATTTCTGGAAATTTCAAATGCTTTTATATTTTTAGCTTTCCTACGCAATAAATATTTTATTGGTTGTTATTCTTTTAAATGATCATATCTGAAAAATGTCACACTCTTTAAAAGTTGGGAGAAATACTACTGCTAACTGAGATAGCAAAATTTTATAATGCGGCGACAGCATAATTTTCACTCTGAAGCTAGTCAGCAAATTACAGCATTCCAAAAAACTAAGTATTAAAACTGAGTATTTATTTTATCAGCGTTTCAAGGGATAGAAATCACGTTCTCTGATATAGCAATGGTAATGCCACTTAACTTATAAAGCAGGGGTGGCCAAAATGCGGCTCGTCAGCCTCATGCGGCTCTTATACTCTCCCAGAAAAAGAGACTCGCCCCAGATTATGGAGGCGGATACACTGTATATTACTAAAACGATGCGTCTTGAGCCTGCGACAAGCATATTTGCTGGATTGTATGGAATGTAGGTTGTTTAACGCATTGATTCCTAAAGACTTGCGAATTTCTCAATTCTCAGTTTTATGAAGGTTATAGTATGTGGCTCTAAGGTTTCTTAGTTTTAGCCACCCCTTCTGCAGAGGGTTAAAATCTTTAGTTACCTTTATACCCGCTTCAAATCTACGGCGCTGCGATCGAGAGTTTCAGACAAGTTACATTGTATCTGATACACAAATCAATCTGGTTTATCAAATTAGCATTAATCCTATTTCATAAAACTAGTTTACGACGACCGCGTTCAGAAACGAGAAAAATGGTCTGCTACGATAGTTCAATGGTAGAACATCCGCCCGGCAAGTGGAAGACCCGGGTTCGATTCCCGGTCATAGCAGACTTTTTTCTCGTTTCAAAATTATTCCCAACTGATTATAGTGTTTAATACTATTCGACAATATTCATACGGGAGAAGCTTGATGGGCAGGCAAAAGAGTGGCCGTGTTGACTAAGCTTCCTCAATGACGGTTAGGTTCAAATAAAATCCGTATCTCTTCTTATTTTCCATCTGAATCCTACTCCCGTCTGTGCCAACATACGAAGACCACTCTTGCATCTCTACACACATTCCAGGAGAACTCGATCGCATTACCGACCACTTCGAAAAACCCACCAAAATTCTAGTTCAGCGATTGAACTACTCGAATCGCAAAGAAGTTTTCTCGGAAGGTTGAAGATTAGTCGCGTAGAAACGAATTAAGACGAAAGAGGTCTGCTTTGTTGAATGTGTACTAAGGCTTGATCTCTCTCTCTGTATCACTCTCGACCTTGCTACCTGCGCCACCTCACTCGCCTTATAAATGCATGAACCGATGGAGGCGAGTTGAAGTGAATACACGCCCGAATCGGATTAAACTCCACCCAAACTGACAGCCCAAGAAGGCGTGGGAGTGCGCGTGTCATGTAAATAGACACCACCTTTCACCTGCCCCTAGCGTCCAATTTATACTTCTCATTTTCTCTCTCCTACTCTTCTTATCGCCCCTTTCCGATCTCCTTCCCCTCCTGCCCCTCGCTTCCTTTCACCCCCACCCTGCCCCCTATTCCGTTCCACCACCCCACCCTACTCCCCATTTCAATCCACGCCCTCCACCCTGCCTTCCCTCCACCTCATCCTACCGCTCCTCCTCCATTCCCCCAACCTGCCTTCCCTCGCTTTCCCTCCCACCACCTACGTCCCCCTCTCGATTGTTCCCATCTGCAGTCCTCGCATCCACCCCCTCCTTGTGATGTTCATCGGATCCAATTCCCTTCTCTCCCAATCTCCCCTCTTCGCCTCTACTCCTTTGATCTTCTATCTTCGCATCTCGTCCTCTCCCCCACTTCGCGAATAAGCCTCTCGATACGTGGTTATTGCATAATATTTTAAGCCGTTGCTAGGTTGTATGTCGCGTCAAAAATACTTCCCCGTGTGTCGGTGTTAATTAAAGTTTGCTTTTTGTCGTATTCCTGTGTCGGCTTCCTATCAAATCGTTATTAGGCTTTGGAGGGTTTTCAAACACTTCTTCGTATTTCTCTGTGGCGTGTATTTTAAATTCGAGAAGCTTTAGTTTTAGTTTTTTCCGAGTCCATATATTAGGTATTTTCAATAGATTATGCTCTTGCAACGCATTAAATACTATGAATAAGGTATTTTAATTTCGTTTAGTTGTATTTATTGCACAGTATAACCTCGGATCGAGACAAATTTAGACACACAAAACTTCAAACTCCACTTGGAAATGCTTGACTTTGTGGAAAGATTCCATATTATAAATAAAAACAATTATTGCAATTGTCTTTATTTATATTATTGGGGTGGCGGTGTGGTTAGAGCGTTGGCCTTTCACGCTGCGGTCCCGGGTTTGAATCCGGCGTAGGTCGGATTGTTCAACCTTGGATCGTCCCGTCCCCTACTTGTGTGATTTAAGGAGACCGCGCAGGTCAGCGCTCCGTCCTTCGGATGGGACGTTAAGCAGTTGGCCCCCTTGGTGCTCTTCGTAAAGAGAAGGCTAATGCCGGCACCGGGGTTCCCTCCCCCCTTGTGAGTGTGTCTGGTTTGTATGGGGTTATGGTTATAATAATCCAAGAGGTTGCCAAAAATATACACAAACAAACTAACATTTATTTATATTATTACATAAAACTTCATTGGAATGTGTGTTACTATTCGATATAGATTACGATGGAATTTAGGAGTTCTGTCAGAAAACAGTATCGACTTCAAGGTAGTGAAGGTCCAAATGTACGTGTGTATATGAGAGTACACATACATATATGTGCTTGGATTTAAAGATCTTCACGGCGTAGAGAAAAATTAAAACGTGATATGTATGTTATAATGGAAATGTTCGTGCTGTTTAGTGTGTTGCATGTAAACTTACTGATTTTGGCGATTAAATAAAATATATATTAATGTTTTTCTATGATATTACTAGATAAAAATTAAAAATAGACTAACTCTCGATTAGCCGATTGTATGAGCAATGCATTCTTTTCTTTGGGCCGAAGTTGATCTCTCTTTCTCTTCGTACATTCTTTCTATTCCTACATTCTTTCTCTTTCTCTCTTTCCACCAATATCCTTGCTCCTTCTCTCTCTCATAATTTATCTCGCCACCATCTAACATCTGTCCCTCTTCCTCCGTCCTCGTTCCTTTATTTTGCAAATTCGACTGCGTCGCTTCCATGGGACTTTATTTTACGTATTCTACACATTTTTCCCTTCATTTGTTAAGTTCGCTATCTATTCCCTTACTTTATTATACCACTTCTCTTTCTCTTCTCTTTGGTTTTCGTATCCACACCAAAAGTTCTGGCATTACGATCTAAAATATTGCTTCTTAACTTCCTCACTTTTCGCCGATTCGCACTCCTTGCGTGTTCCTATTTACCGTAATGTGTCCTTTTCTATTCTCTCCTGTCCTTCGCTTAATCCTCCAATTTTTCCTATCGTATCCCGATCTCACGCTTCGATCCCATTCTCTCGACCTCTTTATATCCTCGCTCCTCTCCCTTCCTCGCATCCGGCTCTTTTACTCCCTTCTCGTATACCTCTTTCCCTTGCTCCCTTTCCCGCATCCCGTCCTATCCCTTTCATCCCCACCGCTCGTATCCGGCTCCATTACTCTCATCTCTCCGCGTCACACCTCCTTCCGTCCTTTCGTCCCGTTTTCCTCCCCACTCCTATCGCTTCCTCCATCCCTTATTTCTTCCCTTTTCATCTAAACTCCCTTTCTCCTATAATTCCTTTTATCGCATCTCGCTCTCTCATCTTCCCATTCACCTTCCTCCCCCTCCCTTTATATCTATACTTCTCACATTTGCCTCATTTAGTCCTATCCGAACTCCTCGTAACCCTTTTCTTTCCCTCCCATCATGTCACTCTCTTTCTCTCCACTTGGTTCCGCATCACTTCCATCTGTCCCCCTAAAGTTCCACTCGGAAAATGCCGCCATCTTTCTCTCCTTCTAAATATATTTTCTCGTATTTTCCTTCTCGCGCCCTTTCCTATGTCTCGTCTTTTTCAATAAAATTTCTTTGACACAAATAGCAGAAAGGTGAGGAAACACGTTAGAAATGTATGGCAGGGTCTATCGTTTTAAGTAATTGCGAGAACAATTATTATCTTTAAACTTAGGAAATCATCGACGCCTATTATCTAATATTATATCCCTCTAGTAACAAAGCTGAATGTTATGTAGTTTTTAATATTTTCACATTCTACAAGAATTACCGAGTTCATTTTATGGCTGAAATTTAGTGTAAAATTAGATATTAGATTAGGTTTCGGCTGCAAATCTGCCCTCTTCAGTGGTGATTGATTAGATTATTTCGCATCTCTTCGTCACTTATTAATCGTCTCGTTCTCGCCCTTCGTTCCACTATTTTTTAAAGAATCGCAGCGATGGGAGAGCTGCATAATTGAAACCATTATTAAATTATTTTCTAGCTTTCCCCCATCCAACGATACGCTCGGTTGTTTCCACTCGCATATTTTCGTCCTTCTTTTATCTTTCATTTTGCGTCGTTGATCTGTTTTTCCATCATTCATGTATTGGTAATATTATTTAATTTCCTCTTCCCTTCTTCACATGTTGCTCCATTCTGTTTCCTGTCGACGTTATGTCTCCTGTTCTTTAGTGTTTTTTAGTACGTCTTCCTATTTTTATGCCTCTTATTTATTATATAATAGGCCTTACATCATATAACATGTTCCTTCTTACATCTGAAAGGGTTCTCTAATTATATTATGCTAAACGCGGAATATTTATGATTGAAGACAAAATACTGGTAAATAATGCTTGGTTATATTTAAAAAATTGTATTTGTTATTGTGATTTACTTTTGATCTCATTTGTTTCTTATTATTTTTAACTTACTTTCATTACGGTTTATGAATACTAATTAGTTTTTGAACTTCTGTTCAGAGCTTTTGAAAATGACTGGTTTTATAATCCTGACAAATTGATTATAAACAAACTCCGCTTGGGTATGCTCGACTTTGTGGAAAAATTCCATAATAGAAATAAAATTAATTATTGTAATTTTCAGTAAACACGAATCTAATGGACGGGAGAAACCGGTCGATTAAATTTGTGTTTGTTGGAAATTACATAATTGTTTTATTTATATTATATATGTGAGGTAGCAACACTGTCTCCTTAATTAAATCGTTGAATTTGAGTAAACGACCTCTCAAAAGAGGATGATTGCGTTAAGCTTATTTTAAAGTCATCGTTCCATCTGTTCTTTGCTTTGAACCGCAGTAGGTGAATTTTAAAGTTCAACTTTGATGATCAGAAAACATTAAATTCCAAAATATTGTGAGAAAATTAAAATAGTACATTAACGACTAACTGGTGAGAAAGATGATTTTGCCATCTATGCTTACATACTATGCAACTTGATACCGAAAATCGCATTTTTAACATGCATGAAAAAATTGATTCACGGACGGTGTTAATTCAAATAAATATTTTTGTCAACTTTTATAAAATGTGCTTGCTTAGCATTTGTTATGATTCCTTTTCTGAGGCTAATCACAGGATTCATGCTGTCCACGAAGGAACATTCATTTTCTTTTCCACAAAGTTCAATTTCTAATATTTATATCCAGCTTGGTTTTCAATCTGGGAAAAAAATTCTGTATGGAGCCGATGATAGCTTAAAAGGTATATATCATGAAACGGCAAGTAATTGATAAAAAAATTTAGAATACTTCTGTCATCAAATCATCCGTCGATATGTTGGCATCGATGAATCCGAGTGCTTGTCCATCGTGCGGCCAAAATCAACCTTTGAGTGTGGTACTTGAATAAATAATAAAGCTCATGATTTCAGTATACGATTTGCTTTATATTAATAAACCATTAGGAAATTAATTGAGTCATACAACGAAACAGTGAATGATCTGCGTGATGATAATCTATGTTCATGACAGGCTCCGCTGCAAAAAGGAATTGTGCTTTTGCTTTCTGTCATTCCTCTGTAAATTTGGTGCGTTTAGGAGGCAGTTTAATTAGGCAGTTACATTAGTGGCAATTGGCATTGGCCAATCATCAAAAGTGGATCTTTCCGCATTGTACGTAATAGTGAAGTTGAAGTTTGACGGATATTTCTGAACACACCATCGTCATATTGGTTAAGGTTAGTTGACACAGAAGCAGCTACAAAGAGATTCCACTGTTACTTAATGAGATTCGAAACAAGTAACAGGGTTTAACTCAAAAAATTAAGATTTTTATGCTTACGTAATTTTTGTCTTCTTATTTAGGCGTGTGGACGCTTCCTCCTCATTCAGACAACTCTTTAAGATCTTTGCATTAATGATTATAGTATTTAGTTAAGCAGGGAAAAATTATATTAGGTCGGTAAGGAGTTTTTAACAATTGATTGACTACATGACGTTCATAAATATTTTGCGCGATTTTTTATCTGACCACTTGATTCATTGGCTAGATTTTTTAGATGAATATCTGCCTGCTGACCACTCTGGAAATGATTTAACATGGCCATGCATTTTTAAAAAAAATTCGTAGGATATAATTCCATTTCCGTTTCTTCAATGAATACAGGCAGCGTCCGCTTATCGAGCAGGTTAAGTTCCTTAAGAAGCGTTCGTTAGCGGATATTCGATAAGCGGACAATAGAAACACATGTTATAAAGGGGGTTGCTTTCCCAGAAATCAAAATTCATGCACAAAAAGACCGTTTTAAGCTATTTTAACCATTAAACTCCAGAGCTATATCAATTGTTATGTATATAAAGTCATGCAGAATAATATTAGAGTATTTATTACATTTTAAAAAGTACATAACATGTTTTTAAAAAGGTGACTGATACTGTATATTTCTTCTTCTCAAATTCTTTGGCATCATTCTTAATGGAACCTGTAGATTTTAGTATGTGGAAGGGGTGTTTATTGAAGGAATGCTGAGGGACTTATGGGGTCTTTACAGGGAACTTGGAGGTAGATCATGAGGATGTATGAACTCTGAGATTTGGCAGGAGACTTAGGTGGAGGCTTCTGTGGAAATTGGACAGGAGTGAGAGGGCTAACAACTGAACTTTTAGGTGATGCAGGCGCTGGTGGTGGGTCTGCTTTCTTCTTATAGAATGCATCTAGGGTTGTCTACTAGACTGTCTTCTTCTTGCTGGTGTACAGCTCCCTATAGAATGTTAAGGTTTATCTGATACCAGATGCGACTCCAGAACTGCATTCCACATTGGGGTCCATATCCTGCATATGCTACAAAACCACTTCAAAGTCTCCGAACAACTTGAATAGGCTTTCGGTATCCATGGTCATGGTAGGAGTAGGAGGGACTGGGCTGTCAGCTCTGTTGCTTCCATAGAAGTTGCAATTCCTCCAGCCTCAATTATTCTTCATGAGAATCCAGGAGTTTTCTCACATCATCAGCATTCATTTCCAACTCCAGCTGCCTTCCCATTAATACAACTTCTTCAATGATTGTCTCAGGAGTCTCCTTAAATCCCTGGAAGTCTGAGACAAATTAGGTTTCCTCCATTCTCCATTCATGGTTGATTCCTTAATGTCTTTCCAGCAGTTGCCAATGTTTCTCACTGCAACAAGGACATTGTAATTCTTCTAGAACAGCTTGAGGCTTAGGGTATCATCTTTGTCATTAATAGCTATGACCTAAGCCATAGTCTTTTTGACATAATTAGACTTGAAAGTTGCAATTACGGTTTGTTCCATAGGTTGCAATAGAGAGGTGGTGTTCGGAGGCAAAAACACCACTTGAACCTTTCCATGCAAGTCTGCTATAATGGGTAGATGACCTGGGGCAATGTCAAGCAGGAGCAATGCCTTGAAATCCAAATTATTCTTATTGCAATAGGTTTCAACAGCAGGGCAAAATTGCTGTACAAACAATTCTTGAAAAAGCAGCTGTGTAACCCAAGCCTTGGTGTTCGATTTCCAAATCACAGGCAATTTACTCTTCACTAGTCCATTATAGGCCCTGGGATTTTCACTGGTATACACAGGCAAGGGTTTCAAGTTAAAATTTCCAGCTGTATTTCCCCCTAAAAGAAAAGTTAGCCTATCCTTTGCTCTTTTCTTTCACTGCAATGTAAGTTCGAGAAGGCATTTTTTCCAAAAATGCCCTATTTCATTGACATTGAACACCTGTCAAGAAGAGTTGCCACCTTTCTCGTTAATATCAGCCTGCTGTTTTGAAAAATCACCTGCTGCCTCAACATCTGCACTGGCAGCTTCGCCTGTCACTTTAATATTAGGGAGCTTCGAACGAATTTTCATCCTTCTGAACAACCCCCAATAGCTCTAAAATGTTCCATTTCACCTGAAATTTTACCCATTTGATTTTTGAATTCATTATGCAATGCCCAAGCTCTTGTCTGAATCACAGATAAACTTAGAGGAACACGCGTTTCCACTTGATCGTCAATCCACAATTTAAGTAGGCGTTCCATTTCCTTCATAATATTCGGCCTAGCTGTTGTGTAAGACAGCATTTTATTTAAATCATCCGCAATATTTACAGGCTCTAAATTCTCTTGTATTTTATTATGGTACCAATGGTGGACCGATTACGGTCCAGCAAGCGTCCAATTTTGGCCAAAGACTAACTTTTCTCATACCGCTGTAAACATTTAATTTATCATAAAATGAAATCCTGCGCCTTTTTGCACTCTTATCACTTGATTCTCCTCCATCCTTAGAATTCTTTTCTTTATCAGCCATTTCAATCGCAAATAAGGGCTAAAAATGTCCAAAAAATATCTAACGCCAAATATTAGTTGCAAACAATGGCTGGTAGTTGAAACTGACTGGACGATGCTGAGCGAATCCGAGTCCATGACAATCGAGCATCTTCGACCACGAGTTTGAACGTTCGATATTCCGGATTTTCGACACGCGGAGGTTCGATCAGCGGGCGTTGCCTGTACTATAACAAATAAAATTCAAAATGTATTTTATGAAAATAAAATTAAATAAGTTTTTTATCGTATCATTGAGTTTTCTTGTCGTTTCTTTGTGTCTAATCATATCTGTTCAGATTTAGCAAAATATTCTAAGACATTGGAAGAGAATGAAATGGCAAATTTATATATATATACACTGAAAAAAATTCTAAGTTTATTCAGGATAAAGATGACTTACCCCTTAGAATTTTTTTCAGTAGCTATGTCTTTGTATTGCTTTATTTTTGCGCGTTAAAATTTATGATGAACTCATATATCTATCATTTTTATATCAGTAGGCTTTGTAACTAAGATAACGCAACGAAATATGTGTATGTTATTTTGTCTCAAAGAATTCATTACACTTGAAAGAACTCTATGAATTTGTTAGTTAGCTTGATCTCTTATGCATAGCAGCATTAACATTTTGGGCAATATTTTGTTAATTTGAAGTATTTTTACTTCACATTATATATTTCGTTGAAAGATATCTTTAAAAATCCTATCAACAGTATCAGACCGGAATAACTCTAAAAACTAAGTAACCTTTTGTTTATTCTTTACCTGATCGAGATATCCAGATAAATTAGGCAAAAGAGCAGATCATTCATTCAACATATGCAGTAGCTGGAACATTCAGGATTTTTGTGAATTTAGCTACCAATGAGTGCATCAGCAATGCAAGCATTGATAATAATTATTTCGTATTTTTATTTTTTGGTAGCAATCCAAATTTCGTAACGTTGTCTAATAAAATAAATTATTTTGTTTGACCATTCTTTGCCTATATCAACTTTGGGAATAATTTTTAAACGAAAAGAAGTCTGCTGTGACCGGGAATCGAACCCGTGTCTTCCACTTTCCGCGCGGATATTCTACCACTGAACTATCGTAGCAGATCAATTTTCTCGTTTCTGAACGCGGATGTTTTCTTGGTTGAGACGAAACTAGCCAAGCTAGTATCAAACTGCCCCAACAGATGTCCTCGAAGAGATACATCGAAGAAATCTCCTCCCTCTCAAATGGTGAGATTGCCAAGCAAGAAATTGATGGGATAAAGCGATCCGGAGATCCTATGCAGACAGGCATAAGCTGTAAATTTGGGAATAATTTGCCCAACATGATTTCTAGGTTTGCCAAACCAACAAACAGATCGGCTCTGAAACATGTATCGCAAAATTGGCAAATATCTCCGCCGAATTTTACGCCACCTATCTTAAACTAATTGGCCCCTGAAACAAACACCACTAAACTTATCGTTAGAAGAGCTCCCCAAGTTTATGCAACCCACCATACAAACGGCACTCTTCAAGCATATGCAACCAACTACACGCCAATCTCATTCTATTTACGCAACGCACCTTACACTACCTTCCCCTGATACTTATACTACCAAACTAGTATGCATTGCCCCCTAATTTTATGCTACCCAACTTACACTACCAATGCATCCAATGTAGCACCCGTGAGTAAGATTTATTTGAGGTCCAATGTTTTAAGACAATGTTGTTACATGTGACGAGTTGTGTTTTTACCACTACATCCCTCAGTTGAAGTGCCAAAGGTGCTAATGGAAACGGCTAGAGAGTCATCGATCTCAGAATGCGCAGATTTCTCAGAGTGCCGGAAAAGTCATGCATCTTATTTTTTGTTAACAATGGAGTCATATACGGTCGATGCGTACCAAGATGTCGATTAAACGGCGAATTATATTTCATTGTGCTGATAGACCTGCTATTTGTGGTTAGACGTTATGTCGAACGGACTTTAGGCCGACAGGACGTTATGCCGACAGGACGTTATGTCAACGGGATGGGATAGGCGAGAAATGTTAACGTCCTTTCGACAAAACGTCCTTTCGGCATACGGTCTCGTCAGCATAACGTCCGTCATCATATCGTCCTTTCGGCATAACGTCCGGGTACCCCTGCTATTAGCATAACTAAAGCAGTCTTCGAGTTGTTGAACAGGATGGAACTTGCGCCAAGATAGCGCGTCTATGCATCGTTCTAAGTTTTACTAACAAACCATTGAAGAAACGGGTTTCGAGATCATGACTAATCTACTTTATATCCTGGAAATTGCACCCTGCGATTTTTCCTATAACTGGAAATAAAGAAATTGAGAGGTAAACAGACCTACACAATGCTATTACGGGTATATTTGATTGAATTTGATTTTTAACATATTGAGATCTTAAACGGTTTAGTTACCAGCACCATACCCATCCCTTAATTCTAAAAAGAAGTGCCTTTGCCCAACTTTCATAGGAATTCACAGAAAATCTTCGTAGTGGAAAGAGAGTGATGATTTTTCTTTGCAGCATTACTCTGTTGTTCATTTTGAATCGCTAAATATCCGTACACAGAAATATTTGCAAAAGGTTTACAGTGCACCCCAGCCCAATCAGCCGAATCACAAGGACAACTTTGCGGCGTGGCTCGGAGAAAGAGCGGAAAATCACAATAACAGAGCAGTCAGTTTCAGAACAAGTCCAGGGCCGAATAAAAATGAATTTGTTTACCGCATGTCTTGAAATATTATTCAATTTTCGGTTATCGAATAATGTCTCTTTTGGACTTTTTACTGTTTTGCAAATTTAAACTTCCAGTTTGACACTTGGCAATTCGTTTCTTTCACCAATCTCTTGAAGTTGAAAGAAACTAAAAAAACAATCAAGTCCAAGGAAATCGTCATCATTCATAGCCTGGCTATAGACAGATTCGTGGTTAAACCTGGTTCTCCAAATACTCTTGCTTTCCGTAATCATCTTCATTTATTGATAGCTCCCTTTCTCTATCAAGGCATCTGTCTTTCTTTCCTTTAAGTTTTCTACTAATATATCCTTTATTATCCTTTTTCTCCCCAGATAATGAACCATTAAGATCTTCCTTTTTATAAATGTTAGCGTGATTCAGAGGTCTCAAATTCGTATCAATGCGCGGACCGAGTAATGGCCAGCCACTAACTCCGGGGGCCTCATCAAGGCAACGTTCCAAACCCACAGGCCGTATTTCATACTTTTCCCAATCCTTGCATCGTTTCATGTTGTTTGGACATTCAATCTACCCTTCCATAAGAGGGTAAATCGCCCCAAACCTCTTAAACCAATTCATAACAGAAGTGCAACATTCAGTGTCGTGGTTTTGGTCCCTCGGATACCCACGTAATACGCAGGCAGCAGGAAGAAAATGTTACCGTACTCCAAGTGTGCAGGGTTTTTATAAATGTGAATGAGCAATAAACCGATTATGTTTTATAGTGCTGAGTCAATAACTTCTTATATTTCTTAGATTATTGAAAGAGATACGTATGAAATATTCCATAAGAAATAAATTTGAGTTTGAACAATGCAATATAAAATAATTTATTTCGCTGGTCGCATAAATACTCCACGCGAGTCGTGAGTTTGAGATCACTGGCGTAATTAATTGTTCGCTTTTTTACTGCCGTCGATGGGAGTTTCTTTGTTCTCAAACCGGCTTTTACTTTCTTTTTCCTAGTCCATATTTCATTGTTGCATTTTGCATCTTTTGTTTTGACACTTCCTAGGTATTTACAGTATAACACTTGTGCTAATTACTTCTCAACGATTCTTATATTCACGTTTTCTTCTTTTCTCGATATTTATTTATTTCCACCCCGTATTTTCTGTCTGCTGTTACCAGCCAAATTATCGTTTTCTTGGATTCATTTTCCTTTTTTGCTAGATACACTTGGTAATCAGCATATTTTACAATTCTTGTAATCCTCCCTCCAGTCCTTAAATCTTATTTGCATTGTAGCGCATCTTACATTAACCTTTCTATACATACTGAATGGTACAGGTGGTTGGCTACAATCTTTTCTTACTCCTCTTCAGGTATTTACTCAGCAGGTGTCAGCTATCTCCAAACTGACCTTCACAACTTAGTTACAGGTACTGATACCTGATTATTCCCCTTTCCAATCTACACGTATAACCTTCAATATCCTCATCAGTGTTACCCAATCAACTCTATCAACGGCCTTCTGCCTGTCGATGAGACATGCGCAGCAATGTTTGCTGCACTTTATTGTACTTTATGATATGATTCTCATTATTCTAAAACCATATCTGGTTTCTTGTCCTTTATTGAAACCGGTTGGACCTTCTCATAACATTTATTTAGCTTATTAGTGAGAAATCTTGTGATGATTTTCGACACGTACGATAGTAGACATATCGTTCTGTCGTATTTACAGTGCATTGCCTTGGAATTTTTTTAGAGATATCATTGCAACTTATGTATGTATTCTTTTCCGCTCTATCCTTCCACCCCCCTGCTTCCGCCCAATGTCACCGCCATCAGTTGTCTCTCTCCTATGATGACGAAGGGATCGCCCCCGAAAGCCTCCCGTTTTTTGTGTTTTGTTTGTTTTACGTGTCACTCCGACACCCCCCGCAGCTGGCCAACCTGATGTCATCTTATTGATGAGTGCTCACTGGGCTTACTTATTCCAGCATCTTGTTGCCATCCATTTATCCCACATACCTTTCCTCTACCATATATATATATATATATATATATATATATATATATATATATATATATATATAGATGTCAACAAGGTGTTGGGATGAGGAAACCCAGTGAGCACTCACCAATCAGACGCCTTCAGGTTGGCCAGGCCCCGGGGATGTCGAAGCGACACACGTAAAATAACACAAAAACACAGAAACATCACAAACGTAAAGCTTTCGTAACTACTCCTTCAGCTACAGAGAGAGAACCGCATTGTATATATATATATATATATATATATATATATATATATATATATATATACAATGCGGTCGATTTGCAACGTGTTGCGAGTGAGAAAGTGGTTGGACATCGCTGGCCTGTGGTGAACATTATTCTTCTCCGATAATTATTCCTTCTATCGGAAGTAATCTGTTATTGAAGGTCACGTCTTCTTTTGTTATAGCCTAGCCATCGGTAATAAACGTACTTCATAGCGGTCGGCGAGATCTATTCCCCGAGCATGAAGAGCATGAAGATTAACTGAGCGTGCGTCGCTTTACGTCCCATTTCCTTCTTCGTCCTCACGTAAATCTCCAGAACCCGCAATTTACATAATCTCATTTTAAAAACCTCTTAAAATGTATATTCTCCTCTAGAGTTCCTTATTTGCACCTGTTACTCGGATTCACATCACCGCGAGAAGGTAGCGGAAGAGGGAAAGAGGTGCTGTACAGGAGAGGTTGGCGGAGGAAGAGTGGTTTTGCTTTCCCCTCCTCCTCTTCCCTTCTCCACTCCTCCAGCCTCTTCTCTCCCCCTCCCACCACTTCTCTCCCCCTCCCACATCTTATCTACCCCCACCTCTTATCTCCGCCTCCCACAACTTCTCCCCCCATATCTTCCCTCCCCCCCACATCTTCTCTCCCCCTCCTACCTCTTCTCTCCCCTTCCCACCACTTCTCTTCCCAACTCCCATCTCTTTCCTCGCTCCACTTTTTTTCTTATTCACCGCTCCGTCGGCCGAGGTGGGTGGAGGGGAGGTATAAGGACATGGCAGACAAGGCAGGTTTAGGGAGAGATACAGGAAAGGTGAAGAGAGAGGGAGATGGAGGTGGGTAGATGGAGAGGGAGTGGGAAGAGGGCTCGTGGGATTTTGCGCATGTCGTAGTAAGACGCCGGGTTGGACGAGACTTCGTGGATTCAATTACGAGTGGCGTGGGAAGGAAGTAGATGGGTGTGGAGAAAATGGGAAGGAAGCCAGTGAAAAGGGAGTGGCGTGGTGGAGGGATTGAGTGGGGGGAGAGAAGAGGTCGGTTTTGAAGGGCCCGACGAGGGTCGTGGTGGTCTATACGTTCGTCTTCGGAGGCGCCTTTTTCCCTCTCCGTCTCACCTCTGAAACTCCCTTTCCGAAACGAAATCCTAACCCGCGCTCTACGCTTAACACGTCCGATGGGTATCCGCTCTCTCTCTATCCCCATCTCTTTCTCTATCCTTTTTTCTCTCTATCACTTTCTCTCTCACTACTCATTTCTTCCACTACTTTCACCTCTCTCGCTCCCTTTCACCACCATCACTCCCTTCCATCTCTCTCCCTACTTCCCTCCTCTCTCATTCCCTCACTCCTCTGTCACTCCCATCTACTTCTCCCTCCCGCCCACCTCTATCCTTCCCTCCCACCTCTCTCCTTCCCTCCCACCTCACTCCCTCCCTCCCACCTCTCTCCATCCATCCCTCCCACCTCTCTCCCTCCCTCCCACCTGTCTCCCTCCCTCCCACCTCTCTCCATCCATCCCTCCCACCTCTCTCCCTCCCTCCCACCTGTCTCCCTCACTCCCACCTCTCTCCATCCATCCCTCCCACCTCTCTCCCTCCCTCCCACCTGTCTCCCTCCCTCCCACCTCTCTCCATCCATCCCTCCCACCTCTCTCCCTCCCTCCCACCTATCTCCATCCATCCCTCCCACCTCTCTTCCTCCCTCCCACCTGTCTCCCTCCCTCCCACCTCTCTCCATCCATCCCTCCCACCTCTCTCCCTCCCTCCCACCTCTCTCCATCCATCCCTCCCACCTCTCTCCCTCCCTCCCACCTGTCTCCCTCCCTCCCACCTCTCTCCATCCATCCCTCCACCTCTCACTCCCTCCACCTCTCTCATTCTCTCCACCTCTCTCATTCTCTCCCACCTCCCCCACTCTCCCACCTCTCTCACTCTCTTCCACTTCTCTCACCTCCCGCTGTCTCTTCCAATCCTCTCTCTTTATCTCCCTCTCTCTATCTCTCCCTCCTTTTCTACCTTGTTTCCTCTCTATCCTCTCCTTCCACCTCTCTCCTTGTCAATTTCCTATCCTCCTTCCACTTTCATTTTACTCCCTCACCAACCCTCTATATCCTCGCCACCTTTCTTCTATCCCTCCCTTCACACCTCTCTATCCCCCTCGCCGCCTCTTTCTCTCTTCATCTACCCATCTCTCCCTCTTCCCCTCCCCATCTTTCCCTCGGCGCCCTCCCTTCTCTTCTCCGTCTCATATCCAGAGAATACGTAGAGAAAGAGATCCTTGCTGTTCTTTCGTCCAGCCTCTGAGGTCGGCTTAATTGGACCAGGGCACCGAGAATTAGGGGATTTCCGTTGTCGAGGCAACAACAGGACGAGGACTGCTTGATCCTCTACCTCTTTAAACCCAGAATGAGCCTCCAACCAACTCATTTTCTGCCATATATCCTTCTAAATCTATCTCGCAAGGCTTCACATCACCATCTTTCCACTCGACTCTCTCACCTGATCCTCCCTCCTCTCATCTCTCTCTCTCTACAAAATTCTCCTCTGTTTCCTTCCTCTCTCTCTCTCTTCTCACTCGGAAGTTTTGCCGCATTATTAATTCCATTTCTTTTCTTTTTCTCTCTTTTCCCAACTACCACTCTTTTCTCTCTTTTAATCTCTTTAAATTTCTCTTTTCTCTGCATTCATTATTTTATCTTTCCTTTTTCATCTCACGTTCTCTTCCTTTGTCTTATAAACATCGCATTCTTTTCGTTGTTGTGAACAGTGCTTTATTTCTTCTCTCGCTCTTACTTTCCGCCTACTACTCATCTTATTCTTCCCTTGTTTTGTAAATGTTCTTCCCTTAGGTGTTCGATTCTTGCTTAGGTTCCATAAAATTTTGTTTACCTTCCTTGTTTTGAAGTTAATATATAATAAATTCGACTCCTGTAACCGTGATTCATTCGGATATTACAGTGTAACCATCGCTGGTGATAGTTCATCGATCATTTGTTCTAAAACTACCCCTAAATACCTGAAGTATTTTATAGAATGATTAAAATAGCAATTAACCACTATAAAATTCATATGCAAGTTGAAGAACAACCACCCACCTTCATCATTCGATCTGTTTTTAACAATATCCTGCAGTGAAATCTAAGTTTATATTTAAAGAAAACCTGTCCTCAAACATATCATTCGAAACTCAAAATGGCAGTTTTACGCATCACTGTGAGATGATAAACAAACGAAATTTGCATCAAAGCAATTATCGTGAAAAACATTATTCTAAAGAAGTCGCCACAGGACATGGTTACCAGATTCGAACCATCAACCAAGTAACCTAAAACTATTATAATGCCTTAATCATAAAAATCAATATTTTTTAAAGGGGTCACATAACTAAAATACATATGTTATCCCTCATATTCGGGTTCTCTGTCTAGAAATAAAAATTGATAAATAACATTGGCTACTTCGTGGCTAAAATGCGTATCTGGTTTATTCAAGTCTTTGATGGATTAAGCAGCCAGCTTGTTCTTCTATCGCATTCAACCCATATGGCGACCTCGGTTGCTCAGTTTTGAATTATTTAGAACATTCTTTGATCTATTACTGGCTCTTCCCTTTTGAATAAGAAGCATCTCTTCTTTTCTGTATTAAATAATAATGTTTAACGTCCGGAATTGGATACTTGATTTTTGTATTAACTATCTCTTCCTGTCCATTGTTTTGAAGTATCCATTTGTCCAGTTCATGTGCTGAAAATAAATAAATCCCATATAGAGGATTACTGACGTAGTCGTTTGCATCACAACCTCTCCGTCTCATCCGTGCACTTCAATGTACGGCTCATGGACAATTCATCGAGTCGCATTCTTTGTTTGGACCGCAGAGAACGGATTCTCAGAAATCCGGTAGCTTCGCTGCTACCTTGTTTTTAAATCGCCGACGGAATGTGCCTCTCAATTGATTAAAAGAGAGTTATTATTCTCGACTCCAGAACATCCGTCCGCTTTCATTATTATTATGTGTCCTGGTTTCTGGATTTGTGTTCGAGGAAACATCTCGCCTTATTTTAAGTCACCCCAACAACAAATTCGGATGGTCTGCAGTTTTTCAACATCTGTTTCTTGTAGCTCATACGATGCGCTTGTTGCGTATTATAGCTAAATATTAGTCGGTTTAATCATATTGTTTTTATGTTTATATTACTCTAAAGGATGTTTTTATTCTAAATTTAATTCATCAACCGAATTTCAGCGATTAATTTATATATATCTATATCAAACATTTAAAAATCCATTTTCTCCGTTCTTCGTATGTTGTCTATTTTTTTACTATTATGTTTATTCATTATATTTGTTTCAAATAAGAGAGCTTGAATTTTTATTTGCATGACGTTTACCTACTGTTCTAGCAATTTATTGATATTTTTTTATTTTAATTAGATGAACTGGTCGTTCGATTTATAATGTAATACCAGTTCCCACGCACGTGCAGTAAACGAATGTTTGCTGTTAAAAATTTAATCGGCATTAACGTCCTAAAAAAGTGTTTATGTATCGATCTCGTTTAATTTAATATGAATAATTTTCTCTCTCAATTCATAACCTAGTTGAAATGGCATAATCATATTACCATTGTAAATCATTCACAACGATGAAGGCTCTGGGCCGTATTAGCGAAACGAATGTCTTTATGGGCTAGTTACACCTCTGCCATTATGACATATTACGTGCAGTTTATTTGCTAAATTCTCCAAAGTAAGCTCTTTTGCGTAGGAATCGGTAAAATATACATTACGCAAATTATTTCATATCCGTATGTTTTTAGTGACGTTCCTGTCTCTGGGAACATTTATTGGCAGACGTTGGGCGTAAAACTGTCACTGGACGCTATATGGTTATTTTGTGACATAATGCTTATTTAGTATTTTAAGCTTCATAACAGGATGTATGTTAATTAAAATCCTTTACGTTATTCTTGAGTATATCGCTACGTTGTGAAAATCAACAATAGTGAATTGCCCTCTATTTTTGCGCGATTTGGTTCATTTCGAGAAGATTTCTTTTAAAGGCGTAATCCTTTCTAAATAGGCAATTTCTTCTGATTCTGTTCAACTGTTTATCTCCTAGAGCTGAGCACAGATGACTGGTGGAATTTCAAAAAACACTTTTTGGGGTACTTAAATCGTTGATAACCAAAATTTCGTATTCGTGTTATTTTCGCGGTCACAATAATTCATCTATATATTTTGAGTATAAATAGTATAAAATTACAGAAGCGACATCAAAGTTAATTATATTTTTACATATATTTTCTTATTTATTTTCATTGATTCCAAGTTAAGAGATATTTAGAATTAGCATAACTTGTAATACGACTGGTTTGAAACTTTTTAAATCCTGAATCGCATTTTCCTTCATTTATAACTAATGATATATTAGGTTTCATGAAAAACAGTTTGTTTCAGCGGAATGATTTAATGATTTATCGTTTGACTTTAAAACGTCAACCGATAAAAAATTCATTCGATTGACAATGGGATATTTTGGTATATTTAATATAAATTTATCACTTCCTTAATCTCTCGTGAATTTTCCGCTCGAGTAAATTAAAATACAAATTTTTTGCAAGCCCATTTTTTTATCATTTCAGCGATATCGCGTTATTTTCCTGTACCATTCCCATTCCTCTCCCAAAATTGTATTTCATTACCTGCTCTTGAAATACTTCTTTCATTTCGTTTATAGCTCTCTGAATTTTTTCCATTTAACAGGTTTCCTCTGAAATTATATTAGAGCAGTATTTCCTCCGCATTTATCCGAGAGCTTAGCTTTTAATAACCTCGTCTGTAATCGCCGCTTGATGGGTTATCGGATGGTGTTATTCTAGTTCGTTTTTATTCTCTTTCGCATATTTTCAAGTGGTGCTGTAGGAGTTGCTTGCGAAATGTATATTGAAGCTCTAGATTTTGAGCGTAATCCTACAGGTCAAATAAAAATATTGAATTTTTCAAAGAAATAATTTTAAACGTTAACAAGACAAAGGAATCGTGCCTCCCAGTACCAGGTAATTTTATAGTTAAAGGAAATTGCGTTTCTCTGCGTTTGGAGTAGGATTTATCTCGAATGCTCGTTCAAGTGACTCGATTAGAACGGACCGAAACCCTTAATTAACGTTTCCGAGGAATGAGCATCCTCATATATACACCATATCTATGGGGATATATTCATTTCTGGATGTCCATTTCCTAACCCTAAACAACTCGGACCCTTCTGCTGTTCACTTCCCCGCCCTCTCTTTCTGCCCTTTCTCTCTCTCTCTCATGCCCCAACCCAAACCTTATTTTCTCCCTATCCGGCCTCTCCGTAAGCATCCTCTTCCTTCTCTCCTTATAGTCTCACTCAGCTTTCTTCTGTATCCCCCCTTACCCCATTTCAGGACCCTCCCTCCTCTTTCCCCCCCTCTCTCCCATTCAGTCCCTCAGGATTGGGCCTTTGGCCTGCCTTTTATCCCCTCGCGACCCATCCTCCGCCCACGCTGGACGCTCCTCCTGCACCCTTCTATCTCTTTTTCACTCGCTCATTTTCTTCACTCATTCCTTACCCCTCTATTTCCTCTCCCCTCCTTTTCCCCTATTCTACATTCTCCTACCCTCTCTCTCGTCTACGATACCTTCTACCTCAACTACCCTTTCTTCCTACCTCGCCCTCCCTCTTCCCATCCTCTTTCTGCCTTATCTTCTATCTCTTTAGCCTCTCCGTGCTCTACTCTCCCTGTTCTGCTCTCCCTCCCTCCTTTCCCTCCCCTCTTCTTTCCCTCTTTCCATCTCCCTACCCCACTCTCCCTTTGCTTCTCCCACCCCAGCTCTATCTTCCCCTCACCTACATCACGCCATATCATCTACTTCCCCTATCCTCTCTCTATCCTATGCTTTCTTCTTACCTCTCTGTCTTCCATTTCCGTTCTCCCTCCGCCTGCCTCCCTTCATTCACTTCCCCCGCACCGCCTCATGACCTCCCCCCGTCTCATTCTTTTGTACCTCTGCAGTGTCTTCCTCCGTAATCTCTCCCTCTCCCTTCCCATGACCCCCTCATGGACCATCCCTTCGTTTCTATCCGTCTCCCTCAGTCTCCCATCTCAGCCCCTATCCCTCCTGTATGGTTCCGTCCCCACTTCTCCTTCTCCCGCCTCCCTCCACCTCCTCCCTCCACCTCCTCCCTCGACCTCCTCCCTCGACCTCCTCCCTCCACCTCCTACCTCCGCCCTCCACCTCCTCCCGCCTCCTTTCACCTCCTCCCTCCACCTCCTCCCGCCTCCCTTCACCTCCTCCCTCTCTTCTCTCCCCCTAGTCAGTCCCATCTTTGCCTGGGATCCACTTCCCGTAGACCCTCGCCATGACGGTCGTTTACCTTCCA
This sequence comes from Tanypteryx hageni, assembly GCA_028673005.1. NCBI lineage: Eukaryota > Metazoa > Arthropoda > Insecta > Odonata > Petaluridae > Tanypteryx > Tanypteryx hageni. The sequence continues at coordinate 111,518,142 of CM054120.1, forward strand.
ATTACCGTACTCAGCGACGCGGAGTCGAAGAAGCGTGGATGGCTGAGTCGGGGCAGTCGCGTGAGAAGGAGAGTCGGGCACAGCATGCGTAGCACGATCCCCCATAGCTGCCTCCCTACTCCTAGTTTCGTAAGCGTGCCTAAGTTTCACTATCCCTAGGGTATAGGTTTCCCATCCGACACTCTATCCCTACCTCCCTCTCCTTCCCACCCTCTCCTTCCCTCCCTCTCCTTCCCTCCCTCTCCTTCCCTCCCTCTCCTTCCCTCCCTCTCCTTCCCTCCCTCTCTCCCTTTTCACCACTCCCCCAACTCCTGATGACAACGAAATAAAACAGAATCACATACACCACCTACTTCAACACACTCCTCCCACCACAGCATCACCACCATTCCAATTTTCTCCTGTAACTCAGCTGGAAGTACTGAATTGTTTACGTAAAATCAAGTCCAGAGCACAAGGTGCTGACGAAATTCCAATAGTTTTCCTTCATAAGATTATTCATCTAGTGCTACCCGTCATCACTCATATATTCAATTGATCGCTTATGCAAAACAAATTCCCATTGCAATGGAAACTCGCCATAGTCCGTCCCATACCTAAGAAAAGTCTTACTTCTGACATAACCGACTTTCGGCCCATCAGTTTACTTCCTGTATTATCAAAGGCATTTGAAAAGGTTTTACATGAACAAATCACATATTTTCTAATTAGTAATAATATCCTCGATTCTCTACAATCAGGATTCCGAAAATCACACAGCACTACCACAGCACTCCTCAAAATCACTGACGATATCAGATTAGCAATGGACAAAAGAGAAGTCACTATTATGACTCTTCTTGACTTTAGTAAAGCTTTTGACTCTGTAGATGTAAACATACTTCTAACCAAACTGCGCCTCATGAACTTCTCCTCAGATTCCCTAAACTTAATTAGTTCTTACCTGAATGATCGCTATCAAAAGGTCGTAACTGACAATCATTCCTCAAGATGGATTAAAGTGTCACGTGGCGTACCACAAGGTTCCACCCTCGGGCCACTGCTCTTCTCTCTGTACATTAATGATATGTCTTCTCAGCTTGCTCACTGTAAATACCACCTTTATGCTGATGATCTCCAAATCTATATGCACTCTCGCTCTATTGATCTCCATCTTATCATTGATAAAATGAACCATGACCTCACTTCTTTATCCAAATGGAGCAATGTAAATTTCCTCAAAATTAATCCTTTAAAAAGTCAGTCTATTATTATTGGGTATCCCAAACTTCTCTCGTCACTAAACTTCTCAGAACTTCCCCCAATTCTGCTCAATAACTCTGTCATTCGTTTCCAAAAAACTGCAACCAATCTCGGGTTAGTATTCAATGACACATTGACCTGGACTGATCATATAACTAAAATATGTAATACTGTTAACAGTTCACTTCACTCACTTAAAAGAATTAAAAGCATTACCCATTTCTCCCTTCGCAAGCGACTTATCACCGCTCTTGTCCTTCCTCACCTTGATTACTGCGATACGGTCTATCAAGATCTATCTAACGAGCTATCTCTAAAATTGCAGCGTGCACAAAATTCCTGCGTAAGATTCATTTGTGATCTCCAAAAGAGAGACCATGTCACTCAACCTCTATATACGTTAGGCTGGCTTCGCACTGAAGCTCGTAGACGTCTTCACCTCCTCTCGTTATTTTACCGAATTATAACTCTTCAAAACCCGCAGTATCTGAACTCCAAATTTTCCCAAATGAACTCTGTACACAACGCCAACACTAGGGGCACCAATCTCTTCCAGATCCCACATCACAGGACGGAAATTTATAATAAATCCTTCCATGTTACAGCTTGTAGACTTTGGAACGCCCTACCTACTGACCTCCAAAACGCAACATCTCTCCACATATTCAAACATAAATACTTTAAATTGCTGTTCTCTGCCCAAAATTCAGGTCAGCTTTAACATTTTCTTCTTACCAATTGCAAGACGGCTTCCTTCACTCTTCCTTACTTAATTAACATTAATTATTTTTTTTGCAGGTTATCGAGTTCGCAAAGTGTACGCCTCCTTCGACTGTTACCTTTTCTTTGTCTAGTGTCTACTATGTTATAGTGTTTATGACGGTATACAACGATGCTGTATATACGAAGACTTACTGTACATACTCCTTTCTATTTAATGTTGTATTACTATATCATTATATGTACACTATCTAGGGTTTTCGCAGGTTTTTCACACCCCCCTTCTCAGTGGGTGTTTTCCTGCGTGGGTTTTACTAGGGAGGACATGCCTGTTTTACCTAGGTTTTCCCCACAATCTCTAATCTGTCTTCAATTTTATATATATATATATATATATTTTTTTTTTACTCTGTATGATTTAGGTATATACTGTTTATGTTATGCATATTGTATATATATATATATCTTACTTTACCATTTTTTTATATTTTTTTATATTGACGAAGGGTTAAATGTAAGAATGGACCTTATGGTCTAAATTTCGCCCGAATAAAGACGATTATCTATCTATCTATCTATCTCCTTCCCTCCCTCCTCACTCTATCCTCCTCCCTCTCCCTTCCCCTTCCCTCTCCCTCCCTTCTCCTTCCCTCCCTCTTCTTCCCTTTCCTTCCCTCCCTCCCTCTCCCTCCCTCCCTCATTCTGGTAAAAGTGATGGAAGACAGCTCTCCTGATGACCATCCTGCCTTTCCTACTGATGGATACCCCTCCCTCACTTAACGCTTCGTAGACCCTTTCCTGCCAATATACTTGCGTTCCCCACATTTCTCTCCTTTCCCCCTTCACATTGTATTTCCTCCCAACCCACCTTGCTTTCACTCACTACCTCCGCCGCCCTATCTTCCCCTTACCGATCGTCTTCCTGGTTCCCTCACAATATATAATGGGCGAGGACGGAGTGGCCGAAAGGAATTTTCGGAGACCTTGTTATTCTCGTTTACTCCTCGAAATATGCAGAATTTCTCTTTCCCAGTCGGATCCGGTGAAATGAAGGGATAATAAGGACGATTGTAATAATTTGGTAGGTTTTCAAGGACCTGTGACGTAAATGTCTATTATTTCCCATGCACATATTGCCTTGTAGTCCTCCCCATCCTTTGACCGTTATCCTCATGATAAAATTTAACGATGCTGTTCTCAAGCAAAAGGACTTTTGCTTCGATGTCTCCCCATAAAGAGACGCAATTTAAAGGAATGCATATCTCGGGGATAATTTTATTCGCTTGTCTTGAAATGATGCCAGCCATAATTCAAATTTATGCTTCGTATTTACTCCATTTTTCACGAACACAAAAACTTGGGTAGGTATAAATTGTATTACGTTTATACATGTCGAAGTCGGGAATTAAAATATGATTCATATACGAGATACATTTTTACATAAAAATGCCAAAAATGGGCGGAAAGGGCTTTATATCGAAAGATGCTACATTTAAGACCAATAGGCAAAAAGCACTCTCTTGTCAGTAAATACAAAATATTCGGAACCGAAATTTATTTCGAAAGTGCTGAATCCCGCTCTCGATTTCCAAAAGCCGCAGAGTTTGTGATGTGATGCTTTGAAAGTGTGACTATCCGCGCTGGAGCGAAAATCAAATTTGCGGTACGAGAACAATAGTAAGAGATAGTTTAATGATCCGTGAAGTCTTTTAATTTTTATTCCGTCTCTTCTACACGGGTACGAATGAATTAAAAACATTCTGCGGAAGAAGTAATGCCTTTAGAATCATCATTGAAGTTTATGTTGCGAACTTTATTTTGCCCAACCCAATACTGTAACTCACTAGAACGCATCTCTTTCTTGGATTCCATCTTCTTATCTTTCCCTTTATGTGTAGTTTTACGGCTGCGTCAATCACAATCATTTCCTGCTTGAAAAAAAAACAATCTAATTTTTAAGATCATGAAGAGCCAGTCCGTGTAGATGACAACTGCTCAGAACTTGGAGCATTCCAACCTTAACTAACGTTGGCACCCTCGTAGCTATCAACCTCAATGTCCTATGCCAAGGCATTCCCAAAGGGGCGCTTTTTTTGAATAGCCTGTCTAAGGCGGAAAAATCTCGGGAGCCGGAAAATAAACAGGTCCCTCGAGTTTACCCATTTCGGAGGTTTTACTGCAATGCCTTACGGTGACACCATTTTGTTCGGGAGAAATGCATTGAGCGTATCGACAATGCTCGCGGCGGAACCGGGAAAAAATTCGTAAGGTTCTGGGACACATTCATACAAAAGCAAAACATATATTTCACATAAATAAATTGGAAAGTAAAAAATTCTTTTCATATAGGAGGAACAATATTTTTGCCTCTGTAATCTACTTGCCTGTTAAGTTAACTTTGAAGATAATTTCGATTCAGGGCAAGCGAGAAAGAAATGTTAAGTTTTTCACTAAGGAAAATAATATAGCTTGTCACCGCGCTACATTCTACATGTTTCAGCTTTTTCGAACACGTTAATATAAACGCATATCCATTGTTTGAGCCCGCCAAACGCGCTTAGCGAATTACGCTCGGCTATTGTTTTTAAGATGCAAGAGGCCACAAATGAATCTCCCCTTAGTCTAGGGTACAGCGTCGCGCTAAGCCTGACGTTAATCCGTTTCGTTGGCAAATGTAGTTAAAAGCGCCTCGGGGCAGGTCCCGTCATTTTGAAATTTCTACCAGAATGGTTTATTCCTTTAATCTTCTTTCCTATCTTCTGCTTGTGTGGGCTTATGCTTCAGCGGTGATAATTTTTTTATCCCTGGAGCCGTATTTCATGCTCGAGAAATTTTTGTCGATAAAAGCTGAGGTAGAGTGTATTTTCTCTCTGTGGGAACTTACCCAATCAAGATATTCTCCGTTTTCATTCTCGCAGGACTACATATAATGCAGTATTTAATGCCTTTGTCTATATATATATATTCACACACACACACGGTCAATCCTCCCTAATTAAAACGTTTCTCGCTTGAATTTTCAATTACTCGGAAATGTTTCACTCCATTTGGTTTGTTATGTTTTGATTGGCGTTTAAAACTCGAATTATTTGTTCCATATAAGTTTAATTTATATAGGTAAACACCACATGCGCATATAAACGCACACAATACTGAAAATTATTTTAAAAATTTAGTGAAGCTTATTTCCTCGTTTTTTGATAGCATAAATAATAATAAATGTTCAGTTGAACAATAAATAATATTTTAGCCATTTACAAAATAAGATAATCTGCAAGATTATATTTCTTAGGCCGATAAATTGTAACCGTTTAAATTATGGAATAATGGATTTTGTGTTATTTATCTAGCGTAGGATTTAAATGCTCAAGTAATTGGAAAGGCGCAAATATTCCTTTCCGTGTGAAACACTCGAATGGTAAACGTTTATTTTTTTCGCGTTTCCATCTCGTTAAAGCGTTTGAATGTGGGTTATACGGTAGTCAATTGATCTTCAAACCAGCCTAAAAGCTATCTCACCTCGATAAGTAAATAAAATTCTGTCATTGTCGAAAATATTCCGCACGAGCCTCTCTTTGTAACGCTTCGAATAAACGAAATTCCTCGCTTGGCTCAAAGCCGTGGACAACATTTGGATCTCGGAGTGCTCAATCAATATAGGGACAGAGGTTTTTAGCGGGAAAGTACTTTCCTTTTTCCCACCTTCCCCTCCCTGCCCCCGACGCGCCCTCCCACACCCGCGTCCCCGCTCCCTCTCGCCCTTTCACCTCCGCTCCTCTCCCTCACTCCAAAGCGCCGCTCGCTTGTGGAGTCCGGGACGTGGAATGCAAAAATCAATCAATATCCCGCCAATGGCATTGGGCATAACCACTCGATCCCAAACGTATACGGTACACCTCTCTCTCTTTCTCTATCTCCCTTTCCCCTCTTTGCCCTCACTCCTTCCCGATACGGCCACGGGAATACCCACCGCCACCCAAAAGCCGGCCCACCTCCTCCTCCGCCCCAGCCCACAAATCCCCACGCTCCCGACGGCACGCGCCCACCTCCCCCACCAAACCCTTCACCCCTCTCACTATCCACGGCATTCCGATGCCGCTCCCTGCTCTCCGTGATTGAGTTTGCCGCTTTATTACCTGCATTGGACGGAGCACGATAAAGGATGAACGGGAGAGAATTTGGGTCAGCGCGTGAATGATCTCGTCTCTTACCCCTTTGCCGCCTCCTGCTCCTCCTCCTACCCTTACACCTCTCTCTCCGTGTTATTGTTTCCGTGGTTTTGAATCGCTGTTCGTTAAGTGCCTGTTAATCCGCGGGTCGCTCGGGCGTCTCAAAAAAATGATCGACTTCTTAGCCGCTGCGTTTTTCGAGATCGAAAAAAATATCGAAACTTTTGGGATTAAGCGGCTCGAAGGTTTCATTTTTTTATTATTTGCTTTGTGGCTCGAACGTGTTTGACTTGTTAAGACTTGTTTTATTTGCTCGGTCTCTCGAAGATTTAATCGAATGGGGAATATTTAAGAGGGCAAATAATAGAGCGAATAAAAGACATCGCTACCCATTTTTGACGGTTCCTATTTTTTTCCTCCTCGATTCATTTAACGGAATAATTGGGCTCTCTCTCATTCCCCTCTCAGTGTTTCCCTTTCGGATTTCTGCGGGTGTTCGTGCGGTTATTTCGTGCGAGTCTCTCGTAGGTAAAGGTTTACCCGTTATCAATGCGTAGTCATTAACGACGTAATGACTTTAATTTCTCTCAGAGCGACGTAAATCGTTGAAGAATCTGTTGTGTTAGTTTCTCGTATTGCCAACAATTGGATTTTGCGGTTAATTTTCAATTTTTTTCATTTTCGAAATGTTGATCGCGTCTAATTGGTGGGGTTGATTTTTTATTTGCTTACTATCATTTTGTATTGTATTATTAATTTATATAATTTTATACTTACAAGGATTAATTTCCAATATCTCGTCAATAAATTACTTACCGACGAACAAACTAATTCTTAGAAGGAAGGGTTTGGGCCGCTATTCCAAAGCCATTGAGATCGGCGGTCATATATGCAAAGTAATTGATTATTCGCTAATAAAATTACTAAAAATAACGCTTTAATCAAACTTTACTTCAATTTAAAGTTTAATATTTTGAAAATTAGTAAGAAATTTACGTTTAATTTTGCAATAATTCTCTATACATTTTTTCAACAAATGAATAAAACAGGAAAGGGCCAATTAATTGCAAATTAGAGGGTGGTTTCATTTGGAACCACCGTGACTCGTATAAGGATAAAATAAAATAGGAATTCAAGTGGTTTCAAAAGAAGACAGTTGGACTGAAAGGGTTAAGTGTTTTCCAGCAAATCACCGTCAAAGGTATCTATAATTTGCCTAATAACTTACCTAAAATTTACCTTACTAGTTATTAAAAATTTTACTGAGAAAGTTACTCGGAAGAAGGCCTTAATTCTGAATTTGCTAATTAATACTTGCAAACATGCTCCAAAAATGTTTTAATATTTTTAATTCCTCTCAATATGATAACATTAACATTTTCCATCCACAGGAATCGATTGATAGCACGAATAATATAAAAGGTCGAGTTGTTTGTATTTACTAAACCCCTCTCCCAAGCTGCATTTATTTTGGCATAAATGACATGTCTTTCTACAGTAATATGAAGCTTGTCCTTGTTTCTCGAAAAGGTGATTAATTGATTGCTGCGCTTCTATCGGTTTTGGAACGTTGGGAAACCCTTTTACACGAGGCATATCCTGCGGTTTTTTGTCCCATTACGTTTCAAAGGGTGCGCTTCTTTTTGGAATTTCAAAGCGAACCCCACTTCACTTTTTTCAGCTCTGCTATTTGCTGTCTCTTTGAATGAGTCCGATACCGCTAGCCAACTATCACAGCGCCATGGTATTTGATCAGTAGAGACGTTTGCGCTAGGCGATCAAATAGTTGTTTCATCCCCATTTCGGATTCATCAATCGCGTCATTGTTAAAATCGCAGAGATCCAACCAATAAACGTGCACTTTACGACTGAACCTAAGTATGATCATTGGTTAGTATTTTTGTTTAGGGTTTATGCCAGTTTATTTGAACTTTCGAAATTTACCGTAAGCCCGTCTTATTGAGCGTTTATGGAATTCTTTGGCAGTAATACAAGAATCATGTGCAGAATTTCAATTAATTCGTTAAACCTTTTTTAATCTAGCCAAGACAATTTATTCATATACATGTGTGTATATATATATATATATATATATATATATATATATATATATATATATATATATATATGCGCATACGTATACACCCACACACATTTGTATTTCACTTAATGGCCGTAAGAAATGAATCGACAAACTCAGATTTAAGTTTTTCTTAAATATCTGAAGTAGGTAACACTTTCAGGAGTGAGATAAATTTATTAGTTTTAATACTTATCAGAAACGACGAAAAGTGAAACTCCACAGCTACCTTGCGGTGTAAATGGACATGTCACAGTGTAGAGATCGGCAGCGAGTTTACCTACTACAGTTAGCGCCACAGTTTGTCATCGCTGAAATTGGCGCTAAAGCGGGGGTGACGGTAAATCGAGGTATGTGATTGCTCTATGTAACCATAAGGTGGAAGTTCTGTTCACTACGATTAATGGACGGCATGCGGGGGTGGCGCTATATAGGGGAAGCGCTAAATCGGGGTTTGACTTTATTACGAAAGTCGCGGTTATGGACACCCTCTTGGGTATGAACGTCTGTGTTTGCCTATTTTACAATTTAGAGGCTCTAAAAATGTCGCGTTTTAGAAGTAATGAAAATAAATAAATGTAGCCTATATTTAAGTCGGAGATACCGGTGTCTTATTCGATGAAGCCTCACTTTAGTGCAGACGCGCGGAATTCGCGTTTTTGGAAAATTGTTTTAGTTCTGCGGTAAAACATAGACCATCATTATAATAGATATATCCCTTTTAAAAGAATCTCTCCGTAGCGTTGGAAATTTTATACATGTGAAAATATAACCGATATAAAGGGGCTACTTATATGCTTTTGCTCCATCATCGCCTTACGATGCGTAAAGAGTGCGTGGGCAGTAATTGCACAAGATGTACCTATTACTGTTAATGACAAATCTGTCTGTTTAATGCTTTTCATTCATGACGAAGTTTTCTGGCGTGAAAGTTTTAGCTCGCCCCTCCTCTTTATGAGGAAATGGCGTAATTAATTTAAACCAACGGATGAATACTGTATTGCTTTTATTCGATGCGGCGATGAAAGAAAAACTTTTAAATATTGATTTCTCCGAGTAATGAAAGAGTAATGAGCTTTAATGAATAAGCCTCTTACGCATTAAAGTTCTACGTTTTCTGTAATGGCGTTCTTTCTGTCCTCTTAAAATTTATTTTATAAAACCAAAAATTCGATTTTTATTCTTCACCAATACAAAAAGCATTTGTTTAAAGTTAGTGTAATTATTTAAAATGCCTACCATTCTCACATTATTTAAAAATATACTAATTTATTTTTTAAATTAGTGACATCTGTTAACGAATAAGTTCCTTTTTCCATAAACCAGTCCTTTATAATAACTAACAGGTATCATTACAGTGACAATATTTTTCATTCACCGTGTGTTTAAAATATTAAAAAGTAGTATTTTTGAATGACTTTAACATAGCTTAATCATTTACTAAATGGAAATCTCTTTATAACACTCTAATTAATTTATTAGCCAATTTTTTTAAATATCTTACATTGGAAGCCCCCAAACCAGCAAGATATTTTGTGAAGTTACCGTTTTTCGTTAAATGAACCGCAGAACAGTAAATAATGAGGATTTCAAGAGGAAAATTAAACAGAATCATACGTTCGTAAATTTTAATCTTCATATTGACGATATCACGGCCGAAGGACAGCTTCGTTTTACGCAGAAGATGTAAAATTATACGAAGGATACAGATAACAATCTTGAGAAATTCCACAATATTTTCATTAGTTTAAAAAAAAAAATAACGCGTTTTGCTTATTTAATTTTAAGAGATTTCATCTTTAGGAAAATAAGTGAATTATTGGGCTAAAAACATCTGGGCAGCAATTATTTCGAGGGAGACATTTTTAACTCTAATATTGCTGACGTTTTAGGTGCATTCACCGTATAAGGGTATTTTTCAAAGCTCTCGGTTAAGCCACCGTGAAAGGTAATAAATTTCGGATATGATGGCCGATACTATCGCTCGCTTCAAAGCGCTGTGTTTGTGTAACGCTGGTAACAGATTTTTTGAAAGTGTAGGATTTGAGACAGTCTCGACATTTTGTCTCGTTTTGCGTTTCACTTTCTCCCTTTGCCTCCACCTCTCTCTTCCTCCCTCCATCTCTCCCCTCCTCCCTCCATTGCCGACTTTACCTCAACCGTTCCTTCCCCACACGCTTCCTCTTTGACCTCGAAAGGATTTTCCCCCTCAATCGATAATCAATTCGAAGAGAGAGTATTGTTTGCGTCGACTCTCAGCCACCGTAACGCTCTCTCTCTCTCATTCCCTTTCTCTCTGCCTTCTTTTCACCCACTCCCACGCTCCCTCTCATTTCGACACACTCCCTTTCCCTCCCCACATCTCTTTCTCTTTCATTCCCACTCCGTTTACCCTTCATCTCCTATCAAATACTTTGCCTCTCTCCACGATTCTCCTCCCACACTTTTCCACCAATTTCTGCCTCTTTTCGCAGCTTCCCCACCTCTCTCTTCCCATTTCATTCTATTCCTCTTTTAGCGATTACTTTATCCTTTCTCTCCTACCTGCCCATCCTCTCTCTTCCTCCTTTGCCCTTCACGTTTTCCTGCCATATTCCCACCATTTCTTTCTCCCAATCTACTTTCGCCTCCTGCTTCCTCCGTATTTCACCTTTTGCTTCACCGCCTATACCACCATCGCCATTTCTCTCTTCCTCCACCCTTAGCAACTATTAACTCCCGTCTCAAACTCTTCCTCTCTTTCTCTCGCCTACTCATCTTCCGTTTATCTCTCTCTCTCTCCGTCTCTCCCCTTACTCCAATTTCCTCTCATCTTTTCCTATTTTTTTGTCCCTGCTTCACTCTCTTCTGGCACTCATCTCTCCCTCTTCTATTTTCCGTCCTGCCTCTCTCACTCACTCGCACCTTTTTTCTTAACATTTCCCTCCCTTCCTCTCTCACTTTCACTTTATACTTTCTCTCGTCCTTTTCTTGCTCTCTCCCTCTTTCATTGGTTCCTCAGCCTCTATCCCTCTCAATCCTCTCTCCCTCGTTCTCCTTCCCTCTCCCTCCCGTTTCCTCTCTTCCCCCACCCTCTTCCTCTTACTCTCCCTCTCTCACTCCCTCCTTCCCTCTCTCTCACTCCCTCCTTCCCTCTCTCTCACTCCCTCCTTCCCTCTCTCTCTCTACCTCCTTCTTTATCTCTCCCTCCTTCCCTCTCTCTCCCTCCTTCCCTCTCTCCTTACCGTTACCTCTCTCCCCTTCATCGTCCTTTCACTTTCTCCCTCTCCATCCCTCTCCCTCCTTCCCTCTCTTCCTACCTCTATTTCCCTCTCCCTATTTCCCTATCTCTCCCTATTTCCCTCGCTCTCCTTATTTCCCTCTCTCTTTCCCTATTTCCCTCTTCCTACTTCCGTCTCTTTCGTCCACTCCCCCTGCCTCCATCTCCCTAATTCCCTCTCTCTCTATTTAATTGTAATTGTCAATGGGTTAGATGGAAGAAGAGACTATTTAGTCTCAATCTTGCCCAAATAAAGACGCATATCTATCTATCTATCTATCTATTTCCGTCTCTCTCTCTTCCTCTCCCTCTGCCTCCTTCTCTCCCCTTCCGTCTACCTCCATCCGCCTCCCTCCCTCTTATTCTCTTCTTTTCCTATCTCCCTTTCCCCATTATTTCTTTTCCTTATCTCCGTATCCATCTCTCTGCCAACTTTATATTTCTAGTCCTCTCTCTCTTTTCCCATTCTCTCCATTTCCCTCTCCCACTCTCACTCCATTCCCATTCCTCCACCCCTTCCCTTAAACTCTGCCGTCGCCCCAGCAACCCTCCACACGCTCCGCAAGCAGCGTGGAGATGGGGGGAGAGTTTTTGGGGGTTGAAGTGGGTATCTCGCCCCCTCGGCTTCATATTGCGTCATGTTATACCCATCCCACTCTTTCATTTCACCCTACTTCCAACTCTCGGCTTGTCATCGGAAAATATTTATGGTCGTATACCCCTCTACTACCCTAAGTTCTGCCTCTTGACGACTACCACGGGGCCATCCCTTGCCCAAGAGATACTACGAGGGCGGCCGGCGTAGAAATTCGCATTCATTGAGTGGGCGCGCGATATGTCGGAAGAAGTTCTCTTGCGTTCCAAACGCTTTCCTTTTGAAGGTAATTTTAGTTTTTCAAAGGATTTGGTACTCTGCATTCGGCTGGCGTTTACTATTCGCAACCAGGATAGAAAAATGTTACACAGATTTTTTTTGTATTCGCGGCATGTTGCCGAGGGAAGCTACTTACTAGCCGAAGTTGTTTCGCGATCAAGCCAAGCTTTGTCCATATTTCGCGTGTATTTTATAAAATTCATTTATTGTATCACGTTCGGCAGGTCATTATTGCTCATCGTATTTGGTATATTACGGAATTATATGTGTGATGCTATGTTTACGTTATATATTAAACAAATCAAAGTATTAATGTAGACCATAAATTTTAAAAAGTAAAAATAATTATATTTTTAGGTAGTAGAGGATTGTTGTATTTCAACATATTTAAATGATTAGTGTTGACACTCTTTAACTATTGTTTTATTAATATTTTAGTTTTGTCGGGAAGCGTTATTGAAGTAGTTAGACTTTTTGCGGGAAAGCGGAAAAATAAAATTTGCGCGACGAATCCAGTCCACGGTTCCTGAAATTTATGTCATTCATTTTTTTGAAGAACGACGTGGAAAGATAAAAATATTCTCGGAATTTTGGACGGCAAAATGGCCTACATTACTCTTGGAAGTTCTCCTTTAAACACAATAACTCGATTTTCCTCGAAAGTAAAAAATATTAAAGGCGCAAATCGTGTATACTAATTTAAGCGACGTTGTTTTATTTACCTTGATATACAACGAGAATTGCGCTTTTTAATTCAAAATACGTTTAGGTCAAGTTAATTTACTCGAAAATATTATTTTAACTATTGACAAATGAGGACGCTGAATTTCTATATATATTTTTCTGTTTGGAGAAACATTTTCTATTAAAATTTTAATTAAAATATTTATCACTCCATTCTGTTATGTTATACCTATAGGATCGTCAATCCAAGTTAATATTTTTTTATATATTCATAAAATATGGGCATTGAATTGTTTTAGAATAATTGACTCAATAAGACCAAAAATTCACTTTGTTGTATATAAATATTAAGGGTACGTGAAATTTATGTATAGCTTCAACTAGCTCAACTGCATTGTAGTAATATATATATATATATATATATATATATATATATATATATATATATATATAACAGCTTACGGAAAAGGAAAGGTAAAATGGATATATAGATGGCAACAAGGTGTTGGGATGAAGAAACCCAGTGAACACTCACCAATCGGACGACTTCAGGTTGGCGAGGCCCCGGGGATGTCGAAGCGACACACTTAAAAGAACACTAAAACACAGAAACATCACAAACGTAGAAGCTTTCGGAATTATTCCTTCATCTGCTACAGAGAGAGAACTTCGACATCCCCGGGGCCTCGCCAACCTGAAGTCGTCCGATTGGTGAGTGTTCACTGGGTTTCCTCATCCCAACACCTTGTTGCCATCTATATATATATATATATATATATATATATATATATATATATATATATATATATATATATCTGTTATATTATGCCGGAATATATCAAGCATCGGAGAGATTAATTCTTTTGGTAACTTCTCCAATTACTATTGCAGCTTCGTTATAGCCTTGCAAATAATTATCATGAAACCGTAGTAACGGAAAGACTTGAACGACTACAGTAAAAGTTTCTTGAAAGCCGTTTTTACGCTAGCAAATTAATCGTTTGTTCATATCGAATTTCTCATAGGGTGACTTTACGCTAAGATAATTAAGCACCCTCACCCTTTATATAAATGAATAAAATAATGGTCTAATTAGCTGACTTATCCGTGGTTTACTAGATGCAGCAAAGTTATATCCATTCAAATAATGGGAATCATTAAAACTTGCTCAACTTAAACTCATTCAGTTGCCTTTGTCGAAAAGTATCACTGGTTCTTTTCTCAAGAAATCAATCCCGAGCACACAATATTTGCGAACTTGAAGTCCCTACGTCGCATGTTGAGCGGCTAGAAAGCAATACACGCTCCAGCGGATAACGCCGTTTCCTTGAATCCACCTCTCCGAAGTCGTTTAAAAGACCTTCCTTTTGAAAAATCCGGAAAGACGCGGGAGGAAAAAAATCTGCTTTTCATCGCCGCAAAGCATTTGATTCACAATGTTTTACCAGATGTCCTCTCGCTCATCTTTCTCTCCCCTCTTCCCTCTTCCCCTCTCCCAAACCATATCCATCGATTTGTAATCACAAGGGCGGCGAAAGAAGAAAAAAAAAATTTCGATAACGAAGATTCAACCTTGGACAAAGATCAAACTCCCGGAGACTCGGATACCTTGTTACTACGCCGCCCATTATATTTCCTTCCCATCTCGAGGAAAAAATAAATAGCATTAATCCCGACACGAGGCAACGGTACAGGGAGTATCCCTTTTCGGAAAGAGTTCCCCGGGGAAAAGTTTCTGTTTCCTACCTTCAACGAACACGTCGTTTCCCTCCCAGACCTCTTCCTCTCACACCCTCTCTCTCTCTTATCTCTCAGCCCCTCCCCATGCGACTCTTCCTGATTCTTTTGTGGAATATCACCTCTATTTCCCCCCCCCCCCCCCTTTGATTTCTCTCTAAGCACTCCCCCGGTAGGAAGAGGTGGGCGTAGAAGAGAAATGAGTGTTAGTAGCAGGAGTCTTTTCTCCCTTACTCTTTCCATGCATCGGCGAAATATTTTGCATTTCGTGCAACTTTTCCCATTCTCCACAGACGCCACCGCCCACGGGTCCTTTGGAACCTCTCTGCACTCTCCCCTCCCCTTTCCCCACGCGCTGCTTTCCATCTTTCCGTCTACATCGCATTACATTTGGCAAAGTTGCGGTGAGGAGGGGGTTGCGGGGAGGGAGAGGAAGTGCGAGCGGGTTAGAGATGTGGGTGGAGGGAGAAGGTCGGAAAAAAGGGGTTGAGGGAAGGGAGTTACTCTGGCGATGTTAGAATGCGGAGTGAGAGGATGGGTCTGCGCCATGCGGCTGACGCTATGTTCCTCTCCGCAAGGATGAAGTTTAAAGCGTTCCCTTACTCTACCGAACTCTCCATCCGACACCGTTTCCTATCTCGTCTGCTATCCTACTCCAACTCTATCTCTCGATATACCTTTGTTACTCTTTATCTCGATCGTTCTCTAATCCTACTATCACTGTATCGTTTCCCTTCTTGGTATTTTTCCTCCTTTCCTTCGACTCGTGCCACGAATGCAGCTATGTAGCCTATTTAAACCTCTGTAGATATCTACCAAATATTAGCCCTTTTCCTATCCGAAACCTATTTCGCTCGCTCATTTCTTTTATATGCTCTCCAACTTCCTTCCACATCTCTGCCTTTCTCTTTCATACTCTTCTTATTTTCTATTTTACCTCTATCGTGGTTTCATTCCCGATCCAAACATTTCTCTTCCGATTCTTTTTTACCTTCATTTTCTCTTATACTCTACCGAACTCCTTCCTTTCTTTATCCAACTTTACCATTTATAATTCAGTTCTCTCCTATTTTTCCCCTTCCTTTCATTCAGTCTTTCTCCTTCTCTTTCCATTCTGTCTCTTCCCTTATAATATTTCGAACTCCTCCTCCCATTCTTTATCCACCTTCTACAATTCCTTATTCAGTTCTCTCGTATTATTCCCCTTATCTTATTCAATCTTACTCTTACTTCTCACTCTTCCCATTCTTTGTCCATCTCCCTCCTCTCTCATTATTTATCGAACTCTTCTTCTCTCATTCTCTATCGAACATATTTCACTCCTTTTCCAATTATCTCCCTCCCTTTGGTCTTTATCGGACTCCTTTTCGCCTCCCATTTCTCCAAGACTCACTTTGCCACGCTCCCTATCCCCTTCCTTTCCCACATTCACAATCCCATTCTCCACCTCCCCACTCCACTCTCTTTCCTTTCCCATTTCCTTCCCCACTCTCATCTACCTCTCTATTCGTACAAATCCCTCTCTCACGCCTATATCTGCCTCCGTTCACCTCTCAACCCTCACTACCTCATTAAAGTTTCCCTCCTCCCTTCAGCTCGCTGTCCAATCCCTTCCCCCTTCTCCCAAAATTGCATTTTATATTACAGTGGAAAGGCGACTAATTATTCAGCTCTCGAAATTGCATTTTCTATTTTGCGGGGGAGGCGGCGAATGGCTATTCGCTCGTCCGTATCAAAACGACTCTATATGAATGGCTCGTGTTTTGCGTAGAGCCTGCGTTTTTTTAGTTTTGCTGTACGAACGAGTAATCGATCGCGGCAACCAAATTTGAAGGTTCGTATCTCGTACAGTTTCTCGCGAATTTTTTATTTTTGCATAGGAAGGGGTGTGATTGCGGCAAGCGTATGGAGTTTTACCAATCCAGATTTCCTCACCGCGAACCTTTAATTCTGCTTTTATTTTTATCCCTTTCCCAATGAATCATGAATCGGCCGCCTCAATTCCTCACCCCTCGCGAATGGGCTACCCAACTAATCCTCTTTTTTATCTCCTTTTTCCACCCTCCTGCCCCCTCTCTCGCTCTCTCTTTCCAATCCGTTCCCTTCCTTTCCTTTTTACCGTTTTCCGCATCTCCTCCTCTCAAATCTCCTCCCCCTTTTATGTTTGCTTGTACCGACACTGGAAAAACAATATGGAATGTGTAATTCACGGCGTCTCTTCATTGAGATTTTTTGGAGAGAGAAACGGACGTTGGGTTTTGGCCGGAATGAATATTTTGTGATATTCGTTCGCTCGTCCGCATTCGTGTATAACTGTAGTTATGATAACTCGGCGAGTATTATTTAAGAGTTTATATTTCTCGGGTGTTGCATAATGGAGGATTTTTCGTTGCGACTGGGATACTGAGTACTCAGGGTCATTGAAAATGATTTTATTTCAACAATATCTATAAAATCTATAGCTGTTTTATCCGTCTCTTAACTATATAATTGAAGTTAATATTGATTTTGTACGAGAGGTTTGAAGTTTTTACGGAATGTGCGTTGAGGTAATACTTGTTTAAATCAAAATCATGGGAAAAGTTTTTTAAAACTAGTTCGAAAATTGGATTTTTTAAGTGGAAGCATATTATTGCAAGGGAATTTATCTTTTGCTTGTATTTTAGCTTTTAGAGAACACGATTAGTTATTCCATTAGTTTCATCGGCATTTTTCAGAGCTCCATAGAAAATGTCGAAATAATTTCACCGCAGACGATCACGTCCATCAAATTCCAATAATGTATTCGTATTGCGGTTTCCTAATAGTGGGCGGGCAACGATTGAATCGTGTGCGATACCATTAAAACGCTAAACCTTCCCACTTAAATTAGTTTGTTTTCATATATTATTTCACTCGCTTAAATGATGCGAAAACTATTCAACGATCTCCTTACAACCTTTTTCTCTTAATTTTCTATGCGAAACAATCAAAAGTGATTGCTGTTTTATCGTCGTTATTGCGCAAGGTTTGATACATCTTATGTGACTGGAGGTAATAATAACGTATATGGCATTCGATTTAATCGTTCGCCCCACATTTACTCAAATTGGTCTTTTGAATGTTTTAGTTGAGTTATCCTCTATAATAGGAGTGCCGATAATATTACAGAACTGTTTACTTTGCCAGTTTAATTAAAACGGAAACTAATATAGCATTTTTATTTTCGATAAAAAGGTTCCAAGTGCAACATAAGCTCGGATCTGAATTGCGTGTGCAATCTAATGAAGATAGTTTATTTTAGTCGATTAGAAAATTTGAATCCATATCCAAATATTCTACAAATATGCTTGGTATCCGAATAACACTATTTATTCAGGTCTTCGAAGGTGAGAAATTTAATATCCATGGCTACTTCAAGTAATAACGACACAACATATATTGATGAAATGTAAAAGAGTCTATTATTTAGAAATCGGAGATAAATTTAAGTTATTATGAAAGTGAATGTAGTAAAATAGGCATACGGTTGTGCCCTCCATTTCATTTATTCGCACATATGTAGTAGAATTACGATTTCAGTATGAAATAGTTGTAAATCTTCATTATTCGCACTGATAGATTTTTATCTCTAAATTTTA
The DNA here is from genome assembly GCA_028673005.1 of Tanypteryx hageni. NCBI lineage: Eukaryota > Metazoa > Arthropoda > Insecta > Odonata > Petaluridae > Tanypteryx > Tanypteryx hageni. The sequence goes on from CM054120.1 coordinate 111,536,527, forward strand.
TATTTTAGTTTATAGAAAATTAAAACCTTGAATGCTCTTGCAATCAACCTTATTTGTTTAAATTTTAAATTTGAGTCTGCGGTTACGTATCCTCTTTATAGATTATCGGAATTAAATCGACATTTATCGTATCAGGAAGCTGCATACTGAATCCTCGATATGAAGACTCGAATAGTTATACTATGAGGAGAGGCTTATCCTTTATCCCGCTAATAAAGAAAATTTCCTGCTATTTTATCCATCGCGCAAAACCAGCTAAATCACGTAACAAACTTTCGTCGTCCCTTCCACAGCTTATTTGACGTGCTGATAACATTATCATAATTTTTAGTGTTAAAAAATGAAAATGTTTATTCCACTTCCTCATCATTTACCTCCATATGGGTTATTAAATAATCTTATACAATACATGGTAGTTTCATATAAAAAATTAGCAATAAATAACGATAAGTCGTTAGCCTATATTGATTGAAGTTGTATTCTACACAATTCATAACTAGATCCAGTAACATTATGACTAAATAAAATGCGTCTTTATTATTTGGAACTCCACTGCTCTTCAAGTATAACGATAAAAATTTAATTGTGCAGTTCAAGGATTTTATTTGATGAATTAAACAAAAAGTGTATGCTTTCTTCCCACTTAAACTTCTAAAAAGCTGAAATGAATACGGAAGCCCTAGCGAGGCGTAAAAAAACATCGATACCAGTATTAAAGTGGGGTGAACACGCTTCAGATTTTGTAGTTCGGTTTTTCACGCACTGATAACGTCGTTTTCACTTCGACTGCATTATATTTACGAACATTAGGATGCAAACACAACCGCGACCCAAAAGAAAAATGTTTGCTCAGTGTTTTTGTTTGGGTATTTATTTGCGTCAAGCGGCGCGAATTTGAGCAAATACCTAATCCACCTCGTGGCTCCGTTTCCCACCATTCTCCCTTATATGCTTCTCTCCCCCTTTATCTATCTCTCTCTCTCTCTCTCTTTTGGTGCTCCTTATCTCCTCCGCCCATTCTCCGCCGCTCCTCTTTCGTTTTATCCCCTGCCTATATTTTATTCTGCTCTCTCTCGCTTTTTTGCCTTCCACTCAAGATTCTATTCTCGGATCCCTCCAATCCTTTGAAACTAATATATTAAATACATTCACTTCAGCTTTATACATGCACACATAAATACATACAAACTAACATGCATACATACATTATACGAGTTTTGTGGGTGTGGTGCAGACGTCGGCGTCGATATAAAACATGATGCTGGAAAATATACTTTCTCACATATCCTTCTTTGGGTTGAGAATGATAGAAGTGTTTTACATTTTGAAAGTAGACTAAGATTATATCTATTCTAAAGAATCTTATATGTAATCCTTACTCTGTGGTAATAGATTGTTGTAGAAATAGGTGTAAATTTATTTCTCCTTATCCTTTTTAAATTGATATTTCTCTTCGAAGGTGTTCCGCCGTAACTCTTTCTTAGTTACACACAAACATTCAATATCGATTCACTCGCATATATGCATATCTGCCACTAAAGGTCACTGCCTGTGTAGCTCAAACTTATGGCGTGTAGGATAGTGTATGCATGGTTAATTATTGTGATAATTAAACTATTTTGTTATTTCTAGTGAAGATGAAATTATATATACTCCTTTATATAATATGAATGCTTAATTATCTTGTTGAGACGAAGCCAATATATATATATATATATATATATATATATATCATATTATGGTTTCAGAATTTTATTTAAAGCACCGTGAGCAATGTTATTATCCATTAAAATTTTATATGCTACATGCTAATGATTGTTACTACTAATAAATTGAGGACGTAATAGAAAATTGTTACTGCGTGAGCTGTATCAATAACTTTAAAAATCCTCATCTTATGTTGCGCTTGGAAAATGAAGTTGTCATCCTATCATCACCAACGTCAAAAATGTCAGGGGTGAAGCCTACATTCTCGTCTCGTATCCGATTTCTCAATTCCCATAGGTTGTGGACTTTTCGTTTTGTCTCTGACATACAGCGGGGAAAAATCGAGTATAGTCATGTCTGAAGATCGACGAGGGCAATCAATCGGCCTTCCTCTGAAAATCCATCTCCCGGATAGCCATTTATCAAGAAACACGCGGACACGTAGCGTTTGGAAAGGGTTGTCTATCCGAATGATGAAAACATACGGGCCCCTTATAAAGGAAGCAAGATCTCCTCAGGCGTGCATAGGTACGCAGTACGTGCCATTGCATGCAAACGCTCGAGATTTTTAGAAGGGACTCTGCTGGAAATAGAATATATACCTGCAAGAGTGTCTATGTGATATCGACGAGTCTTATGCATCCCGTGGGTATAGATCTCGCAGAAACCTCGAAGCATATTTTCGTATACAACGAGTATTTCCTCGAAATCATTATTTATAACAAGTATATTAAATATTCAGTGTGTATGCTACGCGTTTGCATACTAGCTGAAGGAATGTGCGAGGCTTCGGCCGGATCGAGCCACTTCAGTTTTTATTTTAATACCTTTCATTGCGAAGCATAAAAGTTTTTTGCTACCCATTTTTAAAACCTTTGTCTTTCTCGATTCCCTCGTGCACTCCTCGCAGTTCCCTGCCCTTTACGCTTTATTCCTCTGTCTTCTCTATCTCCCTTTCCAGCCTCCCTTTTTCCCTCGTCTGCTTTTCATCTCCAAGCCTTCTCCTTTTCTCCCCGTCCTTTGAAACTCTGGCAACCGCGATCCCGTGAGGCTGCCCTCCAACCGCCCCCCTGCTGCCTCTCTCCCGCCACTTCTGCCTCCTCCCGCCCCTTCTTTCTCCTTCCCTCTCCACTCCCATCCTTTCCCGCCTCCCTTTTCTTTGCTTGCGTGATCGAGAGTCGTCAAGGGGCGACGTTAATGAGGCAACCCCCGAATCACGCTGCATGGCGCGAGGTGCAGACGGTGTCACCTCTCTCTCTCTTCCTTTACCTTCTTCGCCTCCTTCCTTTCTTTAGCGCTTTCCGCATTCGCTACGTACGAGTAGATGCCGTTTGGTGAGAGAACGATCCGTCGGCAGAGGGGAAGATGGTTTGGTCTGCGCGTGGTGTGGGCTGTTGGGCCGTGAAATGGGGTGAAGGCGGGAGGGAGGGTAGGGGCGGCAAGGGTGGTGAGATTGGGTGATTTCGGGAAAACGAAACGGGGAAGAGTGGGAGAAGAAGATTTTGAATGAGTGCGGTCGGAGGGAAATGACGGGAACTTCCACGATTCCAGGCGCGAAGTTATAGGTTTTCAGTGGCAAACATTCATTTAATCGATTGCCGTTTGAAATTGAATTCCTCTCTCTCTCTTTTTAGCACTTGCCTCGGCGTAGGGACGAGCTGTCGGGTGGTGTTCGGTTAGTCGTGGTGAATGGCGGGTGGTGCTTAAAAGAAGGGGCTGGAGAAAAGCGAGGCGAGGAAGAAAGGAAAGGGGGATGTTTTGCTAGGCTGTGTTTTGCTCTCCGCGGTCCCGGCGTGAGTTAAGGCTCCGTATTATGAGGTTTAACTTCTCCTTTTGAACCGTCTCTCCTCCTCTCTCCCTTCTTATCGCCGTGCATCGCTTGCAAAGGGGGCGGGGTGGATCTCGCTTCGTCTCTTGAAGGTTGGCGGTTTGGAATATTATTAAAAGCTCCCCGTGTGCCTGCCTCAGCCTCTCCGGCGGTACCTTCTCTTCCAGCTAGCCTCGGCTTCCTTCCTTCGCTTTATTCCGCTCGCCTTCCCCTCCTCCTCCTCCCCCCGCTATTCCACTGATAGCCAGAGTGATGTTTCCCTCATCCCTGCGTTGCATAGACATCCGTTAATTAAGGTTCCGTAAGGAGGGATTTAATTTTTAATGCCTCGTCTCTTGCTCATTTTCCCAAAGAGCTTTCTTTTTCCCCCTCGCTATCTCACCTCTCCGTCACTTTTTAGAAGATGAAAGAATTTGTGAGATTAAATTTAAATTCTTTTCGTCGCTTAGGGGATTATGTACGTTTATATTCATCATCTCTCTCCGTGACTGTAACTACGCTTTTTGTTTGTCTTTTTTATTAAAGGGAGTTAGTCTTGCAAACCTCTTTCCTCAAAAGATTCGGACACTTATTCGGCCTCCTTCAATATGGTGGTTTTATTTTTTTTAAGTTTACCTTCATCTATTTTCTTACATTCTTTTCCTTTACTGACTAATGCAGACTTTTATGGTAGATCATCTAAAGTTTTAGTCGTTCTTACTGTTTTATGATCGGAAAACAATCGCTATTTGTTTTCCTACTCTTGAAGCATGAAGCGGTGTAAGGAAAGAATCGGTTATTATTCATATCTACATCTACATGTTACCCTGCAGTTCACCAGTCTGGTGGATGGCAAGTGGTGAACTGCACCGAAGCCTACCTAACAGTTATTACTCACAGAATTGTCTTTCCTCTTATGGTCTCGTATTGTTCTCGGAAAGAATGAGCCTCTGTAACGCACCATCCTACAATCGATCTCACGTAACTTATCGCCATGGTCGTTTCTACCTATGTACGTTGGAGCGAGTTTGCAACAGTCTTGCGTAACCTTTGCTGAACTCTCGTCGAATGTTATCTGTGTAATTCTATCTGTAGGACCCTTTTTGGAACGGCTTTATTTGAAGTGTATTTAAGATACGCACAAATGTGTGCGTGTACATGTGTATTATCTTTTATATATAATTACTCAATGTCTGTCTGTCCGTCTGTCTGTCTGTCCGTCTGTCTCTCTGTCCGTCTGTCTGTCCGTCTGTCTGTCCGTCTGTCTGTCCGTCTGTCTGTCCGTCTGTCTGTCCATCTGTCTGTCCGTCCGTCTGTCTGTCCGTCCTCCCTTTTATATCTTGAACAGTTTGTCATAGAGTAATGCTTTAAACGACATTTTGATTCTGCCAACTAAGAGACCTCAAGAAAACTATATTCGTTTACATAAGTGTCCCAGGTTCGACTCCAGGAGACAATTATATTTTCCTATATGTTTACACAGGAGTTTCGTTTTTTTCAAGATGCAAGGATTTTTTCCTTCATCCATTACAATACGTAAATATGGACCGAATTTCTGTTTTTGCTTTATTCGACGGCAAAGACTAGAAAATATCTTATTCTTGCAATGTTTAGATGTTACACGGAAGAATATGTCAGAAATACGCATTTCTTTTTTAAATTTTATGGCTTTTTCGTACTCTTTCCGGGTGTTGCCTTGGCGATCCGCATTGTTGCCTTCGATTGAATTAGCATCTATTAAGCCTTCAAATAGACGAAAGAATTGCGTTATTTGCTTCGCGATTTTTATAAATCATCGAAATTATAGTTGTATCAATGTCAAACTTAATAGATCACAACCTTTATAATTGCATATTATTATTATTCAGTAAACTACGTGTGGACTGAGAATTTTTAACAACTGACTAAATAAAAAGATCTACTTTCTTTATTTCATTACTGGAATGTTACCTTTTTCGTAAGGGAGATTCAATTTAAATTGCACATACAAATTATAAAAATAAATATGAAATTCAAAATGTCAGTTGTCTAATTTTATAAGGATAAATGAGCTATTATTACTTTTAAACATGAAGATTTCTGACTCCTATCTTCTTTCGGGGTATAACCCTGTGCGTCGTAGTCTTGTAACCCGAAAGAGGGTAGGAGTCATATAAGGAAACATCGCGGGTATGCCTGGGTATGCAAAATTTGCCATTACGGTAGGTCAGGGATTATTACCGACGGAAAAATTCCTTATGTCCGAAGAGTTCGATTTTTTATGGCCCTTTCGTACTCCTATTGTTTTGTTCAATTTGCGGCAAGATTAAAATCGTTATAAGCAAAATTTAAATTCTTCGCCTTGGCGTACAGCTGAATGAATTATGCTTGGAAGTTGCAGGAGTTAAAATTCTTCTCCAATTGGCCTGAATATGGTACCAGATCTTTCCAAACGAAACAAATTAATGTGACTACATCTTGTACCACATTAGAAGTTAAAACATCGTCTTTTCTGAAAATTGATGACGAGTGGACACCACTAACGTTTGAACATCAATCGTCACCTTCCAGTACTATTGTATTTAATGATTACCCGTTTAAGTTGTGTCGGGAGAAACAACATACCATATTTCGTTCATTCGTTACGAAAAACTGCAATTCCTTGTCGCTTTTCTTTAAAAATTTTAATATAACTTGGTTTAGTATTTCTGTGTTTTTAGTGTGAAAATTCTCGTATATCGGCAACTGCGGTTTCAATGCTCATTTTTACCAAAAATAGCGCAGATGGTCTCACTCATTTAAAATTTTCTCGAAAGTACTCAAGCTAAGATTTACCCATAAAACATGAGATTCTGTGGAGGGTTTTATCATGTCGTTTTTGAGTATGGTCTAATGTAGTTACAAAATCGGCTCTTTAGTCTTTGCACTTTAATAGGAATTGAAAATGTTCTGGTAAGTTACCCTAAATTCCCATGTATATCGCGCACTCATGCATAACGCGCAGGTCGATCTTAGCCCGTTTTCCACAGGTTTCCGAAGTCTCTAGTATAACGCGCAGCACTGATTGAATAGTGAATCATCCAAAAAAAATGTTATTCATACTACTGTATTTCGCAAGTTTCTCGCGAAAAAGATATTTAAGGTACTTCAACGGCTATAGAATCTGCTCTGCTAAATAGTTGATGACGTAAATCATTCTAATGATTTGTTTTACTGTTTTATTTCTTTCGTAACTAAAACTAGTTGTTCTTTGTATAGATCGTTAAGAACAAAAGTCTTCTTTCTACCGCTGGAATTCATTCTCAAAGTGTTGGTGGGGGGAACAGTGATTCTTCATCAGATAAAAGCGAAGATTTGTCAATTGAAATTTTAACTGATTCATTTGTAAATGAAATCAATGATTTTCATTTGAATTGTGTGACCGAATTTAAAGATTTTGATGGTTTTGATTCATAACGAATTAATGACAACAATTTGTAAACAATTTGCTAATTTTTTATTAAGGAAAGTGCGCATTTGGTATGGTGATTTGTTTTCATATTCAAGGAGAAATTTTATTTATATATCCAACCAACCGTGTTAATGTTGCTTGATTATTACGTGTAAAGTTTTAATGCGACATGTTTAAGCCAAAAAGGTATTTTCGAGCTTCAAGTTTTCTTTGTACATTGAAAACATCGAATTTTTCCGTGAAATCTGCAGAGTTAACGCATCTTCGGAGAAGCTCTACGTAGGTTTCGATAGATGGCAGCAATTTAGTGAACACAAGATAGAATAGTCTGCTCGCTTAAAGGTTATCTCGTACCTTATTTTTTTCTTAAAAAGTGGCATTCCTTGTACATAACGCGCACCAAGAAATTCCAAAACTTTTACAAAGAAAACTTGTATAACGCGCGCGTTATACATGGGAATTTAGGGTAATTGAAACGTGCAGAATAAGCCCAAATATGAATTAGCCCTAGATATGCATTTTTTTTCAAAAATTAGTAATTATACTTCCATAATTATTTAACCTTTTACTGCTGGTTTACATCTCGTAATTAATTCATCAAATCGCGCAAGCACGCCATTTAACATATAGCGGACTAATACAAGAATAATGTAAGGATAACGATGTTATTCACTATCAATCTAATCTGAATTGCCTTTAACTTTTAATTAAAGTCTATTTTTAAAATACTGCTTGTTTTCATATACATATACCTTTTCTCACATCTAAAGTAAAGCTTATTTTTAAACCCCAACTCTCAATCGTCTGTTTTTTTATAAATTCGGATCACTGGAGTGGAATCTCTCCCATTTCCCAACTCCCCTCCCGTATCTGTCACTCCCTCCCATTTTACCCTTTCCAAATCCACTTCACTTCTCTCTTCACACCATTTACTATTTGCTCAACCCACCTGTTCCTTTGCCGCTCCCGTTATCTCTTCTCATTCATCTCTTCCCTTTCGCTTTTATATTTTGGCATGTCCATTCCTATCCTTTTTATTTAGCCTCTCCTGCAAAGCTGTGGAATCTACTAATCTTCAATCATTCTCAATACTCAAATTTTCCCCGTCTCTATTGGCATTAGAACAAAGTGTTCCGCAAACTTTTGTTAAACCTGTCTCCTTCACACCTGCGTCGCTTCTTACTTTAACATATTTGTATTCGTATTATATTCGGTTTGTCTACATTAGAGGGCGACAACTTACAGCCCTCGGGCCGGATGGGCCCCCCGAGAGCGCTTTATGCGGCCCGCGAAGCCATGATGAAAAAGTGATCGGTACAATTTAGCATAGAAAATTTCGAATTTTTTCAGTAAAATTGTCTCAGTACCTTTTCTAACGAGGTTTTAAAGCTAGTAAATTATTTACACTCGATTTTTACTGATATGAGACCACAGAATCTCTAGGTAACTTGGGTTGTAAACACTCATCCTGTCCGCCAAAGCTCTCGCGACTTCCAACGCGGCCCTCTGAAGTATTTACAACTACTAATGTGGCCCGCTATGCAGAAAATGTTGTCTAGCCCTGGTTTACGTGATTGATGAGTTGCCTTGATGTAACAAACTGTCGAATGAGTTGAACGGTACTCTTTATTCGCCTGCAATATTCATCCCTGTACCAAACATAAGATTAGAAACAATTTGTGTGACGCTTAAATAAGTTATAATTGATTTAATTTGTTTAAATTGGAGAAATTGACTTCTCACAATGATTATGTTGTAATTTTTCTCCTTTAAGAGTGCAGTATTTTTTAACGTAGTCTTAAAGTTTTCTTTTTGCAAATCTATTAATGGAATTTACAGTTGCTGCCCAAAAATATTTTTCCCAACACCTTCGCTTGAAGTTCTATTGCTAACATATCACTCCAATAAGTTTTTCTTTTATTTGAGATTCGAGTGGGCTTTTATAGCGCCAATTGAGCGATTCAAACAATTGCGTAGGAGGAATGGGGTTGTTGTTGACATTTTGTAATTGGTGTAGAGGCTTTCAACATATTTAAATGATTAGTGATGACACTCTTTAACTATTGTTTTATTAATATGACTCTTCCACTCAAGATTTGCGAACCTATGAATAGTTAAGAAGGGAATGACCACTCTGCTTAACCATAACTAATAACTTAGTCCCTACAATTTTCTAACCTGATACTACATAATTGAAGATCTTTTGGAGCTGGTAACCGTAGGAATTTCATTTAATTGCGTCCTTAGCAGTGCCATATTGAAACAATTGCTGAATTTTCAGTTTATTCTCGGTAATCGGGTGTCATTAAGTACGCGATCGTGGGTAAATTAATAGGATGAATATTATATTTTATTTTAAAGAAAATTATTTCATTAATCGTCGGCTAATGGTATGATTGTGTGCACAATGTTTACTCTCAGGTTTCATGAATGGAGAACATCTCGTCGTGTTTAATATATGTTTTTAGAGTTTTAACTGCTGTAACATATTATCTCGATTGATTTTCAAAGTTGCATGCTATTTTACCTTTTAACTTTTTCTCAGATTTTAATTCTGGATTATCTCGCGCGTTTGCCTAAAAAAATAATTTGATACTTTGTTTTCAAGTTTGTCTGACGAGCAATCCGTTTTTACCTAAACGGATTTAATCTTCCCCGGAGCTGAACAATCTTTGCGCCTTATTTTGCTTTGGTTTTTCTCGCTTAGTCAAAAGAGCGTGGGTCATAGGCTTATCCGCCCTTTTCATTCACCCCAAAGGACACGCACTCCTTTCCCTCGTCCGGTTTGTGCCAACGTGGACAGTAACGGACGAGCGGAAAGAAACCTCATAAAAAATCTTTCTTTATATCTCGCCTCACTTGATTATCTATCGATTAGGTACATTGGTTTTTCTGCGGTGGCAATATTGGAGGTAAGATCGGATCCTCGGGTGGTCGTTGACCGATCCGTCGTAAGATCATTTTTTGGAATACACGATGGCGAGGGAAATCCTAGAGCTGGATGGGAGACGAGGCGAGTGGATGAGTCTAGAAAAGGGAACGGAATCGTTTTCGAGAAAGGTGATAAAATTATCCGAGCTTGACTCATTTCGGAATAAGTATTCTGAAAGCAGTAAAATATCCTTCGTAAGTTACCTACGGGAGACATCACTAAGAAAAGATTTTTTCGTTTCTAATTATCGTCCGGACTTAGTAGCTTACTTGTTTGCGGTATATTTGATGCTCTAGAGGAGGCATGTCAAACTGGCGGCCCTTTCTGTGCCTTACTGCGGCCCGATAGTTAATTTTTGTCTCAAGTTAGTCGTGTGGGATTTCATATAATTGCTTTTTTTAGCGAAAAAGAGGCGATGTTTTTTCATAGTTACCAGATTAAAATAGAAACCATTTTTAAATTATTGTTTTAATAACAAAACAGGCGTCCAATCTTCTAGCCAAAGTTTACCATTCCAGCTCATTAAACAACTGCGGCCCTTCTCTAACATTCATTGCTTTAATGCGGCCCTTCTATATCATTCATTGCTTTAATGCGGCTCTTCTATAACATTCATCGCTTTAATGTGGCCCGGATGTCTCTTCGAGTTTGATACACCTGCCCTCGAGTTTCTTGTTTTTTAGAGATTTCTTCAAGGTTTTATTGTTTAAGACGATTATATCTGCATTCACTTCTGTGGATGTACATACTACATATATTTTCCCATTTATACGTATTTTCGTCTACCACTGAATTTACATAGAAATTCGCGTATAATATATCTGTGTATCTAAAAATATCTTTGGTGATGTTTACAGCTATATCTAAACTGATTGATAAACTGTGTAACCTCGATAGGCATTGATACCTTAGAACCCAATAGCTGTTGCAGCTACATTATTTATCAATTTGATTCCAGAATGCGAGCTCGGCAATTCTCTTTAGACTGTACACTATTTAATGTTAGATTTAAATCTAAATCTGCGTGATACCCAGAAAGTCACTTCATTTGGCGTTTTTATCACTGTCTTTACTCGAGACCTGGTTATTTTCGCGATTTTAAAAGTAAATTTTCTCGGAAATTATTATTGGAATGTTAAATCAAAGAGATCTAATATCTTATTTTTATATAAGTTTCCCGGTCCTACATAAAAGTTTGTTATTATTATATGGTTTTAGTGTAAACTATGAAGCAAACAATACAAGTGTGCGTGTTGAGGAAAAGTCGACAAAATTCATTTCAATGTTTTTACTATTTATACGGACCTTAAAATACTTGCTCATAAATTGATCATCAAATCTCTTGGTGTTACTGAGATAGCAATTACAAAATAAATACGTAAAATTAGTGAAAATTTCTGTTATTAAATTTATAATTGAGGAAACTTTTCATCGTAATGAGAATTCTAAAAATGTCTACTTCGAATATAATCATTTTCAAAACAATTATTATACATTCCTCTTTATAAGTTTAAGCGACTTCTGAGAGGAAACACTTTTTTGCAGGTCCAACATTAATCGGCCGAGAAAAAATAATATATTTCTCCATTTTTTGAAGTATTTTTTGTTAAATCTATGAGCATTATATGGCGTTACGTGAAATAACCCAGTGTCATATTAATTGAAATCGATAGTTTAAAAGAGAGGAATTTTATGGCATTTTCCTTATCGAGCCACGTAAGGAGCGCTGTTCTTTGTCGTTAGGGTATTCCGCCGATATTCGCTTTACATGCGTAGGATCCACAGTGTTGGCGACGTTGATACATATCCATACGTCTTCCACTCCTGCCTCTCCCACTCTCTCTTCCTATATTTCCCCCTTCCTCCTTCCTCTTCCTCGCCCTCTCCCTCCTCACCCTCCTCTCCCTTTCTCTGCAGGCCGGACTCTTACGCGACAACTATCGCTTTCGAATTAGGGAGAGGAGGATGACAAATGGTCGGAAGAGGGGATTTGCTCTGGGCGTGGACCAGCTTTATCCAGAATCGGGATTTTCGGGGTTTTCGGTAGCATCCGCGAGGAGTTAATCACGCATTACAACGTGCATGTGTGCGGGTACGCGTGTGTTTGTGCTCTAATCCTCTAATGGGAAGCTTTCGTACCGAACTCCGTGTAAGTATTCGCGCTGAATATGTAGGATCATATAAAAGGAGTCAAATGAAAAAGTAATCAATGACCGATTGGTTTAGCACGACTAATCGCAAGCTTTCTCTCTCTCTTTCTTTCTTTTTTTTGTTTTATATTTGTTTATGTTTCCTTAAACAAGGCTGGTGGAAGTTACACGCTCAGCGCGAGGAGACTGGTCAGGTTTATGTCGTTTGACATTGCACCATTAGAAACTGGTTGTAGGCGCGTCTCCAATAGCCCGTGTTAAGTATATTCGGTCACATTCATTCGTTAATTTTAATTCTCTGTGAAAAATGAAATCAAATTTCTTATATTTGAAAATTTCGTTGCTAAAATTTTCATGAGTTTTATATATTTTTCAATTAAGTTTTTTCGAAGAAATTGTAGGCGCGAGTAAGGTTGATTTATTCAGTGAATGACCAGAAAATCTGTTCTTATTATTATCGAACGTTGTACCTATACGGTTCTACATTTTCCTCACAATTATTCAAATAAAAGTTGTTAAAATTAGTCCGTTGTTCTCAATCAAAAATTTAACTCTTTCGCAGTGTAATTTCCTAAAATAAAAAACCGTTGTCTGCGTAATTAATAACCGCTTGAAAAATGAGCAAAATAATACGTTTAACATAAAATATAAATACACTTATAAGCGACGTGATCTGGAGTTGTTTTTATGAAAAATAATAGTGATGTAGTTCACTACTGCATCTTAACTCGACCAAAATATTAGATTTAATGAAGAATGGCGTTAAGTCGTTAGCTAAAAATCTGAGAATAGCTACTGTTATCTTTATATATCAATGCTTGAAAAAAATATCAAATTGTGAAACCAGCGATATAATTTTCATGTCAAAATATTTATCATTTTTCTTGTAGGGAAAAGTATTGTTTTAATGACAAAAATCGATTTGAGATTTCAACGAAAATACATGTTTTTGGTACCCTGAACTTTTCTCGATGATGTGTGTGAGATAGGAATTTTTGCGCTCTAACTCTTAAGCTATTAATCAGATCAACGCGAAATTTTATATTTGACATTTTTATTAAATAGACTAGAGTTGATTAGTGTCTGGTTAAAATGGATGTTTACTCTTGTCACTTATCAGTTTCTTTAAAATATTTGCTTTAATATTTGATTTATGTAAAGAATGGAATAAAAGTTGTAGAAAATATAATTTTCTACATCTCTTGCTCGAAACGTTTTTCGATATAATGCAATGTTTAAGAGATATGTAAACACTATATTTTTTATCTGCCACCACACCACCTGGCGGCAGCTTTTGTAAACAATTTACGCTTAGTTACGTCTTAGTAACGCTCATTTTTATTCTTAACTCTCTTACTGCCAGTGAGCCGATGCCACATGTCATGCCCAAACGGCCATGAGCCGATTTAGCCGATGCGACGTAGGCTTCTTTTCGTTTATACCTAACTTCTTATTTTTATCACAGATTACTTAATCATTCATTCTGAACGATTTCTAATCCTTTCTTCCTCCTCTCTTATATAGATGTCTCTGCTAATTACGTTTTCTTTTTTTACTGAAATAATTATTGAATCATATTTTTTATGTTAATCCCCGGAAAAGCAATATGGCAAATTTTGAGAAAGATATACGTGCTCCACAGATCGTTGAATTACTTAACAAAAATAGCGATATTGCTGATAATAAATTGCTTAGTGGCAGCGAAAGTGATTTGCTTACAAATGACGGTGATGACTTTATATTAATGCTTAACGTGATTTTTTTTTAAATGCAAAATTAAAAGCAATAATTTCTAATGAAAAGTAAATGTGCTATTAAAAAATATCATAGTATTTACTGTATGTTTATCGTAACATCAATGCTAGCATAAACAGTTAATGTTGTTGAAGATGTAGATCGGTTGTCCGTATTTCTTTGCTGTGCTGGTAATTTTAAAAATGCAGTACTGGTTTTAATACATTCCATATATTCATGTTCTTAATATTTTTGTATTTTCAGTGTATTCGTAATTAAATTTTCTTTATTAATTTGGAATAATTATTAGAGCAAGTATTAAATGTAATTATCTTCCTTAATGTTAAAAATTATTTTTTATTAAAAAGTAAACTAAAAATCGCTAGGTTGGTAGCTTAATTGAAACTTATGGCTAGTTCAATGTAATGTAAAACTCCTTCAGCCATAAAGATTGTGGGAACCTCATGCATTTCGTCCACTAAGACAGTGACTAAAAGTCGACTGTCGACTTTTAGTCACTGTCCGATCAAGTCACCGCTGAAGATGCCCACTTAGTGGGCGAAATGCATCGGGTTCCTACAATCTTTATGGCTAAAGGAGTTTTACATGACATAAAAATCGCTAATTTGTAATTTAAAAAATATCTGATATTCTAAAAAGCTTTACATTATATACGGAACCGTAATTATTGCTACAAGATATGAAAAAATAGGATAAAATATTAATAAATAACGTGTATATAACAATTTTAATAAGGTACTGCAAAATTACAAAAATGACCGTGGCAGTTCTGGCTATAACTGCGTGGCAGTAAAAGGGTTAATTTTTGGAGCTTCGTGACAATATCCAATATTAGAAGGCTAAGGTATGAGTTTATTTCTGTTCTTTGTAAAGTCTGAATGTTCTCGAAGTTCCTTAAAATATTTATTATCATTTAACCTATTTGGAGTTTTTAGAAATATTACAGGTATGGAGAAAGTCATGTGGTGTTCACATCCGATTTTTGTATAATAAGATCCCATGGAAAATTTTCTAACTATGGGAATGGCACTAAGGGTGAAGAACTCGTTAATGAATTGAACATTTGATAACGATAACACCTTTGGTCATAAAATTGATAGGTATACCAGATTAGTTTTTAAGTTAAATGCAGCAGTTTTAAGTTGTAATTCACCTATCGTAGATTATAATGAGAAAAATTCGTAATTTTTTTACGTTTTATTTTGTCGTTAAAACCTAAACGTAAAAGCTCCTATATTTTAGCTGAAGTTCTTTTGTGAAAATGCAGGTTAATAGTTTTAAAAATAATTTTACGGAAGTTATTTTTTTCATTCTTATTGAAAATTACTAGAAAGTCTTCATTGTTCATGAATGATAGCTCCTCCGTTACATCTTGTGAAAGAATTCGGAAAAGCGCGGTAAAATATTAAACAAATGACACAATATCATTGGATTTTTCTTACAGGTTTGGTTGGATCTTATTTTATAGGATGCGCTGATGGTTATTCCATTATCATTAATACTTAGTGTTATCGATTTACCAAGAAAAAACATACTTGATACCACGCATTTTGGCCTTGTGATTGCTAACCTTGTCCATGCAGCGCAGTTGGACGCCGATATCTCCCTCATGCATGAAATTATCGAAGTATGATGATGATGAGCGAGGATTTTTCAGCCCACAGATTTTACTATCTTTTTTATATTACTTGTACATGCTGTTTTTTTATCGGTGTGGTCTTTGCATTATTTTTGAGGAAACTCAAGAGGAATTCGCTACACCAATATTCTACCGAGTTTTTGGATCCCGGGTCTTTCGACCGATGTTATCGCCATTGATTTATTGCATTCCATTAATTGAAATAAAATTTCACTCTCGACCGGCTTTGCTGTTGGATAGCAACATTTTCCAACATTTGGAAATACTTCGTTTTAACAAATTAGATTCTTCGTGACGTCTGTGCATTTTCGATCATTTTGCGTCACTGATGAGTGGAATTTCCCTCGAATCAACTACTATCTAATTCGTCTTACTCGTCTTTGCCTACCAATTTTCCCGATCGGAATATATAGCTCTTATGTTTTGTACAAGAAAGTATGCTGTCGGTTTGTCCCATGGTCTTCCTTCTCCTCGCTGCCTTTTTTCCACCCACGCCCCTCCCGCATTCCTTCCCCAAAACCTACCGACCCCCCCTCTATCCTCCTCTTCCGATCCGACAACTTCTGTTCGGATTAATCTTGAAACGTTTCCGATTATCCGTCCCTTATTTATTCAAATGCCATCTGCTACGCGTTTGATTCCCAGTGACAGTGGTATGGGCCGAGAGATGCGTACTTTGACGTTGACGGAAGTACATTCCGTCTCCCTTCCCCCCCTCCCTCCTCCCTCTAACTCTTCCCCGGTATCACCCGCGCATCAATCTCACGTGACAGTGACATATCGTATGCAGAGGAATAGCTCCACCTTGAAGGTTTATTCGAATCTCAGTTTATTCGTTCGCTGGTAAAGAATTGTTGTCGGAGCGAGGCTTAGTAAATGACTGATAACAGTGTCGGGGAATATATATATATATATATAAATATATATGTATAATTAATTATATATATATATATATATATATATACACACACACACACTGTGGCTTTCCGTTATTTTCATTTGTGAGGAAATAAAAAAATAATTTTTCTCTTCAATGCATAAAAGTCAAAATTACGTTTCTTTCCATTACGAAAACTTGTCATTCAGAAGTACAATTATTATTAATGGTATTATTTAAAATTCCAAGCTAGGTCATTCTCACGAAATCTTATATTTAACTAACAAATAATAAAAATTTTCATGCTTAAAAACATTTGATAGAAGTTCTTTGAATTCACAAAATTATTCGGAATCAAAATTATTTACATTCTAATTCCAAATAATCTTGTGAATTCAAAGAACTTTTTTCGAACGTATAATATTCAGCTTAATTTCCTTTCAAAAAAGAATGACTAGTAAAAATTGCTGGACGTCTTTATTATGTATGATCTAACATTATATTAACATCTGCATATTGCGTCGACATTATGTTTTTATGAATGGAAAGAAATACAGTGGTTCTGTGACAACTATGGCCGATATTGGACTTTGTTTATCAAATACGTGTGTATATTTATCTCGTTTCCATCCATTCGTTCCAGATTTAAATATCAATATTAACAAGTTAATTCAAGTTTTCATCATATTATTTCCTAAAATACGCGCGAAAATAAATTATTTTACTATATGACCAATATACCTATTTTTTACATTTAAAATGTGTACAGTCTTACCTGGATGGTTTTACATTCCCCGTGGTTTGGGGAAACTTTTTGGTAGCTCGTGTGTCTTTTTAATGATTGAAGGGAAAGTTCGTTTTCCAGTTAAACGAAAATGGATGGAGAGTGAGTGGCTGGTTAGGCTTTTGAGGGCGAGGTTGGGTTGAGAGGGGAAAAGTGGAGGTCGTGAGAGAAGATGGAAAGATGGAGAGGAGGGAAGAGGGGTTGACAAGTAATGACGCGTGATAATGAAGCTCCGTTCGCATTAGGGCCTAATTATATTTTCCCCGTTATTGGCATGAAGTTCTCGCATCCGTGTTCCTGCTTTAACCTTGTACCTCAGCTTATTAGAGACATATTGCTGCCGATAATAGCATTTGAGGAACGGTTAAAATTTTGGCGTAATTTTAGAAACGCAGTTCTCTTCACTCTTTCCAATTGATGCCGTTAGTGCACGAGTTCGAATTTTACGCTTCTTACGCGCGTCGTAATCTAAACGGTATGGCATTCCATTGGCTTCAAATAAATTTATATTTTCTGCGAACTTAAATTTCGACAAATACACTCGTAAATTTTATTTTTTCCGTAGGTTCTGATTACGTCTATTGGATAAAAATAATTTAATGCGATACGATTAATTTTCAGTCTACTAATGCCGATTCTTTGTAAAAAGTTTACCACCAAATTAGATGTTCACCTTTATTTCATACAAAATATTAAGTATATATTTACGAACACTATTAAAACAAAATTTTAGCTTAAATACTTCTACATAGTCCATAAGAAAGCAACACGGCGCACAATTGTTGTCTCGATTATCAGTTTAACTAGTTGATCTTGAAATACGCACTTCTGACGGCAAATGCCATTCAGCTGACTGAAAGAGCAACCCAAAAAATCGAAACCACACGGGAATGCGATGCAAGGCACCCACGAAAAATTGCGCGGACATCTAATAAACGCACCATCAAGTCGATTTCTCTCTCATGTGGTCCGGTTATTTATTGCTGTATGTTTCAGTGTTCGTAATATGTCACGCGCAGCCGGTCCAGGTTCCAATACCGGAGCCGACGGAAGTTGGTACCGTTCCGCCCCACCCTCCCTTTCATCTTGTTTCGTGTCGTGGGTGCGCTATTGTGGGACTCCTCCGCTTCGTGAAAGGGAGGTTAAGCTCCGCTGCCCCTCGGTGCATGTCCTAAGAGTAGGCTCACGGCGACACAAAAGGTTTTCCGTCACCGCCTCCGCATGCCTGAGAAATGCAACAGAGAAACAGCATTAACTGCCAAAAGCATTTCGTTGAATACGTGGTATGGCAAAGAGAGTTCCTTAAGCTGGAAGAGAACGGATGTTTCCCGATGCGACGACGTCATCTTATCTTTCGACGCAATTTTTTAAATAAAAATTTCTAATTCGTACTTCGCCTATATTTTTGCGCGTTCGTCGCCCGGAAAAGTATTTTTGCCGGAATAGGTGACGCGAGGAGATAAAACCCACTTGAGGAATGGGAAATAAAATCTTGGAGAGGACGTGAGAGTGCAAGACATTTTTTCTCAAAAATAACTTTTTTCTCATTCTATGTAGCGCGGAATATTATCACGCATATAATATGCATGGATTTATCGACGAGAAGAGAGGTTTTGTTAGGGTTCGAGCATTCCAATATGAATGCGAAGTGATTTTTAGTTTAAATTTAATGAATACTAACTTTTATGGATAATATGAGATCAATCGACCAAACGAAAGGTGGAAGTTGCGAGAAAAATGAACGAAGTTTAGTGAAAAGTTGTTTTTAAGATTTGTCTGAGACAGTTCACAGTTCGCTTTATAATGTTCACATTTGGTATTCCGCGGTAACTGGTAACTTTATTGAATTATCTTCAACATCGTCACCCTTCGATCATTTGTCTGACGTTTTCAATTACATTCAAGGCGAAGTTGTAATTAGCTCCCGCAATACCTTTGCCTATTGTTTTTTAAAGAGAATAAACGTATCTGCGGTGAATTGAAAATATTCTCACGTAGATTCAACTCGAAATCGATTTTTCACTAATATAATTATAATTAATGGTATAATTTAACTTAAATTGAGAAACATAAGCATTAAAAGGGTCTCAATAAATCGTATTTAAGTTCACCTGATTGCTGTAAGTAAATTATTATAATAAAAACGTACTTTTTAACATTACATTCGCAATTCGCGATGTGTTTAAATATAAAATTTCGTGATCATGGGGCATTTAGTAACCTTGCGTATCAGTTATGCGCTCGTATGTTAAGTTTGTAATTCAGTACCCTTTTACAATATGTATTCAATATTGCCTAACAATTCTTTTTTATTGAGTTGCTAGCGAATAAACATTTGAAATCGTTACTTCAAAGTAATTTTTCATCAGTCACTTGAACGTATAATGTCGCCATGCAGTTGAATAGAGAAGGAACGTTACAGGAAGCAGTTTCAAATTAATTTCATGTCTCACTTTTGAAAGTTACGGAGTGCTCAGTTGAGGTGATTGACTGATCCCTAATTGCTTACTGCTGCTGACGTGCGTGCTGACTACATTGTAAGAGACATGTTTCAACTTTCAAACGAGTTAGTATTCCATGCATCACGACGTATATCATAAATATTTCACGAACAACCTTTAGCGTCGAAAAAATCCCCATCAATGTTAACGTGATAAATTATTTTTACGAAAAAAGATAAAAATACACATTAAAAATTTTAAGCTGTGGCTTATCCCACCACGGTACTTCCAATAACGCAGAGGTCTCCAAACTTTTCAATGGGATGAAAACCATGTTATTTTCTAGAATGTCAAGCAGTATCGTTATTTTTTGCAGAAAGTATGACGTAATAGACTGGGCCTCTCATTTCTTAAACTTTTTATCGCTATTTGATAGACGGTCTATATCAGTGTTTCTCGGGTCAATTTTCGTCGTGGCCGCATCTGCGTCCACCAGCAATGTCCTGATGGCCGCACTGTTAAATTTGGGGTAAAAGTAATACTTGGTATTTCGAAAAAAATCCCAAATTTTATATCGATATAAAATAACTATACAGTATAATGTTAATGAAGTTCTATACTAGTAATTTACGTTGTCTTTGAAAATACAATGGAAAAATACATGTTGAAATCAAAATTAGTGAGAATACAAGTAGGAATACGTGAAAAATCAAATACAATTACAATTATAGCAACTTGTTAAAAGGAAAATTAACTACACTTCAGAGACCTTGGATCCTTTGTCGGCCCAAGACGACGCAAGCAAGGAAAATTGAAAAATTTCCTATCACTAGTCGCTTACACAATTGGCGAACTAAAGAAAGACAGGCGTAATTCATATCACGTTTAGATTTTTGTTCTTTTTGGGTGAAATATCAATTAAGTATAAGAAAATGTGACATTTAAATCTGCGTATTTATCATTTTACGTTGAAAATTTTGTCGATGGCAGCATTAAAATGTTCTGGTGACCGCAGTTGAGGAACCCTGATCTCTCTCTCGATATATGTATATATAAGGGTGGTCCTTATTTTTAAGTTTTGGAAAACTGGAGGGGGCACGTTTTGAATCTGTTCCAATATGAAAAAAAATTGGTAAAATGTGGTTAGTTTTTAATAATATTTAGGGGTCGCTACAAAGATCTGAAAAATCGCAATCTATCATAATGCTAAACATAGGTGCACTCATTTTAAAATTAGTTTAAATTTTAAATTTATTTGAATTGAATTGTGAATTGTAGATACTTAGTATTGAAAATTGTGATGCAGCACCCATTGGTCAATGTTACGCAATTCTGCAATAGATATAACCTTTCAGATGTACCCCTCAGAAATCCTGCGTAAGTCCACTTGCAGGAGCACTCTTTGTGTTATGTAATAGTCCATATCAGGTCTTTTGGAACAATCTATAACAGTCCAGAACGTTATAGACCCTTCATAAACAGTCGTAAATCGTTCCTCAATTCGTGTAAGTCGCATTCAGCAAAGGGAAGCAACAGCTAAACAAATAATCTCTCAATTTAATCCAACAGTTCCGCTAGTTGTGCATTGGGATGGCAAGCTGCTGCCAGATTTTACTGGAAAGGAAGTAGTTGATCGTCTTCCTATTTTAGTCACAGGTGATGGAGTAGAACAACTGCTCGGTGTTCCATAAATTGCGGCTGGAACTGGATTGGAAAACTTTGGAATTGTGGAATATAGCAGAGAAAATGAAAGGAATGTGTTTTGACACTACTGCGTCAAATACTGGAAGAAAAAATGGAGCATGTCTTTGGATTGAACAGAAATTAGACAAGAACCTTCTCTACATTCCCTGCAGGCACCACATATTGGAGCTGGCACTGGAAGCTGTCTTCTCTGTCATCGTAAGTCCATCAGCGAGCCCAGAAATACTAATCTTCAAGCGATTTCAAACTCATTGGGTGTCACTGGATAAGTCCGAATACAGAACTGCACTTGTTGATGAGTTCATTGCCAGTGCTGTTGCCGATATTAAAGACGAAATAATCACTTTTGCTAGAGACCAACTGAACCAGCAGCAACCTCGCGATGATTACAGAGAACTCCTGGAAATCTCTATCACCTTTCTTGGAAGTGAAACTTAGTTCCCAATGTCGGAGAAGGGGGGCAGGAGTGTCATTGGGTAAGGCGCGAATAACCCATACATTGTAGCAACTATTGAATGGGACATTGTGGGCATTGGCGTGTAATGCAACTGGGAGAATAACGCTTTTCCGGTGACCGTTCATACGGATTTTTAACGGATTGCTGGTGAGGCCTACGTAAAACGCGGGACATAGGGTGCAGGTGAGGAGGTAAATGACATTACGGGTGGTGCAGTTGCTTCTAGAGGTGATGGGGTAGGTGATGTTGGTGTAGGAACTCGAGAAAGAATATGAGGGTAGGTGGATAGGGCAAGTAAGGCAGCGAGGTTTGCCGCAGGGGTGAGACCCTAAGGCAAGAGGCGTGGTAGAAGTGGGAAATTCCATTATCCACAAGATATTTCCCAAATCGGGGGCCGGTGGAAGGAGAGGAGCGGGGGATTGGAAAAAAGGTTGGTAAAGAGGGACTGGTGGGAGGAAGAGGGTAGAATTGGGTGGGCAGCATGGAGGATTGTTTTGAGGGCTTCGTGGATACCAAGAAGGAAAAGCGTCGTTAGAGTGAGTGGAAGGGTTGATGCAAAGATAGTGGGTGTGTGAGGATGGGATCTATTGGTGGTTAGCGTCATTGCCCTATGGATCTGTTCGCGGACCAGGTCTGGAGGGTAGCCACGTTTGAGAAGAGCGTCCTCGAGGACAGAGTAATACTGTAGAAGGGATGCTCTATCGGAACAAAGCCTCCATCCTCGTCGAGCAAGGACATAGGGGATAGAGGTTTTGGTATGAAGAGGAGGTATTGGAGGCTGTTGGTGGGTTTGATATGAACACAGTTGCGGATTTTGCTTTCTTGGAGGTAAAGATCGACATCCAGGAATGTGATGTGGGAGGTAGAGGATTGGTGGGTGAAGGAAAGTGAAGGGTGGGAGAAGAAGTGCGAGAGAAAGGAAAGGAGAGAGTCAGGTCCATGCGTCCAAATGAGGAAGACATCGTCGATGTATCTCAGCCACAAAAGTGGTCTGA
Source organism: Tanypteryx hageni (assembly GCA_028673005.1). Classification (NCBI taxonomy): domain Eukaryota; kingdom Metazoa; phylum Arthropoda; class Insecta; order Odonata; family Petaluridae; genus Tanypteryx; species Tanypteryx hageni. The sequence goes on from CM054120.1 coordinate 111,559,205, forward strand.
GTGGTACGTTGAGGAAGTCTCTCTCCCATTATCCAAGGTAACAATTGACGTATGAAGGCGCCATTCGAGTGCCCATCCCAGTACCTCTAATTTGAAGGTAGTGATGCCCACCGAAGGAAAAGTTGTTCTTTTTGAGCACCATTTCTGCCAAGTCTAATAAGAAATGGGAGGATGGTCTTGCGTCGGGTGGTCTTGAGTCCAGGAGTTTACTAAGGGCAGAGAGTCCGTCATCATGGCGGATGTTTGTGTAGAGGGAACAGACATCGATAGTGGCCAAAATGGTATTGGGTGGGAGAGGAAAGGGGAGGTGTTTGAGAAAGTGGATAGTGTCTTGGATGAAGGAAGGGACTTGACAAATGAGAGGTTGTAGGTGGGAGTCAACGAAGGCGGAGATGCGTTCTGTAGGGGAATTAAAGCTGACAACAATGGGGCGGCTGGGGATATTGGGTTTATGGTTTTTAGGGACAAGGTAGAGGGTGTGCGGGGTTTGTCGGGGATCATTAGAGCAATGGCGGAATCGGGAAGGCCTTCCTGTTTTCCTGAGGAATAAAGATTGGACGAAATTTGGTAGGAGTGGTGATCTGTGGGGTTGGAAGTAAGGTGATGGTAAGAGGTTTCGTCAGAAAGTTGGCGCTCGGCTTCCTCGTTATATTTGGCGCGATCCATCACAATCATGGTGGTGCCCTTGTCGGCAGGGAGGATGATGATATTGTCAATATGTTTAAGTGTAGAAATGGCATGCTTTTCACGTATGGTAAGATTGTCTGTATGGTCGATAAGATCGGAAAAGTTTGGTTGGGAGATTCTGAAAATGATATAATTGAGGTATTGTTCGACAGGGTGTAGGGAAGGAAGGGTGGGTGGAATGCATTGGGAAGCAGGTTTGATGATGGAAAAGGTAGGTGGAAGACCGGGAGGGAGTTTTGGATTTGCAAAGGTAAGAGAGGCTTCTTTGGCAGGGTTGGTTTTTAGACGTAGTGTGTGGGCAAAGTACTGGACGTCGGCAAGGAGGCGAAAATGATCAAATTTGGTGGTGGGACAAAAAGAAAGGCCGCGTGATATATATATATGATTCCAGCCATTTGGAGAGGTCGATTATTGTCCTAAAAACTTGTGACTAATCATAAAAAATAACTGGCTAACGTAATAAAGCTATCTTTGATATTATTTTAATTAATTTAGAAAAAAAAATATTACAAAATTATAATCTCTGTGTTTGTGTGATTATTGTCCTGTATAATAGAAGACACCGATTGCTTAAGAGTACAGCGATGCTCACGAGATCTGGATTTGGAACCGGATACAATTAAATGCCACCCTGTTAAAGCAATCGCCATTTGATCATTTAGTGTACACGTTGGACCTGTTTCAATAACAGCCTCTGTACACATGAACCCATATCGCTTATCTCAAGTGACTGTGGAAAACCTTACGGATTTCCTTCCGACCAAGTGCTCTTGTTTCCTCACTTTGCCCGGTTTCCTCCGTATGTTATATGCTCGCGTGCACACATTGCAATTGTTTTTTTTGCATCCTCAAAACATCCCCCAACGGAATGTAATGCGAATCTTCTCGGAAATCGTTTACGAAAGCATTTACCGCAGCGCATGCATGTATCGCATTACCACGGTTATGGATTGAATATTTTTTTAATTGAGGCACCGCATTAGAACCCTTAGGTTAATAAAAAATGTTATTCAACGATGATTTAGATTGAGGAGTTGCCAAATAAATGTTTCTTTCAATTTAAGCACGTATCTAGAATCTCGGACGCTACGAAATATTTCGTAAACTCGTTGCCATAATCCTACGCAGCCATACAGATGAAGTATTTGCTTGATTATAAGGCAAGTTTTCTTTCCTTGTATTAGCATTTTAAGAACGAAAAGTCATCTTGTATTAGCCTTGTATGAAAAATCTTCACATGAATTATTTATTTGCGCCGTAGCTTTACCAAAGCGGTAAACAGGTTATGTATATAACGCCAACATAAATGAGCATGAAATATTTACAAATAAGTTTTTGAATTGACATTCAAACATAAAATACTCATGTTAGTCATCCTTAAATTTGGGAGTTAAGTTAAATTTCTGCGTGTGAAATGTTCATTTATTGAATAAGTAAAATCTGATTCGGGATTGTTTTAATTGGGTCAAAATGGCTAGATAGAACGTGTTTTCCGGTTGAAAACCGTCTTCTTTTTAGGACGCGTAAAAATCATCCGTATAGAAGATGATAAATTGCAATTATCGGTAATGTTCTTCGAGTATAGCAACCGCTCAAACGAGGGGCAGCGCTCGTCAAACCAACTTGTGCAAATTGAGTGATTATTCTGAGGAAAGAAACTGAAAATTTTATACCAGTTTAAAACAATGGTAGTGTCTACGCGATAGATTTTTCACCAAAACTTTGCCAAATTACGACCTTTTGGATTCTATTCTTAGGGAGATAAACAACAGTGCTCGCGATCTTAACACGTCATTTGTCTTGTATACGAAATATAGACAAAATATACAAACAATAAACCAGCAACGGTGCATGTGCGAATCCTCTTCTTTTGTGCAGTGTTCATGTCTCATTCGCAGCCAGACGCGGTTGAGCAAAAGGCCCTCCAGGTGAAGAAATTGAGTTCCATTTTCATTCGTATGCGGGAGTCTTCGCTTCACTTCCTCCTCATCGAGGGGTCGTTCGCCATCACGCTATTCTCTCCCTCTCTCACTCCCTATGATCCTCGCCTCTAAGATTCTCCCTCCCCTCGCCCCCCCCCCCAAACCCTCCGATCCCTCCGAACACCTCAACTCTATACCTCCTCCACGAACAACCTCCTCTTCCACCTTCGTCGCGTTCGGGTAAGACGAAATACCTTCCAAAGGGAACGGGTCCAGGAGTTTGGTTCGCTCGAACGATTCCGCATTCGATTCTTCTTCGCTCTCTACCCTTTGCAGCTTAACTGCCCCTTCTCTTTGTTTCGAATGGAGTTAAGAAGGTGGAGGGAGGGAGGGTCGTGAAAATTCCTTCGATGGTGAACCGTTTCATCGACTGCTAAAACCCCTGCGTAGAGGGAGAGAAATGGAGGTGGGTTTCCCCTGTGTTTGCTTGCTACCGCCTTCCTGAAGTTCGCATTCCGTTATCCGATTCCCTTTCATCGCGTTGAGGCTCGGCGTCTGACTGGTTTAGAGGAGTGGGCGTGGATCGTGTTTGGCGGGAGCGTAGCGAAGGGCGGGACGGACAGGTGGAAAATGGATCGGGGTGGGAGTGAAAAGGGGAGAATGGGATGAAGCGGAATTTGGGGTAGAGGGATTTGGGGGAGAGGGGGTTGGGAGGGAGAGGGGTTTGGGGGAGAGGGGTTTGAGGGAGAGGGGGTTGGGAGGGAGAGGAGTTTGGGGGAGAGGGGTTTGGGGGAGAGAGGTTTGGGGGGAGTGGGGTTTGGGGGGAAGAGGGGTTTGGGGGGAGAGGGGTTTGGAGGGGAGAGGGGTTTGGGGGAGAGGGGTGTTTGGGAGGGAGAGGGGTTTGGAAGAGAGGGGTTTGGGGGGGAGAGGGGTTTGGGGGAGAGGGGTGTTTGGGAGGGAGAGGGGTTTGGGGGAGAGTGGTTTGGGTTAGTGGCCTTTGGGGGAGAGGGGTTTGGGGGAAGGGTTTTGGGGGAGAGGGATTTGGGGAAGAGGGGTTTGAAGGGGAGAGGGGTTTGGGGGGGAGAGGGGTTTGGGGGGGAGAGAGGTTTGGGGGGGAGAGGGGTTTGGAGGGGAGAGGGGTTTGGGGGGAGAGGGGTTTGGGATGGAGACGGGTTTGGGGGAAGAGGGGTTTGGGGGGAAGAGGGGTTTGGGGGGGAGAGGGGTTTGGGAGGGAGAGGGGTTTGGGAGGGAGAGGGGTTTGGGAGGGAGAGGGGTTTGGGAGGGATAGGGGTTTGGGGGAGAGGGGTTTGGGGGGGAGAGGGGTTCGGGGGAGTGGGGCTTGGGGGAGTGGGGCTTGGGGGAGTGGGGTTTGGGGGAGAGGGGTTTGGGGGAGAGGGGTTTGGGGGGGGAGAGGGGTTCGGGGGAGTGGGGCTTGGGGGAGTGGGGTTTGGGGGAGAGGGGTTTGGGGTAGAGGGGTTTGGGGGAGAGGTGCTTGGGGAGAGGGGTTTGGGTGGGAGAGGGGTTTGGTAGGGAGAGAGGTTTGGGGAAGAGGGGTTTGAGGAGAGGGGTTTGGGGGAGAGGAGTTTGGGGGGAGAGGTTTGATGGGGAGAGGTTTGGGAGTAGAGAGGTTCAGTGGGAAGATATTTGGGGGGCAGTGAAGTTTGGGTGGGGAGAGAGATTTGAGTGGGGGGAGAGTTTTAAGGGAGAGGTTTGAGGGAGAGAGGTTTCAGAGGTAGAGGGTTCTGGGGGAAGGTTTGAAAGGATGCGGGGGTAAGAGATGTTTCGGGGGGAAGGGGGGAGGAACTGGATAGCTTTTGGGGGGAAAGAGAAGGAGAAGGGAATTGTTGGAGTCGAATTAGTTTTGGGGGGGAGTATAAAAGGAATGGGAATGGCGGGATGAAGGGAATGTTTGGGTTTTTGGGTCTAAAGTGGCCGAAAATAGTTTCGTTGATGGAGTAGAAAGAAGAGGTTAAGTTGGTGGATGAGATGGGTTGGAATCATTTTTGGTCGGAGTGAAAATAAAGTGGCGATGTGAATGGAATGGTTATCATTGGTATATTCCGTTATAGGAAAATTTTGGCTTAAAATATTCGGTTTAAGAGTGGAGTTGGCATCTGTTCCGGAAGGTTTTTGAAAGGAACGTGAGTTAGCCGCTCCTTTTTTGGTCGGATTCAAAAGATTGGGTTCGGGATATAATTGAAACGCCAAATTACCTGGGAATATTCTCTCCCAAAGGCAAGTTGAATGAGATGGATCGTGGTACTAGGCTTTACAAAGTTTCCTTTTATTCTCGTAGAGAAGAGTTATCAAGTTTCCCGCTCCCTGGGGCCACTAAAGAGCGAAGCGTAGCTTCACGTATCTATTTTCCTAGTATTCTGCTTTGTTGTATCTAATTTCCACAGCAATTGACGTATTTAGGGTTTCTGGGTAAATTTCAAGGTGTAGTGAAACTCGACCGTTCGTCGGAAGATGAGAAGATGGAGATTAAATGGAAGGATTGGATTTAAACTTATTATATTTTCTCTCTTCTATTTTGCCGGTCTTTGTATCTCTTCCAAAATTTTCGGGAAATTTCCGGTATTTTGCAAATTCTGTATTTGAATGGAATGGCATCTGTAGGTGAAGGAGTAGAAAGTCCGGGATGAAAGGGATGGCGGCACTACGGGATGGGAATATTTCGAGAGGGTTTACGGCAAATCGGAGAGGACGAGGTGAGTAATCGGGTAAGTGAAAGGTTTGGAAAAAGCCAAGTTTGGAAAATCGCGGAGTGAAGAATAGTTCGGTGAGGAGATAATAGGGGAGGGGGTGAGGAATCATTTTCGTGTATCGGATCGGAGGGATAGGAAAAGGATGGATGGTGTCAGAGGGTGCTGGGGATAAAAGGGGAGAGGAGGAATTGCGGAGAAGGTTTTGGAATTGACCGTTGCTAGTGGGGATGGAGAGAGAGAGGAGTAATGGCGTGAGGCGTAGTCGAGGGGTGGTAAATTGGTGGTTTGCGCGTTTGTGGGGTTGAATTAAGCGGAGGGGAAAGTTGGTGCGGAAAGTAGTAGACGAGGGAGTGGAAAGGCTGTTAGGGACGGGGAGGATTGGAACGTTGGGATTGACGAGGGTGGGTGGGTGGGGGGAGGGGCGAAGACGGTTTTGTTTTCATCCGTAGACTCGCTCCAACTCCGGAGATTTTCCTCGAAATTGATGGACGTTTTGGCAGTTCGTAGGTTATCACATGATTGGATTATTTGTCGGAGCAACAAAATCCATTTCTATCTGCGATGGAAAAAATGTCGAGGGGCTTGTTTTTGTTCGCTTTTTATCCTTGAACTTGTAATAGTGATAGATGGCGTTTCGGCTCGGAAAAATAGGACGATTTTTTAATCGAAAATTCAATTTTCTAATACTGCGAGATTTAACATTTGTTATCTAGCGAAATTAACAACTCTTGTTGAGAGGGAATTCGACGTTTTCGTAATTACTTTTACTCGGTTTTATGCTTTATAAAGATGCTGCGTTGGAAAGCCTTGATTAAATCCGGTTGCCTATGGCATATCCTACTGAAGAGCCTTTGCATTATATATACTAATTGATTAATAAAAAAATCAACGAAGTAGTCTCTTGCCTACACAATTCGCCTGTCTTTTTAATTCCCAGTCCAACTGATTCTCAATCTCTCAACAGTATTTCACCGGAATTTTGCTCTCCTCTCCGTCACAATTCCCTTTTAACTTTTTTCGTTTTCTATTACCTCTCTTCTTTCCCCATTTCATTTCCTTGGGAAAGGGAGAAATTCCTCCTGATTGAATATAGTCAAGAAATTTAAATTAGATTCATATTATATTCTCACGTACATTTGTCACTTTCTTTCATTTTTGTGTGCACTAATTTAGCGTTACCAGGTAGATTTATATAAACCAAATATTAGGGCGTCATTGATTCTAAGTCATTTAACCTTAAACGAAGCGTCAATTTAAAACAGTATAAAGACTTTTTTCTTATTAGGAAAGGGCAACTAATTTAATATCCATTTTTATAACATTTCTTTCCTCCAAATTGGGAGCGAAACGTTGAGACCAGCTCAAGGGAGTGGAGTAATCCTAGCGACGGGTTGGTTTTTGTGGTTTCGTAGAATTCGGAATCAGCGAGACGCCATTGAATATATCCACGTATCCGCGAAGGAAGAACCGTAGGCAACGAAGTTAAAGGAGAGACATAGTTCGCCCTTAGGTAAGTTGCCTCCCCCGACCTCCTCCTCTAAAGAACGACTCTTGTGTTAAGTTCTGCTTCGTGAACGGAAGAAACGAGGTTCCTTCCCCTTCCTTGAGTCACGATCGATATCCGTCTACCCCCCTCTAATTGAGAAAGGGGGGATACCATTTCTAGTACCACTTGAGGATCGGGTAATCTTGTTGCCTCCCCAGCCTCTCTCTTCCGTGTCCTATCTTGCGTTGGATTTTTCCCTCCCCTTGACGTTTATTAAAATATATTTTCCGGAGGCTCGTCTTTACGCTAGGTTGTTGTTATTCGTGCTCTAATATTATGTCAAGAGATTGCTTTGCATTATACGCCCTCAGTTGTCTTTCCTCAGCTGGTTTCCCTTATTTCCCAAGTACTACGAGCACCCATTATTTTACTATTTGTTTACTTTTTCATCACTGCTATTCATAAAACTTATTTCTTCAGCTGGTGTGTGTGTGTATGTATATATATATATATATACTAATACATGGTTCAAAAACCATAAACGTAGGTTATACACATGGAAAAGCCCAGTAGACAGAATGAGATGCCAAATAGATTAAATCCTAGTAAAACAAAGATTCAGGAACAGCATAAAGACCGCCAAGACATTACCAGGAGCAGACATTGATTCAGATCACAACCTTCTAATAGTTGATGTAAGTACAAAGCTCAAACAAATAAGAAAAAGAGAATAGAAAGACAGACTTGTGACCTAGAAAACCTGAAAGAAAGGCAGGATGTAGTCAGCATAAAGTTGGAAGATCGCCTAAGAACCACAGACCGTGGATATAGAATGGGAAATAATTAAAACCAGTATCAAGGATAGCTTCGATGAAGATATTGGAAAACAAGAGAAGAAAATCAGAATAACATGGATCACTAAGGAAATGCTGGAGAAAATGGATGAGAGACGAAAATGGAAAAACGTTTACAGTGAAGAAGGTAAAGCCAACTATAGACGTATAAACGATGAGTTGAGAAGGGTAACAGATAAACCTAGAGAAAATTGGATAAAAGAAAACTATGAAATACAACAAATAGAGAAGTTAGGACGGTACGATATGATGTACGCTAGGGCACTGGAATTAGAAGATAAGAAGTCTAATGGAATTCGTGGTAAAGGAATTGTGAATACGGATGGGAAGAATGTAGCACAGGTATGGGAAGAATACATTAAGGAGCTATACAGCAAGCAGGCAGGATCGGAAAAAATAGAACTGGAAGATGAGGAAAACATTGAAGAAGATAACTTAGGACCAAGTATTATGGAGAGCGAAGTAGAAAAAGAGATAGAGGAACTAAAGAAAGGGAAAGCCACAGGCAGCGTTGGAATACCGGCTGAGGTAATTAAAGTCATGGGATCAGAAGAACTACATCTACATATTACCCTGCAAGTCACCTTGACGGTGGATGTCAGGGGGTGCCGCGCACCAAGTTCCAAACTAATTATTATTCACAGTTATCTATTGTGGTCACGTATTGTCCTAGGGAAAAAGGACTCCTTATACCTCTCCGTCCTACTATCTATTTCGCGAATCTTGTCCTCATTATCCCTCTGTCCGATATACGTTGGTTGTCGAATAATATCCTTCATTTCATTTACGAATATCTCCGACCTATATTTTTCTAGAAGTTTAAGTCTCGCCTCTAATCTACGATCTTTCAACGATGGCCAACTCAACTCTTCAATGAGTAACGTAACGCTCTGTTTTTTATCGTAATTATTTTTCACGAATCTAGCTGCTCGCCGCTGTATTTTTTCTAAATCCTTTATGAGTCCCCTCTGATATGGATCCCAAACCGCTGCTGCGTATTCCATTTGAGGTCTAACCAAGGATAAATAACAGGATTTTCTCACCTTTTCCGTGATTTTCCTGACTATTCTACGCACAAAAGCCAACTTCTTATTTGCCGCACCTATCACTCGTCTTATGTGGGTGTCCCAAGACAGGTCACGATTCAAGGTTACCCCGAGGTATTTCACGGATTCCGAAACAGGAATGCTCTCACCAACTATCGAGTAGATAAACACGGACGATGGGCTTCTATATTTCCAAAAGTTTAGAACGTTACTCTTTTTCTGATTTATTTCTAGCTGCCATTCCTTGCACCAAACAGATAACGCATCCAGATCATCCTGAAGCTGACGATGGTCGCTAGGACCACTAATTTCTCTATAGACTACGGTGTCGTCCGCAAAAAGCCTAATATTACTTTTCACAACTGAGCTGATGTCGTTTATATAAAGCAAGAAAAGCATAGGTCCGATCACACTACCCTGCGGCACTACAGAGACTACATCTGCCACACTCGAGGACTTACCATCGATGACTACTTTTTGTTTTTATTCCAAAGGAAAGCGCGAACCCAGTTAATGACTTTAACATTAACGCCAAGATTTCCCAATTTTAAAAACAACTTACGGTGGGAAGCCTTGTCAATAGCTTTTCTAAAATCAAGGAACACTGCATCGACCTGTTTATTATTTTCGCCGCATGATAAAACATCATTCACAAACAGACCGAGTTGGGTGTCACAGGATCTACCTTTTCTAAAGCCATGTAGACAGCTGACTAACAGAGATCTACTTTCGAGATAACGCATAGTGTTGCTAACAATAATGTGCTCCAAAATCTCACATCATGATGATGTTAGAGAGATCGGCCTATAATTTTCTGGGGTTTCTTTATCACCTCCCTTATGAATGGGTGTGACGTGCGCTAGTCTCCAATCATCAGGAACCTCACAGAGGGTAAGAGATTTCTCGAAATCTATCCGAAGGAAGGGAGCTATTTCTTCTGCTAGTTCTTTTAATACACGCGCGGGAATTTCTTCTGGTCCTGGGTTTTTGTTGGGCTTTATCGCACCCAGTTGCTTCGCTATTCCTGCCTCAGAGATTTTAATATTATCCATCCGAGTGCGTCTATCGGGAATAAGATTATCTTCAAGTCTATCTCCACCTGCCGTGAACGCCTTCGCGAAGTAAATGTTTAGTAGATTAGCTTTTTCCTCCCCATCGTGAAGGATGTCTCCGGAATCACATCGCAGGGAGGGTATTGAAAGACCCCCTCCCTTGACTTCTCTTACATAGTACCAGAACGCTTTTGGATCCTCCTTAAATTTTGTATTTAATACCTCATTCCAGAAGGTGTTAAATGCGTTACGCATGGTTTATGTCGCTAATGCGCGGGCACTGTTATACTCATGGACTATAGCTGTGCGATACTCATTGGAAGCGGTGGTAGGTATGGTTTTCAATTTTGCTGGCTACGCCTCTGTCGTCTTAAGGCAATCCTAACTTCCTTATTAAACCAACGAGGTTCTTTCTTATCAGATTTTAACTTACGGGGGATAAATCTATTGATACCTTTTCCTAGTATATCCTTAAATAATAACCATGATGGCTCCATACCTAATCGTTCTGTTTTTTCACGATAACTGACAAAGGTACTTCTGAGATGTGAGCTGAAACTTTTAAAGTCGGCCATGGCGAAAGCGTATACATTCCGAAGGGGCTTAGGATGCCCTTTGAGCTTTAATTCGCACTCCGCATACACAGCTCGATGGTCGCTAAGTCCCTCCTCTTTGGATACCTTAGTTATCCTATGCGAGGTGTTAGAAGCAAGCAAGTGGAGAACATTGCCCGAACGCGTGGCTTCTCGTACCATCTGGATTAGGGAATATTCATGAAACGTGTCAATTAAGGCTTCACACGATTCGCGTTCTTTACCTCCCGTAACGAAACTTAGGTTTTTCCAATCGATTGACGGTAAGTTAAAATCGCTTCCAATTATCACATAACCGTCGTTCATAAAAGATCTAAGCTCGGCTAATTGCCTCTCTAAACTTAAAATATAATCAACTTTGGCATTAGGTGGTCTGTAAAATGAGCATAAATATATCTTTTTCGAATCATCCTTACCTAGGCGGCACCAGACGCTCTCGGTCGTTTCGTCAATAATAGGGATCTGACAACTATCGTACTTTTCACTTATTGCCAAAAATACTCCACCACCTATTCTATTGGCACGGTCTTTTCTGTACACTCTATATCTTTTCGGAAAAATTTCTTGCCTAGCGATATCTTCGGTGAGCCAACTTTCCGTACCTATAACTACATCATCATGCAACGTGCGAATTAGGTGTTCGAGTTCGAAAGACTTCCTACGAATGCTGCGGCAGTTTATAACTACATTATTTAATTTCTCGTTATCACCCGAAGCATTAACTGCTCTATTACGGCTTCTGCAGGTGGAATCTCTCACTTCGCGACCAGAAACTGTATTATACTCGATGCCCCTATGAAATCTCCTATTACGCCTACACCCTACCCTACTCTCTAATCTAAAAAAGGCCTACCATGTCGAAGATCCTGCACGCTACACTCTGTGAAGCCTCGGTCGTATAATGGACTCCAGAGCCGTTTAGGGGTACCCTACACGATCCGAGAACCGGCCGGAGATCAACGAAGTCGACTCCCATGCCCACACAGAAATTCCATAGCCTTTGGTTTAGCCCCGCCACGCGGGTCCAAACCTCCGAACCACAGTCAATCCGCGGGACAATACTACAAACGGTGAGCCGCACATCAGAACCCGACTCCTCTCGGACACGAGTGACCTCGGCGATCAAGTCCTCAAAAGAACTTAGAATCTCCTCGGACCCGCGCTTTGAGGCGTCATTAGTCCCAACATGGACCACCATCCGCAGCCTAGAGCAACCCGTTGACTCCACCGCCTCCCGTACCGCCCTCGTCACTTGGGGGACCGTTCCTCCTGGTATACACCTGGAGAACACTCGCTCGGCCACTCCCTCCCGGCGGGCCCTAGTTAACAAGGGAGTCATAACACGCCGGACATTAGAACTACCTATTACTAAGAGCCCTCCCTTCCCACCCCGACTTCCCATTGATCCAGCGTCCGCCAAAGAGACGGGAGCGGATGCGAGAGCATCAGCCGAAGTGTCGTCCTCCGACAACGCCGCAAACCGATTGCAAACTGGAAGAGGGTCTGCCGAGGCATTCCCAGCTCCCAGCCTTCGCAGGACCACCCCACGATCCTCCCGGTTAGAGACCACTCTCCAATCGTTGAGTTTCAGGAATGGAGCGACCCCAGTCCCCAAAGAGGTCCCACAAACACCCTCGATCACACCACCGACTTTCGCACTCGAGCGCACCCGAGTCGCCATCCTGGCGCGGTGAGTTCTCGGGGATGGATGCGTTCTCCCAACACGAACAAGGGCCGACTCCGCTCTTGCCACCCTCCGACGGAGGTCTGTAACCTCTTACCAGCTCCGTGATTCGAGACCTCATTTCCTCGAAATTAGCGTCGCATAGAAAGGAGGAAACAGGAATCCTAGGTGAAGCCATCCTAAACACTAATCTGCACTAGCTACAAATTAAATTATACTTCAAACTAAGGTTATACTAAGTGACTAACTAATTCGTGAACATAAGGTCTACGCTAGAGAGGAACGCAGGTAAAAAGTGAAAGGGAAACGCTGACTCACCACACAAACAACGTTAGCGAACAAGCAAGATAGACACACAAGCAAGCGTTACAACAATTTAAGTTAGTACACCAACAGCGATAATCAAGTTAAAACAAGTTAAGTTAGTACACAAACAGAGTAGAGTTCTTACAGAAACGATTACAATTTGAATATGAGTTTTTTAAAAGCAAGGGCGCTTTAATGCTAGAAAAATACGACTACTGAAAAATAACGATACTGGGATTAAGAGGTACTACAATAAACAAAAATAAATATTAGTTCTACTTATCAGTACAGTTACTTCAACTCTACTTCTACTGCTACACAACGATACAGCTACGGAAGGACAACTGCTGCAGGTACTCTACAGCTACTGCTATTAAAGCTCCGGTCACCCGCAGGTCAGAAGCTCTTGCAGGAGGTAGTGAAAATCACGTCCTTACCCTTCGTCAGCCAGGCACTAACTACATCTACATCTACAAGTTACCCTGCAATTCACCAAGTTGGTGGGTGGCAGGGGGTGCAATGCACCAAATCCTACCTAAAGATTGTCTAACGCAATTCGAAATTTCCTATTGTGATCTCTTATTGTCCTCGGAAAGAACGAGCCTAGATAACGCTCCGTCCTACAATCGATCTCACGTATTTTATCGTCTCGATCATTTCTACCTATATACGTCGGTGCCACAATTATTCCCACTACCTCCTCTTTTAGACATTCTGACCTATATTTCTCTAGAAGTTTCAACCTTGAGTCCAATCTACGGTCCTCCAGTGATACCCAGTTCAAATCGCTCAATAAAGAGGTGACGCTTTCCTTATGTCCGTACTTTTGTTTTACAAATCTGGCTGCTCTGCGCTGTACTCTTTCTAGTTGAATTATGTGTCCCTTCTCGTACGGATCCCATATGCTCGCTGCGTATTCCACTTGTGGTCTTACCAGTGATAAGTAGCATGTTTCGCGTACTTTCTCTGTAGTGTTCCGTACTATTCTACCTATGAATGCCAGTTTCTTGTTGGCCGCGCCTATAACTCGACGAATGTGCATGTCCCACGAAAGATCTCGACAAATGGTTACTCCTAAATATTTTACATACTCAGCTTGTCGAATACTCATTTCATCTATTTTATATTCGAAACCTAAATCTTTGTTCTTACTTTTCCAGAACGTGACTGCGGCACATTTAGTATAATTAATTTCGATTTGCCATTCTTTGCACCACGCTGAAATGGCTCTTAAGTCTTCACACAGAGACTGATGGTCCTCCTGATTTTTTATTTCTTTATATAGAACGGTGTCATCGGCGAAAAGCCTAATTTTACTACGAACAACCGAGCACATATCATTTACATAGATTAAGAAGAGCAGAGGGCCCAATACACTTCCCTGAGGAACACCCGAAGCAACTTTAACGGGGGACGAGTATTTCCCATCGATGACAACTATCTGTTCCCTATTCGAGAGGAAGTCTCTCACCCAACCGACAACTTTCGAATTGATACCACATTGTCCTAACTTCGCAATTAATTTCCTATGAGATACTTTATCGAACGCCTTCCTGAAATCAATGAATATGGCATTGACCTGAGTATTTTTCTCTCCGCATCGCAACAAATCGTCCACGAACAGGCCGAGCTGCGTTTCGCATGATCTACCTCTCCGGAATCCGTGTTGGCATCCGCTAAGCAATGAATGACTATCTAAATAGCGCATTACAGAGCTAAAGACTATGTGCTCAAGTATCTTGCACGATAATGAAGTTAAGGATATCGGCCTATAATTTTCGGGGTTCTCTCTGTCGCCACTCTTATGGATGGGCGTAACATGTGCCACCTTCCAATCTTTAGGAACTACTCCTTCTCTAATGGATTTCTCGAATATAATTTTCAAATACGGCGCGATTTCAGCAGCTAATTCTTTCATTACACGCGCGGGAATTTCCTCCGGTCCAGGAGATTTATTTGGCTTAATTGAATGAAGTTGGAGCGCGATGCCATTTTCCGAAAGCGATCACGAAATTAATTAATAAGATTTACGACACAGGAGAGTGGCCTCGGGATTTTCTAGAAGTAAAAATGATCCCTCTAAAGAAGAAGCCAAAGGCAATGCAGTGTAGAGGCTACAGAACGAGTAGCCCTCTGTCACAAACTTCGAAGATCATCACGAGGATTCTTAATAAAAGGCCGGAGAAAAAGGCGGAAGAAATGCTAGAGGAAGATCAATTCGATTTCAGAAAAAGACAAGGAACTAGAGATGCTATAGGGATACTTAGAATCATATCAGAAACGGCAATAGAATACAGTTAAGATATCTGCGTATGTTTCGAAGACTGGCAGAAGGCCTTTTTTAGGGCACTATTTAAGGAGTTGACAGAAGATGAGTTAAAATTTAATCAGTATTTCTGAATGTCTAGGTATGTACCAATTCAGCATGTTACTCAAGAAGATAAATATGGATCTATTAAAAGGATAATTCCATTATTTTTTCGCCAATTGTGGTAAAAACGAACTACTACTATTTTTAACATAACAGGAACTGGTGGAAACCTGACGGGTGTGGTGTTCACACTGTAAAAGAGGCACAGGAATCGACACGTTCGGACCGTCAAATATTCCTCGTGAGAAACCGTGACGGAACGGAACGATGACGCGACGGAGACGTGACGGATTGTGTGTACAACTCCATCTAAATTCATAGAAGAAATTTTGAAGTGTCAAAGACGGTCCTGGTCGAAACGTTGACGTTACGTATAATGTGAATCGGCCTTTAACGTCCCTTCCGTAGGACGGAACGCTGACTTTGCGCGGTCTCAGTGACTTGTATGTTACTGCACTCCATTGTTCCGTTATTTATTTTTACTATTAATTTTCTCCCTTATTTTCACAAAGGCAAATGATCATTGCTCTAATCATGGTATTACTTTCCTATGTCAAGTTTTTTAAAGTTGCATACTTCGTAGCTCATTAATATATTAAGACATATCTTGCGACATTCTCATCTGATCTTATATAATGTTCAACATAGTTATCTCGGATTATTTTATCCGTTAGTCAACTAGTACAATTAAAATGATCGCTTTCACGATGTCAAATTTATTATTATCTTCTTTCATTTGTAATATGCATTATAAAACTTCATAACAGAGCTCAAAATTTACCTAATTGTTAATAAAAATCAGTTACTTCCGAATTTTATACCTCTCAGCACGCTCATTATTTTGCAATAGAATAGAAACATTCATTTGACCAACGAAGTGACCAATTTTTCATACGCACATTTATATAACAAAGCACGAATTTAAATTGTGGATGAAAATTATTTTGTATCTTTTTCTCTCGCGCTCTGATTTGAACCAAAAAAGAGACAATAATTTAACTCGTCAGGAGGAACTTGTTGTTATGTATCAACAAAACGCACCGGGGAAAGATATTTACAGTCGCTATTCCACAAGTTGGCGCGTCATTACCTAAGTGCGATGTAACGGACAAAATATCTCCCTCGAAACGAAATGGAGTGATAATAGCCCAAGAGGCTGATTCGCATAACAACGCACACGCACACACACACGTAAAACGAAATGGAGCGCGCTCTGTCCTACGTGTTTCTTTCTCATCACCGAATAAAAACCTTTCCCATAGATTTCTATTTAACTTATTTTTCAGCTCGCGAGCTTTTAAAACCTTTATGCTCAAATGTTTGATTGTTATTGGAACGGCGATATCGGAGAGCGAGTATTTACAAAAAAAATACGCTTTCCTTTTTATTTTTGATGAATGAAATCCGACCGTCCGCAAATAAATTGACTACACGTATCAAGAGTTACGTAGGCTGGAGAAAACGAAAACTTTTCGTATGTTTTCGTTTAAGGATGGAATTTTATCTCGCACGAAGCGTTTTCCATTCCCTTGAATCACCACTACGAGTTGAATAGAGGCTTTTTAATTGACTTAGCGTTTACGTTGGAGAGCTCGTTCAATTAAATCAACCCATTCTATTTATCCTGTATTTCAGACAAATTGGTGTGCATTCGCGTTTTGCTTTTCCTGCCGAGTAAAATCAACGCCTGGAAAACTATTGCGTATCCGTCTTAAAAATAAGATGGGGCAAAGAATTGTTTCCTTACCTCAATCGGCTGCGATTCACAGAATGAAACCGAGCATTAAAAAGTTTTTGTTGTTGTTTGCTTCGTTTCTCCAACTGGGTAAAAGATTAGATAGGCTATCAAACGGTTTTAAGTAGTTTAATACGCACATAAAAGCGAATTAGTAAATGAAACCAAAAAATAAGGAGAATGGAGTTCTAATGAGTGTAATTAAACGGATAAAAATGGTATGGCAATCCAGTAATTAAGCAAAAGTTGAGTGACTTGTTTTTATGACAATTAATTAATCGCTAATTATGTCTGCAAATTGATAATAAAATTTTTAATGATTAACCTTTTGTTTGTTCTAATTTTAAATTTAATTTTTTAAATTTTCGCAAAGTAGCTAAAAATTGCAATTCCCAAAAACTTTTAAGTATTACAGTTTTTGCGTTCCAGTTTTAATATAATTTTGTCGCTTTATTAACCCTTCGACTCTACCTGGGGTCTTTTTTGACCCCAGGCGTCCTGCAAACCCTTATAACCTTTGACTTCGAGTCATGAATGTCATGTCATGCGATAGATATGCCTTTCATCATCTCTCTTCTGGTTATTTCCGGTCACCTTCTCTTAAAATAACCACCCTGAGAAGCAAAAAAATATTCTCACTGGGGACATATTTGACCCCAGGTGTAGAGTGTGTGACAGCGAAATCTTTTATCAGAAGTTTATATCACCCTCTCCCATCTTGACTTTGTATATAATTGATGCCTTTTAGTTGACCTTGTCTACAAAATATCATTTGAGGTTCTCGTTTCACGGAGGAAACAACTTCGCTTTACTCATACTCTCCCGCCTCCTCCCACCGGCCTCTCCCACTCTCCCCACCTTCCCTCCCGTTCCTCCTTGCCCTCTTTCCCCCCTGCCTTTCACCCATTGCTTACAGACCGTGGACGACAGGAAGCACAACGCTGCAGGACCCCCTCCCCCCCAACCATGAAGACTGCCTGTTGATCTGTATACCCTGTTTTCTGTGCATACCTTTCCCTTCCACCTCCACATGTCATTTGGTCTCTTACCCGTGATTCACCACCCTCCCTTATTTTCCACTTCCTCTCTCTTCCCTCTCATCCTTTCATTCCCCCCCCCCACTTTCCACCCGCCCTCTCCCATCTTGACTTTGCAGTTAATTATTGAGAAACAGGTTATGGCCAAAAGAAAACTTTATGTATTCGCCAAAGCCGATTTCACAAGATTTAGGTCTTTTCTGCGAAATAAATATACTAATTTCAGCAATGTAACCGATAGTGCAGACGCGGAGGAATCCTGGTGCATGTTCAGAGATATGATGCGAGAGTGTACAGATAAATTTATTCCGAGCAAACTGAAGCGTGATAGTGCAGAACCTAGATGGTACAATCAGGAAGTAAGAAGCGCTCTCCGACGTCAAAGAAAACTCCACTCTCGCGTAAATAACACATCCTCAACAGCTACGGTCGAACAGATTGCAATAATAAGGCAGCAATACAAGGAGGCGCGCTTCATAGCCAGAGTAGCAATGCGTAATGCGTTTAACAATTATAAAAAGAAGGTTTTACAGGAAAACTTGAAAGAGAACCCAAAAGCATTTTGGTCTTACGTCAGGGAAGTTCAAGGTAGGGGCCCCACTATTGCGTCACTGCGGTCGGAAACGGGAAACGTAGTTCACGATAGTATGGATAAAGCAAACCTATTAAATCATCACTTTCAGAAAGCTTTTACTCGTGATGACGATGAATGTGAAACCCCTATTCCTATGCGTCAGGGCGATTCGATGGAAGATTTGGTATTTTCGGAAAATGGCATCGCGCTCCAACTTCATTCAATTAAGCCAAATAAATCTCCTGGACCGGAGGAAATTCCCGCGCGTGTAATGAAAGAATTAGCTGCTGAAATCGCGCCGTATTTGAAAATTATATTCGAGAAATCCATTAGAGAAGGAGTAGTTCCTAAAGATTGGAAGGTGGCACATGTTACGCCCATCCATAAGAGTGGCGACAGAGAGAACCCCGAAAATTATAGGCCGATATCCTTAACTTCATTATCGTGCAAGATACTTGAGCACATAGTCTTTAGCTCTGTAATGCGCTATTTAGATAGTCATTCATTGCTTAGCGGATGCCAACACGGATTCCGGAGAGGTAGATCATGCGAAACGCAGCTCGGCCTGTTCGTGGACGATTTGTTGCGATGCGGAGAGAAAAATACTCAGGTCAATGCCATATTCATTGATTTCAGGAAGGCGTTCGATAAAGTATCTCATAGGAAATTAATTGCGAAGTTAGAACAATGTGGTATCAATTCGAAAGTTGTCGGTTGGGTGAGAGACTTCCTCTCGAATAGGGAACAGATAGTTGTCATCGATGGGAAATACTCGTCCCCCGTTAAAGTTGCTTCGGGTGTTCCTCAGGGAAGTGTATTGGGCCCTCTGCTCTTCTTAATCTATGTAAATGATATGTGCTCGGTTGTTCGTAGTAAAATTAGGCTTTTCGCCGATGACACCGTTCTATATAAAGAAATAAAAAATCAGGAGGACCATCAGTCTCTGTGTGAAGACTTAAGAGCCATTTCAGCGTGGTGCAAAGAATGGCAAATCGAAATTAATTATACTAAATGTACCGCAGTCACGTTCTGGAAAAGTAAGAACAAAGATTTAGGTTTCGAATATAAAATAGATGAAATGAGTATTCGACAAGCTGAGTATGTAAAATATTTAGGAGTAACCATTTGTCGAGATCTTTCGTGGGACATGCACATCCGTCGAGTTATAGGCGCGGCCAACAAGAAACTGGTATTCATAGGTAGAATAGTACGGAACACCACAGAGAAAGTACGCGAAACATGCTACTTATCACTGGTAAGACCACAAGTGGAATACGCAGCGAGCATATGGGATCCGTACGAGAAGGGACACATAATTCAACTAGAAAGAGTACAGCGCAGAGCAGCCAGATTTGTAAAACAAAAGTACGAACATAAGGAAAGCGTCACCTCTTTATTGAGCGATTTGAACTGGGTATCACTGGAGGACCGTAGATTGCACTCAAGGTTGAAACTTCTAGATAAATATAGGTCAGAATGTCTAAAAGAGGAGGTAGTGGGAATAATTGTGGCACCGACGTATATAGGTAGAAATGATCGAGACGATAAAATACGTGAGATCGATTGTAGGACGGAGCGTTATCTAGGCTCTTTCTTTCCGAGGACAATAAGAGATCACAATAGGAAATTTCGAATTGCGTTAGACAATCTTTAGGTAGGATTTGGTGCATTGCACCCCCTGCCACCCACCAACTTGGTGAATTGCAGGGTAACTTGTAGATGTAGATGTAGATGTAATAATATAATAATAATTGAAGCATTTTAGTTGACCTTGTCTACAAAATATCATTTGAAGTTCTCGTTTTACGGAGGAAACTACTTCATATTAGTTTCTTCGTTGCATTGATTGTGAGTAGCATTTATTTTGCTGAATGGTTCACTAATGCAAAGCTAACATTACAAAGAGACAGGGAAGTTGGAATTCATTCGCTTGAGTCGATGATATAGTGCACCTCAAGCATTACATGACATTCTTGAAGACAGTAACATTGACGAAGATTTACCGTGCGATAATAGTTAAGGGAGCAATGGAGAAGAGGATCGAACGGAAATCGAAGAAGAAGTTCTGGATGTTTTAGTGGATGAAGAACATTCATTGGAGATTGAAGACAATCAAGAAGATAAAGGATTGTATACTAGCAGAAGTGGAAATCTGAAATTTAGTAAAGTTCCACCTGCTGCTCGGAAGTCCCCTCCAGAGAACCTGCTGAGAGAAGCCAGTGGAATCCCAAACCTTGTTCAAAGAGAGTTGGACTCAAAGGCTGACTGCTTCAAAAGGTTCCTAAGGTATGGTATTATGCGACTCATATGCACTCGCACAAATCAAAGATCAAATGATTTGAAAGTAAGTATTTTTCTTGTTTTTTTACGTATTTCACTGATATTTCCCATTCCATATATACAGTTCTGTTCTGTATAACCTATTTTCAAATATCTAAATGGGCGGATCTTGACATCATCGAGCTAAATTCTTTTTTGACCTTTTGCTCATGTCTACATCTACATGTTACCCTGCAATTCACCTAATTAGTGGGTTGCAGGGGGTGCAATGCACCAAAACCTACCTAAAGATTGTCTATCGCAGGTTGAAATTTTCTATTGTGATCTCGTATTGTCCTCGGAAAAAACGAGCTTAGATAACGCTCCGTCCTACAATCGATCTCACGTATCTTATCGTCACGGTCTTTTCTACCTATATACGTTGGTGCTTCAATTATTCCTACAACCTCGTCTTTTAGACATTCCGATCTATATTTCTTCAGAAGCCGCAACCTCCAGTGGTACCCAGTTCAAATCCCTCAATAATGAGGTGCGCTTTCCTTATGTTCGTACTTTTGTTTTACGGATCTTGCTGCTCTGCGCTGCACTCTTTCTAATTGAATTATATGTCCCTTCTCGTACGGATCCCATATGCATGAGGAGTATTCCACTTGTGGTCTAACCAGTGATAAGTAACATGTTTCGCGCACTTTTTCTGTTGTGCTCCGTACTATTCTACCTATGAAAGCGAGTTTCTTGTTGGCCGCGCCTATAACTCAACGAATGTGCATGTCCCACGAAAGATCTCGATAAATGGTTACTCCTAAATATTTTACATACTCGGCTGCTTGAATATTTATTCCATCTATTTTATACTCGAAACCTACTTCTATGTTCTTACCTTTCCAGAACGTAACTGCGGCACGTTTAGTGTAATTAATTTCAATTTGCCATTCTTTGCACCACGTTGAAATGGCTCTTAAGTCTTCACGCAGCAACTGATGGTCCTCCTGTTTTTTTATTTCTTTATATAGAACGATATCATCGGCAAAAAGTCTAATTTTACTACGAACTACCGAGCAGATATCATTCACATAAATTAAGAAAAGTAGAGGGTCCAATACACTTAGCTGAGGAACACCCGACGCAACTTTAACGGGGAACGAGTCTTTCCCATCGATGACAACTATCTGTTCTCTATTCGAGAGGAGGTCTCTCACCCAACTGACAACTTTCGGATTGATACCATATTGTCCTAACTTTGCAATTAATTTCTTATGAGATACTTTATCAAACGCCTTCCTGAAGTCCATGAATATGGCATCGGCCTGAGTATTTTTCTGGTGTTCATAAAGGACGGTGAAAGCCACTTCCTGAATTTTTGTCTCCCGACTACGGACTTCCAATATTTCGAGCCACATTGTCTCGTCACCGGTTTCAAGATATACTCAGGCATCTGAGATTTGATGATAAAGAGACTCGTACTGCAGGACAAGAGCTATCGAAAAATAAAGCAGAGGCTATAAGGGCTGTTTTCGAGATGTTCGTAGAGGCCTGCATGTCGGCATACAAGCTGTCATCAAATATTACTGTTGATGAACATATGTGCACATTTAGAGGTAGATGCGCATTCAAAGTGTACATACCGTCCAAGCCAGGAAAGTACGGAATTAAAATCTGGGCGGCTGTTGACTTCGAAACCCAGTACATTGTAAACGCACAAATATATACAGGTAAAATCGAAGGAACGAGAGACGTAAACCAAGGCAAACGCGTGGTACTTGACCTGGTTAGCCATTTGCAAGGGAGTGGGAGAAATATCACAACTGACAATTTCTTTACTAGTTACGAACTGGGCCAGGAATTTCTAAAATAGGCGTTAACGCTCGTGGGGCCTCTTCGATGTAATCGCGTGGAAATTAATAGGGTGATGTTACCCTCCAGGCAAAGAGAGGAGCATTCGGGTATTTTTGAGTACACAAACAAAACATTGATTGTTTCTTACATTCCCAAACCGAGAAAGGCGGTTATTCTTCTTTCTATTCTTCATAGGTCATTTGATGTAAGTAGTGACGAGCACCAAAAACCAGAGGTAATTTTATTCTACAGCGAAACTAAATCAGGCGTTGATACTGCAAACCAAATGGCATGGCATTACTCAGTGAAGTGTGCAACAAGTAGGTGGCCCCTTGCATTATTTTTTGATATAATAGACCTTTCCGCAATAAATGCCCTTTTTCTAAACACACGTAGAGTCAATGGGGAAAGGGGAAAGTGGGCATGGCGCAACTTTCTCATTGATTTAGCAAAAGAGTTCATAGAGGCAGAAATTGAAAGACGATTGCAAGACCATCAAGCGCGAACAAAAGCAATTAGGGAAGCAGTTGTCTCTGCTGGTTTTAAGCACCTACTTGAGCGCAGTATAGAAAACGACAAACCAGGGGGTAAAAACGTGGAAGACGTTCCTCTTGTCCACGAGAAATGGGTCGAAAGGTCAATCAAATCTGTGGAACATGCGGAGACTATGTTTGCAATGATCACGCGAAGAAAATAATATCATGCAACAAATGTGAAGAAAATGGATTTGTAAACTTGTAAATTTAAAAAATGTTATAGTAAATACATTTTGTCATTCACGAATGTTGTAGAGATTTTGACCATCAAGAGAATCCCTTGTAAATCCATATCTAAAACAAAAACTATTGTATGCTAAAGGTGAAATACAATTGTTTATGTTATATATTATAATTTCATTAAAGAAATGAGAGTAGAAAATCAACGTAAAAAGTAATGCGTCCAGAGGAGAAATATGTCGTCAATATACCTCAGCCATAGGAGTGGTCTGGGGTATACGTCAAGGAAGCGTTCCTCCTATTCACCTAAGAAGGCATTGACGTAGGAGGGCACCATGTGAGTGCATATCGCGGTGCCTTTTATTTGTGTGTGTATATATATATATATATATATATATATATATATATATATATAACAACTTACGGAAAAGGAAAGGTAAAATGAATATATGGATGTCAACAAGGTGTTGGGATGAGGAAACCCAGTGAGCACTCACCAATCAGACGACTTCAGGTTGGCGAGGCCCCGGGGATGTCGAAGCGACACACGTAAAATAACACAAAAACACAGAAACATCACAAACGTAAAGCTTTCGGAACTACTCCTTCTTCAGCTACAGATATATATATATATATATATATATATATATATATATATATATATATATATATATATATATATATATATATATATATATATAAACGTCCGATTCTCGGGTTCCTGGTTCCTGAATCCTGTTTCCTGGGTTCCTGATTCCTGAAATATATTTAAAACGCGAATAGCTCGATCAAATATGCAGATATAAACTTGACATTTGGCAGAGATAATCTACTCTGATATAAAAATGCTATGACGAAGGAAAATTTACGAAAAACGTCCAGCGTTCGACTCCAGGGCATGATTTGCATTCCCCATAAAATAACACGTAAAAATCGACTTTTCGACGTGGAGGCTTTTCTACTTTTTGAGATTAAAATTTGAAAAAAATGGACTCACAACCTTTAGCTCTAGACCATTTTAAAGGATAAATTATCAGGTTTCTTATTCTGTTCATCCTTTTTTTGCCTACAGTTCGAAGTTCTTCATGTTAAACGTTTATTTCATATATTTTCGGGAAATCTTGCCATTTTAACGGAATGTTGTCATGCCTACCAAGTACATTGTTAAACCTCGAAATCATATTGTTATTCCAATCCTTATGGGTATAAGCGTCCTTTGAAGACTTTGAATATGGAAAGGAGAGAAAGACGGAAGGAGAGGGATATGATTGTCATAATTCGTTGCGTTATTTACCAGATGGAATACCTAAAGAGCTGAAATACGCTATGTTATCCGTTCGTTGGTCTGAGCGTAAATTAATTAACCCGGGAGTGGCCGCGTGGGGTACTTAAATAACCCACACTTATAATTAGTTCTAGCATTTCACTAGAATTTACTAGGTCGCATTAGCTTGCTGTGCCTTTCTATACCTTTCAAGGACATCCTACGGTCGCATCCTAACCATTTGGCAACATTGTGAGACCATCAGTTTAGCTGTGACAAAGGTTGAAAGTAGACTGGTACATACAAATACCCCACGCGACTACTGGCGTTACAGTTTTGAAAAGTGACTTATGATTCTACTATCCGTTTTCTGAGCAATAAAACGAGATTATATGATCTCGCGCGGGGCATTTGAATACCCTAGGCATCTACGATAATTAGTTGTACTGTTTACTACTAAAGCGCTGTAGCGTGTTGACCCTTTCTATAACTTCATGTGGAGCGCAGCTGATTCGCATCCCCCCTTCCGTGGCCCTGAGCAGTCAGTCAGTTACCGCTAATTAGTTATTTTTCATTTAATTGCTTTCATTTTTAGTAATATTTCATAATGTGCAGTACGTTGAAAAAAGAAATGGCAATCAAACTTTGTGAAACAGCTTCAATTTAGCTCGCAAGAAAGGTTACTCAAATGAAACCGAAGCTCCTTTAATGCATAGTACATTATTTTTGCATTTCTAAAGATAATATTTTTTGCCTTTTACCCGGCTTTCGTGTTGTTATTACGTTTTAATAAAATAATTTCATAAACCATTTTGATATGATCCCTTATTCCTTCATGCTACAATTATCAAATTCCTATCTGAATGCAAATAAAGATTTGAATACAAATGTGTCATTTTTTGGTTCAGAGATAATATAGGAGTCATCTCAGCATATAACTTCAACAAAAGATTAACTACAAATTTTACTATAAAAATTTTTTTGGGTTAAAGAAATATCCCACGCGACCATGGGCGGAACAAAAAACGACTACTTAAAGGTTAAACGCGAATAACTCGATCAGGAATGTAGATAGAAAATTTAAATTGGGCAGAAATTTATAATGTCCGGTTGTGGCAGTATTTTGAGAGGGGTTATATTGCACTTCCTTCGAATAAAACTAATCAATTTTAATTTAATGAAACAATATTTTATGTGGACTGAAAATTAAAAAAAAATATAATTCACATTATAGTATGTTCCAGAGAATTTAATTCTGTTCTTGGCCTCATATTCATCTATATAAATTTATATTAAAATATATTTATTTTAAAACAGATATTACCAATATATGCCATTTAAATGTTATCACCTAAATTCTATCTCCCGTGAAATACCTCGGGGTAACCTTGAATCGTGACCTGTCTTAGGACACCCACATAAGACGAGTGATAGGTGCGGCAAATAAGAAGTTGGCTTTTGTGCGTAGGATAGTCAGGAAAAGCACGGAAAAGGTGAGAAAATCCTGTTATTTATCCTTGGTTAGACCTCAAATGGAATACGCAGCAGCGGTTTGGGATCCATATCAGAGGGGACTCATAAAGGATTTAGAAAAAATACAGCGGCGAGCAGCTAGATTCGTGAAAAAGAATTACGACAAAAAACAGAGCGTTACGTTACTCATTGATGAGTTGAGTTGGCCATCGTTGAAAGATCGTAGATTAGAGGCGAGACTTAAACTTCTAGATAAATATAGGTCGGAGATATTCGTAAATGAAATGAAGGATATTATTCGACAACCAACGTATATCGGACGGAGGGATAATGAGGACAAGATTCGCGAAATAGATAGTAGGACGGAGAGGTATAAGGAGTCCTTTTTCCCTAGGACAATACGTGACTACAATAGATAACTGTGAATAATAATTAGTTAGGAACTTGGTGCGCGGCACCCCCTGCCATCCACCGTCAAGGTGACTTGCAGGGTAATATGTAGATGTAGATATCAAACGGATTTTTGTGACATTGGCGATTACCATGTCCTGTGATATATTATGATAGGATAGGATATGATAGGCAGACTTCTTTCGTTTCCGAAATTCTGTATCTATATAAAAATTCATAATATTGGTTTAAAAATTCCATTTTTAATATTCTACGTTACTTTTATAGATTTATTTTAAGAAATTATATTTTTTTTAATTAAAGAAACGTTTTAAAACAAGCATAATGTCAAAACGAGCACGAAGATAATTCTCAGATCCGGACAGATTAAAATATAAGAGAATAGCCACAGCAGGAGCAGCCGAGTCTTCCGAACAAATACAAATTCGACTTCGATCACAACGACTTAGACAAAGGC
Organism: Tanypteryx hageni; assembly: GCA_028673005.1. Classification (NCBI taxonomy): domain Eukaryota; kingdom Metazoa; phylum Arthropoda; class Insecta; order Odonata; family Petaluridae; genus Tanypteryx; species Tanypteryx hageni. Next base: position 111,585,697 of record CM054120.1, read on the forward strand.
AGTCTTTTAAAGTTGCAGGTATTGAATTTTCATAGGACTGCTTTGCTCATAAAAAATTATATGTAGCTACGTCTAGAGAAGAATACCGGAAAAATTATTTATTTTAGAAAAGGATGGGGAGACAAGAAATATTGTATACCAACAAATATTGTAATAAAAATTAACTTGGCTTAAATACTTCATTTATTCTCAAATCTTCTTCATATCATTTTGTCTTGATTTAAAAACCCGAGCAACGCCGGGTATATTTGTTAGTGTGTGTGTGTATATTATATATATATATATATATATATATATATATATATATATATATATAAGTATATATATTAGTTTATTATATATATAATATACATATATATATATATATATATATATATATATATATATATATGTATCAGTCCCCGAGAATGATAAATTGGCTATAAAAATATCCATTTAATTTCTAATCCAGCGGTTTTCATTTACTTGGATATTTAAACGTTTAATATGCTTCAATTTCTAATAAAAACGTACGCTGAATGAATCTGTGAATAAATTGGGGTTTAAATGAGTTTTTCTTGGGAAGAATTTAGATTAACCTGACTTATCTGAAGTTATGGTATTTAAATTAATACGCCAATTTTTTTATCGACGTTAAATTTTTCTCGCTAAGACACCTAGTTCTTCTATCATTTTTTAACACCTCTGCTACTTTTTATCTTTCCCATTCCTATGTGTATTTCATTTTATGTACTTTCCTAATATGATCCTCTCAATCTCTAAATATTGCTATGTATAGGTTTTGCAGGTTTTTCACTCCCCTCCCTTTTTGTGTCGGTGTTTTCGTGCAGTGGGGTTTTTCCTAGGGAATAGTACCTTAATTTTTCCTTGTTTAACCCACAAACAAACAAGTCTCCATTTCTTTACAGTTCAAAAAATGCTAACTTGGCATTGTATTTATGCAGTATTTTATTTTATGTAATCCTTTATTTTATTTTTAATTATTTTATTTATTTATTTGTTACTTCCTTCCTTTTTGTAATTGGCAATGACTATATGGAAGAAGAGACTGCTCAGTCTCGCCCGAATAAAGACAGATATCTATCTATTCCTCAGGATAGCCATCATCATGTCTCACTTTTATATCCTACTCTTGTCCATAACTTAAGATTTACTCTGCATTTCTAATTATCCTAATTAACATTGCACAATTCCCTGTGCTCCTCCCACGCTCCATTCACTTTCCCTATATCTGAATTTCATATTTCTTTCCTCATCGCTCACTTTTAGTATTCAGAATATAATCTCTCTACCTCACCTCCGTTTTTCCATTCCAATCCCGGTTCACTCCCATTTCAAATTCTAAACCCATCCCCAATATTCCCGCTCAATTCATTCTCGAGCCTCATCCTTTTTACCCATATCTTATTTTTTCTCTCTCATTCTCCTATTATTGCTAAGCCGCTCAAAGTCCATATATGTCATTCGAATTCGTCCTTGGTTTAATATTTAATTTCCTCAATGATCGTGAGGTTTCAAATGGAGTCTAAACAAGACTTTTTAATTTGTGCGTTCGTTACTTTGTCGCTTTCTCCTAGATTTGGTTCATTTGCTGGTCTTTAGTCATTGCGTCAATGTATGCGCAATTTGTCATACCTTGAAGTGCCTCGTACTACATAATAGGAGAGTCCTTCATATGATATACCTTTTTACTCTATTTCTCATCTTAGCTTTTAGGGCCGATCACATCATAGTACTAAGGCCGGTCACTTTAAAAAAGTATCGCAGGAGAATTGAATTCTATGTTATTAATCTTGTTAATAGCTTTCCATCGAATCAAATCTTTATAATTTAAGATATATCGAGAAGGCGAGTATGGGAGGGCCTTTCATCCTCCGAGTCTGCTTTTGTAGCTTTTCCTCTCCGAGTTCAAGAATTCGAGGGCGTCTTAAAAGGGGACACGCCATCGTGTGTGTGTGTGTGTCATGGAAGGGTCTTAAGCACTCCCCAAAATTGCGTGTCAGAGAGAAAGAGAGAGAGAGTGAGCGGGATTTTCAGCACGATTCTCCATCAGGTCTTCCTCCATAGATTCTAAATGAGAAGAGATATATTTCGAAAGTACACAATTCGATATGGCAGAAAAAGGAAATTCTTTTGCGGTTTATTTTGTTCGCATTGGGAGAATGATTACCCAGTCTAGCGAAAGTACACAGCGGATAACTTGTTAGTTGACCGGAATAGCTTTTTAAACATTTAAATTATTTTTTGTGCCCAATATCAACGAATAATTTTTTTTTCGTGATTTAGGAACGTCATATTTCATTTTAATTTTCCCTCGCTAGTGGAATACACATTTGTTTTTTATCGAGTTTTATTGCTTAGATATCTTCAGTAACATGCTAGCTGAAGTATTTTAGTATCAAAATTCTTTATTTGGAAATCATCGCAATGCCGGGTTTGCACACGATTCACTCAGTGGATTGGAGATTGAAAAATAGCTAATGGAATTTATAAATATGCAACGCTATGAAAAATAAATAGCTATAAAGTCGACTAGGGTACAGCGATTCTCGATAGTTGACACCCGAAAAAAACGCAATAACGCAAGCGACATTACACGTTTCCCAAAGAAGGAATGCAGTACTCTCAACCAATTTGGCAGTGGTTGCAATTTCCATATGGATCGGAAAATTTGAATTCTGAACGGTCGAGAGGAGAAAATTTAATTATTTTTACGGGAATATGTTTCTGGAGTTACCCTTTTGCCCTTCTTTGTTAAATTTTCCTGTCTCTTTTTATTAAAAACTATCTGACGTGTGATTCATTGTTCTCATAATTAGTCTGGGTTTTATCACAATTTCATTGATATATTACGTCGTTAATGAAAGATTATTGGGCATTACAGGAACGGAGATTGCTTAAATCTCCCACCCTCCTCTGCTCTTCGGGACCATTTGTAATCATTCTAGTCATTTATAACGGTTTAGATCGTGGAGTTTTTACGGTAATTGTAATTTTTCATTCTAAAATAAGACAAAAAAGGCTTATATTTAAATGGATTAGTTCTTATATACTCTGTGTTGTATTGTAGTTTGTAGTATGTATGATTGTAGGAACGGCAAGTTAGTGTTTAGGAGTATGAATGGGGGAGGAGGAAACTTAGATGTTAAAAACGAAAATCTTGGAAAAGGAGAGTAATTAACATGAAGGGCGCTTGAAATGGTGTAATGGAGGTGGAGTTTTGGCGATTGTGATTGACTGAGGCCGCTGTGCTATGAAAATGAAGATTGTTACTCACGCAATGGGTCTTTTTTACTTTCGTTTTAAAAACTGTACTACTCTGTTTGACTTTTTCTTAATCCTGCAGTACTATAAACTCAGTAAATAACTCGCAATTCAACATAAATGCAACTATTTTTAAATACGTGAAATTAAAATTATTTTTGTTGAATTTACTTACAGTTTCTTCTTCTTTTATGCCTTCTATAAAATATATGATAAATATTTTCTTAAAAATTGTTGCCGCAATTAAATATTTTAGTTATTATCTAAATTTAAATTTCTATTGACTACAAAACTTTTTTGAGTAGCTTTCATTGATTAAACTGATGTATTCCATGAATTTATTTGATGAATCTCAAACATACCAAAGAGTACGTCATTTCGTATTTAATGAAAAAGTATAACCTTCCTCCCTACATCCGCTATGTTTAACATGTATAGAAACAGATGTATGGTAAATGTAATAAAATGTGTCCAGAGATATTAAACTATTTTACGGACTTTACGATAGAGATATTTCAGCCTTTAATATCCAGACGGCAATAAACTCTCGTTCCAAATACGGAACCTCGGAGATTCGGAAAGTTTATCTGATTGCCTACCTCGTTACAGGTGTCAAAATTCACAATTTGTGCTCTCCAATCTTCCTCTTCTATCGCCGACGAAATCCCATCTCGGGCTTTGGACCGTTCGCAACCTCCCTTTTTACCCTCCGCCACACATCCTCCGCCCTTTCCACCCCACCATTTCTTTTCCGCCGCGCCAATCCCGCCCTTTTTTCCTTCCCACCATTCCCTCTATTCCTTTTCCGCCATTCCTCCTGCTCGCTTCCTTTCTCGCTCCGGTCAAATGTCCGTCCGAGCGTGTGTCGTGAAACGGAGTGTGGAGTGGGTTTTGCGTGTGTGCGTGCGCGCGTGTGTATGTTAGGCGCCATGTATCTCGTTGGCAGCGGCAGCGATCTTCTGCCTCGAGGCTGCTCCGACTTGATTTCACGGTGGCTGGTTGCAGACGGCAGTCTTTGTATCCTTTCGTTCGCCCATGCTCTGCTACTCCTTATGATGCCTGTGATCGGGTTTTCTTTATGCCTTTGTTGAAGCGGAGGGACCACGCAGGACCGCTCTCTCTCTCCATCTCTCCCGCTCTCCCTCCATTTATCTCTTTTTTCCTTCCCCAGGCAGCCGATGCTTTCATTCTCCCGTAATAAGAGGCGTGGGTGGTGACCACGCCGACGCATTTACCAAAATTTACCGTCGCTGCAAGTCTCTAAAAGGTCTTTTTCCTTTTTTGTTCGAATTGCGTCGGTTTCGAGAGGGAGATTTAATTGTTTTTTTTAACAAATCATACACAATGGTTCGTGGCTAAAACTCGAGGAATTTATCAATACCTACTCGTAAATGGAGTAGTTATTGATAGTTGAAATGTAACTGAATTTTGAGGTAATAATTTAGGAAATCGAGAAGTTCATATATTTGACCCTCGTATTACCCTACATTTTGCAGATCGTGACAGGCGCCATTTGTATTTTCTTTTATATTTAAAGCAGATTAGAATCGGAAAAAAGTCATGTTATTATAAAATCTTATTATATTTTTTCAAGAATGGGTTACAGTGAAGAATATTTATTTTGTTCGCATCCCTTCTACTTTGAGAAAATTGCTCCTTTGATCCCTTTTAAACTTAACGTAATACAAGTAGCTATATTTAATTTATGGGAATTAACATTCGTATGACAATAGTTTTGTGTATGGCTTTCAGAACTATGACTATAACTATGACCCTCCCCTACTCTTCTACCTCCCACTCCATCTTTCTCTCCTACATATACCCTTTTGGTTTTCTCTGTATCACCTGATGATGACGCTAAGCGTCGAAACCTAGATCGTGTCCTAATAAAATAGTGGAAATCACAAGATTTTTATTTAGTAATCACTTTGACTATTGCTTGAACTTTGACACCTGAAATTAGTTTGTTTTTAAGGCCTAGATACGGCGTTTTTGAGTGGCTATACTCTACAACTCTGGAGGACGTGAGAAGAAATTCTGTAAATTCTCCTTTAAAGTATCGCCAAAACTTTGTATCAGTGGCGATAAACTCGTGAAACCCTTAAAATACTTCCATCGTCTAGGGCCATAAACTACGAAGTCATAAAAATTTCACTTAAATCTTGATACGTTTCTTACATTTTTCGTTTACAAGTCTCCTTTTTTTTCATTCCGCTCCTTCCAAACACGTCAGACAAGCATCTAACAATTCCTATAATAATTCTTTCCCTCGTGAAATAAAACCGTTTCGCCATTATTAAGAGGGAAGAGCGAGAAATGAGATGTATCTCCTTTCGTAATCGTCGCGCAACGGATCTCCTTCCCGAGCGAGAGAGAAACAATTGTTAGCCTCCGTTCAAACAGACATCCGCTGAAGTCTTTTCACTCGATAGGGACGAATGATATGTCTTTATATCAAAGGAGTAAGAAAGGGATCCTTTTTATAGATAGCTGAACCTCAGCCATGGAGACAGAAATCGAGCGCAATCGAAGCGAGTCCTTTGGATGCGTGGGAGGGCTTTATCGGGGGGCGATTGTCCTGAAGGGAAGGATGAGATGGAGAAAATGGAGGTAGATGGGAGGGAAGGGAGGGTAAGAGGGTCGAACTCCTCTCGGCATTATATAAGATACACGCACACAGCTTCTTTCGACCCTTCCTCTCTCGCAATTAAGAAGGAATGATAATAGAGTGGATGGAAGATTTAAGGTATACTTAGGGAACCGAGGGTTACATATTTAATAAAATTCCCCTTACCAGCTCTTTGGTTCCATCCTTTTCCCGCTCCTCGTGTAGCTTCCAAATCCCTTCAGAATCCTTTAAACATCCACACCCAACCTTCTCTCGCCCAACTTCTCCCTCGGCCCTTCCTCAAACTAAATCCGCCCCTCATCCCAATCTTGATTCACATTTCGGCCCTCATCCCACTCTCGGCTCCGTACCCCTCTCCATATATCACCGCGTGACCTCACATCCTTCTTCCACCTCTTTCACGTATCCCTTTTTCCCTTCCTTACTCCTCCAATCCTACCCGTTCTTACCAGAAATCTTCTTATTTTCGTCCACCCCTTTTCTTCCGCTACGCCGCCGCTTCTTTTTTCCCTTCCTTTCTTCTCGCTACCATCTACCTTTCGCTCCTACGCCTAGCCACTTTTCCGCTATTTCTCCCTCCCTGTGCTATTGTTCCCCTTTACGCTTTCCGCTTTTGCTACTGTTACTTACCTTTCGCTCCCATTCCTTTCCACTTGTCCGCTATTTCCCTATTCGTGCACTATTATTCCCTTTTCCACTTTCCTCCTCCGCTCCCACTTACCATTCGCTCCCCTTTCTATCCGCTTGTACCTTCCATCTCCCACTTTTCTCCTTCGCTACCCCACCTCACTTTCCTTCATATTCCGCGATTTTAATTCTCCAGGCACCCTCCCCTTAATGTTTCACTCGTTTCTGCGCTTTCGTTTCCGTATTCTACTTCTAACTCCCTTACCTCATCTTTTTCTTTCCCTCTATCTTTTCCCTCCTTATCTCTGGCCATTCCCCTCCCTTTTCCTTGCCATTACTCTCCCAACCCTTTTCCACTAACATCCCATTCCCCTCCCTTAGCCTCTCAAACTATCTTCTTATTCCCCTCTCGCTACCCTCCCATTGTCCTCTCGTTCCCTTTCCTACCACTCTTCTGTATTTTAACTCATTCCTTTCCTCACAATCCTTTTCTATTCACTCACTTTCCGTCCTATTTTTCATCCCTCTCATCATCTCTTTTTTACCATGGCATCCTTAGTATATTAATTACTCCTATGCCGCATGTATGCAGATAAAACGGCTGAATGATTGCCTTACTCATACGTGTAAACATATGAATTCACAGTCAAAATAGTTTAATCATACTTATATATGCAGGTAACTATATATGTGGCAAAGTACTAAATAAATTCTGAAACCGCCGCTGATCAGGGGAGGGCAAAATTAGAAGATGCAATTGCTTCTGCGGGCTGCATTAGGGTTAACATCGGGAGTTACTTGAGATAATACGAAGGATACTTATTAATATTAACATTTTTGTCTCATAACATCTCTAGAAATATATTTCCGACCATAATTTAAACTAAACAATATAAGATTGTCTGTATTACATTCCACCGTTCGCTTTCATAATGGTATCGCGGGTCGTATAAAGTGCTCTAGCGATTCTGTTGTGGCTCGAGGGCCATAGTTTGCCCACTCCAGCCGTAGATGTTCCTTTGTAACTTCAAAACACTCGTATCCTTTTTCCCCCTTCCCATTCACCTTTCCCTCATTCCCCTCCTCTCCAATTTCCCCTCTTTCCCTGACTCCTCGCAACTCTCGCTTACTCCCGCTTACCCTTCTTCTTTACCCTCAAACAAAACTCTTATCCTTTAACGCAACACACAGAAGCGTCTTTCTCAAAAGATACTTGCTTATCAAGTATTATTTCTTCATCTTCCTTTTTTTGCCTGAACCGCGGAAACAAACGTGACCTGGATGGGGATTAAGTGGTGTTCTCTCACTCTCCTTCCCTTTCGCTTCCTCCTCTGCCTCCACGAATAATATCCTTCCCGAGATGCCTCGCTTTTCTTTTTTCCCCGTCTTCCGCCCTATTTCCTCGCGCCCGAATTTTCCGCCTCCTACCACCCGAGTCTTACCTCTAATTGGGCCCATTTGGAACTTCAAGCAAGTATATTAATTCTTGGAGATATTCATTTATCTCACTTTATAGTTTGAGACATCGGAAAAAATGTAGCGAAATTAAATTCGGAGGGGGCGAAATAAATGAATCTTTATTCTTGGGCCCCTTCCTACGTCCGTTGTTTTTATTAAGGCGGTAGGCTTGCGGGGGAGTTGAGGAAGTGATTAATTCTTCTCCCGAGTCTGACATCCTTTCCTAGGGAAACGGATAAAACTAGACGACGGAAGTCCTTGAGGAAGGAGTTGTATTTATCTTTCGTTTGTGTCAAATGAGGTGAATATTTTACCCGGTGTAACCTGTGGTGTTAATAACAGTATTTTCAGGTCACTAGTGCCTAGATTAATTTCTTCACAGATATGGAACAAATGGGACCATCCACGTACGATAATACTTCCCTGATAAATTTATTTTATCGTATAAATGCCTAATTTAAAAAATATTTAAGGTAAATCGCACAATATTTCATATGTTGGGGGCTCCGCCACTGCGCGAATCGCGAGCCAACCCCTGGTCGCGCTAAGCGCAGCTAAGTCGCCGCCGTTTCGCGAGTTCCCTCGGATGGGGAAATGTTGAAATATTAATCGAGTTCAGACCGGCCGTTCTTGATTTAACCACATCGCTGCGTTCGTAATAACTCTTATTTAACTCGGTTTCCTTAGTGACGGACTATTCATTGGGTGTAACCAAACGATGGTTTACTCAACATTTGGTAAGTGAATTTCCCGTTAAAATGATATTTATTACCTCCAGAGGATTGGAAATTGGCGTTTTTCGCCGAATTTTAAGTTTAGGTGTTGTGAAGGGTACGTTTTAGTTCTCGTAGCAATAATAATACAACTTTTTATTTCGTTCACTCAAATTTTACGACGGACGACGGTCTGCCTAAGAGTTTGAAGGTTTAATCTTGTTAAATGCCGAAATATTGAAGGAGCACAGCAGTACTGAATGGCATGTAGCTTTCAAATGTAAGAATTACAGATCATAGAGCGAAATGATAAGAAATATGTCATTCTAAGTGTTGAATTAAAAGCGTTATTTTTCAGTCGTCAAAACTATCACTTTGTTCCATCCCTTGATTATTTATATCATTATACTTGTATTTATGTTCGTTATCAAATTATTTTCATATTTTGCTGTATATTTTCAAAGTATTCTTTTTTCATCCAAATAATAGCTTTTTGAATACAACGGAAAGGATATGGTATGTTATTTATTCTGCCTTTTTAAACTTTTTAATGATTTACGTAAGAATTACGGAGTGCTCAATGTACCAAGTATGTTTCGCGATATTTATCCCGTTTGTAAACTGACAAAATGTGATTTTTTTAAGGGAGACAGACTGGTCTTAGAACTGTGTACCCCTTCATATAGTCTAATTAAAGTAATTCTCCCGTTAGAGATATATTACTAAATTTATATTTGTTAATCCACGTAGTATGTTTTGATAGAAAGTTCGTTCATAAATTTTTGTATTATAATTGTCGCACATTTTTTGCGTATGGAATTTTGTCAGGTAAACATTCATTTTATCGTGAGTTGCGATGCATTGAAAGCCTTCTTCGTGCTATTGGAAATACCTCTTTGAAAAATATTCGAATGACCAACACTCCACGACCTAAAGCAAACGTTTATGAAAAGGTGCTCGGGGTATTTGAGGAAAGACCTTTTAAAAAATGTTATCGGACTCATAAATATATGCGCCGTAATAAAAATTTTCTTATTTTTGTTCGGACGTAATATAGTACGTCTCTCTGGAAGCTGTATTCTTGGTATCATGCTTTTTCCTTTCCGCGAATGAAATAGGATTACGGTCTTATTTCGTAAATGACTCAAGACGCGTGTTATTTTATGCATCATTCCACCTCCATCACTTTATGCTTCTTTCATCGCCTCCTATATTTCCCATTCCGCAATGCGATAACTGTGACTCAAAATCGCTATTTTACTCCCTAATTTTCCTTTTTATAGTCCCATTTTTTATCGTCGCCATAATTGTCACCAATATAATCTCACAATGTGTTTCTCAATGCGAGATCTAGGAAACTTAATTTTAGCCTTTAACTGACGTCTTTTGGAGTTTATAAAGCCGTTTATAGACTTTAAATTTGCGTGTTCTTTATAATTTTTGTCGGCCATCGTAAGAAATATGTTTTGTAAAACAAGGATTTAAAAAAATAATTTATTCTGATTCTAATTGACGATCGAGATAACTCCGCTATCTACAAATCAGTTTATTTAACCTTATTAGTATTTTAACTACAATTTTACCAACATTCATTTAACATTGATTATAGAATTAGTACAATTTCTATTATGATCGAGGATTCACGAGAAAGGGCAATGGTTTTCTCGACCTTCTTATGAATACTGGAGTTCATCAAGATCATCAATTGGATTCAAACCGTTATTTGAGCTCAAAAATTCATTCATGAATTCAGCGAACAGTTTATTTGGATTTTTACCAGTCATCTCTTTATAAAAACGGAAGTCGACATAAAAAGTGTTTTAGTGCGAGAAAAGTGGAAAAAGCTTGTCTAAAATGTGTTTATCTTCTGTAGTACGGAGTTTTCTCTAAAACATTATAACTCGCTGATAAAATGTATTGTCACGTAGACCCGTATATTCAAAGCAAAAATATTCAGTACACTCATCACCGCCATCGAGAGGATTTTATATCCAGTTTTGCTCCCCGTTATTGTTTTCCCCCTCCAAATATTGGGAGCTTTTTCGAATGAATCTCAAGATTTCATGTGTCGGAATTATGAATAGAGCCTCCTGAACGCACCATATAAGTACATTATCGTGCCTAGGAACGCATTTCACCAAGCTATACTCCACGCTAGAATAATTTACTGCACTTCTCTCCTTCGTCCATTCGCTGCTTTTCTCTCTAAATTCTTTCCGTGTATAAACGGCACTCCCTTCTTACCTTTTCTATCTAATCCCTATCCAGGCCTCCTGATCTTAGCGATTTGAATCGACAGTCGACGCAAGCGATAGCTCCTTTTCCCTCTATTCCCATCCAGACTCCTTCCTCAAACTATCGCTTCCAGAATCCGTTTTTATTATTCCGTAATATTTTCCTAGTCGCACTTTTTTCTATTTCGACCCTTTTTATTCCTCTCTCTCTCTCAACTACTTTTCCAATACCCGTCCTATTTTTATCATTTCAATCCTCAACACGATCTTCCTTTCATTATCCTTCTTTCTACCATGCCTTCCAATAATCTCGTCCAATTATTCTTCCGATATCACTCCTGTTATCCTTCTAGTCTTCGTCCTCCGTCAATTCTCCACTTCTTATATACTTTTTCGATATCCTTCTTCTCACTTTCCTTTCAACCGTCTTTCTTCCATCATTCCAATCTCTTCCGTCCTTTCCTCTCCAATATTCCTCCTATTTACTTCCTTTTCTCCCGTCGAACCTTTCTAACTCCTTTTCCTTCAACGTCCCCCTTCCCTGTCTTATATTCCTGTATCCCACTCCTTGTGTTCCCTCCCTATGTCCTCTTAAGTCCCTTTTCTCCCCTGTTTTCCCCTATTCATTCCTCTATATCTTTCCCTTTTCTCCCCCTTTCTCTCCCCCTCTCCCCCTCCCTCTCTAGTTCCATCTCTTTCTCCCTCTCTCTCCTCTCTTCTCCGTTTGACCACCCCGTCCACCCTTATACGAGCCAAAGGACGGTAGAGGGTTAATATACCCTAGACCGTTTGGTCTTTCCCACCATGTTCCCTTTTTGTGATCCAAACACCATTATCTGTCTCTCTTTCCCTTGTTTTAATTTTATTTTGTATCATAACACCCGCATATATGACTCGGTTGTTATTTTCTTCCCATTTCTTCCTCTCTTTGAACCCTCCCCCATGTTCCCCATCGCTCCTCCGCACATCGTGTTATATTTCGCTTTATTCCAAACATTTTATACGTATTTCGTCTTTATATACTTTCCACTTTTTATCCGATCCGTTCCTTATCTTTCTTTCTCGATACATTTCAGTTTTTTCTGTTTCTCAATATATATTCAGTGTCCATCTTGTTTCGCCTTCCTTTTGAGACTCTTTTTGGTTCCTCTCCCTCACCATACTTTTATGAACCCTTTCCTATCGTTATGCTCGCTAACCTTATCTAGTGCTATATAGCAATTTTATCTAGTTTTATCAAAAAATGTCTTTATCGATTCTTACGTTGAGCATATCGAAATTTTTTAAACATTTTTCAGAAATTCATTTAGTTATTGTCAGGCCTTGATGTGTTATTATGTAAAAAAGTGTTTGTTTTATTTGTTGTTTTAACTTTCTACGTCTGAGGCGCGTATTATTGAAAACTGATAACTTTGAATTGATATTTTTAAGAAGCTCTTAAATGTTAGTGTTTTTTAGTGTTTTCAAAAAAGCCTTGGCAGACTTTTACAGCTTGATGCGAGGCTTGAACCACCGTAGAGGAAAACTCATCCGTTTTGTTTTATATATTCCTGAAAAAATCGTTTTTTTAACTATTTTTGTAGATTGTTCCCGCATGGAAGAATTTCGAACGGTTAGTTTCAGGTAAAGCAATTCTCCGTTAAGTTATTTTTTATTCCATTTTCAATATACCCGTTTAAATGAGTTTCACAATTTTCTATTCTCTCGTCCGCTGCATGTAAAATAATAGCCAGTTGTGAATTTGAGCATGACGCTAGACTGTGGTGCCTCTGGTGGCGAATCGTGGTTTAACGCAAATAACTAGATAATGGAAGGTACGATTTTGGCGATTTTTCACAATGTACTGGATTCCACCTCTTAAACATTTTAAGCATGTCATCGTCTATCATAGTATCGTGGATACGATTCCAGGAGTGTTTATCGTCTACATTTGATTAATACCGGCTTGGGTGCAACTTATTAATTATTTATATTTTAAAATTACTTAAGATCATCGTAGGAATTTGGCACTTGAAACAAAATACGGTAAAAGAACAAAACTTCATTTTCCTGCTGTTGATTTTCTTATACGCGTCACATCAGTCCACAAATTAGTTTTGAACGCCATAATTTGACGATTTTCTACGAAAAATCTTCCGTCGTAAGGTGATTTGCCTAGTTGCCGTTTTCGTGTAATTGCGTGTGATTGACTGTTTATCTATCCACATATTCACGTCATTTCGACGCTATTTTGAAGCTTTAACAATGCTTTTTTACGATAAATAATAACGGTAACTGAGATAAATACAGGGTGGGCCAAAACCTACTTGACAACTTTCATCCAAAATTATGAAAATACAGAAAGTCATATGTTCCATTATTCATCGATATTTTTTCAATGATATTCAAGGACGAGGCTTGCGTTTCTTTTCCAGTGGATGACTCTTATCTTCTTTCGGATTACAACCGCGTGCGTAGTTTTTTCTGACGACAGTTTCGCTGCCATTCCAGGTAGCATCTTCAGGTCGAATTGGCGTGAAGATTTTTTCTGTCCCTATATATAGCAGGGCATCGTACAGGAACCAAACCGAAACCGAAAAAACCGTTATTTTAGCTGGAGTGAAACCGAACCCGAACCGAAAAAAAAAATATTTTTCTGAACCGGAACCGAAACCGAAAACAGTTATTCACTTTTCAACACTGAATAAGGCAAAGGTGGGATTTTCCATGGCATCTCAATACATAGAGCAGCACCTTTTTTTTGTCGCGACACACATGACGGTTGATGCTCACGTGCGCGACACACTGCGTACTTAAATCCGCCGAACTAAAAAAGGAAGAGTAGTGTGTAATAATGAAGTGTTTACCCATTGAAATTGTTAGTATTGCTGTTTAAAATGACGAAAGCGAAACACAAAAACTTCGCTAAACGAAATTAATTTGGTTTTTTACAAGTCATTATTAAAATTTTTGGCGGCACACCTCCCGGCTCTTCGCGACACGCCATTGTGTCGCAACACACCGGTTGAGAACCGCTGACATAGAGAGAGGGTTAAGGATACGTTCTGCTGAGGTTTTCCAGAACCCTGTTTAAACGAGGCTAGTGGAAATGAACTTAGTGGTACTTCGAAGACAGCCGCTAATCGTCTTGGTACCCTCCCCCTGAGCCTACCCCGTGGAGTGTTCCGGATAAAAATGTTTCACGATTCTTAACTTGGATTTTGCTTAAAGTTGGAGGTTATTGTCCCCATAAACTTTCATCCTTTCTCCATATGCGTTAAATCCTTATTTTCTGGCAGCCTTTCTCTAAAACTTATCCAGGAAGGATCGCTCTGCAATCTTGCTTTTGAGGTATTCTTACTTATGTCAGTTGTTCTCAAACTGTGTGCCGCAGTAGATATTTAGAGGTACCGCTAAAAACTTTGTTTAGTAAATAAACCAACGATATGCATGTGTTGGTGGGTAATTAGGGCTCTAATTTTTCTTCTAATAAATTGATTATGTAGTACCATCAACAAACGGAGGTGTACAAAGTTTGTAATATCCGTATCTAAAAACATATAAAGCTTGTCACAAGACTGGGATGCCGTGAAACCCTCTTTATCTTTGAAAGTGTGTCGCGGCTCAAAAATGTTTGAGAACCACTGACTTATGTTATCCTTTGTTACAGGTTAGTAAATTTCTATTTATATAGTGCATCTTAAACAAAATGTACACACATATTAGCATTCGTTGCTTAAAACGGAAGAGGGTTAATGCGAATTCGTTATTTTTAGCGAAGAATTTTTCCGACTGCAAAAGCGCACATTAGAGACTCCGCTTGAAGAGAGAGAGAGTTCATGACGCGCTCAATATGTAACTCTAATTTTCGTTCTCTGTGTGTGTATGTGTTTGATTTCAAGAGGATATTTAATATAGCGATGTAAATTCGGTTTCGTTTCAATTTCCCATGGAAAAACGTAAAAGATTTTCCTGACATGCAGACTTTTTTGTTATTATTTTAAAATATCTAAGACATTGGCGCGATATTTGCACGACCATTAAGAATAAAGATTGTAGATAAATTTTCTTATCATCGAATTTTATTTCTCATTCGCGTTTCTACAGAGATTTACGTTTTTATTAATTTTATCATTTTACGTCCTTGATAACCGGTATAGTTGGATTCTATTGTTGTCATCATTCTCCTGCTTAATATGCATACATTTAAAAAAGCAATTATTTTTTCTAATCGTCTTCGAATAATCTCCCCGAGATGTGAAGGAGGACGGAATAAATAGGGGGAGGGAAGGGAGTGCAAGTGAGGATGGGGATAAAGCAGAATGAGAAAGAATATAATTATGCTATTCAATTCTAGGCTCGTACATAATAATAGCAGTTGTTGTGTTTCAACTTCATTGAATTTCTCCTTGGAATTGTTTTACGTTTTGAATTTCAGCGGACATCTTCTCTATTATGTGCATAATATCGCAAATACTCGTCCAAAATGACGGCAACGGGAAGCAATTTTAATGTATTTATCTATGGATATAGGTGCATTTAATTCCCTATTTAAATTATCCCTTCTCACTCAACGCTTCCTCAATCCCTCGTCTCCTTATCTCTTTCTCTTCACCCCCCTTTCCATTTATGTCTCTCCCTACTGTCTTCTTTACTATCTTTATCCCGTAGTTATTCCTACCAGTCACTTATATCCATTCCTTCTTATAAATCAATACCCAATTGGAGGACATTTTATTAATTAGATCGAATTTTGGTTGCTTGGAGTAAGTGTTACTGTGTACATATTTGTCATCTTAAGAAAATTTATCTAGCTATATATTGCATGGTATTTGTAATATTAACACCTAAATTATTGTATTTAAAAGTAGTCAAGTAGCTCTTCTTTGAACAACACTCGATGTATTACATTCTACATACGAATGTGAATTAATATTATTATACCTGTTCAAATACGTGCACCAGTACTGTTGGAGTAAATTAATTATGATAGTGAGAGTGTCTGCAAATATTGGAATTATAAAATCGAATAAATGTTGACTTTTGAAAGAATAACAACAGTTTTACATGAAATTAAAGATTCAATAATAAATAACATTTTTAGTAGCTTTTATACGCGCTAAAAAGGAAAAATAAATAAGTTTTAAAATCTGATAGAACAGTATTAGACGGAGTCGTATCAAAGGGGCCTTTTACAAATTGAATAACGAAAAATTTAAGAAGGGAATTCATACAATGTGTTACTGTTCGTTACATGATGGGTTGCCAACCGGCCGTAAATTTACGGAGAGTCCGTAAAAAGAGCAAAAATTGGACACGTCCGTAAAAATTTTCGATGCCTCTAAAAATGCTAAGAAATTTCCCGAGGTTTAAAGCAGTAGTCAAACTTTTTAGTCGGCAAAATATTTTTGACGAAATTCGTGTCTTCTGGTATATTTAAAAGTTAACAAACTCGGTTATTATTGAGTAGATTCTACAAATATGTATATATATATATATATATATATATATATATATATATATATATAAACTAAAGGAAAAGAAAAGGTAGTGATGAGGGTGGCAACAAGGTGTTGAGGGAAGCCCAGCGGACACTTACCAAGTTGAGGACCAAGCTGGCAGGCTGCTGGGGGCGTCGAAGAGACACGTGAAACACACGAACGCAAAAAGACAAAAAAACACACGCAAGCTTATATATATATATATATATATATATATATATATATATATATATATATATATATATATATATATATACTTTCTAATTATATGATTTACGTATATTTTATGCTTGAGATAATCATTAGATTTTGTTTCGCTATTTTTTTACATTAGATATCCTTAACATCGTATCTCTTTGAAAGATCTCGCGTATCCCTCCTCGCGTATACTTTAGGTTGAATACCGCTGATTAAAAAAATATGTTTATCTTATATATTCTCATTTTGGTTATATTTTTAAAAGTAAAACAACCTTTCTTTTACAATGGGCACAAATTAAAAATATGAAGCGAAATGCTCTGAATGAAAAATCAGGTAGTATTTGTATCCCAAGAATTTTTACTGAAAACATCCGAAATTTCCTGTTTTCCTAAGCCAGATAAGTTCGGTAAACTAAAGTAAAAATTCTGTTGCGATGTATGAATTACAGCATTGAATATTGTTCACTTATCTTTTTGAGACATCTTAATATTACGCAAAAAAAGTCCGTAAAAAAGTTGGGTTGTCCGTAATTTATTTCCATATTGTCCGTAAAAATCATTTTCACTGGTTGGCGTTGTTACGTGCGAATATCTATTTTTATCTTCTTGACTAGCAATAGTGAAGACGTATTTGGATTAAGTAACAAATAACATTAATTAATAAAGATTATTTTGGAATTCCCTTGAAATTTTCCCCAAAAATTCAAAGTCGGAGCGAAAAAACCGGTTAGAACCGGTTCAATGGTGGTTGCTGGAGCGAAACCGGAGCCGAACCGAAATTTTTTGTTTTGTGTGAACCGGTACGAAAACCGGAGCGAAAAAAATTTCGGTTCGATGCCCTGCTATATAGTGCCTCCGGTTGGTTGCGGGGCTCTATGATTGGATGGCTGGCCATCCAATCGGTTGGTGGTGAGGGATAGTTTTTCCAGGTGATAGAAAGGGGGTAGCCATCCTCCCTATTGAAATTGTCCGGGTGTTTGATGATCTCTATAGCCTCACGGATTAATCTGTGATAATACCGTGCCTCCCTGGCTATTATTTTTGCGTCCTCGACGTTAATTTGATGTCCCGGCTCGGACCAAGCATGATCGGCAACCGCCGAGGGACGGGATTGTTTATTTTCCATCTCCCTCTTATGCTCTTTCATCCTGCACATATCCGATCTCCCAGTCTGACCGATGTACGACTTGCCGCAGGTGCATTTAAGTTCGTACACCCCTTCGAACATGTTCGGAGGAAGGCGGTCTTTGCCTCTGGAGAGGATGTCTTTTTCACCGACGAATATCGAGTCACCACGTGATCCTGGCGATCTTTTCCATAGTTACGGAAACATACAGGACCGTAGCGTATGCCACCGGTTTCTTTTTCCTCTCACTTTCTACCTCTTCCCTGCCGTCCCTTCTAAGAGCTAAGTCAGAATCATCGTTGTTCTTATCCTTCATGAAGGCCCTTCAGGGCCCTGTCTTTTGGGTAACCGTTCTTCTGAAGAGCTGAGATGAGATGAGATGTTCTATCTCCTTTGGTAGGGAAGAAATAATACAAGTAAACGTCGCGGAAGACTTCGCAACAATTTTCCTGTGGAATTTTCCGAAGATTGTTTATTGCATTTGGTGTTATTCGTAGCGTACGAAATAAGCTGTTTTTATAGGTTAGGTTATTTGTTTATGTAACCAAATTCTAATAGAAGTATTTATTATTTTTAACGAATAAACATTAATTCATATTTTCCTGCCGCACAACATTTATATACCATAACTATTTTTACTTTCTAGAACATTCAATTATGTGGATTTTTAATTTATTGGTGACTTTTTAGTGCATATAGAAATTGGTTTTGTTAATTTTTTATTTAAAAGTTTTAGGTACTTAATTCACGCATACCCGTCATATTTAACAGACCATTACGCTAATACCTTAGTAAAGTACACATTTTTAATGATTACCTCCTATTTCTTCATTCGTATGACTTGGAAGAGATTCACTTCTGTCGTCATAATGAATATCGTCCTCTCTGTTGCGTCTGTTCCACAATTTGCCGTTGCGCCGCGTTGTCTTTTTCTATTTTAGATTGCGTGTATCTTTGGCTTCGAATTGTATTTTAGAGATCGTTTCCCAAGTGTGCCCTTGTTCATAAAATGGATATTTTGTTTCTCTTGTTAAAACTACATGGACGAATTGGAACGTGTACATTCCTAGATTCTCTCAATTGTTCACTGATAAGTTACTATCTTTGTTAATTCTGTTTTCATTCTCCTACTTTAAATTGTGAATAATTTTATGAGCAGCTTCTCTTATATCCTTAAAAACCCTTTCAGCTAGTCGGAGGTATCTTGAGATCGTCAAGGGTAAGGTCGATTACAACGTTCCCGTTTCCATAGTTCCTCCTTCGTTTCTCCCTATCCGTTCGGAATAATCTGAGTGATAAATTAGGACCACTCGAAACGAAATATCCACGCCATGTTTTCCTTATCGATCGCGAAGATCAACCCTACAACCGCCGTTGCACTTTCTTTTATTAGCCGCGGCAATAAATTCGCTGAATTATTTATGATTTCACCTGTAAAAATTGTATTTATTGCTTCCTTTAATGTCTCGAATAATTTTATGCCCGCTCCGTATCCCCAGAATCACCGATTCGATTAACCCCTTGCGTTCATTATCCTCTCCTTGCTTCATCGATTGCCTTATCTAAAATTCCCCTTCGTTTTCATTCCGCCATCTGATATGCTAACTCACGTCTCTCTCACTCTTTCTCTCTCGACTGCTGCATCCCTGGAATTTGCCTGAGAGAGAGGGAAACTTGCTTTAAGTCCTCTCTCTCTGCCTCCGGCATTCTTTCCCTTCCTATTCCCCGCGACAACTCATTCTTTCCGAACTCCTTCCCTTCTCCTCTCCCTTTCTTCTACCTCTCCACCCTCCCTCTTTCCCCCTCCCTCTCCCTCTTCTCTCTCGTCTCCAACCTTACCCAACTCCTTCCCTTCTCCTCTCCCTTTCTTCTACCTCTCCACCCTCCCTCTTTCCCCCTCCCTCTCCCTCTTCTCTCTCGTCTCCAACCTTACCCAACTCCTTCTTCCTCTTCTCCTTACCAGGTTTCTTACCATCCCGCCACTAAGCCGATTTGGCACTACACAATTTTGAAAGCACATTCTTCGGGACGAAGTGCTGGCTGGCTGGCGATAAGGTTCCCTCTTTCGTCTTCTTTTTACCTCTCTCCCCCTCCCTGCCACTCTCTCTCTTTTGCCCTCAAACTCTGTTTACGACTCCTCCAGAGCACGTTTGACGAGTCTCTCAGGATCTCGTAGCGAATCGAATGTTCATCCTCACCCGCTTCACGACACCGTCGCAATACCCCCCCCTAAGTGATTCGAGCGTTATTCAGCGCGGGGCGTTGGCACAGAGGCTCCGCGGGAGACATCAATTTGTCGCCCGGGGAATGGAGACGAAGTGGGAAGAGGGAGGGAAAGGGAGGAGGGAGGGAAATGGAGTAGGGAGGGAAATGGAGTAGGGAGGGAAAGGGAGGAGGGAGGGAAAGGAATGGAAAGGGAGGAGAGAGGGAAAGGGAGGATGGAGGGAAAGAGAGGGGGAAGGAGCGGGTGGGGTGAAAGGAGAGAGGCAGAGGACGGCTTCACAATTAAAAACTTCAGTGGTTCCCAACCCACGGACTTAGCATGTAATGTAATAATGCGAGAGAGAGAGAGAGAGGATGAGATGGTTTGGATGCAAGGAGGGTGAGGCGGGTTAGGGGTGGGGGAGGCGAAGAGTTTAGTTTTCGGGCGGGATGAGAAGGGAGTGGTTGATTGAAGGTGGGTTGGGTTGTAGGAGGATATGGTGGAGGAGGAATTGAATGGGGGGAGGGGGTCGAGGAGGAGAGGGGCGCGGTGGAGGAGGGATGGGGTGGAGGAGTCTGGTGGCTGAGTTAGGAGTGGTTGGAATGAGGGATGGGATGGATTGGAAAGGTTTGTGTTTGGAAGGTGAGGACGCTGGACAGCAGTCGGCGAGAGACCGTCACTCAAATAGGATTCTGATGAGAAATTAATGAGGTGCGCCACAAAAGACACCCTCCGCTCGGATGTGGGCGGAGATTTCGATAATGCCCAAAGGGGAGGGGGTGGGGAGGATGTTTCTCTGCACCATTCTCTCGATTCGGCGACTCCTTATTCCGAATCTCTCTGTGTACGCACGCCGTTCGCCATCTTGCCGTCTTCCGACATCTCCTCGTTCGCTGAGCGCCCTCCCCTTCCCCCTCTCCTCCCACCATACACTGTCTCCCCCTCCCACGACCCTTTCACGCGGCTGTGGCGTCTTGCCCTATCCCTTACCCTCATTTTCCTAAGAGCCTCCGAAATGCAAATCACTCGGGCATCTGACGAGTCAAAAGTTCTCTCGCTCAAATTACTGAAGATGGAATAGATCGAAGTTATTACTCCTTTGCTAACTTCTGCCTTAATCTCGTTCGCGTTAAACCGTTTCCACTCGTATATCCTGGAGCATATCTGAGTGTCCATATTATTATTTATTTGTTGACTAATTTCTTTTGTTGACGCAAGTATGCACAAACAATACAGTTGACCGTGTGTATCTCAGAAAATTTATAATTCGAATAAATTTCTCACCTTAATTATTTATTTTGCAAATGCGAAGTTTTGTGTTCGATTTTTTCATGACGCGAAAAATTTTGTCTCCGCTTTTGGGTTGGTTACCACCGTTCGGAATAATTTGCACCGTTTCCGAAAAATGCAATCAAATTTTATGAGCACTAACACGAACGTACTCTCGCGTTAAGTTTCCATTATAAGATCGACGTAATTAACCTAAATTTTGGCGACGTTTTTGTAGAGATTTCCTCGTTACTCCGTGTAAGACTCTCAAGAAAATTCGTACCGAATGCAGGAAGAAAGTCTTGCATCAGCAATATAACGGAGTTTCCACGGCTCAACATGGCTTCCCTAGAAATGAGTGCAATCCTGGACGGACACCTTTCGGGATGGCGATTTGTTGTGGAAGCCAGGGTCGAGCTAAATTCCCAAAATCTCAGATATTTGCTATGAAACAAATTAGAGCCATAACTATAGGTCGAATCTTAAGGCATGGAGAGAAGATTTGAGGTACATATAAAAATATATACCAATATATTCTTTTAGATTAGGCAAGTTCGAGTTGTAAGTGATCGAGTCATAGAGGATGACTTCTGCCGCACGATTAAGTTCCCGGGAGATACTCGCCTCTATTATTTTAATTTCGGACACCGAAATGCGGAGCAGGAAGATAAACGACGAAGCCTAACTACACAAGGTCTTATATCGTGCCTTCTTTAAAATGGATGGGTAGTCTCCATTTATAAACTTTGCTTCCCTTCTGCCCCATATTTTTCTCATACCCCTTCTTACTTCGTGACTTTCATCATGCGTTTTACCCTCGCCATCCAATCTCACCGCTACCTCCTAAGTTTCACCTCTTTGCACTAACTCCTTCCACTTCCTTCTCCCTCTCTTTCTCTATCTCTCCGTCTCCCTTTCCCCATCTCTAACCCTCCTACCCCTCTCCCTCCTCCCCTCCGGTCTCTCTTCCTCCTTCCTTTCCCACTCCATCCACTCTCCCTCCCCCTCTCTCCCTCCCCCTCTTTCCATCCTCCTCTCTCCTTCCCCCTCTCTCTTTTCCCCTCTCTCTTCCCCCTCCCTCTTTCCCCCTCTCTCTTCCCTCTCTCCATTCCCCTCTCTACCTCTTTTCTCTCTTCTCTCTCTCTCCCTCTTCCTTCTCCCCCTCTTCTCTCTCCCTACTTCCTCTCTCCCTACTTCCTCTCTCCCTCTTCCCTTTCTCCGTCTCTCCCTCTTCCCTTTCTCCGTCTCTGCCTCATAGCTCTCTTCCCTCTTCCTCCACCCCCTCTTCCTCCACCCTCTCTACTTCCGGCCTTTTCCTCTACTCTCTTTCTCCGCCCTCTTCCTCCTTTACTCCTCCTTTCCCTCCCTCTTTTCGCCTCCTCATTTATCTCTCCCTCCCTTCTCCCCATTTCACTACCTCTCCCCTCTCTCTCTTCCTCCTCCTTTCCATCTCTCTCTTTCTCTCCGCCTCTCCCATCTACACTCTCGCATTTGGCCGGGTCACTCAACACCTCCTATTTCTCCTCCCACACTTTTCCTCCTTCTCCTTCCCTCGATAGCTACTCTTTCCCACTCCTCATTTGTCTGGGCCCCTCGCTCCTCCCAATCTCTTAACTCCTCTCCGCTCGCACTTCCTCCTTTCTCTCAATTTTCTCCACCGCCTCCACTTGTCTTCCGCTACTCGCACGCTCTTCCCTCCCCTCCCCTCTTTCCCCTCCCCTATTTAACCTTCCCTCTTTCCCCTCCCCTATTTAACCTTCCCTCTTTCCCCTCCCCCTTTCCCCTCCCCCTTTTCCCTCCACCCTTTACCATCCCCTCCCCCCTTTACCATCCTCTCCCCCATTTACAATCCCCTCCACCTTTACCCTCCCCTCCACCATTTACCCTTTACCCTCCCCTCCCCCTTTACCCTCTCCTCCCCCATTTACCCTTTACCCTCCCCCATTTACCCTTTACCCTCCCCCCCTTTACCCTCCACTCCCCTCTTTCTCCCCCACCTTACCCTCCACTCGCCCTTAACCCTCCCCTCCACCCCTTTCCCCTTTACCTCTTTCCCTTTCCCGATTTCCCTTCTCCCATTTCCCCTCCCCTCACCCCTTTACCCTCCACTCCCCCCTCTCCCCTTTCCCTACTCCCCCCTTTCACCTCCTCTTTCCCCTCCTCTCTCCCTCTTTCCCCTCCCCTCTCCCTCTTTCCCCTCCCCTCTCCCCCTATCTCTTCCTCTCCCCTCTTCCCCTTTTCCCCGCCCCTCTCCCTTCTCCCCCTTTTCCCCTCCCCTCTCCCATCTCCCCCTTTTCTCCTCCCCTCTCCCATCTCCCCCTTTCTCCTCCCCAGTCCCCTTCCCTATCCCATTTCCTCTCCATTTTCCTCACCCATCCCACTCTTCCCATTACCTTTCTCTTTTTCTCTCCACCCTTCTCCTTCGTCTTATTCTTGCCGCCTTCCGCAGATTATTAATTGCGTTTAAACGATGCCGTCGTTTTCTTTTGTTGTATGCCTTTTGTATCGTATTATTTGCGCTTTGTATCGTCGTATTTGCGTATAATTATATTCCCCGTTGGGCACGTTTCTTGTTTCTCATTCTCATTAGTAACTTCTGTAAACTTTTACGTCGAATACAGTTGGCTTTCTTATAATAAGTATATATCGGTATAAGTTGGAAGGAATCCATGAGCTTGTCATTTAAATGTTTTTGCATTAGCGTCGAAATTTTTCATTGTCCTATTCTTTTATGTTTCAGCGATTGTTTTCAAGTTGAATATGACACTTTGGCGCTATTCCGAAAGCTTTTATTGTTTAAACTTCCATCCTATCTTCATTTCGAATTATTTGACTTCCTTGGTAGGAGGTTTATATTGTTTGGGAATTTGGTTTCAGAATAAATTAGTTTCCCTCCACATAGATAAAATATTACGACAGTTCTTTTTGGCGCTTAGCACCATCGTCAAGCCAAGCGCTCAAACTTAGGTCCCATTGTTGTAACCATCTTTTATTCAACTGGAATTAAACCGAGTAATTGCCGTAGAAAATCGGATTATTCCTTGTATAATGGAGTTCCACAAAGCCAAGGCTAACTTGGTGAAATATATTAAATTTTTTTTTCAGGGTTGAGGGCGAGAAAGAACCCAGAAATTCTCCATTTCGTCCCATATATGGTTTCCTATCCTTCCTTCATCCTCGTAACTCAGCTTAGCTTTTTTCTCCTGCTTTGGATTTCCCTCTTGCTTCACTCGTTCACGCTTCCCTCATTTCTCACCGTCGCTTTCCTCTTTTCTCTCCCCCGACAGCTTTCTCTCCTTCCTCTCTCTCCTTCCTCTCTCTCTCCTCCCTCTCTCTCCTCCCTTTTCTCACATTAACCCGCCTTTCCCGTCCTTTCGCTCCCCTTTGCTCCTCCCCTTGCCTTCCCATTTACCCCCGCCGTATTTTCCTCCTCCCCATCCCTTTCACGCCCATCACTCTTGCTAATGCATCCCAACTTTTTCTCACCATTTCTCTTTCTCGCTCTCTCTCTCTCTAAACCACGTCCCTTTTTCTTCTTAGCTATTTTTTCTTGTTTAACCAGCTCTCTCTCTCTTGCCTCCCTCTCCTGCTTTACACTTTTTTCCTTGCTTTCTCTCCCTTGAAAAATTTTACTCGTCTTAATTCTCATTAAACGCCGAGGATCGCAGAATGTGGTAAGAAGTACGCTATGGAAAAATTGACGGAAAGAAAAATTCTCCGTACTTATTTAAATATAAATTCTTGCTGTAAACATAGGATTCTTAATAGTTAAAAGACCCACAGTTGGAGTAGACGAGCAAGTAAAAGCGCAAGACACTATAACATAGCTCGTCAGGAGCTTCGTTTTCCATTTTCGTTTTGCTCAGTAAATCACCAGACTACTGGATGGCAGAAATGCAATGAACCGTCTCTATCAATCATGACAGGCATGGCTCTCCTATCGTGATCCCTAATAATCCTAGAAATAATTTCTGTGCCACTCTCTCTTACAATGGGTTATGCGTTTACCCTTCCCTTGGAGCAAAGTATAGTTAATAATAATATTCCATCAGCCCAGCTTCCCACTCTGGAATCCTCTCTGAAGTTTCACTCTTGCTTTTAATCTCTGTTCCTGAATTTATTCAAAATTATGTAATAATGCCGCTACTTTTTGTGTGATAGATTTGCATCGAATCTATGAAGCTTGATTTAAATATGAGAAAAATTTGTATAATGCTTAAGTAATAACCTGTCTAGTGATTCAGAGTCGAAACAACTTATCTCTATTGCCTTCGTGGTCACGCCTTTCTATATACCTTATTTGCTTCTTTAAAAATATTTTCATACATTTGGATCACCTCTCTATATACCTTTTCGTCGATCTACCCTCGTCCTTTTCACAGCCTCATTCCTCTTCTCATCTCTCGTCCTTCACTCGGTGTCAGCATGGGAAACGTCATTGGTGAAAATACAACGTCGCCATCGATATGGGACAACACGTCATCTCTGAGACAGCGGATTCGTGGAACAGGAATTTTTATGAACGAGTTCACCGGTTGACGTCTCGAGGGACGGTCCAACTGTTGCCATAAGACTATGGATTCTCTCTTCATCTCTCTCTTTCTCTCTTGGAGAAGCAGCAGGCGGTGTGGCCGGGGGAGGGAGCGAAGGAGGCGAATTCAGAAACGGCTGTTGCGGAATAGATTGTTACGGAGGAGTTTGGGGTGTCGGTAACTGGCGAGGAGGGTGTGGCGGAAAAGGGTTAGCTCGGAGGAGGTTTGGTCGGAGGGCGTTTGATAGAGTAGGATGGGAGATGGATGTGGTTGGGGGAAATGGGTTGGAGAGGTTTTTGGTGGAGGTTAGCTTTCGGGGGATTGGAATGGAGAGAGGGGGTTGGAGGGGGTTGACGAGAAAAAGGGTTGCATACGAGGGGGTGGAGCTGTGGGAGTTGGGTGCGGAGGGGGTTGGCGTGGAATGAGTTAGCGAGGTGGTGGTTAGGTTTAACGATGTAAGTCGAAAACGTGTCCTTGCCTCCACAATCTCATCACCGGAGCCACTTTTCAATTTCCCTCTCTAGAACAAATTCCATTTTTCTCTCGCCACTCCGTTCCCGCATTGCTACGCTGTCACTCGCACGCCTCTCCCTCACTTTCTCTCTCACTCTTTCTCTCTCTCTCCCCTCGCACCTAAAAGAATGCGAACCGCAGATTCCACAATACGGTTCAAGCAATTTCACACATTTTCAAACACACGTTCCATACATATTTACGCTTACTTGATTATCAATAGTTTATCTCACCCTCACCCACGGGTGGCCGGTTAAATCCTACACACACTTATTTTTTCCATCTCCTTCCTCGTTTTTAATCCCCTCCTCTCCACGTCCCCTCTCTATATAGTCCCTTTCCCGCTTTCTTTCCTCTCCCTCTTTTCATCCATCTCCCTCGCTCTAACACCCTCTCACTCCTTGCTTCTCGCTCTCTCTGTGTTTTCCCTTTTCCGCCGCTTCTATTCCTACGCCCAACCTGACGAGCGATTGGGAAAAAGGAGAGAGCGAGAGATCCACACGAGAAGAAATTATTTTTTCACCCTCCGACGTCAGCCATCAATGTTGGACGCATTCTCCTGTTGTTTCCCTTTTTACATCCGAGCTCGGAGCCATTGAGAAGGTGTGAATCGGTGATACGGAGCTATAGGGACCCTGTTCGGTGTTATTTCCCTCCGACAATAGATGCCAGCAGAAGCGTTTTTTTTTGTCCTTCCCTCCCCCTTCTCGTCGTCTTGCTTGATTGATGCTTGTTTCCCTTTTCGCGGTTAAATTCGCGGCGTATTAATTTTTGTTGCTAATTTTTAACGGCGCGCCACAAATTTTATCCTTTTCTTTAGTTTCTCCTATCGGTTCGGTGGATATTTTTAATAGCTATAGGCAAATATTGCCTTTGTTTTGAACTCGGGAAGTCATGTTGGTACTTGTAATTTTTATTTATTTCGAGGGTTAATGAATATTGCGTCCTGTTCTTGGATTTTATATTCCGTCTCTATATGTCTCCCTCGCTCTTTTTCTCCGCGTTTCTTCCCTCAGCCTGCCGTTCCACTTCTTTTCTGTCCTTGTTTTTATTGCCTCTTTCCATTTCAATTCCCGTCTCAACCGTTTCCTCCACAGTTTCTGACATTTTCCTCTTCCATACCTTTTTCCTCTCCATTAAGTTTTTCCTCATTTCCCCCAATTTCTCCATGTTTTCCAATCCCATCCCTATACAACCTCCTCCCACGCCCTTCCCTTTCTCTTTTCGTCCTTTCTTTTCTTTTATCAGTCTACGATTTTTCCTCTTTCTAATCCAATTCCCAATCCTCTCTTAACTTTCCCATTATTATCACTGCTACTAATATAAATAGTCTGCATTCAGACATATTCGTGAAATGCGCTTAAATGCCATGTATCTCTAGCCCCCACGATCTTCTTCATTTCTTGGTTACTCTCTTTATGCCTAGTTGCCGAATCCTTTCATTTATTCTTATTTAGTTGCCGTCAATTTGTTTTCAACCTTAATTTCTCCTTCCTATCTCAGAATTCGCGCCATCTCTCCCTCACTTCGACTCCCTCTTTTTCTTTCATGAAAATATATTAATATATTTTTACTTTCGCCGCAAGTATTATAGGAGGAGTAAGCATAGTTTTCATGAAAAATCGTTTTCGAGATTTCAACGGAAATACACGTTTTGTGGTCCCCTGAACACGTTATGACCATTTTATCGATGACGTCTGTGTGAGATAGGAATTTTGTGGGCGCTCTAACTAGAAAACTATTAATTAATTCATCGCGAAATTTTATATTTGAGTCTTTTATTAAAGGGACTCGAGTTGTTTAGTTTTTGGTTAAAATCAGTCAACCGCAAGTTGGTGTTTACTCTTGTCACATCCGTTTTTTTAATATTTGCTTTAATACTTGATCAATGTAAAAAAATATTGGAATAAAAGTTGTAGTAAATTTAATTTTCTAAAACGTTTGTTTAAAATATCTTCCCATGTAATGCATTTTTAAGAGATATTTTTAAAACAATATTTTTTAGCTGCCACCACTACACCACCTAGAGTCAACTTTTGTAAACACTTTACGCTTAGTAACATCTTAGTAACGCTCCTTTTTATTTTCTTAATTGTTGGAGCTTCGTGGCAATACCCAATATCAGAAGCCTACGGTATGAGTTTATTTCTGTTCTTTGTAATCTGTATTTTCCTTAAATATTTCATATTTAATCTAGATGGATTTTTTTAGAAATATTACAGGTGTGGAGAAAGTAATGTGGTCACATCACATCTTTTATTTCTAAGAATTTTCTTTCTCGAATCACAGTCTCCCGATGCTCATTGTCTGCCTGTCTTGCTCACAATTTAAATCTTATTTCCCCCAATTTCCTCATTTCCCCTCCCGGTTCTCACTCCCTCCCTTTAGTCCTCCCTCTTACCTCTCCCACCCTCCCGTTACTCTCTAAATATTCCTACTCGCTCCTTCTTTCCCTCAGTGTTCTTCTCTCTCTCCCCCGCCGCTTTTATTCCCTCTCTATCTCTTCTCTTAGACCTCGTTACTCTTTCCTCTTGCTTCTCATGCCCGTCGCTTTTCTCCTTTCTTTTGAAGTGTAACTCACTCCACAATCGTCGAAATGGTATCTCATATTTTTGCCATCTTTTGATGCTTTCTAGAAACTTTTGCTTTGCCCTAATTAATTTACATCTCATTTCCAATCACCTGAGTTACATTTCTCCCTCATTTATGTCTCCACACCCCTCCGCTTCTTCTTCCTTCTCCAATCTCTTCCTTTTCTCAGCTCATCCCTCATTCTCTCCATTTTTTCATCTTTCGTCATTCATTCCGATTTGTTCCAATTACCACTTCTCCTTTCACCCATATAGCATTCATCGGAGCAATATAGTCATTTAGAGAATCGTATGTGAAATCAGCTACTTAAAATCTTGCGTTGGTGGTCTAAAATTTATTCTCAAGGTGTTCACGGATCATGTGGAAACGCTCAAATCTTTTCCGCTAATGACTTTTCCCCACGCGCTATACTATGGAATTTTCATTTAACTGTATGTGTAGTCCATTATTTGAAACACTCTAGACTTTCCTGCCGACTTACGTAAAATGGGCCACAGATCCATGTTTTGCTTTCCCGCATTTAACGCCGTGATTATTCCTTTGATACTTGGTAAGCTAGACGTTTGTAAGGTGTGTGCGTGTCGGTAATTATGCGTGTTTGGTTTATTACTTCCTCGATGTAATTAATCCACTGGCACGCGATTTGGAATGCGCCCCAATAAGGGATATAAATCTTTCTGGAAAATTCATTTCAGGAAGGGAAAACGGCGTTTCCTAAAGCGCACGGGTGGTGGTATTTATTTGGTAAATTTCTAATATAATAAGCAACCGGGTGAGTAAAAAATTTAAATTAAATATTTCTGAAAGTCTTTGGATGGAATATGGGTTCTTAAAAATTCCAAATACTCCGAGGTATGCTAATTAAGAAACGAAATTTTAAATTTAAAAAAAACTATCACTTATACCCAATCAAACTGAAGCTACCGGTATGTAAAGATTTGTTTTAAGAATGTAGAGTTATATTTTTATCGACAGAGAATGGTAGTCTGAATTTTTTGTACCTCAAATTTCCGAGATCATTATTTTTCTTTGTCGTTTTCCTATCTGACTGTTTCCGAAATTTTAAATTTAAAAAACCGACCATTTATGCCCAATCCAACAGGATCTACAGATGCGTCGATATTTGTATTTTGAAGATAGAGTGATATCTTTATCGAAAGATAATGGTAGTCTGAATATCTTGACCTCAAATTTCTGAGATCATTATATTTCTTGGTCGTTTTCCTCTCTGGCTGTCTCCGATTCTGTCTACGAACGGTAATATAATCAGACTAGGTATTTTGAGCTATTATGAAACATTTGAATATTTTTCCAGAAGAAAGTTGTTTTGCAACTGGAGGGAGACCGCATGATTTCTAATGACGTCGCAAAGCCCAAACTTTATTCAATATGATGTGTTCTCAAATTTTGATTTTCTTTCTTTGGGAGTTTGTGGCCCTGGCTGTTTATATCAATTTGTTATTGGGATGGCTTTGTTGTCTTCTTAAGTAATTATTTTCTTTTTCTAATTATTTCTAAAAATAGGTATTGTCATTGAATTTGTAGAATGTCTATATACAGTATTCATACCTATAAATTATAGCTGTAATGGGTCGTTTACAAATGATTGGTAATTACTTAAAATTCCTAATAAATTGAAACCAGGAAATCTATCTATGTCTCTTAAATCATTCCATTGAAGTATTAATAATAATCCGCAAAAATATAAAGCGGGCACTGATGATATCTAGGTTTTCATGAAACCAATAAGAGGACAAGGCAAGGAGGCCGTGGTACGCGTGTCCTGCTTGTAGTAACTCGAGGCTATTTTGTATGTTGAATTTCGGGAAAATTCTGCATGAATTATGCCCGACTTCCAATTTTTAATGGGCAAAATAAGCGCTATTTATTACTGTCGCTTGAGTGCGGGACGAAAACCGAGAATGGGAACCCCGCAGAAATGAGAGAGACTGATAACTTACACCATCGAGTATAAAAGGATCTGCCGAACAATAGAGATTGAGAAATGCTCGTCATCAGAAGCTCGCTCTGGATTATTAAATTTTTCCTTGCATTATTTCGCGTCACCCGAAAAGAAAGAATTTAATTTATCCGACTTCTGGGAGGAACTGGCTACAAATAACGGTAATTCGTTGTTTTTATCCTAGGACCAACAGGCGTAATTAAGACAGCGGATCCCAAAAACTCCCAAAGAATTATAGCCACCTACGTGAGGACGGAGGGCTATTAATCTTTTCAATTTAATTGTGCTCTCGGGGACGAAATATAGCTTCTACAATACACGCCCTCTCGTTTTCATAGGAGCATGTCCGAAGTGTCCGCCGTTGGTTGACAATGCGATGGGCGCGGTTTTGTATGCGTCTTTTCAAAATAAACAATGTAAGGACTGTTATTTTAGGCACATATAGACGCGTGCGTACATTTGAAGCATTTTCATTCTTTAAATATTCTGAAATATTCTTTTATTTTGCTTGTGGAATTAATGCATTTTTCCCATATTCTTGTTTTAATTACTTCACATTTTGATGCTATAGTTATATATATATATATATATATACACACACTATATATATATATAGGTTGACCATATCCCAACAAGGCGAAAACGGGACATTTCCCATGAAGAAAACGGGGCAAAACGGGACAATTTTTTCGCACGACTATTTTTAAAAGGGTGGTTTATATCACTTCAATAAATACATGATTTGAAGGAATGGAGTAATTCTGTAGATTGGAAATTTATCTTTAGTTATTTATTTGTCTTAGCTAGAGAGAAAATACTCATACTTCATGCGTTCATATGGTCTCAGCAGTATAAGTTGAAATGAGTTCACTACGTTTTTAATTCCAAAAAGCTCTTTTTTTAAATGAAAAATTATTCTCCGCTACATCAACATAGTTTTTTCAAGGAAAGAGTAATCCTAATAGGAAATTTATTATGAAAACGTTTGCTTTCCTTTTTAGCTCTCAATTTTAATATAATAGTAAACTACTTCTTTTATATTTGTTGCCGAACATCTATATTTCATATGTTTTAAAGGTTAATATAATTACGAAATATTTTAGTGTATAAAAATTAATCGTAAACTTGACATTATTTTTTAAAAGTTGAGCGATAAATTTCAACTACAAAGACAGAAACGCTACTCAGTCTTTGCAAGTCTATTAGAAGGAAAAAGACAATTTTTAAATAATTATTTTACTTACGATACAGATAGGGTTTTAAAATTAAATATTACCGTTAGATAAGATCTTTTGATCTCATTTCGGTAGAATATACATAATGAAATCAAACAGTGAGGAACCAATTTATTTAAAAATTAGATAAATAACATGCTAATTCTAGGGACCATTTTGATAGAATTAAATATTTGCTTTATTGACAAAAATAAAAATCGAAGGATAAGAACTGCATAAAACCTCCTTTTTCTAAGTTATTCATTCTTGTTTATTTACCATAGAAAAACTTACATTTCTTGCATTTCACTAATACAGAAAGTATAATTATATTTATACAGTTTAAACAAGAAATGACAACTAAAGCAAAAAATACTAAAAAAATCTTTACTTATGTATGTATGTATGTTAAGCTAAGTTATATTTTTCTGCCGAGCTTATTTT
The DNA here is from genome assembly GCA_028673005.1 of Tanypteryx hageni. Taxonomy (NCBI): domain Eukaryota; kingdom Metazoa; phylum Arthropoda; class Insecta; order Odonata; family Petaluridae; genus Tanypteryx; species Tanypteryx hageni. The sequence continues at coordinate 111,618,158 of CM054120.1, forward strand.
CTTTAACAAATTTTTATCTTTTACAATTTTGTCATAGAAATCACTACACGTAATGTCAAGTTCACACGCACGATTAGCATTGCTTTCATAGTATTGATGCTTATTCTCAATTTTTCATTCAACCAAATTTTGTTCATGAGAGAGAATATTCTTTCAACTGAGGCTGATGTTCCTGGAAGACATAACACCAATTCGACGATTTTTTTTAAATCTTCATAGGCTACAGATAGTCTATTCATTTCCAAAAATATTTTGACCCATTTATTTGAGGTAGATATATGTTCTGAGTTCCAAATTCCTATCTTTCTAGTTATGATGGGTTTCATACAAAACCATTTGTCAAATAATTGGGTTTCATCTACTCCTATGCGACTGGAATGATCTTTAATTTCTTCCAAACTGTTATGTATCTCTTTCCACTGAGGTAACTGTTTTAATAATATCCATTCAAACCTATCAGATACCCCAAAGCTCTTTTCCCATTTTTCCAAATATTCTATACTGGTAGAATAAAAATTTGAAATGATTGCATAAAACTCGGATTCATTTATCTTTTCAGATTCCACCAGCGACTTAAGTTGAATTCTTACATCTGTTGTAATAAAACTTTCTTCATTCCTAGTAATAAGGACTTATTTAAGAGATTTAATAACCAAGGCTACTTCAGTTGCCGACATCTGTTTTTTCTATAGATGTTACTTCTTTCTGAAATGTTGAAATTTGATCTCTCGCAAATGATAACCATAATTTTAGGCAGGAATCTTCAAATAGGTTTTTCAAAATCATTGGACACTTTTGTTGAGAAAGAAAGTAAGAACGTAACCCATTAAACATTGCTAATGTTCTGTCTATCGCAGGTCCTAAGGATAAAAATCTTGTGTTTTCATGTTCTAATAACTTAGAATAATCTTCTCCTGCAAATTTAAAAAAGTCTTTGTGCTCCTGAACTCTAACTGCATATATGTGAAAGTACTTGTAAACTTTAACCGCAAAGCATTCAACATCAAATGGCAAACAGGCAATAGCACATTGAAGGCAGTTGTGTATGATATGTGCCCCGCAACCAATTCCAATAACATTCCTTGCAAGTCCTTTTTCAAGTTTACGCCATATATTATTTTGACTATTTCTGTTACAACCGCCAAAATTGGTATTTGCATTATCGGCACAAAATTCTACAATCTTATTTTGCAAACAATACTTATTTGCAACGTCAATTAGCAGGTTGCATTGTAAATCGGATGTTTCACCAGGTAAAGAAGCAAACTCTAAGATTTTAGTTTGAACACCATTATCTGGTAAGAAATATCGAACAACAACAGGAAAAAGTTTGTTCCCTTTTTTGTTTGAAGCATCTAAACTAATAGTTATACTACTGCGTTTAATTAAATCAACGGACACTTTCTCTAATACATAAGGTGACAAAACATTACAAATAATTGCTTCCGATTTGGTACGGGCAGATGAAAACTTAGGTTGGTAAATCTTTTTGATCAAACTAGACAAACAGTGATTTGTGCGAAAACTCTGACCGTGACGCACTTTATGAAATGCAAAAAGAGCTTCACTGGCTGCAATTTTTTCACATGTCGAATACTTTGGTGAAAAAAATGAGCTGATACTTCTACAAGCCCCTTCTACATTTTCTGCATCTTTATGTCTTCGGCTTCGCAGGTGTTGATTTATGTCACTCTTACCTCCATGAGCAACAGAAAAGTGAACACCGCAGATTCCACAGTACACCTTAGAATTGTCATTTACAATAGTACTGTCCTATTCAATAAATTTAAACTCCTTTTGCAGGTCAAAGTTACATGAACAAATTCCCTTCGCCATTTTCTTATTATTATGGGTTACTAAAAAATATACATATGAAAAATTATTTTACAAGCTTGTAAATCTCAGTAAACTTATAAGAAAAGTAATTTACGAAATGAAAGTAAATAATATTTGCTTAATATCGAGCAAGATAAAAAATGATCACTAAGACAATAATGTCATCAAACTAAGCAATTCTATTCAAAAAGTTGTTTTTAATAGTAATTAAATTTTCTGGTTCTCATATATTACGTGTATGTACATTCCTATAAAAAAGTAAGATGTGCTAATAATTCCAATGATATTTTATAAGTATAAATTGCCACTAAATAAGCGAATTAGTAGTTATACCTTTCACAGGAATTTCTTTTGATTTTATCCCACTATCACAATGTATACAACTACCTCTGCTTGCTTCACTTCATCTAACATTGAACTTCGAAGATAAAACGATCGGGGAAAAGCTAAGAAGAATGTTACAGCCGAATCAAAGCCTTACACAGACATTCTTTCTTTAAGCGAATTAGAACGAACCATTAATTCTGTGACAATGTTGATGCGTCGGCCTCGATTAACCTCGCAACAAAGATGCAACTAGCTATTCAGCTTAAACATTGAAAGATCCGGAGCTCACTGAAACGGGCAGACAAATAGATCTGTGTACCTGTCCTATAAAGTGACAACTAAGCCTTATACTCACTTTCCTGAACAGATAAATATTCTTAGTTAAAATCTAATATTATTCATATTTGAGAATATTGGAAAGTCTGAATTTTTATCTCAAAAACTTTGAAACGGGACAAAATGACTTTTTTGCCGAAAACGACGGGACGGTCTGGAAACGGCCCGATAACGGAACTGTCCCGGAGAAAACGGGACGTATGGTCAGCCTATACATATGTGTGTGTGGATGTGTGTGTGCGCGTGTGTGTGTCTCGGTCTCGCTCAGACAATTTTTGATCGTTAAGGGTTACCCTATTGTTGCTATATTCATGAGATTATGTAAAGAATTTTTGTACGTAAATAGCTAATATGTGGTGCAGAATCTTCAGTTCTGTAGATTAAAGCTAAGCCGTAGTGAGTGTATTTGTGCATTGTTTAGGCGCGCGTCAACAGTATAGTTATTTGCCTAAATTATAATCAAAGAAATGATTGAGACATTTACATTGGGATTTAAAAAATATTTTCAAACTGTTAAATGAGGGTTTTTTTAATTTTATGTGTTAACAAATTTAGTACTTTGTTTATTTATAATGGAGTTTAGAAGTAACTCTTTTTCAGTTACTGCGCGCAACTCCTTTCTAAATTGTTAATTGTATTTTAAGCCGTACTTAATGTTAAGTTGTCCGAAGCAAACCGTATGGAATATTGCGTAAGTAACTTGAACCAACGGTGATGCTCTTAAATGTATAGCTGTAACGATATAATTAATGTATATTTTGTAAAATTCGTTGAATATTGACAATGAGTCATGGATTTAATTATTTACGTTGATATTTTAAATTAATGTTCAGCTTGGCCTACCCCTTGAACTATTTGTATTGCAATTTAATACTTCATTCATGCTTACCCGTCATTTTTGTGACAATTACTATAGTGTACATAAAATGCTTTAAATTCAACACGCAATTAACATACTAGCAGCTATATGTATCGTTTCATGTGAGATTTTAATGAGTGAAACACCTCAAAATTTAATGATCTAAATATCTTCCGAGTAAACCTTATTAGGGTATTATTCCCCATGAAACCACTATATAGTTCATGATTTTGTTATCTCGACCACCCATTCGCATATTTCGGAATAGCTCCAAACTATAAACCAGTTTATTCGCGGGTGTTTTCTATGTCAAATGTACGCTTAACCCCATAGGTTACAATGTACCGACTAGTTCATTACTCAAACCCGACGCAGGAGAGATTTCGCACAAATCGCTTCCCATCTGCAATTCCCCTTAGATTAACCAAATCGAGCGTAACAACACATCTCGCCCCGCCAATCCAGGTAATGAATATTTTTCATCGGTCAAAGGGTTATCAAGGTTTCGAGGCGAGCATGTGTGCGAGTGCGAAGGAGAGTTTTGGTTTATGTTCGATGGACAAGACGTCCGTGAATTATTCATTGGCTCGACATTAGGACGGAGGGCATCCGAACCGCGTGCGTCCTTAGCATATTTCCGAGGGTATGCGCCGTGGAAGATAGAGAGAGAGATCGATGGGCGATCGAGTAGGGGGCTGGGTATAGTGTGGGTGCGTTTGTATGGAGCAGGCGAGTGGGGTGTATGGAAGAAGGGGTTAGGTGATGCAGTGTGGGGATTTGGGTACTCGTAAGGTAAGGTTTTGGGGGGATGAGGGAGATGAATTCCGGAGAGAGAGAGAGAGAGAGAGGTGGGAGGGAGCGAAAGGGACCCGAGGGAGTAAAGTGATACCGCTCGGGTCAGAGATCGCCGTAGCTCAGCCTCGCGTGGCGTCATTGGCGAAATAAAATCGTCGAAAACATTCCCTCGATACGGTATCCTTTCGCGAGGGCGGTGGAGTCAAATGCATTCCCTTTTCTGAACTTTATTCTCGACCTCTTTTTCTCCGTCAATCTTCCTACCTCCATTTTTCCCTTGTTTCCCTTAACCATTCTCTCACGCCGCGATCTCCCTCGCTCTCCCTCCTTCCCACCTATCCCTCCTTCCCACCTCACCCTCTTTCCCACCTCACCCTCTTTCCCACCTCACCCTCCTTCCCACCTCACCCTCCTTCTCACCTACCCCTCCTTCCCACCTCTCCCTCCTTCCCACCTCTCCCTCCTTCCCACCTCTCCCTCCTTCCCACCTCTCCCTCCTTCCCACCTCTCCCTCCTTCCCACCTCTCCCTCCTTCCCACCTCACCCTCCTTCCCACCTATCCCTCCTTCCCACTTATCCCTCCTTCCCACCTCTCCCTCCTTCCCACTTATCCCTCCTTCCCACCTCTCCCTCCTTCCCACTTCACCCTCCTTCCCACCTCACCGTCCTTCCCACCTCACCGTCCTTCCCACCTATCCTTCCTTCCCACCTCTCCGGCCTTCCCACCTCACCGTCCTTCCCACCTATCCTTCCTTCCCACCTATCCCTCCTTCCCACCTCTCCTTCCTTCCCACCTCTCTCTCTCTCTGTAATCAACCAGGCATATCTTACCCTACAATCCCTATTCCCCTCTCACCCCTCCCTCCCTTATATGGATATAAATGTGTGCACATATGTTTGTATTTATGAATGATTTTTTTTCTCTGTTTCTCATATTATTGTATTTTTTTCCTTCCTCTGAACTATTTTAGAAATTTTCGCGGTTTTTTACACCTATCTTCTCTTCGTAGGTGTTTTCCGCAGTGGGAATTTTTTCTGTGTTAAAACATAACTGATATACAGTTTTTTATGACCCACAAAACTAACATTCTTTGGTAATGCTCTGTTATCTACTAACAAATATATTAACTTGTAATTAATATGTATTTTGCTGAAATCTGTAGTAATTAATTTCTCTTGTTTTGTAAATACTGTAGTTACTTATACGACGAAAGGGTTAAACGTAAGAAGGGACTACATAGTCTCAATTTCGCCATAATAAAGTTGTTTGTCTGTCTGTCTGTCTGTCTCTCCCTCTCTCTCTCTATCTCTCTCACTCACTTCCGACGTGTTTCTCTCATATACCAAATCGATAACTGGAACGGCGCTATTTTCCCCCTCGCGTCGCAATCGAAGAGAACTTTACGAAAGGGTTAAATGTAAGAAGGGACTACATAGTCTCAATTTCGCCATAATAAAGTTGTTTGTCTGTCTGTCTGTCTGTCTCTCCCTCTCTCTCTCTATCTCTCTCACTCACTTCCGATGTGTTTCTCTCATATACCAAATCGATAACTGGAACGGCGCTATTTTCCCCCTCGCGTCGCAATCGAAGAGAACTTTACGAAAGGGTTAAATGTAAGAAGGGACTACATAGTCTCAATTTCGCCATAATAAAGTTGTTTGTCTGTCTGTCTGTCTGTCTCTCCCTCTCTCTCTCTATCTCTCTCACTCACTTCCGACGTGTTTCTCTCATATACCAAATCGATAACTGGAACGGCGCTATTTTCCCCCTCGCATCGCAATCGAAGAGAACTTTACGATTTGCCTCTCCTCACATTAGCGTTTTGTATTTTTTCCCTCCCGCGATTCGTGGCAAGATTTGCTTTCGCCGATGTCGGTCTCACTTCAATTTCGAGTCGAGAGCCGACTATGTCGGGGAAAGTTTGCACGTGTTCTACATTTATATCGGGAAATAGAACGGAGCTTTTTCGATTTTTCTCATTGCCTACCGAATAATTCCATCGCCTTCTTCGCAGACCGATTACTTAGTTGATTGCTAGGCGTACTTGTTATATCTCATCGCCGTCTCTTTTTCAAAGAAAATACAATTCGACGGAATTCCGCGAAGTGATGTTGAGAAACGGTATAATTTAACGAAATGATATTCGATTGGAGTTGATTCACTTCCCAGATATTTGGCGTGAACTTATTTGCCCATGTATGGAATTTCAACCGCATGTACTGAATTAAACTCGAAGTGTAATTTATTTGTCTCAATTAATTTTTATGTATTGTCGGCCATCAACTTGGCAATTTCATAATGAATCTAATTAGTCATCGAAGAAAATATTATTTAAAGTCGATTAGCACCTTTGCCGGAAAACTTCGAGCCGCTTTCATTTTTACGCTCTTAATTATGTATCCGTTGAACCGTTCAGAGCAAAGGATTTCATGCCTTCAACAGCAAAAAATCGATGGATACTGTTTCTACGGCAGAATAAACCATCGATTTATTCCGAAAAAAGGAAAGTCTCTTTATGGCCGAGTTCCAAAAATAACTTCCAATCGAATGAGGAAGCGGTGAGTGAACGCACGCCTTCGCGTAAAGGAAATCGTTTTAGGATTTGGCGGGACGGCACACGCTCAGATATTCTCCAAAATGTGCGGGTACAAAGGGTAGGTGAAAGGGAGAAGAAACAAAGCGTCTTCGAAGCTTTTATTTATCCTTAACAAATCGAAACTAAAGCTATACAACCCATTTTTCTACGCTATCTGGGAAGAGTGGTCAAATTTTTACTTGTAACAAGCGCAAAAGATACGGACGAAAACGGAAAGAATAAATTCAAGTCTTGTCGGATGTATGAAAAGCTTCATTCGTTTCTGAATTGGGCCAGTCTAATGTTACTTTTAAGGTATTTATTTGATAATTCCTGGCAATACATTTCTGTAACAAATAAACTTATCCCTATGAATGGACGTAACATATTTATCAAACAGTATTTTACTAAGACACTTTGACGCTTGACATTTTTTTTAAATGTCTCGTGGGTTGATTGTTTTTTTATCATTTCGCTAGCATGTCGAACCTTTTGTCCCATCATTTTTCTCCTCGCATGTTTAGCGGCCGGCCTACCTAAGAGGGAAGGAACAACGGTATTTATTCGTTTTTAGAGATTAAAAATTAGTCAATATTTTACGTTCGCTCGTGTCAACCAAGCTTAACTAAAGTTAATTACAAGATTTTAGTCTAGCTTGAAGAAAGTGGTAAAGTATAATAGGAATCAATTAAGGACACATCAGTTAGCAATTAAAATTGAATAGTCCGTGTCATGAAACTCGATCCATTTTGACATTTGACATTCACCTCTTTTTCTCGATGTTATCATTTAACATTAGAATGCGGCAAGGCAAATGAAATCCCTTTGACGTTTTCTTTGCCATATAATTTTGCGACTTTTTTGCACGAAAGACAATTTTTTAATAGTTTACTAAAAGTTTAACTCGTTAAAGGCTTTGATTAAATAAATAATTTAACGTACCGTCTTTTGGAGAATTTAACTGAACACGGCGTCGCAAGAATGACACTGTAAATTTGCATCTGCATTCTACCCTGCGTATCGCTGGAATGCAGGGTGGCATATGGTAAGCAAGGGTCTTGTTAGCTGGATATTTACAGCTTTTTGCCAAATACGTTCGCCATTCGCCGCATGTGGCGAATGCGGAAGTGGCAAACAGTGCTATTTTTCACTCATATTTGTTCTAATTTTGAAATTAACGTCGAACTTGATTATGTTAATGGCGTGGGGTTGTACTCATAAATAGGCAATATGCAGTGTGATATTAACTTTACTTGGAATTTGTCCCTGATGGTCGAGATATGACGAGTGTGAATAAACCCCTTGTTATCACAAATGTGAATTTTTGAACTAATTCGTGGATCTAAATAACGATATTATACTATGTACCTGGCTATGTTTAATGAAGGTTCACTGCCTAAAACTTACATTTGAAACATTGCGCATTGCTATTATAAACGGCACATTTATTGGAGGGCATACGTGGTCCCAATCGGTATTAACTAATCCGCTCTGAAAATCCTATCGCAAACGAGTACCTGATTCATAACACTAAGTTGATTAGACCAGTGTTTCCTAAACAGGATGCCGTGCCTGATTCTCAGATATGCCGCTGAAAACATTTACATAAATAACAGTACCTTCAGGAAATATTCATAGGTCAATAGTGAACAATCTAACCCCTGATGAATTTAAAACGATGCAGTACCATCAAATGAGCGCCTACAAACGTTATATTTTAGGTATAAATACCGAACCCTGTTTCAAGATGAGAGCCGTAAAATTCTGTTTATCTTTGAAAAGGTTTCGCGCAAACAAAAATTGTGAAAACCGCTGGGTTATACACTCAATGCTGGCGTCGAATTTTCTATATTATCGTTATATTTTGAAAATCTGTTTACCGGGCTAATTATCGCGCTATTATGACAATATAATTTATAAAAATGACCGAAACGGAGCGACGCAGAAAAGGACTGAATGGATCTACTGAGCGCTTACCCTACGGCGCTGAGGTCCGTCGGCAGAAGAACGTGAATTATTTTTGTCATTACTAATAAGCCAGCGGTCCGCGGAGGAAGTACGAGAGCGACGGAAGAACGTAGGCACTGGGGAGAGGGTGAGGAGGAAGAATAGGAGAGAGAGGAAGGAAATTAGGGAAGGAGGAAGAGGGAGAGAATACAGGATCGCACTCGGCGCCACGCATTGCAGCGATAAAAGGTTTTTCTCCGCCTCGGAGCGTAGGCTAGCGGCTGGGGGCGGGGGGAGGGCGACGTAGGAGGGCAGAGGGGGCGAGGGAGAAGGGATTTCGGGAGGACCTCTTCCCCCTTTTGGCCGCCTCTCCCCGGAGGGTGGGAGGGAGATATAGGAGGCTCGAGAGGGATGAACGGCTCTTCTCCCCGCTAGAGGGGAAGTTGGAGCGTTCGAGAGACTCATCCGTTGCTCGCCGCCGGCGGCGGGGGGCAGCACCGTCGGCCGGATTCCCCATCGCCATATGTCGGAAGAGAGGGGGGTATTTGCCGTATTCTCTCGGCGTGCCGCTCATTCTTGGGCGAATGACTGTCTCCGGGGAGGGAGGAGGAGAGGGGGAGAGAAACAGAGATATGCAAAAAGGGAAAGGCGGAGAGTGTGATAGAATGGATGCGGGAGAAAATAGTCTGCTTTTATTAGCGTTTCCTATTTGTGTGAAAATTTCCCCGGTTTTCGACCGGTGCATGTTACCCGGTAAGCCACTTGGTGTAACTTCACTTCACTAATGGACTTGAAAAATAATTTTTCCGACTTTTCTCGGGTTGAAAAATTGACGTATATTTCCGTGAGCCTAAGCTAAACTCCCTAATAGGAATTAACGTCCACGCAGAAAGATGAGCACAGATTTCTGAGAGTAGGCTTCTAGGGTTCCGTATGTACGTATATATTCATGCGATCACACTTATTTATTTAATAGCAAAAACAACCCTTTTTTCGCCAGCGGTATTTATGGTTAATATCTCGAAATGCTTCCGTCTGTAACTACCAATAATCATGACTCTGAAGTCGTCAATTTATCTTCTTCCAACTCCATAATTTTGAAAAACACACTGAAAACCCTTTTACAGTACTTCCTTATAGACTATATTGACGGTATTGACACTTGGCGAAAGAATGTACATATTATTTCGGTTACTTACTATTGAACATGCTACGTAAAAGTGACAATGAGAAAAGTAATGTGTACGCAAGGGGAGGCCGACAGCTGTTAACGATTGACCTTGAGCCTTATTAATGGTCATTGCAAAACAAACCTTCACCGTAAATTGAAGACGTTTGAATTCAAAAGGGTATTCGCTAGGAATTGTATTGATAATTGGTAAACACTATCATTTTGCAAATCGACATTACATTTCAATTATTGTTTACAACGGCGATATAAACATCAATCGTAACTACAGTCCTGATATATTTTTTTTTAAATATCCGAAACTCAGATATAGCATTACACGCAATCTTTTGTGTACATAGATAATTAATAAGCGTACCCTCCTCTTGTATTTATTATGGATTACGCAATCGACTTAAATCAGCAGCAATTGGTCTGCCATTAGAACTAAAACAATTTGATTAAAAACTATAAATTTTGTGGTTAAAAGCTTAATTTTTCACAAAAATTTGAAATTTCACGATAAGAAAAGGAAATCACGTTCTTTTCTTCGTTGCTGGTTTCAAGTTCTGAGGTTCTACTTTGACTATAAGTAATATCAAAATGCAAATAATACTTTGGAATCATTTCCATGGTGTTCTATTAAAGAAAAGGAATGATTTGTGGAATCGAACTTGGGCTCTTGGAATGGGATGAATATATACACGCCATGCCAACTTTGGTCGTTGTAGCCCTTTCCGTTTTCGAGCTTTTAGATTAAAATACAAATAAACAAACTTTCGAAAATGTATACTACATATAGTATTTGCAGGAACGCACGATAATCTAACCATCTAAAACGTTAAAGCTAATGACGACTAATAATTTAGATGGATATTTATATTTCTTCCATTTTATGATGGGATATAAAGAGATTGACTTGAAGTACTCTTGGTTTTTATCAGCATTTATGTGTGTGTTTATCATTCCAAGCTTTCTGGTAGCTTTGACTCCAAGTATTGCGACGACTTTTGTCCCGAACCCCACTCGTTCCCAATAGTCTACTCTATCGGAGATTCATTGCATACGATTTGGCAACGTATTCGTGAAGTCGTTGTAAGTGATGGAAAGCACGGTTATATGCCTACGCATTTTTAGATCTTCCCTTTTTTTATAATGCGTAAAAAATGTAGAATTTATTCCATGCATTCCTCATTCTATCTGTGGCTTCTTGCGGGAAACAATAACTTACATCGATATGCAGTACCCACATTTTCGCTTTCTCACTTTTGTTTGAGTTGAGTATACATTTATAGATTTCTTTATTTATTCTTCCACCACTCTCCCAATATTACGTTCAGTTTAACTTGCCATTATATAGTGGGGTGCCGGTGGTGTAGTGGTAGCGGGCACGAATCCTGCGCAAGTAGGATTTTTCCAAGGTCGCCCGGCCCCCTGTTTGTGTGGTTTGAGGAGACTGCGCAAATTCAGCTGTTCCGTCCTTCGGAAGGGACGTTAAGCCGTTGGCCCCCCTGGTGTTCTTCGTAAGAGTAGGCACCGGGTTTCCCTCCTTCCTTCCCCGAATATTCATTGCACTACCTCTGAGATACCCGTTTGTGCTGTAAGAGAGGCGAATTGACTGGGCACGCAAACAACAAACAAACCTTATATAGTGCATATAGTCGTCCATCCTGCATTTATACGCTCTTTAGACTTATTCACAGCTTGTATTGATTCGATCTCAACTCGGATCATCTTAAAAATTTGAAAACATCCTTTCTCTTCCATTAATATTTAAAATCCTGATTTAATTTTCCTTTTGTGAAAGTGATTTTTTTGTTGTGAATCCTCCCAACAATAAATGTTATATAGTGATTCATTCTCTCAGTGAGAGACTCAAAACTAAGTTTTCCCTCGGTTTTTTATAGTCGTTTTTGTTGTTTCAGTTGCCACTTTGCCGTATCGCGCCCCTAATTTTTCTCTAAGACTTTAATTTCAATAATAATCGCTATTTGATGCAACTTTTTAAGCAATAAGAACTTTGCTATGCTCAGTCACACTATCCCTCGTATATTGACTATCAACACATGTTTTTGTATATGTTAGTTAGTATAGTTACCACTATAGATTTAGATTTAAGAAATTCCACAAACCGCATAGGTTTTAAACAAAATTTAAATATTATCAATATACCCCATGAAATGAGCACTATCCGACCGGCTGAGAACGTGGGTGTTACCACGAGGGACAGCCGACATTTCTAGTAAACATTTACCAAACCATATATATATTCCGATGAACTTTTATCTTACTATTACCTGATCTGATATTTATTACGTTGAAAGACAAAGCTACAAAGCTAAAATGTCATTTGCCTCTTGGGTATTCGGTGTCGGGTCTTCCATTTGTCAGAATGAAATAAATCCCTTTCACTTCAGCATTGTTTTATTTCCAATCATTCACACTGGACATCTGAACCAGCCGCCGTGAGTCGCATTCAGACTTAACTAATGCCCCTGAGGCAAATCAAAAGTGATACTTGCTTTATTTCTCTCCGTCGAAAGAGATGGTTTTCCATTGAAATACTGGTTAAACACTCCTTTGAAATATAATAAAATAACTCATCAATTTGTCTTGTATATGGAACGTTTCGCATTTGAAATTTATATGCCATTTCAATATTAATTTTGGGTGTTTCTTTCACGTATGATGCAACAATTTCTCGGTAAAATCTCTGTTCTTATTTCATCTTTAAATCAATTTTGTAGAATGTGTGTGAGTGACATGCTGATGTGTTACACCGAAAAGTGAAAGTGATATGTTGCCGTTACATGAATTCTGTTCGCGACTGCCCCCGTGGTGAATCGTCTATGTAACCTTCTCCCCTATTATCTCTGTCCATCCATAGTTAATGGTAATCATCAATGAGAAACATTGTTAGGTGATGTTGAATAGTATATCAAACCTGTGTATAATGTGCATATTTCTTTCGGTAACATTTTAAACGATTAATTTCGCTCTCAGTTTTAACCTTCCGCCTTAATTTATTTCTTTATTATTTAGTTTAACAAATTACTATCACATTTTTACGCCTTAGAAATAACTATACAAAAATGAGTGTTAATTCTTATATTTGTTGATGTCATATGGCATTGCTAGGTGCCTCTCAGGCAAGACTCATTTTAAAACAACATACATATCTAACTATTTTTTTGTAAATGGCCATGTGTGACAATTAAAATTTAGGAAATAAGTAAAACCAAAACAACATAATATTTAGGCTAAAATTATTTAATTCTATTTTTATTTTTGACCATGATAATTCTTAAAACATGGCGCGCCTAATCCTACTTTACATTTGATGTGCTCAGTCCACCCTTGCGTGGAACGGCTATCTGCGACGCACTAGTGTATGCTCATATTTTCTGTTGGTTTTAATTATCATTACATCCTGTCATAACGTTGGTATGTCCTGAAAAACTCTATTACCATTTATATTAGCCCAGGATTTGATTAACCGCTCTGGATATCTTCGCAGTATTTTTAAAGACACGTTTGGACAGTCTCACGTCCATATTCTCTGTTTTATGTTGATCACCATGTTCCTCATAAAATGCATTAACAAATTTTGTTATGTACATATGCGTCTAATAACTAGATGAAAGTCGGCCATCAAGATTCCTTTCCACGTACATGAATACGGTATATCATAATATTCTTGTTCTTATTCATGTCGCCGAAATGAAACACGTGGCTACATACTTAACCGCGCGGACTGGCGATTATTTTATCGCGGCGATTTAAAAGTCGCAGCACGTCCTATTTTGAGCGCGACACGATTGTCGCTCGGCGACAATTTCAAAAATTAAACACCGCTATCAAACGTATGCGCGCGCACTGGCGGCTGTCGGTCCTTCACTCCAAAAGATCAACAGTACTTGCCCGTGGAAGCTAGTGGTCAGTCATGGCTTCGAGGGAAAGTTTTGATTGTGAATAAAATATACAAAGAGCTGCACCAAGAATATTCAATAGTTGATCAAATGTTGCGGTAGTCATTCGGAAATCAAATGTATATAGCTGCTTCTTACTTATGATACAATTGGAGGATACTAATGTTTAGGCACTTTCAGATGAGCTGGGGACTTGAAATTTGGTACGATTATAGGATTTTGGTCACAACCGAACAGAAAATACGAAATTGGGAAAATTCATATTTTAAGGGGCTGTTTTTGCCCCATTTTTGCCCCATAAGAAAAGCACGTAAATCGATGCAGTGGTTTATAAAATTCGTAAATGTTTAAATTATCATTTAAGGTTTATGTATTCCTGAGTATGCTATGAAGCTGAAGTTTTTTGTAAAGGTAGAATTCGTAAAATAACCGAATAGGGATTAGAGAAATTCTGATCTATTACTGATTTGTCTAATTAAATCTTTTTAAAGTTTAAACAAATAGATAAATGTTTGGTACTAGGGGACGAACTAGGGAGCTGAAATTTGTCAGTCATTTATCACTCAGTGTATAAGCAAATATTAACATTTTAAAATCTTCATTAATTTGTTATTGCTATCTTTAAAAAAATTTAATTTAAACACTTGGATAAATATTATTCCACTTCTACATGTGCTACAACATTAAAATTTGCCATAAATGTGCGGCATTAGTACTAAAAATGAAAAAAGTGTAATATTCTTAAAATTACAAATTTTAGGTATTGTTTTTGTCCAGTTTTATTCCATAAGGAAAGAACGAAAATCGGGGCAGAGGTGCGAACTTTTATTTTTTAAATACTTCTAAATCTTACTGTGTTACCTTCGATATGGACTGAAATGCTTGCAGAATGCAAGCACCTTTTACTAATAATTAAAAAAACATTTTTGGATAGCTCCTCAAGTCTTCGTAGAGGGAGTAGAATTGACCGTTTAGTAATCTTTGATTGAGTATTGGATGAAACCAAAACTTATCTTTTTCGTTTTTTTTTCGATTTCTGAAGAGCAAAGCACTGACAACTGCTGTCTCTTCGAAGTCCATAGTGGAACTGATATCACTGCGTAGAAGCGATAGTCGCTCTCGTGCGCGGGCTCATGCAAATAATCGGTTTACTTAGCCGAGGCGACTTGTCGCGGCGAGTTAAAAGTCGCCCGTGCGCGGCTAGCCTATACCATGCAGAAATTGATTACAGGCCGCAATCACAGCTACGTGGGCATCAGGAATCCATTACTTATCTGAAGAAAAGTAGCATCGAAGTTATTTTAGAAATTTCACTCAATGGCTCGAGGACCTTATCGTTACGGCTGAGTTTTCAACCCAATGTATAGTTGTAATGTTTTCCTTTCTCTCAACCTGTAACTCGTACGTCATCCGTTTATTCTTCTTCTTCACATCTTTTCAAGTTGCAATGGAACAATCTTTTGACGTTTTTTCTCTTATCGCATCCACTTCATGGTATCCACGACACCTCAAATGGTTTACAAGCCGAAAGTTCGTAAACAAATTGTAAAAATGAAATCAAATTTCATATCGTAACTTAGTTTCATTTAATTATATATCACATAACATATATTTATTCACAATCAAAAGACCACGGAAATTTTTAAGGAAGTATAAAACATTTTAAAAATAAATTTGCGGATTCATTGAAAAAATGCTATTTGGATTATAGGCTACGTAAGCACCTAGCGATGTCAAATTCTACCACTTGGATTTTACCCAGAATAAAATATATACAATATAGAGTTATCACAAAGATTCATTCTTAGACTCGAGTGGAAATATTCAGGAGTAATACTTTGAAACCAAACTTACAAAAAATATAAAAGTTAATTAACTAGAGCCAATTCACTTAGAGCGCTTCAGAAGTTTCATAAATACCCGCATAACTGTTCGAAACGAAGTGATAGAGAACGGGATCTCCAATAAGTTAATTATCTTGACTCCCCAGCAGGGATAAAAAGTGATGCCAATGTATTCAGGTATACTATATAGTCGCTTAAACAATCGCTTGCACACCGATGCAATATGGCGTCGTTAGTCGTTCGAAGGTTAAAGTACATATTTATTAAATCCTCCACGATTGTCATTAAAATGTCCATAATTAGAGAACTCTTGGTAGTAGGGACACGGCAGCCCTATGAGGGATGATGCCGTGACACGTGACTGTTGATGGCAACAAATACAACACTTTATTCTGAACCTCGTTTATGTATTGTCTTAATAGCGCCGGACAAGAAGGATGAAAAGATTCTTTTCACGTTGAGTAATGTATTATAACATTTTCGCCACTCTTTTAATGTACCAACTTGTAATACTTTTCTTAAATCAATAACATATGCACATATACAGAATGTCATGTCTTATTATTTAAACTTTAATATTTTACTTATTTCTACATAGCTAAAAATCAATTTGACGGATTCGTTTCCTAGGGTTAAATGATTTTGTTTTGGATAAACTGTTAACTTATTATGAATTTGTGAAAAAAAGTGTTGAAGATTGTTATATATTGTAATTATGTCACATAATAGCCAATCGGATGATACGGCATGTGCCATATGTTAATGGTATATAATTTTTGTTATTTATGCTTGGTGACTTTTCAATATTTTTACCTCGTCCGAGATTAAAACTACAGAATAATTTATTTCAAAGTATATAAGGCATTTATGCTTTATATTAGTTTTTAGAAGAAAACGATTTAGAGTTTTGGACATTTTTTCATAACTTGATGTTACAATTTTCCTACCTTACATGGAATCAAAACTGAAATATTCTTCACGCCTCTGGGATTATTACACTCACAACGCGTGAAAGATATACCACACAGACACAGTCTAGCGTCTAATTTTCATAATTTCTAATAATCATATTTTCGGAAAATTTCGTTTCAAATTGCTTGTCTTTTGTTCCGTACTTTTTCATCATATCCCCGTAAACGTGTGAACGAACTCATCTCTTTTCATCTTCTTGAAAATAGCCGTGTGTGGCGCCACCTCACCTCTTTGTCGCTTTAATTTCATTTGAAAATCCAAGGTGCGCGCTGCTTTCGGGCGCCATTCTTCCAGAAAGGAGAAATAAATTCAACAATTCACACTTAAATGAATGGAAAGTCTAAACTTATGAGTGGCGTCGCGTGAGTCATCGAGTTGCTTTGCCGAAGCCTGTTAATATTTTTCCCCGTAGCCTGTCGCGTCGAAGCTAAGCCGTAGAGTTTCTTGATCAAATTCCCCTCCAAAAAGAGGAGAAAGAGGCCTTCAAAGCTGACAGTTTGTTCTCCCTCTCAGATCCCTCAAATATTTTAAGCTCTGGCTAGCAGTAAATTAAAGCCATCCATCTTGACGGTGACTTCCATGTAGTTGTTTTTTTTTGTGGAGAGAAATGCTTCCCTTTTCAGAAGAAAGGAGAGGCATTTTGTTCTTGAGGTACAGCTTTTGTTACCGATTATAGGTTTTGGGGTGTGCGTGTTAGAGAGGGAAGGATGGGGTGGGGGGCTTATCCGGAGACGTGTGTCACCTACGGGCCTAAGCTTCTGGGTGTTGGGAGAGTCTGTGACGGGTAGAAAGAGGAAGGCGATGAGAGAGAGAGACGGGAGAATGGAGAGAAAATGGAAAATTACTGTTGGAAGTCGGAAGAGAGTTATGTAAAGAGAATGGGGAATTGAGAAGGAATGCCATAAAGAAGAGGAGATGGAGGTATTGAGTGAAAACAAAGGGAAAGGAAGAGAAAGAAAGACGGTGAAGAGGAAAAGAGAGATGTACGATTAAATTTACTTATATTCCATGCAGCCCGCCGTAGCGGGCGACAGAGCGTTTTATGCGAGAGACCTGCGCTATTTATCAGCTACATACAATTAGGCATAAGGAGTCCTGTGTTTAATTTTATTATCTCAGCACGATAGAAAAATGAGTAATAACTTTCTTTCCTCTTTTATTATCTAATCAAATTTGCTCTCATATTATAAGCAACGAATGCTTAGTAGTTCTAACTGAATAGTAAATCACAGCCAAAGAAATTATACAAAATCTTCATTTTATAATATTAAAAAAGATGAAAGGAATGGAAGAGTGATGTGAATTAGTTATGGGTTGACGGATTGGTGGATAGGGAGAAGGATAGAGAATGGGGGGAGAGAGAGGTAGGAATAGATAAGAGAGCGATTTATAAGGAACAGATAGAGAGATGGGGATAGAGGGGAGACATAGGGGAAGAGGCAAAGTTGAGGTGCTGAAGGGGAGGCGTAGAGGCAGAGGCGTAGTGGGAAATGCACGAAGGTAGAGGCACGGAGGGGGAGGAACAGAGGGAGAGGAGCAGAGGGGGAGAAATAGAGGGAGAGGAACAGTGGGGGAGGAACAGAGGGAGAGGAACAGAGGGAGAGGCACAGAGGGAGAGGCATAGAAGGAGAGGCACAGAGTGGGAGGGACAGAGAGGTAGGCATGGAGAGCAATGGATGGAGAGGGGTTAGTAACATATAGGGTATGTAGAGAAGAGGAGGGAAATAATGGTCTGTAGAAAACTAGCGAGGGAAAAAAGAAATGACAAGGGGGAAGAAAAGTAGCGAGAGAGGGTTAAAAGGAGAAGGCGGAAGAGGGTAGGCAAGAAGAATGGAAGGGTTTTATATATAGAGAGAGAGGAGGGATAAAGAGAGCAAAATGGAGCGAGGGAGGGATGTGGAGGAGAGAGCAAGAAGGATGTTTGCCGTTGCAAAGTAAGGCGGGCAGAGAGGGTTGCTTCTTTTCATTGCGCGTGGTGACATTGTTCCCTGGAGATGGAGGGGATGTCCTCACCCACGCAAATCCCTCCAGCAGACCCCATCCACTCATCCACCCGCCACCAGCACCCTCGTATAATTCCTTGTCCATTCAGGGAGTCTCCTCTCGCATCCCCTTCCGACCTTTATTCTTTTTCCTACATCCCTCTCGCGTCTCCCTCTCCTTATCTTCCCTACCTAAGGAACCACTCGTGTCGTCTATTTTCCTTCCATAGCCACTCCACCCTAGCCACCTTTTATTCTTATACCTTGGAAGGTTTTCACGAGGTCATGGAACCAACTCGGCAAACACAAGTAATTACTCTTCGTTTAATTCGATATTTTGAGGAATTTTTTTATCGAGAAATGTATCGGTGTTTGAAAAAAGTGTACGGTCTTTGTACCGGGTATATTTTTCCCTTTGTGGTTTAATACGGGAGATTGTTGGGGAAATTTTTTCCACATTAATCTATTTGGAATTTTCCCACTGATATTAAATTTATTTTTTAGTTCGGGAAAATTCCGTTTTTGTGAATCGACAAAAAATATTCTCTAATAGTACGTTTTTTTGAGTTTGTGGAAGATAAATTAACAGAGGTACTTTTCACAAATATTGAAAAAATATAATTGTCGTTCTTGTTCGAATTAATGTAATCGTTGCATCTTAAATACGTTCAGTCCGTATCGTTCAGTGCGATAATTTTGGCAGACGGTTAGCTCCGCTTCCATTCCGATTTCTCGTAATGCAGTTTCACGTTATAATTGAGATTTCGAGCAATCCCTAGTAATATCGAGATGTCGTTTTGTTGGATGCCTGCGACAGATATGATTTCTTTGACGCTTGCAATCGCACGTATCCAACAGTAGTTATGGAAATGAACCCGTCTCCAGGCGATATCCTTTTCTTTCGAAATTCACCGAAGGATCACAAGGATTAACGTCACTTGCCAAGTGCAGAGAGAAGTAATTGGATAATGTTGACAACAGGGCGGTTATGGTTTCAAATGTTAAAGCGAAAAGAGTTGAACCAAAGACGTATGTGATAGAGTAGTACGCCACTCTTGGCGAAATTCGTCGGATTTCTTATTTTTTCAAAACTTAGTGTGATGATATTTATGCCAACATCGTCGTGTTACTCTGGTAATACATGGCAATATTTCTCGCGCAATATGCGTATCCCCTGATGCGCCCGATAGTTCTTGTAGATTAACATTTATTGGGTAAGATTTATCTCACTTTTTTTAAACTCTCAATGACTTTGTAATTTATTCTCGTAGCGCTTTATATACTTGGCTATGGCTACCGCTTTTATGTAAATGATTATTACAGCTCCTCCTAGCTTGTGTCCTCAGTCGGAAACTCATTATTGTTTGTTCTATTTTATTTTGAATATTGAATTGAAGTAAATAAATGATTATTTAGATGATAGAGGTGATGTTTTTTAATTTATTTAGGTCAGAATTATGAAGTGTCTTCATAAATCTGAACCTGTTTTAACGCAACATATGGACGTATGCCGTCCTTGAAGAGAACTCACACTGGATGCTTTGGCTGATTATTATAAAGTAGTATGGAACTGTCCGTCAAAATGGCGGGTAGGCATGACTAATGTAGGCGCGTTGCACTAAGGCGGCCGGCCGGCCAAATCGGCGAGAGTAGCGCTGATGCGCGGTAGCGCTGTTCGCGTGACCTATTCGTGCATAAGAGCCTCCTGGACACGGATTTCGGCCATTTTCAGACCTCGTGTGCATCTCATCACAGATTTTACTGAATTGTGCAATTCGCGCCATGAATAGGCGTCGAATGACGCCTGAACCGACCCTATCCGTTGAGAACCCTATAAGGAGTTTTGCGGACAACGATCGCATGCCGACGTTTAAATATATAGATATTAAATTGACGCATTTTTATTTCAATATCTTTAACTTCGAATAAAGAAAATAAATTTATAAAGGCATTCAGGTAATATGAAGTAGAGTTTTGTTGAGCGTAAATAAAGCTTAATTGAATTGACCCGTATAGTCAAATCGTGATGAAGCACGTTGTTTATGAAATCATTTGCTTGGTAGAACACATGATATGAAATAAAAACTTATTTATTTACTGTTTGAGTCACCCTTGCAGAATTAGTCACTGAAAATAATAGAAGTCTTCCAAATTGTTGACCGTTAGGTTTATATATTGACATCTCTTGTTTTGAATTGAAATATCGTGATTTTTGTAGAGATTTAGATGTTAATTAGAAATAATAATAGTCACAGGTAACACTAAATTGGTATTTTGAGCTCAAAGTTAGTTTTTTGAGAAAAATAAATTACCACCCCCCTCAATCCATTTACTCTCATTCCACGAAATACCGCTGCATCACTATACTAGACAATTGCCAGAATTAATGGAATATAAACTATATCTCTATAATATATATTTTTGATATAATTAAGTATTTTTTCTTAGAATTGTGTACTTTACATAAAAATATTCTTAAAACTAACCATCATCTGAAGAGCGAGTATTACATTTTGTATGATTTAATAACATGTATTTTAACCCTAATCGTATAGAGAACCTTTTTCTCAATTAGAAGACAAGTTTGGGATGGTAAATATATAACGTGAGAAATACGCAAGTATCTTTCAATTCCTTGGAAATAAATTTACTAACGTACATTTGTGTAATTTCGCACCTAATATATTGTGGTGATTTCGTAGTAGGAGGAATTTGAGTATGACTTGTTTTGATTATATAGAATCGGAAACTCGTGAATCCCATGGTTGCTTCTGTTGCCCCTTGTTTCAACAATGAGCCAAAAAAAAAACTGCTGCATTTTCTTCATTATATTCTCTTCAAATTTTTATATTTGCGTAAAAGATGTTTGGATATTAACTTCCTTTCAGTTTTTGTTGGAATCTGTTTGACTAATTGAAAAAAGGTATGTATGAAAATCAGAATGAAGTATATATGCTACTTTGTTAATAACTATAACATTAAAGACTGCTCATATATTGAGCCATCAGGATTGAAGCCACCCAGAATATTAAATTCATGGTAATTACTGCTTTGTCTGTCACATTTTCTTCCTATTAATTTATCACCCAGATGTTGGCTAGGTACCGAGTGGGAGTTAGTGTCAATTTATAAAATAAATATTTTCCACCTTTCTTTCGCTCTTTTCCTCATTTCCATTCCTCCAAACCATCCCTCTTCACTCACACTATCCCCTCTCCGACTATCCCTCGCCTCATCTTTCTTAGCATTCGCTCTCCCTCTTTCTCTACTTTCTCTCCGTTATCCAACCGAACTCCAGGGGTATTTACCGTGCCTTTCCGTTCTCTTTTCTTCCACTCTTCAATTCCGAATTGTATTATTCCCCATCCCCAATAGAATGCATTTGACACGATCATCGTCATTTTGTTTCGGGCCGCTATCGGATTGATTTCAATTTTGATCGCCGTTTTTAAAATTCGATTTGTATCAACAAACCCGCGAGAGTGACGCTTTAAATGTTTTATAAGTCTCGTGGATAAAACATTCATCGGTAAATGATAGGAGTTGAAATAAATTTTTTAATGTTAAAACGTTTTCTCGTAAAAAGTAAATGTTAAATTAGTTGTATACGACGGCGCATTTAATGTTTCAAATATAATTACTGCGAATATGACCCAGTTTTCCCGTGATGCTCTATAATTTAGTTCGTAATTTAATTGAAGCATTATAAATAAACGATGAAAATTGATTTTTGGCAGTTGTTTTGACGCGGATCCGATGGTTTCACCTCTATCTTTGTTTTCCCTCCAGAATCGGGGGCCATTATTTCTTTTTGATATCTTTTAGGTACCCACAATAATCGTGATAATAATCTTATTGATCTAGAGATCAAAATATTACAATGATATTGGGCAAGTCGATTAAATTAAGTATAAGAATAAAATATAACGTGCAGTTAGCATGACAATCAAACGTCATTTAGATATTCATTAATAGAGTAATAAAGTTTACTCTGTAAGAACATCTTTAATTTACATTTACTTAACTTCAGAATACCATCTAGAAGAACCCGCCTTTCTGTTCCCTTTTCTGTAAAAAACTCCGCGTCTGTCTCTCATAAAACGTTCCCTTTTCTTCCGTTTCCCACTTTTGCTAAACTCTCTTTCTACCTACAACAGTATTAGCTCCTTTCATATGCCTCTCAAAACTGTTCTCAACGTTACTTCAAGTTCCCAATTAAGGTAGTATCTACCTATTCACTATTTCCCATAAACTTACCTCTTGTTCAGTTTATTAGCATTTCTTTCGCCTTGTTTTTATTATTTCACGGTTGTTTTTGTCTTTTAGTTTAATTATATTGTTGTATTTTGTTAATATTCTTATTGTCTGTTATTTTATTTATTCGATGTTAATAGATCAGCTGAAATTGTCCTCGGGCTGTCTGCCGATTGCTTATTAATACATAAATAAATCAAGTGCAGAGATACACTTGTAAGTTTTCTGATAATTCAGTTTGTTATCTAAACGTAGACGCATAGGTTTGGGACCCATAGCAGCAGCTATTGGGTGAACAAAAAGTATACGGAGATCATCACATTGTCTTGTACAATAACTATGAACGTTTGATTTTTTGTAATAACTTAAATTTCCATTTACATGAACCAACAGTGGTAGTATATTCAGCTTTTGGAAGCTTCGTCACGTATATTAGAAATCAGGTGAATAGCCCTTTTTGAATTCTTAATGTAAGAACAGCATGTGAAGAAGAACCCCAAAAAAGAATACTGTACATTAAATGCGAGTAAAACTCACTATAATGTAAAAATAAGAACATAGATGGACTCCGTAGATATAATCCACCATATAAGATAACAGACAGAGCTGAGTTTGTCAGCTAGGTTTTGTGAGATTCCCAAAAAATATGAGAGTCGATACAGAGTCCCAAGAATTTTATAATTTTCACCTGCGAAATAGGTTTAACATTAACGTCAAAAGAAAAGGTTTTAAAGGTTTATTTCTTATTTTCAAGGTAGATCAGCTGTGATTTGTCAACATTCAACTTGAAAAAGTTATTTTGGCACCAATTGTGCAAAAGCGGAGTTACTGACTTGCTATTATTTACCAAAATATTAATGCCAGATGTGAGAATAACATTTGTGTCATCAGCATAAAGTAATGGATTGACACCCATTATTGTTTTAAAACTATCAGGGAGGTTATTAACGTATAACAAAAACCGCATGGCTTAAAACGGAGCCCTGAGGTACGCCTTAAGTTACAATTTTTCCAGGATAAACATATATAGTAGCATTATTTGTAATTATAACAAGCTGCAGTCTGTCGTGTAAATACAACTTGATCCATTTGTTAGATATATCCCTAAATCTAAGCTTATTAAGCTTTTTCAGAAGCAACTGGTAGTCAACATTGTTAAAAGCCTTGGAGAAATTGAAAAAATTGCAGTAGCTTCCAATTTATTATCCAAAGCAGTTAATATGTGGGTAATTACCTGATGGGTAGCAGTAACAAATAATTATTATTACTTAACTGCCTGAAATGTGATCATCAATACATGCTTACGCAACCACAGCGACGAAAGATAATTTCTATTGAAGCATTATTTAAACACTTATGGATTCATATAATACGTAATTCATATTCCTTCGCATTCGCGTCTTAGATACACAACTCTTTAACCATTTATATTTGCCTATCATTTAAGGTGGTGTTTTTTTTTAATACAGTTATCACCGACAGTAATTAAGGCTTGGATCTATCTACGCCCAAATATACCTCTCGCAAAATCGCTATAATAACAGCAAAAACCGAGTTGGTTGGAGTTATCAATTCAAACCCCCCTTTCTCTTTCTGTCGCCGCTATATATACGCGATTAATGATTTTTAATCGCTATTTCCCTTCACACATCTCCTCCCCCTCAAATTAGTTCGGCTATCAATTTCGAACAGCCCCCAGTCAACGCTCAAATGTTTTATAGAATCGCTTAATGGATCCGGAGACTTGACGAGCTAATGCGATGAAAAGCATCCATGTATTATTCCCTACTATTCGTGCGGTTAATACAGGATGTATCTAGCTGTCCCCTCTATCCTTTAGTGCCTCATTTTTACCTGCCGTAACTTTTCTCTACTTTGTTTTTATCTATTACGGAAGCTTTGGATTTAATGGGTTTGCATGTTGGCGTTACGATACGAAAGGTGCGGGGTAACTCGACCATTTTTTTCTACCACCAGGAATCAGTATTGGGAGGGTCGTGAAAGTTACGTCAAAACCTTTCGGGAGATATGATCTGGGAGGTGGCGTAATGACTCATCCGCCGTTCGTCGAGAGGGTTTTCCATATTTGCCTCCGTTTTTGCTCCGTCGCTTGCGAATCGTGAGTGATTCACCGCGATGAGTGATTCGCTCGGGGAAATTTAATGCGAACCCCGTGGAGGGGGGCCTGAGAGGGGAAGGGTGGTAAGGAGGGCTGGATTACAGTTTTACTCACCCGCAAATCGCCGTTTATTTTTCGACAACTTCGCTAATTGAATGTATAATGCTGTAAATATTCATAAACCGTGTACCTTTGACACCGGGGCTGTTCGCCCTATAATTACGTTTTGTGGAGTTTCGCAGATTTTCGCAAACCGTTGATAAAATTAAGAACACACGCAAGTACCTTTATTATATATTGACCATTAATATATCATTGGATCTTTATTTCAGAAATATTTCCTCTTACATTCATTGAAATTGCAATAAATTTATACTATTCGTCCGTTGTAAACGTCCAAAAATGATTAACGAGCTTGTTAAGCACGTTATTTCCCATTTGTTGTAACTAACAAATACGAAATGGGATAAAATATTTGTATTATACTTAGGTTAATAAATTTATTGCACAGAAAGTACTCGCAGACTGTTTTACGTGGAGATAATGGGAAGCTGTTTCTCATTACAGTTTACGATGAAATTCCTAAGTTTTCAAGTTTTTATCTCAATTAATAACTGGTTTGTTAAAGATAAATATTGATATTCAAGAGAATGGACTTGTTGATAATTGATATGACGGGTGATATAATCATTCATTTTTATATATCAGTCATATTTAAAAAGAAATGAGAAAAAACGCATCGACGTAAGAATCATTTCCTGTTCAACAGCTATTTTTCTTAAATACAAAAACATAAGCCTCTCTAAAGAGATAAATATTTTTAATTTAAATAATGAGTAAATAATGTATATTATTATCCTGCGCTAACGGAATACATAATTATCCATTGATTTGCGCCAACTTAAAAACGAAAGTCGCTTGAAATCTATGGTTCTTGGTTACGGCTTTATCGTGTATCACCAATCAAATACCTTAATGCTCAGTTATTTATCACGAGTTACCGCAACCGCCAACCTGAATTTATAATTGCATTGCTGTTATTCGTCTCCCTTATGCCGTTCCCAATCGCGAGTTTAATTGATCAATTCCATTTTCTCTTCTCTCTAACGCACACCATCGAAATGTGCAATGCATTGTTTTGTCATTCTGCTACACCTTCGGAAGTTTTATTCTAGGTTTTTTTCCGCGTCGCTTAATAATTAAACTAAATTGTTCTAGTGTAAATTATTGGAAATTGTTATATAAAACAGCTTGGCTCTTTTCCAATTAACTCGTATTTGTTTTAAATTATAACTAAATGTTTTCTATGGCTTTCTGAGGAGTAGTTGCTTTTCATGCTCGTTTGCGAAATTCATAAAATGTTTACAAATCAAAAGATAATTGGGTTTGTATAGCTGCCTTTTACAGTTTCATAATTTCGTCAAGAAATTTGTTTGATTTTTTTGCAACTTTTCGACTATTTTCGCATAAATTATTTAAAAACTGCTTTTTATAATTCGTTCTAAATATTGAGTCGGGATTGCTTTTGGTTTTTTGTTATTTTTCGATCATATTATGTGGAAATTATCATAACACGTCAGTGTTTTCCATGTTAAACCAGTTATATTCGCTATGAAAATGATTTTGATAAAATACGAATGAAATTAGCAATATAACAAACTATCAGCGTTTATAACCAATTCAAGCTATACCGCATCGTTTAATTCCATTTTGCCCCCTATAGACTTCGGCTCAGTTACCATGTGCCATATATTAACCCAGTACAATTTTTAGTATCATATTTCACATTTGATATCATGTTCTGCCATTGAGTAATGATGATGTAATAAATACAAAATTATTCGAAAATTTCCAAAATGTTATTGGATATTAGGAGGGAGTCAGTTTTTTTTCGTGGTTAGATACATAGACTAATTTAATTTATATCCGACGTTGAACACTTTCATTGAATATTAAATCATTCGCTCTGCTGGGAAATAGAACAGAATCAATAATATCTATTAAATAGCTAGAGAATGGTTATCTTGAAATAGTTGTGAACGCCGATGAAAACAACAACTCCTTTATTTCAGTCTTTAAAATGCGCTTATGTAATCTGTTTTTCTCTGTTTGTAATCGTACATAAATTTCGTTCTTAGATATTTTCCAAACTTTTTCGATAATTAGGCCATGGAAAATCATTATTTTTCGCTTGCTAGAACTTGGGTATTTTTCTGCCGGGGGCCCTTTTTAATAGAGAATTTAAAAGTTTGAAATGACATTTTTACGGAACTGTTAATATTTGAGGGCTCAATTTTTACGGGGTATCTTTTACAATCTGATGCTCTCCTTGCACTTGCCTACCCCAAAATAGAGACGGAAAAATATTAATTTTGTTGGTGACATTACTAAAAAATATTTATATTCCATGTTTGGAATATTATTTTTTCTACGCTGAAAAAATAGAAGTTATAACTCATCGCCGACGTAACTCCAGTTTTTGTTTATTTTAATGATCTCATCTGGATTATTATTGTAATATTTTTGTCTTCTTTTCTCTAAATAATACTGA
Organism: Tanypteryx hageni; assembly: GCA_028673005.1. Lineage (NCBI taxonomy): Eukaryota > Metazoa > Arthropoda > Insecta > Odonata > Petaluridae > Tanypteryx > Tanypteryx hageni. The sequence goes on from CM054120.1 coordinate 111,645,653, forward strand.
GAAGGGTAGATAAAACATTACCCGCCAACCTTCATTGCAGCAGCAAATAATTTCCTTCATTTCAGTCTTCACACCATCATTTCTTTTATGAATTCATATCTCGATTCCAGCAGCAGCCGTAAAACTGCCATCTTATTTCGTTTGAGTAAACGCCCTGCGACTCATTCTAGCCTTCGCCTCTCTCCTGCATCTCTCCTAATTTCTGCCATTCCCTCTCCGCCCATGTCACTCCCCATCTCTCCTCTTCCTATTTATCCCTCTCCTATCTCTCTCTTACTCTTTCTTCTCTCCATATACTCCTATGCGTCAATCCCTTTTCATGCCGTTCTCCATCTCACTCTTCATTTCCCACTCTCCATCTCTTCTCACCTCTCTCTCTTCATCGCTATCTACGGCCTTTCTCCAAAACCCATTCTCCCCACCCTGTATTTCGTTCCCTCCCCGCCCGAACCCTTATTCCATTCCGCCTTTTTTATTGAATTTTGTGCATGACAAAGGGTTAGACGGAGGAAGAGGCTCTCTAGTCTCTATCTCAACATGAAAAAGAGCGTTATCTATCCATTTATTTTCCCTTTCTTTTCTCTTTCCCTCTCCCACAGTTCCCTATCTTCCGCGTTCTCCCTCCCTTTTCTGTTGCTTTCGCTCCATAACTCTCCCTTCTCACTTACATTCTCTCTAATTCCCCATCTCACTTCCTCCTTCCGTTTCCTCCCTCGTCTCTCTTACTCTCTCTTTGCCTCTCTCCGTTGTCCACTCTGTTTATCTATCTCTCTCTCCTTTCCTCTCTTTCTCTCTCCTTTCTTTTCCCCATCATCGCTACTTTCTTTACCTCCCTCCCCTCTTCACTCCCTCCCTTTTTACCCCCTCCCCTCTTCACTCCATCCCCTTTTTACCCCATCCCCTCATCACTCCCTCCCCTCTTTGCCCCCTCCCCCTTTTCTCCGTCCACACTATTTGTTCTTTCCGCTGCCAAACTCGATTACCCCTCCGTTCTTCCCCTTGGCCGCAGGGGGATCTCTTGAAGCAAGGATGAAGTTTTTCCTTCTTCAGAGCGAGGAATGATTATGTAAATTGGATTGCGGTGCAGGGTGAGTGTACGATGGTTCTGGGATGTATCGGCCATCTCTCAGCGCTTTCTTCGTCCCAAGTTGCCCATGAGCAGCTGCCGTCTCCAGACTACAGACGGTTCCGTGTCTCGCCTATTACCTCTTATTCTTACGCTCGGTGGACTGCGTAAATCGTTACCCGATGGCAGGACACGCTGATGGTCGCTTTCATCGGCTTCTCTTCTTTTTAGTTTTTCGATATTGACGATGTATGAGCTCCTGGTACGATTCTTACGCGGCTCTTATCGAAGAATCGTTTTGACTCGTAGTTTTTTTTTCCTGATTTGCACCCGGCGAAACTTTTTTGCGAGTTTTTCATTCCTCTTTCCGGAGGCTGCAGGGCTAAAAATACACGAAAAAGTTTTATACGCGATTTCTACAGCTCTGGGGAAGATGTCGTTAATTTTATTTGATATGTAAATCGTGGGAGACTCGAGGATTTTTTTAATTCCACGAGTTTTCTTAGGTAACCCTTTGTAATATACGAATGCCGGCTTCTCTGAGTGTCTGAATCTTTTATAGCTTTTGAATGTTGGCTGGTTATAGCCCCAAATGCCGTTGCTTTATGCAATATTTCGTCCACATCTTCAATTGAAAAGGAAATTCTCGTAAATAATGCCACACTCCAAACATCTGTTTAAAGGTATTAATAGCTACTGAATCGTAATACAGATATTATTTCAAATAGGAAAATGATATTCTCAATATTTAGCGGAGGCGTCTCAATATCTTGAGCAAGCGCCAAAAATCAGTACTATACTAGGCAAACGTGCCATTATTTTTTCTTTCACATAAGTACTTATGATTAAGTACAGATAACTAGAACGGGTATATTTTTCTCCGAGAATTCTGATAATTAAAATGCTCTACTATTTTATAGCAGAGGAGTGTCTATCGAATTGACATGAAGTAATTCAATAAATATCAATGGTAACTGCTTAGGTGTTTGGAATTATATCGCGAGGAAGTCACAACGCTTACATGTTTTTAAAACGAGCTACCTTGGGCTGTAATTTCCCCGAAGGTAATTTCAAAAACTCCATTGAGGCATACCTTTGTCAATTGTATCGCAAAATCTGTGCCTTTAATTCGGAGAACTTGATTCGTTTGTCTTTAACGATAACAAAGTCTTTCCCAACGCTCTGGTTTTACTGATGAACACCAGCGTGAAATGAAGAAACCTAAATACACATCAGTGAATGAATTCAACTAATATAAACCAGGTAGTTTAGTTGATGACTTGAACAAGTGAACCTTGCTCTTAATGCCCTTAAATTGGCTGCAATCAACACTATATTTATTTAGCCTGATGATGATCATCGCTACCAAAATGCGTGTCGGTATATCAATTTCTCTCGCGTTGTTTTCCGAAGTATATTTTCATCTCCTTATAATAACACTGCGGGAAGCGCAATATATCCTAAAAATAATAAATTTTATTGGATCTGCCGCGAGAGGCTGAAATGTATTCGCGGTCGTCTGTAATCAATCATTGTGTGTTCGCAGCCGTACTATTCATACCGCCACGGGGAATAATTGAAAAGGTCATGACGAAGCGCAAAAAAGTGGAATGTACCTTTCGGGAAGAATTGATCCGTAATCTAACGTCAACACTGTTTTATCTTTACGGAACAAAACTGAAATAATATTTTTTATGGTCGATTGAATCTAGACAGTTTCTTAAAACTTTTATTTTGCTTCGTAGAACCTTTAAGTTTCATTAAAACCTTATAGTGTTAACTTATGGTATGATTGCTTCTATCTTTCATATTTTAAATATCTATGTGTATGTACGCGCTTTTCATTCTCATCGATTTATTTAAGTTTACTCTTAACGACTCATTTATAATATAATAATTATAATCGACTGTAGTCCATGTAGTGTACATTTATAATTGCCTTATGTTTTTGCTTAAATTTTAATGCAGTGTACAGGAATTGCGGAATGGCTGATGATAACGCCTGATAAATTTATACCAAACGTAGCATCAAGTAACGCATGCATTACGGGAGCAATTTGCAGACGTGCATACTCATTAACGGTGGAGTTGATTGAAAATTTTAGCATTCTGATTTGGTTGCCTCCCCCGCTGCACGAACTCTCCCCCTTTTTTCCTTTCAATTTTCCATCCAACCCAATTTCATAGAATTTAAATTTAATTGCTTCTACCGAATCCATTACCTTAAAATTGTTCGCTAGACCTCTGTTTGACCGATATCTTAAAATGGGTTTCAATTGAACCATGATCATCGAAACGTTTTTTTTCATCTGTGACCAATTATTTCATTGAAAATATTATTTCTGGTATGATTTCGGCGAAATAATTGGATTGTCTGTATTGGTAAAGGGTTATTTTAACTACTTCTGTAGCATTTTCTTTTTCGCCACAAAATGTTGCGGTATATATCTAAAATAATCTATCAAAATTTAATAAGAACGAGCATTCGAAATGCTTTTACATTCTTAAGATTTAGAGCATGAATTTAAATCGACGATCGGGCTTTTGTTTTAAGGTAGATTTCTTCCTTTTAAGACGCTGTGTAAAATATTAATATAAGATGTTAACTTTTGAGTTGTTTTCAAGTGAGAAATTTAAAAGTTAAATATGGTATGCCCTTCAGTTAATATTGCTTGCTTGTTAATATCATGAGACTGCTACAACTTTTTTCATTTATACTATTTGTTCCTACTTTAAAATTCATAATCTAAAACATTTTTCAAAGTCGGATGCCCGGAATTTTCATTCCAAGGCTTAACGAAAGAAGCAATCCTTTCTCGACTCTTTTCGAGACATTTTTTTCAACCGCACTCTTTAGAGGCGATTCTGCATGTATTGCGCATCTTTGAGCTCGTAAAACGTGTGCATCTCTTTTAGTTTAGTATTCACAGACGTACGCGCTTTAAGTGAAAACTACTTCCAATGTTTGCTCAAAAAGGACTAGATCTCCGGAAGTTTTTTCTTCCATGATCCCCAAAAACTTGTCTATGTACTTTTTGCATCCTCATAGAGAAATATTTGCTCCATAAATTAAAATCCGTTTCCCATGTACATAACACAGCATCAATTCACATTTTCAATGGTTAACTACCATCATGTGTTGCGTGTGCTGTACTCTGTCTATATGTCAGAGCGTTGCTTAAAAGAAAGAAAGAATAAAAGACATAACATGCCTGGAAAAGTCCGTTCGTTTTTCAAAATATATGTAATGGAAATTACTACTTGTTCCCTGAATACATCAGTTTCTTAAAGAAAATTCAGTAAAATTAGGTCTATCCCAAACACTAAATTTATCGTTTGGCCCACAATCTTTCCTATTTCTCTTTCAGCATAACCCCATTTGTCCCGCTCTTCTTTCTTACTAACTAGACTCGCAAGAATTCACCCACAACACTTTCACACATAAAAAGAGTAAATATCTACATAACTGTGCTGTTAACAGATTCAATGCTTTCGGTGCTGTTTTTCAACCCTAACAAAATAGCTGCTGAATTCTCCATCTTATCTAAGCCAGGCGAGAAAATGTTATGAATAAACAAACCAAGTTATATAACTCTCTTGGGAAGAAAAAATTTATTTTCCATAATACTATTATGGAAGACTGAAATTATATATAGGGATGACATTTTATATACACAGACATTCCATGCTGTTACCATGCTGTCACGGAAAATGTGTACATTTCCCGGTTAAGGTGCACATTTATCACCAAGTTCGGTAAATGTAAGTATAACATACTTTTACCGGTTGGATTGGGGAAATGTACATATTTACTTAGAGACACTGGTAAATGTGGATAAAAGTCGCAACACAAGCCACAACATGGCGGCGTCGCGAACATCTGTTGCAGTTTAGAAGTACGGTAAATGTGCGTTGTCCGGTAAATGTGTCAACTTCCTGGTAAATGTGCACAGCTAACTAAACGAAATTTGAACATGAAGGAAACTTTCCTCGGCCCCACCGGGTTGGGTAAGCTAGTTGAAGAGTTTTTGGTTCCTCCTCACGTTCACTGTGTCCCCCCTCAGGTTGGGTAGCGTTCGTCTTAATATATACCAATGAAGTCGCACCCTCGATGATTTTTGTTATAAATTAACGTAATTATTAAAGTGTAGCATTTCTCATTCTTACTTATTTCCACATTTACCAAGGCACATCGGTAAAAGTGCACATTTACCAGGAAATGTACGGATAATACGTATTTCTGGAAACTTAAACTTACATTTACTGAGCTTGGTGGTAAATGTGCACATTTACCGGAATATGCACACATTTCCCGACTACGTACCTTTACCATAACATATATATGTACTTGAGGAAAAGAAAAGGTAAAACAAGCTAAGGGTGGTAGGACTTTCTAAGGTGGAAGAGCCGCTGATGTTGTCGAAGGAACACAAATGAAGAGAAGTTAGGTGAAAAGCTTTTTCGATGGTCTTCTCTCCGTGGCTAAAGAATGGTCATATATATATATATATATATATATATATATATATATATATATATATATATATATATATATATATACCAGCTAAATCTCGCAGTATACCTATTTGGCATTGTTTTACAACCATTTTATGCGAATAAAATTTATTAAGTACGACAATCTTCATTTTAGGCGCTGCCCAGCTAACGGAGTACCCCTCGGACCAGACGGTGGCATACGGCAGTAACGTAGAACTCCTCTGTGTGGCTACCGGCAGTCCAGCGCCAGCCATCCACTGGCTTAGGGATAACGAACCAGTGAGTATTATTGTGTGTCCTCTTTAATCTAAATCAAATGATTCCGTTCCCTGTTTACCCCCTTCTTCAAAACGGTTGATTTTTTCTATTATTATTCGGGCGATTAAAGACAATATGAATGAAGATTTTAAGGATCTGACGTACTTTATTATTCCTTACGGAGTTATATGTGCCCCGGTGGAATATTTGCTTAGTGCCGAAGAATTAATTTTCGAAAACTTCTTCGAAAACGAATTTAAATCCTGTAAAAATAACTCTTTCTGGTTACGTTGGAAACTTGTGAATGTTTGCCGTTTATTCAGAGTTCGTCATTGTTTCCCATAACAGTTAGTTTTAGTCGTATACATTCGTTCTTCGACTCACCTGCGTACACATTCGATCGGTTATCACCTCTAATCTGTATTTAGACGAATGCCAACCATTTTTCAGTTTTGAGATAAGTAGGTTTGGAATTTTACATTCACATCCGTAACGTAACTTAAATCAGCTTTTATGCATACCTAACTTGATCAAGTTGTCCGGCTCGTTTTTCAGTCATAATTTTTTATTAATCTTTACTAAAATGTCAAAGTTCGGCTGATTATTGTTTGGTTGACATGCATAAATACGAACGTTTCCTTATATTATTCCTGGTCCGCTATTAAACTCTAACGGACGGAGGAATGAAACAGGAAAGCGGGAATGGATCACTCGGCTGGAAGAGGGCCATCATTCAAAGGTCTCTTTTCATTCATTTGAAAGGGACGGAAATCCTTCTGCCTCATTATTTGAGATGCTTTTCTCTCTTGCGGAAGTTAATTACATAGGATGGGTGGTTTGAAGAATGGCTTTAAACGTGACTGTTACAGATTCAGATCCTGTCTGTGCTATCTTTTCAGCCTTTGACTGTCCTGTCTCCACTGTCGTCTCGTGTTGGCGATGAGTTAACACAAGCGAGGCAGTTCGTCATTAGCGAGGGACGCTAAGCCGTTTGGCTCCCTGGGGTGTTTCGGAAGAGTAAAACTTTCGATACAAAGGGTTTCCATCGTCCCTTCAGTGGGAATGATATGTTAGTGAATAGGGTTCCCTTTCAACTGAGTGCCAAAGCAAAATGATATGAATAGAAAGTGTTTGATAAACATTTTCGAATAAAACTAATGATGAAAATAATTATGATAAGCCTTTTATGTCAATTATTCGATTTATATTAAAATATATGATAATTTTTCATATAATCCTGAGTTTGTATGGGTTACGTAAAAACTCTGCAAGGTATCCCTGTGGATAAACTTGTACCCTTGGATGATCTGATAAAATTAAGGAGGCACATTTCCTCGTTAATACGATGAGTAATTTTTTTAAAAGTGCTAAACGTAGGAAAATTGTAGAGTGATGTCTATTAATGGATTTCGGTTTGTGTTCATTCGGCCAATCGAGTTGATATGTTTGTGGCTGTTGCGTTCCGTAGCTTTGGTGTTCCGAAAACCTCCTGAACAAATCTGCGGAGTATTCTGAGGAAATAGAAATGTAATGCATTGTCCGGGAGTAAAGCAACCTGTTTATGACACTCTCTCGTTTAACCCACAACGTATATCCCCCATTTGCTACACCGCACACTACACAAAATTTCATCACTTTCGTCTTGAATGCATCGCAACAATTCTACGTAATAGTAAATCCTACTTTTCAATTAATTTGGATATTATAAATAATATATCATATCCATAAACTGCGTCCAGCGTAGAGCTATCGTACAATCGCCATTGTTACATTATGTAGACTTTGGAAAATTACGAATAGCACTATAAACTTCAGGTTAGGCAGTTTTAGCATACTTTAATTAACGTCAAAATGAAATAGTATTTGTGCCTTTTTTGTTACTATTCATTAATTTAGATCTCTTCCATGAATGAATCCTTTTACCTAATACTTTACCTCAGATTAATGACTCCATAATGCATCAACTATAATCTCCTCCCAATAAATTTACAGCTCACATAGAAGTTACAAGGAATCAATTAATAAAGCCTTGCGGACGATTTATCACTCGGAGCCATATGATCAGTAGTTTTACTGAATCGCGTGGACCTGAGATTAATGTTGCTTTGAGTTATTACGCTGATAGAGTTCCTATGATAGTGAGCGATAGATTAATTGCGGTGATAATCCTTTAGTTTGCTCGGATTTGTCGTCGAGACAGAAGAGGAATAGCTGTTTGACTAACATTTCCTATAGTACATTATTTATCTAGTTCAATTCGCTAGCCGACCTCGATAATTCTGCTTGAAATGGATTCTTACTAAATTTATAATCATTAGTTCTGTTTGCTTGATGTTTTCTTGCTAAATATTTGTAAGTTTTGTTTCGTGTCTTGCTATTTTATTTAATTGGACGTTGTTATAATTAGCTTTAGTGTTTCATTTAAATTATTTTTTGCAGCTATCAAAGGAGGACATAAATCCCGCCATATTCTATAAAACAGTCGTTGCATCAATAACCAGTGATAAAACTTGGTAATTTTGTAGGGTATTGATGCCTGGGGAAAATAGCAGTCAGGAAAACATTTGCGTCATGTTGACCATTTGTATAATTGGAAAATTAATACCATATTTTTCCGTGCGAGTTATTCGTCATGATTTGGCGCATACAAGTGGGATGGCAAGTTTAGTGTATGGTACTAAAATTTTCCTAATATCTGCAAGGTTATAGAATATAGTCTTAATTTCAGAAATTAATTGCATCGCCGAATCGCGAAAAGAATTCCACACAAGAATAAAAACCAAGGTAAAAATCCATGAATCATCCTTCAGAGGTTCCATTGTTAACTCGTTACTTTAAATCTTCATGCATTTCATTGGTTTTCCCTCTGATCGTTGACACCCGTTAACGTTTCCAGTTATATATCTTTTTTTACAGTAATAACTAATACATCGTTTCCTAACACCGTCCTTTCGTCTTAGAACAAGCACGTTAAGGTACCACCACTCACCATCGATTCTATTCAAAGTTTTTATATGCTAATGAGGCATCACAGTACAGTGAAATACGAGACCAGCGCTCTATTATTATTATTATTATTGACGCGGATTAATTCCGGGGTTTCATGCTTGCAGCGGAGCGGGCTCAAGCTGTATGCATAGCTATTGTATATTTATGGTGTGTTGTCATTTAAAAATCGCCGGACAATAGAGCATCATTTAATTATGATTGATTTTTGTAAATGTATGTATGTATTTTTGTGAAGGTCTAGAGTTTCAAGACTTTTGAATAGTTTTTTTTGTCATGACACCTGTGGACGATATTATAATAGGTACTATAATAACTTTATTTTGTCGCCACATGTTTTTAATTTCTTTAGCTAATGATAAATATTTTCGGATTTTTTCATTGTTTTTTCTCTATATTGGATGTGTTCAGTAGTGAAACATCTATTAGGTATGTTATTTTTTCTTCTTTTTTTATGAGTGTGATGTCCGGTCTATTGTGTGGAATCATTCGATCAGTAATTATGTCTCTGTTCCAATAGATTTTTATGTTACTATTTTCGAGGATAGTTTCTGGTTTATATTTATGCTATGGTACTATATTGCTTTCTATTAATTTGTGTTTCTAGCATAAGGCTTGGTGTATTTGTCGACATACATTTTCATGCCTTTGTGTATATTCTGTACTTGCTAGGGTACTACATTCACTTGTAATGTATTTTATTGTTTCGTTTTCGATTTTGCATCTCTTGCATTTACCATTACTATTGTTGGAGCTTTTATCACATATTTCATGTGATTTCATATTTTGTCCTGAATGGCTATATGGAAACCTTCGGTTTCAGCAAACAGATTCCTATTTACGAGCCATTTATTAGATGCTTCTTTGTCTATGTGTGGTTGTGAGAGTTGGTAGGGATGTTTACCATGAAGTGTTTTTTTATCCAGGAGTCAATTTTTTTGATTTGTGTTTTTATATGATTGCTGTATTATATTTTTTATTTTTTAATTGTAGTGGTGTAGCAGATTTATCTATTGAAATGATAGCTTTGTGTAGTGGACTATCTTGTCTAGAGTAGAAGTACTGACTGAGATTTTGTATTTGTTCATAGTGTAGGATTTTTATATCAATACATCCTCTACCTCCATCTTTTCTGGGTAAGGAGAATCTTTTGACGGCTGAATGTTCATGGTGAATTTGATACTTATTACCTGTCATTCTGACGAGTGTGTTTAATGAGTCAATATCTGTATTTGTCCATTTTATTATACCAAAGTAATGTGAGGATTGGTACTGCATAGGTATTTAGTGCTATGATCATGTTTTTATCATTTAATTCAGTTTTGAGTATTTTTTCTAGATGTACTTTAAACCTATCTTGTATTTCTTGTTTTATTGCTGAGTGATCTATTATGGGTGTTTGTGAGAATCCTAGATATTTGTAATATTTGTCTTCACTCACAGCTTCAATTTTTTTTCTATCTGTACTGAGAGAATATCCTTCGTGTTCTTGAGGCTTTCCTTTTTCTATATAGCATGTTTTACATTTGTTTTAACCGAAGTTCATTTTAATGTCTGAGCTGAATATTTCTGTTATGTGAAGTTCTGATTTCAATTGTTCATTGTTTGCTGCACATAGTTTTAGGTCATCCATGTACAGTAGGTGGTTTATAATGTAATGGCTATCTTGGTTATGGTTGATCTTGTATCCATATTTCATTCGGTTAAGTAGTGTAGAGAGTGAATTAAGCGCTATGCAGAACCAAAGAGCACTTAGGAAGTCTCCTTGAAATATTCCTCTGGCTATTGTTGTTTCTGTAGTTTTTATCCTCTTGGTGGCTCTTTGTAGATGTATTTCAGTTCTCCATGTTTTCATGATATCTCCCAAGAAGTCAATAATTTTCTGATTTACTTTGTAGATTTCAAGAATTTGTAGTAGCCATGAGTGTGGGATGCTGTCAAATGCTTTTTGGTAATCTATGTATGCGCAATAGAGGTTTCTTTTGTTTGTTTTTGCTTGGTTGGTTATTACAGAATCTATAACGATTTGTTCTTTGCAGCCTTGGCAACGTTTTCTGCATCCTTTCTGCTCTTCATTTAAGATTTTGTTGAAACTAAGATGTTGATCTAATTTCATTGTTATTATGGATGTTTGTATTTTGTATGTAGTAGGTAAACATGTGATAGGTCTGTATTTGGTTCGATTTTTTGTATCACTGTCTTTGGCTATAAGATAGGTAATTCCTTTGGTAAAGAATTTTGGCATATTATGTGGATTATGTATACAGTCGTTGAATAATTTACCTAATTGTTCATGCACACTTTTGAGATATTTGTACCAATAATTAATTCCTGGTGTCTTCCAATTATGTATTTTTTTACTGCTATTTCTACATCGGCCCTATCTATTTTTATTGGCATCATTGCTTCTTGATGATTTCTTCTGAAATCCATGTTGCATTTTTGTTGTGTTTCTGGTTTGGACCAGATGTTCGACCAAAAGGTTTCTATATCTTCGTTTGTGGGATGTTCTCTGATTTCTATTTCTTTTTTTTTCAAGATTGTTGTAGAATTGTTTAGGGTTCGTCAAGAATATGGAGTTATGAATCTTCCTGTCTCTACTTTTTTTGTATCTCCTGAGTCTGCTTGCATATGCTTTTAACTTTTGATTACTAAATAAAAATCTTGTAATTTTCCACTATTTTATTAGAACACGACCTAGGTTTTGATGCTTAGCGTCATCATCAAGTGATAATAATCATCAGGTGATAATAATCATCAGGTGATAATAATAATTCTGTATCACCTGATGATGACACTAAGCGTCGAAACCTAGGTCGTGTCATAATAAAATAGTGGAAAATTACAATATTTTTATTTAGTAATCAATATGGAATTATTCCACCACATCACGCCTTCAACGGTTGAATTAACTTTTAACTTTTGTTTTAGTGTGTCTAATAGAATGGTTAGATTATCTTCTGTTGACCTTTTAATTATTATTTGAGTTTATTTCTGTTTTTGATGATTTTTTGTTTCCATTGATTTATTTCCATTACTTTACCTATATCACTTCTTAGTTCATTTATCTTTTTTTCTAATCTTCTTCACCAAGGTGGTCTATTGTCCTGTGTTCTTTTATTTCCATCAGACTGTGGTGAGATCTTTTGGCCATTTAGGCATGTTGTTGTGTATGCGGCGTAGTAGATTAGCAAATGTAGATCTTCTAAAGTCATGTTATTTTCCATTTTTGTTGATATGATTTTATTGATTTCTACTAGGATATTTCTAAATTTTGGACTTTCTTTTAATTTTGGAAGGCGAGGCCGTGATTTCGGATCAGTTCCGGTATATGTATTTTATTGAATAATGGTGATTCTTGCATGCTATTGGTTAATGCTGTGGTGAACGTACTTGTGGATGATGCTAGTTCATCTTTCTTTAGTCGTGATGGTGGTTCTAGGTTTTGGGTATGATCTTCATCTGTAGTATGTTCTGGGCTTCCATTTATGTTTGTTGTGCTTTCATTCATTACTTTTTGCTTGTTTGTTACGGAATCGAGGGCTTCTTGTTTCAGTTGTTGTAATATTGATTGTGGTATCCTTTTATTTTTTGTTATGGCACGTTTATGATCGGCAATTCTTTGTTCTGTGAGATGGGATAGTTCTGGATATATGTCAATGAATTTCTGGCGCAGTTCTTGTCTATAGCCTACTAGAATGGTTTATCCTTTCGTAACTGTGAAATAACAGCGCATGAGGTTTTTATTCATTTCGTCGTTCCACTGCATGCGTCATCTCACTTTGCTTATCTTGGTGATTGCTGGTTGGCTAACCGGCAAAACACTTTCGTTAGGTGTTGTATGTAGTGAGCGGTTAGTGTCGGCCGTGGTAGATTCGTGTATCCCGGTAGTGGTCCGCCTGCTCAACCTACTACCATCGGTGGTTCGTCCTCTGTCACGTCCAGCGCTGGCTCCAGACGTGCCCTGGCGATCTCCAGGCAGTGGCCTTTTTCCAAGGCAATTTCTTTCTTTTCTCCATATTGACTATGGGTATTATTATTATTATAATTATACTTTATCCTTCAGACGTCCCTTTCCTCTCCGTCTATTCCCCTCTTCTCCCTCACACTCCGTTAACCTGTATGCCTCTAAATTCAATTCCGTTCACCGGAGCCCCATAATGGCATTGGTGGCGTTTTTTGTTTGCTAGTCGGGCGGGGCATGCAAGAATGAATGTTTGCTCTTTGAGTTATACGTGGGCGGAGTAGGAAAATGGCCGGGGAGAAGGTGGGGAGGGGCTAAGTGGAGGTGTGGAGGAGAGAGCTGAGAGGAAGGGAACGGGATAGGAGGAGAGGATGAGAACGGGAGGCGAGGAGGGAGAGGAAGGGAGAAAAGGAGAGAAAAAGGAAGGGAGAGAATGAGGGATAGGGAGGGAGAGAGAAAGAGGGAGGGAGAGAGAAAGAGGGAGGGAAAGAGAAAGAGGGAGGGAGAGAGAAAGAGGGAGGGAGAGAGAAAGAGGGAGTGAGAGAGAAGGAGAGGGGGGAGAAAGAGGGAGGGAGAAAGAGGTAAGGGGAAAGGGGGAGAAAGAAAGAGGAAGGGATGGAGAAAGAGGGAGGAAGAAAGAAAGAGGTAGATAGAGAAATATGGAAAGAGGTAAAGGGGGAGGTAGATATGGGGAAGGAGAGAGAAAGAGGGAGAAAAAGAGAGAGGTAGGGAGAGATGGAGAATCGAGCAAGAAACGGGATGCGAAAGAGATAAAGATGAAGGGAGGGAATGGAAAAATAAGCGAAGGTAGGAGGAAGAGGGTGAGGGGTTGTAAAGCGTAAGAAGGAGGTCACAAGGGTGTTATATACCATTTACCCTTCCAATATTCCATCTCTCAGCCCTTCGTTCTACGGCCCGTCCTTCACCCCTCACGCATCCATCATTTCTACCTTCCGTCACTTCCTCTTCTGCCCGCTCTCTCTCTCTCCCTTTCCCTTTCTCTCCCTTTGCTTCAACTGGCGTTTTTTCCCTTTCTCCCTCTTTCTGTCGCTACAAGCACCTAACTGACTCTCTCGCTGATTTTCATTCGTTCTTTTTTCGCCGCGGTCGAGTCACTCTACAAGGCCTCGCCTGACCAGGTAATTTTTGTTTCTTTATTATTTTTTCACGTTAGTCATTGTTCGGATACCGTCGCCCTTTTCTGATTTGTAAAAGTTGGCCTCTCTCGCTATTAAACTAGTAAAATCCCTTTTTTTAAACTAGAAGTACATCGAGGTGTGTTCCGGTTGTTAATAATTGGCCGGTCTTATAATTCTTATATGGTCTTATTGTTCGGATACTCTACGATCTCTTGTGTAAAAAACAAAGCGACGCTAAAGAAATTAGTAAGTCAGGGTTGTTTTGAAATTGTTAGATGGCGAGTAGCTTAGTCATATGAATGCATGAATAAGTCATTATCGTATTCTGTAGAACGAATAATTTACAGCATGAGGCAGAGTTAAGTGAAGTTAAAACTCAAATATTTTGACAATATATGGATCTTTAACCGAGATTTTTTACGATAGAAAGTATGTGCTTGCCACCTTATTTCGGAACATGATAAGTTACTCAACAATATTTATAACTTTATATCCAGTGGTCTTTATAGAGTTTTGCTTTACCTATAAAAAAATTAAAGTGGCACTAAAATAATTTCCATTCGATTTTCTGGCCAGGAAATTTGAATATCATTTGTGAATAATTATGCTATTATTTAATATTTCTAAAAAACCTATATTTAAATCTATTTATAGAAATGTCATCGTACGTTATGTTGGACTTTCATTACTTCATATTTCAAGCACTTTACGAATACGATAGTTAATGTTTTTCTATTTTTAGGGGTATAATAGCACGTTTCTCCGAGTGCTTCATTTCTCATTTTCATAAACAAGGCGAAAATAAAGTCGTTTATATAACGAAGATTCATATTATAAAATCACACCCTCAATCATAGCCTAAAACTATCAAGTGTTGAGAGAATTCAATTAGATCCTTTAAAAAAATTAAAGGCCTCCTTTTAGTTATCTCATGCGAAGTTCACGTTAGTTATCCATTTAACGTCTGCACGATAAAATAAGCTATGTATATCGTGCGCTTTCTGTATATGACTTCTGCCAGTATGTTTGGTGAATTTCCCTTGTCTCGCTTTTCACTGAATTTATTATGACATTCGCATTTGTTATTCTGACGACTGTATAAGTTTTTTGTTTTTATGATGTTTAGCCACCGTTATCGATCAACATAACTGAAGCGTTGAATAAAAAGGCAAAGAAAGTAAAAGCCGATCACGATGAGTTAATATCAGTAGCTGTTTAAATACACACACACACACACACACACATATATATATATACACACACACACACTCACCCACACCACCTTTTTGAACTTCGCGAATAATTCGTTCCGGAAAACGGACGCGAAATGCAAATTCGCGAAGTGCATCCCCTATGAGAGTACGGTTCCCAGCCAACCTAAAAAAATCACTTTTTTATCATAAATAATCCAGTTACTAGAAAATAAAAGAAAACGTTACAGAACCTAACAGCAAATTAAAACCTAGCATCACTAAAGTGAAAAAACTCGTTTAGTTGTCTTAAAAACGCGTAATAGCAAATTAAACCCAAGCATTGCAAAGCGATTACGCTTCTTTCGGCAGTTGTACAATTTAACTCCAGCGCATTTTCGCATTGCGTTTTTTGATCTTCTTCTGTTTATTCCAAGGAAATTCTTAAATTTCAATTGAACTACTAAAATGGAATGTTGAGTACGGGATGCACATATGTATTCTTGGGTTCTGCAACAAACATTTCCATGCCGCAAAAAAACACTAGCATTAAAAAGTGGTAACATTTCTTTTATTAATTACGTTAATCGCATTCAATATACGCGGCAGAAAATATTACGTTACAAGTTGTTAGCAATTCTTTGGTTTACAAAAAAACTCGTAATAAAATATGAAAACCTAATGTACCAAAATATCATTCCCCTCAATTATGTTCAAAATACAAAGATAATAGTAAATGAAAGCCTTACATTCCAAAATGATGTCATTTCTTTAATTTTTAAACTAAAGTTTCACGTCTAAAATAGCGGTTTTGGCGGTGAAGTTCACAAAGTGAACTACAAAATAATTAAGTCGAGAGTTATCACGTTTGTTTACTTCGAAAACTGCTAATAATGAGCATTATAAATATATTATAATAATAATAAGTCCTTTTCTAGGGCGCCAAAGTTTAAACTGAACTTCGAAACAAAAAAGTAGAGGGAGTTCCGCTTGTTTGCATTGCAAACACATGACGCGAAATGCAAATAATCGGCGCGAAACAAGAAATGATCATAAAAATTTTTCGCGAACCTCAAGCATGCGATGCTCAAAAAGGTGATGTGTATGTGTATATATATATATATATATATATATATATATATATATATATATATATATATATATATATGCGTCCTCTAACTTTCCTACGGATCGATCCAATTTCCTAAATATTTCGGCGGCGTTTGAGGACGGCAGGTTCCCTTTCACGGATCTTCGCTCTATCTATCACCGGAGGTAGTTTCACTCAACTCCTTCGTTCTAATAGGGAAACTCGGGACCTTTTGCTATCGTCGCTGACACTTTCCGACGGCGGAAGGGCTCGCACACGGCGCCATGCATGCTCCCTTAGCGTGACGAGTGCCTCAAGGCACCGCCCTTCTCCTCCTTGCTCCTCTCCTGCATCTGACCTCCTTCCGTTGCCTCTTCCCTCCTCTCGTTCTGCGTCCTCTTTCCTATCTTCTCGTGTCCTCCCCCACCTTCCTTTCCGACCCTTAACTCCGAGAAATCGAGTGGGTATCCCTCGTTACGTTTCGAGAAAAGGACCACCCCCTTCGTCCTCGCCCTTCCTAATTACTTGCGACCGCCAACCTCCTTTCCTTGCAACTTAGATTTTTTAAGGAGGGAATCCAGCCGTTATCGAGGGTCTGCCCTCCGTAAGGAGGTCTCTTTAAGAATATTCTTCCCCCTCCATCCTTCGAATTCTCTTCCGCCCGAATAAAGCTATCTATCCTTTCATTTCGCACGGCGCTAGTAAAGATATCTCTCTTCGGAAGGGTTGTCTGCCCGTCTTCCCTCCTTCAATTCGCTCCTCTCTTACTTTGAGAACCATCTTTATAAACTCAGATCAGTCTTTAGACTGTGCTGTTTCCATTCTGAAAATTTGGCATGACTTTGAATAGGATGCGTCAATTATTCCTAAACAATTTAAACATGAAACTGTGTGTTTGAACTTCTTTTCTGGGTGGTTTACTCGGATATCGCTTATCAAATTAGCTAAACTAGTTACTGCTATAGGTCCATTCTTTACAAAAAGTAGAGTTGTCTATAATATTGCTTAAATTTTTATAATATATGATCCATTATCTGAAATGGATACCTAAGCTTTGGAAAATCTGCCGAGTTTAGAGATTTATTTTTCATTTATATATTCTGTGGTGGCCTTGATAAATTGAGTTAGTACGTCAACCTTAAAATACTAGTTAAATCAGCCTATGGATGCTTGCGCAACGTTAGTGACTTATTGCATCCCAATTTGCCTATATTAATTATGTCGTTTATACTGTTAGTTAACTCACTGTAACTGGAGATGAGCGCTGCTTAAGAGCCTATAAAAAATAAAAACCACAGTTTTCCCTCCCCTTTCACGTTACTAACATCTGCCTCTCTTGCCACCATTTATGATGCCTGGCCAATCTGTTAACATACATCCTATATCCATTTCTCTCTCATGGCAAATATTTTCCCTCCGAGCAATCAGAAAGCAATTTCCTTTCGCCGAAAATTAATTTGCGAGCTTATTCATGAACTCACAAGTGTTGTCCAGGTAGTTGATCCAATAACCTTTGAATTGCCTCTTGTGGTTTACTTATGCTCCGATTTTATAAACCATTGAGGAAACATTTCCTGAGTGAGAAACATTTTTTATTTGTTGGTATAAAACTTGTTAAATATATTCAAGTCATTTTCGTCACTCAAATATATTTTTACTTTAATTCCGCCAAACGTGTATCCAAAACAGTTATAAAAAAGAGGTTATGTCAGCGGATGTCTCTCAATTAGTCAGACTATTACTATCCTATCGGTAGCGTTGCTCCTCCAATTAGCTTTCGCCAAGCATTGAGAAATCACCTCCAGCGTAGCAGTATATCTTGCGTCTATCCATGTATACGCGTTACTTCAAAGCGCACAAACGTTAGTACCACGCAAGCAGTGATAATCGCCAAACATATTCGAGATCTTCCTATCGTGGCAGAGGGTGATAAGCACCTGCCTAATTAAAGATCTTCCTGCAGTGTTGAAGAATCCTCTTGGGGAATATGGATTCCTTGTTATCGAAGTAGATTTTCTCGTTCAAGTTGCCAAGGCCTCCGTTGCGTGAATTTCAATGCTCGCTTGAATAGGACGTTAATATTGTTAACGTACTCCATATTAGTGCTTTACTTTCGACTATTCATGCATTATCTTTGTATATTTTTGTATATTTAGTTTTTTATATGCTGTGGGTAGTTTTATATTGTTTAAACGTGAATTCAACAATTTTCTCATTGATGTACAACAATGTATATTAATATGTTGATTTAAAAGCCTAAGCATGGCCTACGGGAAGTCACTTGATTTTTGCAAGAATTTTATCAATTACTTTCAATAAACGCTCTTTCCCAATATAATTGAAAAAGTTACTTTACACAAATTTATAATTTACGTCTTAGAAATAAGCACAAAACAATACTACTGCATCTTCTACGCCTGGTGTATTCACCATCAAAAGGGGGAACTGTCAAAAACTTTTATCTTAGCTTTAAGTAATTAAACATATCGTGCTTCTTCCCCCATATGGCATTTGAAGACACTTAAATGTAATGAGGTAATTAAGGCCCGTAAATTTCTTAGCATTCAATCAAAGGTTATTTACTTTGAAGAAGTAGGACTTGAAAGTCTCGTGAGGACATAAAGGACTAACGACAAAAAGTTCGTTGTATACCAGGAGGATATGGCACATTAGATACAGGAGATTACCTTGAAATGAATAATCCGGAATTGAATTATATAAAAAGTTCTATGGCATGTACACAACACATGATCAAGTTCGTAAAACTATTTTCTTAATTATCAAACCAGTAAAATATCAAATTTTTTGGTGTGTGAAAGCGATTGCACAGTATGACGAATTTTTCTAGTTTTAAATTCGCTGAGTATATAGCAAACATATATAACGCTCTTTGGTTTTAAAGCAAACAACTGCATTATCCACAGGCATACGTTTATAAAGAGATCTGCTGCATGTGTGACTGCCCAAATGATTGAAATGCCTATCTTTTATAATGGTAGATCAGAGTATCTCGGTTAGTTTCGCTCTCTATCGTGGCTTTTTTTCAAACATTTCCGCGTTTATTCTAATAAACGATCGACCTAGTTCGATGGAGCGCTTTTATTTTTTTAGGGGTAGTAGAATAAATGAATATGTAACAGGCATGAAGAGTTATATTTTTGTGTCCATCGCTCGAGGCCGCTGTTGGGGATATCTCTGCGCGGCTTTATTGCGTTTTTTCCGCCGCGAACTGTCGCCGTATCCGCCGTCACTACGTACCCCACGCCCCGATTCTGTACCACTCGACCTTCGGCGAACTCCTTTCTCTCTCAACGTCGGGGAGAGAGAGGGAGGAAGAAGTGACGGCATTGGAGGGAGGAAGAGGGGCACCCTCACCTTCGACCCACCCGTCTCCCCGACAGGCCAAAGAGGATTCGAAGGTCATTATGTACCTCTCGTTTCGCAGAGAAAGAGGGAAAAGGAGGAGGGATTCCAGCGGAGGGAGGATACGAAGTGGGAGAGATGAAGGGCATGAGAAAACGGAGGGGAGTGAGCGAGATAAGAGAGGCAGAGGGTGAGAGAGTGTAGAGGGGAAGGATGAGGAGAGTTGGAGAGAGAAGCGAAAGAACGGGAGGAGAGAGAGCAAGGGAAAGTAGAGGGCAGAATGGCTGAGAATCGGAGGAAGATGTGAAAGGAGAAAGGAAAGAGAGTAGAGTGAGTGAGGAGAGGAAGATGGGAGGAATGAGAGGTAGGCAGGCAAAAGGTGAGAATGAGCTAGTGACGCGCTCTCTCTCCGCTGCTTTTTTCTGCCCATGTGCCTGTCGTGTACTTTTAAAATGGAAGATGTCTGGGTGTGGAGCTCGACCTTTCTCTTTCTCCAGTCACTCGCCCTCTTCTCGCCCCTCCCCATCTCTCTTCCTCCCAATTTTACCGTTGCCTATAATAGAGGAATATGTAGTGCTTCTTTGGTGCTCCATATAGATCAGTGGTGCCCAAACTTTTCTAATGGCGGGCCACATTAGTGGTTGCGAATCCCTTGGCGCATTGGAAGTTGCCAATTCTACGGCGGGCCGGATTATAGTTTACATCGGAAGTTTTTTTTACATATTCTGAGTTGCCATATAATTTAAAAGCAAGTCTAAATAAGGTTTTCAATATTTAAAGTTTTATTATCAAAATTTTTAAAAATGTATGAATTTGTGTTAAATTTTTCGAATTGTTTTTTCGCCATAGTTTCGCGGGCCGCACAAAAACCCTTCGCGGGCCGCATTTGGCCCGCGGGTCTTAGTTTGGGCACCACTGGTATAGATGGATAAGATTGTATTAGGAAGATGGTGAGTATCCTCTTTCATCTCTTCATTATTCGCTTACGTAAATTAAAGAAATAAATGGGAGTCGAGGTAAGGGAGAAGTTTCGACATTATTGTAAATTTGCAACACTCAAACCACTCTGGGTTCACATACAATACAATAGTCGTTTCGAAATCATCAATTTTTTTACCTGCCTCGTATCTGGTTACGTTTAATGCGTAAGGTTTCTTAAAAAGCATGGTGGTTTTTTCAGCCAAGATAGACTATCCGATATTATTCCACGAAAAGTATCGATTTTCATAAATATGTATGTTAATTAATGCAATTATATATACATACATATATATGCAATATAATAAACCCTATGGTGAAACGGATACACACGAGTTGAGATTGTTCTTAGGAAATCTCCGTCTCTATATAAACTGAAGTTAATAAACATATGATAAACTTAAGCACCCTTTCTACGCACGGATTCTTTTTAACAATTGCAAATGTTTTACTAGGATATTTAAATAATGAAATTGGATGATCAGATTTTTCATAGATTTATTATGAGAAAACGAAAAAGGAATTTCTCTAAACAGGTTCGTATGTTTGGTGGCAAATATTTTACAAATTTAAAAATTAATAAAAGAATTCAAAAAGGAACTGAAGAGGTATCCAGCAAGAGGAAATGTATATGATTAAACGATTCATCTCACGGTTACAATACAATAGACGAACTGTGGTTTCTGTAACCGTAAATCATTTGAGCAAATGGAATCGATGATGGATGAATAGCCACTCATGGCTGAATATGAAGTGGAAATAACGTTTAATCTACCATTTGATTACTACATGATTTTCCTAGAATACACTTAAATGAGTTATTCTGTCAATTTTAGGATGAGTTTTTATCATAGCCTCTTATCGTTGCATAGATAATTCGAGATAAATCTGACTTTTAATTAGAGCCCCCGACTCTCAGTCGTTATCGACCTTGCCTGCTGCGTTGCCTCTTTCCTCTCTTTTGCCATATTCTTTGCGTGGTACTTAGTGCTACTGACTGCCGATAACTGACTGAAGTTGTCGGAGTTTGTGTGCTGCAGACCTTGAAATGGCCTGAATGTAATCTTGGAATATACTTCTTCAATTCAAGATTAGTTCAACGTCGACGACTTTCTTTAAAGTTAATCTTCGTCAAGTTTTTTTAAAATTTGGGAATAGGTGGAGTAAACTTTCTAGCTCATCTACGCGTAATGTTCAATCTAACTTAAGAAAGGATAATTTTATTCGGCGTGTGTCGGCTTTAATTAAGGCATCGGATAATCGGGGTCCGTATGATAGAGGGGATGAAATTAAAATTAGAACCGAAAGACTTAAAGGATATCTTTTCTCAAAGACAATTCGCGAACTCAATAAGAAGATCACGACTTCCTGCCGTACTTCTCCTTTGATAACTAGTAAGGTTTCACGCGGCTGTAGAAGAGTGCGTCTTTGATAGATATCCAATGAGAGACGTTGGCTCCAGAAGTTCTCTTCGAATCATTTAAATTATTTATAGCCACTCATCTGATGGAAGTGTAGGCGGTGAAAGAGGTCGTTCAATTTCCCGTATTTTAACTAAAAATCTTCATGGAAGAAGGTCAACATGTATAAGATTAATTCAGTAAAAGAGCTTTACTAACTAACCATTACTAGTTCCTTCAGACGTAAGCTCAACATCTTAACAAAAAGATTTTCTATTTGTTCCGACTAACTTACTAAAATCTTGAGAAATTTATCCCGATAGAACTTTTTAATCCGCTTAGTTTGTTATTTTCCCACTTGTTAAATCCTTTTCATTTTAGTTTACAAACTTTTATCTGCAGTTTACCAAATTTTCAGAAGTAGAAAAAATACCGAAAGGATTATTAAAGACTTTCAAAAGATTAGGAACTTGTAAGTAGTGGTGCCCTATCATATTAGAAAGGCTAATAGAGTAAAGCTTTAAGTAGAACAAAGTTCATTTTGATTATTTTTACATCCATTGTTACGTGCTTAATCATGGCTATAAGTAACGAATTCCGTCGAACTCCCGCCATCGACCGGGACAGCTGATCGTGCGACGAGGCTATAAATATGCGCATTTTTAGCGACATTCTCACGGAAAAATATTTATTTTTTTCTAACATTTTTATCCGGAGGTTTTCCCGAGGAGAGAAAAAAATTGCGCGCCGCTATAGAATGGCTTTAGAGTTTTTACGAGTGTCGGCGCGGGTTGGGTGGAAACAGAGGGAACCCCACGTGTCGATTCGACGGAGTCGGGGAGGGTAAATAAAGCGGGGGAAAAATTCGCGCGTCCGCTGTTGCCAATGCGACCCGTTCCCTTGAGACCCGTTTATTTTTTCGCCTCCCGACATCGCCCGAAGAGCGGCAACACCGCTCCGGCTCCCGCTTATGTTGGGTATATTATGCTTCCTCCCCATAGACGTCGTTATACCCTATCCCGCTGTGCAGTTCGAGAGGGATTTTTTTGTACAGCGACTCTCGTAGTGGAAAGAGTCGTGCATGATGTATAGCGCTCGCCCCGCGGAATCTCGCCTAGCTGCTCTGCAGGAATAGTTCGAGTCGGTATAGTTATAATTCGGCTTTGTATCTGATAGCATGGCCCGAGAAAGTTGAGCGTGGAATCGATCGCTTTATCGAAGAGATCTTACTTTCCTTAGAATATTTGCGATCGCAATACGAAGATATTGGGTCATGTCGGTAGTAATCGCCTTCTGCCATGATGAATTACAGATTGTAGTATAGTTTTCCAGCGAGAAAAGGCATTATCGACATAGAGAATGTAAGGAATTTGCGCAAGTTTCTGACAACTTTATCTACGATTTTGTACATTTCCTCTCTTATAACTTTCACAATGCAAATCGTGTTGCGAATTTCACTGTCTTCGTCGTTGATTAAAATGGCCACGTAGTTAAAATTTGAAAAATATATTATTATTCCCTTTAAAATGGAAAAATAGTTTAAAAATGCTAAGTGATTGGGAGCACTCTACCTTGAAACCGGGTAGACCTTACTTTTTTAACGAATTCGGTGAAAAAGGGTGGAATGAAGCGACTGCATCATACAAACACGCATCCACTCTCACAGCTAAAGGGAAGCATCGGTTCGCATATCTTCCACTGTGAAAACTGCCATGACGCCATCCAACCTCTGGTTCTCTCCAGCTAAGGAAGGGACGAAAGGGAACGGCCGACGAACAAAAGGAAAAGGGATAGGGATGCAAAATGAGAGGGAGAGGAGGAGGGAGAGATTGAGAAGAGGAGGTGAGGGTTCGGAGGGAGGGAGACGGTTGCGAGAGGAAATGGAAAGATTCTGGAGTTGTGTAGGATGGAATGGACAAGAGAACGAGGTATAAGGGAATGAGGGGATAGTGGGGTGGGAGAAGGGTGGGATTGGAGTAGGGTTGGATGGGAGAAGGGTGGGATGGGAATATGGTTGGATGGGAGGGGATGAATGTATGATGGGAGAAGGGTGGGATGGGAGGAGGGTTGGATGAGAGGAGGGTTGGACGGAAGGAGGGTTGGACGGAATGAGGGTTGGATGGGAGGGGATGAATGTATGATGGGAGAAGGGTGAGATGGGGGGAGGGTTGGATGAGAGGAGGGTGGGATGGAAGGAAGGTGGGATGGGAGGAGGGTGGGATGGAAAGATGTTGGTGGGATAGAAAGAGCGTGGAAGGATATGGTTGTTTGGGAAATAAAGAACCTCCCGATTTGCAAATATTGCTTGAGGCGTTTCAATTATAGGATCTTGAGACTACGGCCAACCCCTCTGACGAATGCTAAACACTATCCTCTGGAACACTTTTCCTAGAGAGCGACATCTCAGATGCTTAAGCGCCTCACAGACAGGTATCTCTTAATGAAATTAGGTTGTCAGGGTAAATTACACTAGGGGATTCATCAATTTCTCTATTTACCCTTTTGCTGAATGCTTGCATATGGAAGGTGAAATCACAGATGCTAATGCTTTGTACAAAATAAATAAACTATCCTTCTCCTAAGGACATTTTCTAGAAAAATTCATGAAAAATTATGGATAATTATCCACATTACTGTATCTTATCCCATTAGCGTTCTATACTCGTCTTAATATTGTACCATTCTATTATAGCAGCATAAACAGATTAAAGTAATGGAATAGTCAAAAGTGTTCAGAAACGGGTAAATTAGCTTTGAGATTCGCATTCCAGATGAATTTTCGAAGCCTCAATAATGTGCAACTTCGTTAAACGTTGCGCATGAGAAGAGAGCAGTAGTTTGTTGCGTTTTTGTAAAATATTTGCCAACAAAATACAAATTCAAATTAAATTAACCAATATTTAAATCGAGTATAGAAATAAGTAAAACATCATGCGGCCGAGTAATATGATATTATCATTGGATTTCTGCATTTTTGTGACCTACAATGTGATTGGTAATAAAAATTAGAATGCAATTCATTCCGTTATTTGTAGGAAACTAGTTGGGAAAGGCCAAAGAGCGGAAATAAAAATACCGTAACGCTTCTGAGATTTCAGTTTCTTCATATTTTACGAAGAGATTGGTTTCGTAACTACACAACTTTATCATAATGGCAGCGCTGTCCCACAGGATTTCAAGTTTCGCCAAACTTGTGGCGAACAGTTGACCATCTTTACCACATATTACAAAATATAGGAAAAATGAATTTTAAAATGCGCAATATTAAAAAAAATAGATTTCAGGTTGTATTGTTTCTTATTTATCCAGTAATGTATTAATATTTATTAAAACGAAAAAGCTATAATTTATCCAGAAAAATAATATAATATAATTGTATGTACTGACATATTCAACATCATCATAGCAGATAATTTATTTGTAATTACATATTCAAACTTTCGGTGCGACACTTGCCAACCATTTTCTTCACCAATGCCATGAATTTTGGCAGAAACTTTTCGCATACTGAGTATCTCAACAAAATATACGTAACTGATGAAGAACAACAACTCGCCGGAGTTTTATGGCCGATTGGCGATCGCGTAGGACATAGTGGGTGTTTTCCTGCAGTGGGTTTTTTACATGAACTTTATTATTTGGCAGTCCTTATTTTTCCCACAAAATTACATTTTTTCTTTTCCATTACTTTTATTTTTATTGTTACTTGTATTTACATAGCTAATGTTCTATATATATTATTGTATGTTTCCTGACGAGGGGTTAGGTGGAAGAGATTCTCAATCTCTCCCCAAATAAAGACCACATCGATCAATCATAAAAGTAATAAATGAACGTGGGAACATAATGAATCGATATCTTCCATCTCTTCTCCTTTATCGATTCCTTCTGCTTCCTACCATTGCGTAGAAGCTCTCATATCGAGAATTTCAACCTCTTCATATATCTACGCTTCATATCCCTCTGAATCGCCCCTTCTTGATTCCTTTCCATCTTGAACTCCTCCTATCTCTTCTTCCTTGATCTTTCCCTTCCTCTCTTCTTAAATCATCTCTTTCCACCTACTTCTCAGCCTCTATCCCTTGCATCCCCTCCCCAATAGTCACTTTTCCGCCTATCCTACCCGTTTCTCCATTTCCGCTTTTCTTTCCACTCGATCCCATCCTCCCCTCTTTCCCACTCTTCTCTCCTTTTACCTTCCGCCACTCAATCTCCTCTCATCTCTCCTTCCTCACTTCCCGCCTCTCACTTTTGCTTTTATTCCTCTCAATCTCACCATTCGTCTTTCCCCTTTGCCGACCTTCTTTCCCTCTCGCTCTCCCTCCCCCCTCCCTGTCTCATTCCCTCTGTCTCCAAGTCCCTCATCTCTTTCTTTCACTCTCTCCGTTCCGATTTGTCTCTGCTTGCCTCAAAGGAGATCAGCATGAGAGATGGTTTAGTTAAAAAGAGACGCCCCAACCATTCTCCCGAATTGTGAGCTGCTCAACGTCATGGTGTTTAAACAACAGCGCCCTCTGTCAGTGCGCTCAGGTGTGTGGCGCTGGCGTCGCTTTCCATCCACCGGCAAACTTCGCGACATGATGAGAAAAGAATCCAATTTGAAAGAGAGGAAGGGTTATTAGAGGAAAAGGGTTGCATAGGAAAGCAGTAGGTATCTGCCGGCAGAAGGAAGGAGAATCGTTCAGCCTCGCGTCGTGTCCCGAAGGGATTTATTGGCATTTTTGTCGGAAAATTAGAAAAAGGGATATCCTTAGTCCTTTTTGTAGTTGATATAATGGAATCTCTGATGCTTTATTTCTCTTTAACTGCAATATTTCTCCCTTTTCATCGCATTTTCTGATGGAAGTATTTTTTCCGCGGATTTTGAAAGAGGCTCGGTTCTTACCTCACTATGAACCAACTCGGAATTTTAACATGAAAATATCGCGCGTACTGTGCTTTTCCGCTAATTAAAAGAAATTCACTTTGGGAGAGTATAAAAAGAAATTGTATGGTGTCATCTCATTGTAGTGGGCTGTCATATTTTGAAAAAAAAATTTCTGTTTAATCATTTCAGAATTCGCGTAGTTTTTAGGAACATAGCTGTGCAGATTATAAAAGGGGAAATCCCTATATACAAGTCTTTTAATAGATCCGTTAAACATCATTTTGAATACTAATAATCGCATAGCTCTAAGTGCAGAGCTCTTTTATGCTGGAGTTTTATTAAAGTTATATCCAAAAATTAAATTTTAGTTTCGACTAGCTCCCCCTCCCCTTTTGATATCGCAAGGAAATCGGGAAACTCCTAATAATATGACTCAGTTTGTGTTGCCGAGATAATTATTTGTTTTTATGATAATTTGAGAGGGAATATTCTGTGATGCCATTTATTTGTGGAATACATATTTCAAAATTAAAGTATCATCATTGTCAATCTACGTAAAATTATTTATCCATGGAGTTAACCGTGTTCTGTTCTACAACATAATCTCCGGTTACACATTCGGTGATGATCTTTCATCCGGAGAAAATTGGCATCACCAGAAAACGGTTGTTTATACTTGTATTTATTAATTTTTCTGGAAGATTATAAGAGAACAAGAAATCCTTCGTGCTTTGTAGCACCCATATCTGTTGCTAACTTTCGTTTTTTCCGTAAAAATTTAATATAAGCCGTGGCAATTTAATCGCCGGTCTTGATATAGTGGTAGTTTGAGAATCTGCCACTCAATTCAGGGTCGCAGATAATAATCCTATCAAGGGCATGGTCCTATGTTCTCGTCTTTGTTGTTTTTCATATGCTGTTTGCAAAATACCATTACCTGCTGTTTGTGGGCGATTTAAACATTAAAAAAATAAATTTGTATCTATACGTTTGTGGAAACTTAGAATTTTCACAAAGAATAAAACTTTTATAAAAATATTTTTTAAAAGGTGAACATTAATAATCGTGCCTCTAGAACCCTGACGTCCTTAGGTACGAGCCTAATGATCCTAAAGAAAAATCCGATCCTTTACATAAGTTCTATATTTTAGGAAATATATCTTATTGAAATAACCGGAAAATCGAGATATCCGGCAACGCCTAGGTATTGAGTATCCCGGATCTGTGAAAGTATACCTATAATAGAAAACAATCATAGTTACAGCTACTCCAGTCATGTAGCAAAGAAGATGTTTGCATTTCAGATTGTAGCTTATCAAACATTATTTTTCTTACATGCGAGCCTAACTGTAGCTCATATTAAAACGAGTCCTTATTGTTGCATAGCGTATTTAAATTGTAGTAGCCCACCTATTCTGATGTTAATTCATTTTAAACCAGAAAAAATTGAATTCTGCTAACAAATGAAGTTTTTGATATTTTAAGCGTTTGGATTACTACCGCTACCGACGCTTTATGCCGCTTTCTCAGGAATATTTATCTAATTTTATATGCGCCTCGTCACTTCGATATATTTTGAGAACAACTTAAATGCAAATCATTTATCTGAAATTAGTAATAAAATTATGAATTTCATAGCCATTTTTCATTAGTCACATTTTTAGTGTCTTATTCCTTCGTAAATGGTCTTTATCTATCTATTACTAAATATCTGTTGATTGTCAGATAGTTTAGATCTCTATATGCATTCAAAAAATCACTATGGGAGAATCGTCATTTTTGTCTGAGAAATAGATAAATCGCTGATGCTGTATCTAGTAGACAGCCCTGTATTAGGTCTGAGATTCCCTTAAAACTTTCCCATTTTCCAGATTGAATATTCGGAATCCTATCGAAAGAAACGAAAGCCATGCTATTTATGGTTATATATACTTACTCGATTGCCTTCCGCGATCCCTAATCCAGATTTAAATTGCAAAGGAAATGTAACTTACTTTTACTCGCTCCCTCTTTCCTCCTGTATTGATTTCTTTTTTATTTTATCGACCCTTTTCTTCTCCTCCGCCTCTCTCCCCTCTTCTTAACCCTTTTCCTTTCCTCCATCTGTCCCACTCCACTAACTGTTTTTCCTCCTCTTCCTTCCCCACTCCTTATCTTTTTTCATTCTCGAAGTGATTTCCAACATTTACTCGGGTATTTGGAAGGGATTTTAAGAATTGGCCAAGGGAAGTGGAAACCTGATTTAGAGTACCCGGACATTGGACTCGTGGGACCTTGGATTCTTGCGTATTTCCTCTCCAACGGATTGCGGAAGAGTGTCTTGTAGAGGGAAAGGATTCAGAGGACCCTTACGTGTGCGTAAGATGCGGAAAATGTACGGTAGTGCCGCGCATGTATGTAGATGTAGACTCGGAAATGATTTATGGCTCGCGTTTCCTAAATCTTTTCCTTTTAGGTTCTCTCCCGAATGGTTGCAATAGAAAATTGTATTGGCAGGAAGGATTTTTATGAGTGGAACTGAGGGAGCTTTGAAGTGGAACATTTGGTGTTACTAGGAAATTTGAACTTCGAAAGCGTCCTTAGTTTCCAGTTGTAGATTATAAATTTCTCAGATGAAGAACAGAACTTCATTCGATCCTATTTTAGTGGGTGCTACGGTATTTCACTCTTTTTTTCGCTTCTAAAGAACTCTTCGTTTCATTTAGGAGTTCCCTTAAATAAAAACTTTCATACAATTTCTAAATATTTATTTATTTAATATCTGCCCACGAAATTCATTAAAAAATTATTGCTTAACAGCTCTCATATCAAAACGTTTCTCACAAGTACGTTTCTACTATTTTCAGTCATCTCATCTTGATTTTCTCCTTTAGCGATTTAAAATTTTGAATTGTTTCCACCTCTCCTTCTTGTTACTGACATAACTACTCATTAGTTAATACTGGGCCTGGTAAAAATACTCCAGCTTTATCAATAATCTGTCCCTGTAATTCTTTCTCATTCCATTTCCCGTCATTACTTAGTCTTCTTCCATGACATTCTCTATTTAGTTCTCTTATTTTAGCTGCACCTTCTGGATTCTTTCTATCGCTATATCTTCTTTGTTTTTCCCTAACTACACAGTATCTTATCATTTTTAATCGTCGAGTGATCCGTTTTGTTTTGTAAGGAATTTTTTTCTAATTAAATTTGTAATGTTTTGAAAAACATATATATCTATATATGTCTATACATATATATATATATATATATATATATATATATATATATATATATATATATATGGATGTCAACAAGGTGTTGGGATGAGGAAACCCAGTGAGCACTCACCAATCAGACGACTTCAGGTTGGCGAGGCCCCGGGGATGTCGAAGCGACACACGTAAAATAACACAAAAACACAGAAACATCACAAACGTAAAGCTTTCGGAAATACTCCTTCTTCAGCTACAGAGAGGGTTTCCTCATCCCAACACCTTGTTGACATCCATATATCTATTTTACCTTTCCTTTTCCGTAAGTTGTTATATATATATATATATATATATATATATATATATATATATATATATATATATATACCTTCATGCAAAACTGATCAAATAATATTTTAAAGAATAATTTCAAAATATCTCGATTAAAATTTATTTTTACAATGTTATTGCAAAAGAAACATCGTTATTTAAGTTTATTAACTTTATTCAAATCAAATCTCAATTCGCTTTATTGGCTTCAGTCATAGTATTAAATTTAGCCATTTCTTTTCCCAGAAACTATTTCTATCGTCGTGTTATACACAAAGTGACAAAGAATCCGGAAACGCTTTTATATTGTTTGAAATGCAAATATAAAATTGAGAAAAAATAGTTTTGACGACAAATTAATGAAGTTTTTCTCATTTCCATTTAATCTGCTTTAACATGCGGAATTTTGTGAAAGCATCAACAACGCGGTTGCCTTTGAAGAATTAAAGATTTTCATTTCAAAGAACGAAAAATTGTCATGTTCAAAACACATCTGTGGATCGATTCGACGCGCATTTGAAAATAAACAATAGGAATATGAATTTCACTCTTATTGGCTTACATTGGTTCAAGTTCCGCATTTGCGCAATGATTTTAAGTAATTTAAAGTGCGTATAAATACACTCTGCACCCATTCCCACGTTATTCAAATGGAGGAATGAACAGTCCTTGGAATCGAACTTGGGCCGTTGTTGCGTACCGTGGTTATTCAGATCTTCTTCCGGCGTCACGCCGAATAAATCGTAATAGACGTTCTTGTTTGATTCGCTTTCGTATTTCGCACATGGCGGCTTTCTGTCTTTATAGTGTGGTAATAATGTAACAGAGAACGATTTTATATTGTTTGATGCTTTATATTCCTCTTTTAACTTTGTATCTACGCTGTTATTAACGACCTCGCTTTTGCTAATCTATTAGAGAGACTTGCGTGCGCTCTGAACATCGGAAAGACTATCAATGTCCGAGGTGCGCAGGTTATATAGGAGGGCGCTCTTAGTTCCCCAGAGAGAAATTTTATTTCAAGTTAAATTTATTAAATTATTTAAAAATGAATACGTTACTTGTGAAAATATTTTCAATTCTGGGAACTATTAAATTGTGTGATCCATCTATGAATGAGTTTATCTATGGACTGGATTTTGCGTTCTGTGCGCTTCTTGTATACTTTGTATTTCTCTGCAGTTTTGTGGAGAAGCGCCATTCATATTGTGTGTCCGATACCACAATTCGTTTTGGACGATCCTCAAAGGGATATCAGCAAAATTTATTTTGTGTTTCACTTCATGTTAATTAGGCGACAAAGAGGAGTGTGGGAGCCATGGTGTTAATAAAACTGTCCAATGGGTACAAGGAAAAAAGTTTGAATTGCATTGTTTTTGTGTATTTTATTTGTCCAGGATTCCAATTAAGTTGACTTCTGCCTTGAGCCCCCTTTTGCATAATACTAAATATAAAATTTTAAATTTATGCATTATTATTTTATTTTTTACTTTATCAGAAATTCTGAAAAAATTCTGATTTTTTTAATTTTTGTTAATTTCAAATTAAAAATTTAACGAAATTCCTTCTCGAGATTTATAACATAAAATTTTCAAATTCACATTCAGTATTATGGTATCTCTTATTGAGTGATGTGACCCAAGAGTGTAATTTTCTGCACTTTCATATAAATAAATGTTGGCTTCCCAGAGTATGTGTTCTATTTGTGCAACTTTCTTCTTGTCTTTATAACACGCCTAATGTATGTGCAGCGATCACGGACAAACCAACCAAATGCGATAGCCATGATCGTTGTCCCCGTAACATAGGCTGCCTAGTCAACACGTGTGCGCTCACAGTACCTAAAAGCTAGGCAACAGAGCAAACACTTTGTCTCCCCTTAGCCGAGTTCACACTTGGCGAACGAGCATAGAAACGCACATTGGCGAATTCAGTGTGGACGTATCTGCAAGTGCGAACGTGCGCGAACGAGCACGAACGAACACTGAAGAACAACAATCCGCCAACTGTCGGTATATCAAAAGGAAAAAATCGTTAGAGCTCGTTCGCGCTCGCATAATGTGTACGTGTGTTTGCCGAAGGGTTCAGTGTCAAGTATAGAGATTAAGTGGTTGGACGACGCACAGTGGTTCCAAATAAAAAAAACTGTCCAAAAATCATATTTGTTTTATTACGAACCATAATGTGGTTATTTTTATCTATCTGTTAGGTTTTTGACCTCCCGAATTCATTTTGCCATCAATTTTACCATATCTGTTACGGGTAACGTTCCATAGAGGTACTAAATGTTCGAAGTTTTTGAAAAAATAAAAGAAAAATGACACAATCATATTCATAAGTATCTTTCCTATTCAATTTCATTCACTACGGCATATATTACGATAGGAAATGCATAAATATCTCTAATAACGAAATTAATTCTAATAGAAACGAAATATTTCAAATTCATCGTCTGATTCGCCCTCTTCCTCCGAGTCCGTATCGCTCTCCGTCTTATCTATAAGTCGAAGTCCCCAAACATCAGCGGTCAAAACTTTTGCATTTTTTTGGAAGCTCAAAGGAGATGAAAATCACAGGATCAGAGGTCAGTAGGAGTCGCCGGAAAAGATCTTCATTTGTTGCCAGCCTTGAAAATTTCCTCGTGTGCAACTCCCTATGTCCTTATTCCGCGCTTCCGTTGCCTCTTCCGATAGTTGTCCAATAGCCCCTTCTGAAATACCTGCACCATGAATGAGGACCTTATAATTGTAGGTGGCATGTAATACCACCCATAAAGGCGAACGTATAGTTCTTCGGAGTCCTTGCAGTAGTTGGTGAATGCAGCAGCATTCAGAAAATGACCGCTGGGTGTGGCTTTCAAAATAACCGAGAAATCAGTTGGTGATTAATTCCTGAAAAAGTATATTTTACAAATACCACATACCTATAGGGTAGGCCATAAAAATAAGCGATGTTGCGAAGTGAAATAAACGAGGTCTCTCCGCTCCGTCATTCTCCGGCCTCCGAAGGATACTATGGCCTCCGACCTTTCTTATAACAACGGGAGGTATTTTTAAAATGGCATGGTATTTCTTGGAAGTCTTTGTACAAAATGAGAGCTTATATGGTTTGAATTGCTTCGTAAATAATCCCATTTCTTATACTCTGTTTGAAAAGACTAAAAGTAAAGATACAAAAGAAACATTCACAAGGAAATAATGTCGAATTCGGTGATTCGGCCGTCCCAAGTTTCGACTTTGACATATATTATAAATGTAAAATATCACATGATACAAACGTTTATCTTAGAGTTGTAAGAAAATATATTATCAACGTATTATTGACGCTTTTAATAACCTTTGTTGATAAAAACCAGAAATCTACGCCTTGAGTTGCACCAAATGTAGCGAGCTGGGGTTGCCCTCCGCGGCGTGCCGCGCATCTGAAATATGGTCAGAAATTGCAAAATAGCAAGTAGTAGCAAGACTTTTCGTCTCCCAGGTATTCTATGGACTTCACACTATCTATCAGCGTAAATAATTCCGCGTCGATAAAAACTATTTGAGGCATTTCTTCTCAAAATTTGTGTAAAATGCAGTCCATTCTTGAAATCCATATAAGCTGTAAAATATTGGCGACAAAAATACGAAAACACGTGCATGTCATCAATATAGATTTATATCAATAAGAAATCTACTTTTATATACCAAAGATTGCTCAAAAGTCCGGAACCATTGAGATACATTTCATCTATTTAGCTGGGAAAATTATGGCAGCCGCTCACGCCCCATTTTCCTCAACTTTGAAAGGTTACTGTCATTTAATAGCGGAAGTTTTAGAGTCAAAATGTGGCCTATCATATGGAGTACATACAGGAAAATAAAAGTATTCTAGTTTTGGTTCCTGAAAAAAAGTTGAAAATTTTGTTTTTGGCCAGCTTTTTTCCGATTTGGATCCACTGTGCGACGTCATCTATTGTTGCTGATGTAGAAGGCCTCTCCATTTTTTGGGACCCCAAAAGCCCTCTCTACAAATTGGGCGAGAAGAAATGTGATGCTTGAATGCTTTTAGCATCCAAGTGTAGTTGTACCCCAGATGAAGTGAAGAATAAGTGGCAGTCTTTACAGGTAATAACTGGACAAATGAATTTACAGCATGTTTACAAAACACAGATTTATTTACATTTAACTGTTGAACAAATATAAATTTCATTATGTTTATTTAGAGGCATCATATAGGCGTGAAATATCAAAGGGAATTTCCAAACTCGGAACGGCAACCGCTGAAAAATACACATCATCTTGGTTTGCATACAACGCCGCACTTGGAATAATAACAGTTTTTCTACGTACTATATTGTGTCTAGACAGCAACAAAGGAACTGAAGATGGCAAAAAGTTGGAACATGAACGAACAAAGCGACGAACCTACGAATGTCTCAAAACATTGTTTTCAGTGATCGCCCGCGATCGTCTATGATCATTCATGTTCGTCTATTTCCATTCGTGATAGAATGATCGGTAATGCTTGTTCGTGCTTTTTCGCCTAGTGTGGAGGCACCTTTTGACATCCCTCTAAGCAACGTGTTCCTTGATGTTTGGCAACCCAACGTGCACCATACCTCTAAAAGTTAGGCAGCACAGCGAACGCTTGGCCATCCCTTAATATTAGATGACTCAACGCTCGGTGCTCCCATAAACAGGCTGCTCAGGCAGCACTTGAACCCTTGCAGTTCCTTAAAAGCAACGCCCCACTCAAAACTTGGACGCACCTCAGTATCAGACAACGCCGATGCATGGTGTAAGGCAGTAGTTTCCTACCTGTGGGGCGCGATGGGTTGGTCGGGGGGCGCAAAGAATATCTCATATATTTACTATCCTAATCTTGAGACCTACAATATGCAGCAGCCGAATTCTACTTCCCAATTGGATAGGACGTATCGTTTGCGTCCATGTTTTTCTTTAAGGTGACTTTATTAATGGTAATTGTATGTCCATTGGGTATTTTTTATGAACTGTAATTGAATATGGTATAGACTGGAGCGCGAAGATAGTTTTCTTAGGTGAGAGGGGCGCGGCTTTTGTAATGTTTGGAAACCGCTGGTGTAAGACTACCCAAGATTAGGGTGACCAGGCGTCCCGGTTTCCCGGGATTTGTCCCGGTTTTCAGAGTTTTGTCCCGGTGTCCCGAATATTTTTGTCGGGACCCATAAATGTCCCGGTTGTTCTTATTTTAAGCGTGATGGTCTATCTAGCAGTTTTTTTTATTTTCTTTTATATGAAATCAATTTTAATCAAACTCGATACCCATGGAAGTTCACCAATAGCTGATTCTAATAAATTAATGACAGATGGTCCTGCTTTTCCCTTCCTTCGTAAATACAACTTAAATATGACCTGTGAATATTTTTATAAGAAGATTGAGAATGATAAAAATTTGATCAAGGCAGGCAGAAGTACATACTTTAAAATATGACTGAAAACACCATTGGCTCCTAAAATGTTTCATTGTAATACTGCTTAATTATTCGGGAAATGTATAAATCTATTTGTTAATTACAATAAATAAAATTTAGATTTTCTTTTGCAAACATATTTATTTGAAATTTAGAGTTTACAATTAAATAATATCAAAATTCCCACTGTCTCGGTTTTTTTGGGAAATATCCTTTTCTCTTTCAAAACTCATTTTGTCCCGGTTGTGACCATCATCATCTGGTCACCCGACCCAAAATTGTGTGCCTTTCGGATACCCAAACGACGCTTCTGTATTATACTCGAACTAAAGAACATTTCAGCGTGTACCATGATGTTTTGCAACCAAAACAAAGGTATTTCAAAGGTTTTTAAAGAAAGTATCAGCGTGAATTTGTATGATAATTTATTATTTATTTTGTCGGAAATTTTTTAATTCGAGCTATTTTTTCATTTTTAAATTTATTTGAAGGTTATGTACAAACAAATAAATTATGGAGTCTACCACCTTTGGCTGCATGCGAGCCTATTGGACGTTAGTTACCCTATTATCCTAGAAAAGTATGTAATAAATTATAATAGATTATTTAATATTGCGCAGGGACTAGATATTTTAGCATGTTGAAATGTATGATATGCCACTTAAGGTTTTAATCTCTTTTCTGCTAACATCGACACTTTAATGTAGATTTATTTATGCGTATTCAAATTTTAATTTTTCTATCAAATTTGCGGGTTAAAAATTTGTTTCATTTCATTTTATTCGCAAATGCATAATTCAAGAATGAATTAACAGACTCCCTATCTGGATGGAATTCAATTGATTCTAAAAGTGACTCATTTAGCCTATAACGGATTAATTTTAAGATAAACAATTGGTGAAATTCAACTGAGGACGACCACCATTTAGCTGAAATACGAATATGGTCAATTCAGCCATTTTTATTTTTAGAGGATTAACCTATTAATTGATTTGGCAATCATCGTCTAAATTTTAGCTGACTCCAATGACGTAGCTTTTATTTTGACTTAATTCACATTAATTAAGTGGAATTATCTTTAGGTTTTATTTGGCCGCCTGATGAGGTAATATGTATGGTAAATGTAGAAGAAAGAAGTTGAATACTAAAAGTCCTTGGCTAGTACATCAAGAAAAGGATGAGATACCGATAATCAGTTCGATGGCCAATTGTTGGGATCAATATGGTAACAATGGTATAATATAATAAAAGAATTTTCCTTTATAATATGTTTTACGTGAATAGTTACGACTAGAGGGACTACAAAAAGTATCCATGAAGCCGGCTAGTTATTTCACTTGTCTCTCTATACTCAGAATATGAATTAAATATATGTTTTACGAGTTTCATCAAATGTTTCCCAAGTCTCTCTCTCTCATTCATAATCGTTTCTTTTCGAATGAATATGGAGATGCTATTATCCCTTTGTGTACAACATTTTAGCTGGCATCGCACTCGGCTTTGTGAATTGGAATTGGCAAGGAGACACTCTTGGAAATCTTCCAAGGGAAATGACGGGAGTAAAAACGAGAGTGAGATTTAGTTTCTGCAATTTGTCACACAGAGTGAGAGCAATGGTTTTGATTATCCTACATTTAGTAGATGCGTTCTGAGTTAATATCGCTTCGTAATTTCATTGGTACTTGTGTTAAAATATTTCTTGCAAGCGAGGCTATACACTATTTGTAAAGTTGAAATTATCTAGAATAGCTTTAGAAATTTCGTAAGTGTCTACAAAATTGTGGACAGTTTCGAGAATCATTTCTAAAAATATAATTTACATTTAGCGGTAGAATAATTCAATTGCAGATGTCCGATTTATTTCAAGTTAAATATCCTCCAGGCAGTAATATAAGAATCAATAAAAAAATTACGTCAAATGGCTCTCCTCGAGTAACTTATGAAGATGTGCGTCTGTATAAATTGTTAAGGAATTTATCAAAGCTTTAACAAATCATGTGGCAGTGATAGAACTATATGAAGTCGAATGCATGCAACTCGAATGCCTAATGCTGAGATTTTTTCACGTCAGCATTTTCACGATTGTAATTAAGCTGCATAACTCCAGTATTCTATAATTACATTTTTTGCATCTTTTGAAGTTAGAATTAGTGACTTTCAAAGGAAAGAGTTTCGGCTTTATTCATTAATAGGAAAAGGCGGTAAACGTAATTTGTTACAAGTGTACAACGAAAGCGAGGTACGTTCAATAGGATCAAAACGATAGTTGAACAAATGTCGAAAGGTCACAGTAGGATCGAATCGGTGATGGAAGGAATTCGAGATCCTTTACGTCTATCGGAAAGAGCGTCTCACCTCGCAAACTTGACAACCGTCGCTGCGGTTGCAGCCGCTTCGTCTGCGATAGAATAGTGTCTACGCGTATGAATAGAGGTCATAGAGCGGTGAGACCCAAGTCATGGAGAGGAGAGACTGTGTCGGAGTTGGAAGCAAGAGGAGGGAGTCGGGGGCTTATAGGAGAAGGCATATTGGAGGAGATGATTTGGGGGAATCGGAAGCATGAGAAGAACGGTGTGGCGGAGGCGAAAGAATAACGAAAATGGAGGGGAGAGTGTCAGTGGAAGAGGATTTGGTGGAAGGAGGATGGCGGAGTGGAAGGAGGAGGAGACAGGAAGAGGGCGGTAAGGGGAGAGGATAGCGTGAGAGGAGGGATGAGGATCTGAGGCTGAGGAGTCGCAGGCAAAATTTGGAAGAAGTGAGCGAATCCTAGCGAATAACAGGAGAGGAGGTGAGGAGTTGGAGCGAAGGCACGTGTAAGGTGGAAAAAAGGCGAGAGGATGAGGAACAATGGAGTAAGGGTGCTTCGGAATCTGGGAAGGAAGGAACGTGACTGAGGAAGAGGCGAGAGAGGAGTGGGAGCGGTTAGAGATCGGGGGCGGGGGAAGGGGGAAGAGACAAACTCACCCGTCACCTAGTGTTGCCGCGTAGTGACCTCTCACAGACCTCCGCTGATTTCGCATCGGTGCGT
Source organism: Tanypteryx hageni (assembly GCA_028673005.1). Classification (NCBI taxonomy): domain Eukaryota; kingdom Metazoa; phylum Arthropoda; class Insecta; order Odonata; family Petaluridae; genus Tanypteryx; species Tanypteryx hageni. Next base: position 111,684,457 of record CM054120.1, read on the forward strand.
CCAACAGAGTTTTACGGTCGAGTGTAATTCGGAGGCGCCGGCAGAGTCGCCGTGAATTACGAGTCGTCACGTAGGCCGCGGTTAATTATTCGAGGGGCGGTCATCTCTGGCAGGGTGGCGAGAGCCGAAAGTGTTGGGGAGGACGGGGAGTGCAGGATGCGAAAGGAGAGGTGGGGGGGCGCGTTTAGCGTGAAGGGGAGGAAATGGCGAAGGGGGCAGTGAAGTTAGGAAAAAAGGGCGAAGAATAGCCGATCCAATTATTATGTAGCATCGGGCCCGTACTGGCGATGTGGAGTGGGGGATAGGTGGGCCGAAGTTGATGAAAGCCCCAGGCCTCATACCGTTCGCTTCTGGTTTATTCACGAGGATGTGTTCCCATCCCCCGGAATCTCTGCCCCACACCTATCCCCCGCTTCTCGTTCCCTTCCGTCCCTTCTCCCTCTCTTCTTTCCCCTCGGCTCTTCCCACCTCCACGGAAGAGAACTTTCATCGCTAGGTCTCCCATTCCCTGCGACAAATGTGTATTTATTAATCAGTTGTCCTATGTAGTGGCTGCGTCATGGACAAACAAATTTCCCGTTTTACCCGTTCCCGCAAACTGTTCATATTTGTCAACTATTAAACCAATGATTACTTTATTGTCATAATACCGAATTGTGGAGGTCCGTACGTCATTAATGTAGTTTTTTAACTTCCTGGTTAATAGAGGAGATGATGGAGGTCCTACCTTTCCTGAACTAATGTCCCATTTTCGACTACTGCTTTAATATGTTTGCGTTTATCTTTATTGGCTAGATATAATTGTCCGTTGTACTGTAATTGTTGAGCGATGGTAAATATGTAAAACTTGATTGTATTATACCATTACTAGAACATGAGGTTATTTTACGTATCTATGTCATTAAATTTAAAGAAATATTTACTTGAAATTATCAGTATAACTAGAAAATTAAGTAAAATTACGATATCTGGCGAATTTGATTTCGCATATTTTGTTGTTTTGGTGTTTGAAATTTACTTTTGACCTAGCATACGAATCAAAGTCGTAAGTAATCGAACGATGCATTTTCATCGATTAAGTTTATTTTTCACGTTTGATTTTGTCTCAGTGGCTATACCGAATATCAAAGTGAAAAATTTATGGAAATAAAATTTTAAAATCTTTGAGCAGAGAACTTCGAAACTTAACACGTTGTCGGCTAAATCTATCTGGGAAAATTATCTCGTGGGGACATGAATTTTTTGCATTTTTTTAAAACGATATAATGGGCATATTTAGTATCACAACATGGAATAACATCTGCTAAAATATTCTCAGCTCCAATAAAAGTTTCTTTTGCCAAACTTTTTGAATCCTTCCTGAAAAAGATCGACAGGAACACCCGTCGTACGCAACCGAAAAAGTAAAGTGATGGAAAACTGTTTTATAGACGGTAATTTATCCACTCCCTCCACCAGGACGGAATACATGGGAATGAGATGGCGGTAGCAAATTTTCTCTCTTTCTCCGAGTAATTTACCTGCGAGCTCTATAGGTGCGTTATAAGCGTTTGGTAGGTGTTTACACAAATTGTTTGGGAAACTCCGTAAGATGAATGACGTAAAAATGAAGTTTTTATGGGTGTTTTTAGAAGGCTAGATGGCAAACTTCTCTGCTGATGGTATAAATCCCAGTTAGAATGACTCGTTTCCTACACTTACAAATGTTAAGCGACGCAAGACCCTGGGCAGCGAGTTTTATATCCTCGGTTATGCGGGTTAATCAAGGAGAATTCTCACTATATACTTTAGAGGCGTAAGTAGAAATAATAGCTAAATATTTTTATGATATAGAGCCGAACCACTATAACGCTATCCTATGGTTTAAACAAAATTGATTTTAAAATGTGACCAGTAATAATTTTAGGAATAGCATTTTCGGTGAGCAGTTCTACTGGACGTGGAGGCTCAATTTGAGACTTGAAAACTTTTATCTCTCAGAGTAATGGTTTGTTGAAATCTTTAATGTATACGAAAGATTTCGCAATGTTTAAAGCGTATTTCTAATTACGCTTCGCCATTCTGCGCTTGTTAGCCAAGCAGTGACGATTTCTCAGCTAAATACATTAATATTTGTCGTAGTACGAGGATCATCTCGTGTTTCCTTTCGCAGTGGGATTTAGTCGTCGCCTGCTAGAACGCTTCGTGAGCGAGCAATTCCGCGGCATGGATCAGATGAGATACGACCCGTCACAGGGCCCGTCGCCGGGGCCTCAAATTGATTGTTTGGATCGTATAAACTCAGGCGCCCTCCGGGAGGTTGAGTTCGAGTCGGAGCGTAGGGCGAGGGTGGTATGGGGCCACCTGCCGCCTGCTCTCTCTGCTCCGTGCACACATGCGAGCTTAGGAATATGTTGTCTGTTTTGAAGGTGCTTAAAAGAGGATCCGAGAGTACGAAGCTCGGCGCGGTGGAGCTCATTTGTTTTGGGCCCGAGGGAATTTCCCGCCGACGGAATGATGGGACGGCGCATCCGTCACTCAAAAGCGCTACTCTCTTGTTCCCACTCTTCATTTATCTGGAAATGCCTCGCCTAGAAATCGCTCCATGGACGATTTCCCCTCGGCGATTCGTCGTGTCGTCGCCAGTGGATGGGAATTCGGATGCGGGAATCGCGCGCAAATTGCCCATAGTCCGAAACGACTCGAGAGGGAGGGGAATTTTTAAGAGCGGAGAGGGGAAGCGGTTGGGCGAAAACCGGTGTGCGTTGTTTGCGAAATGATCGAAATATTAATCGATTGTTGTCGCGGGAATTGGTGATAGAAATTTAATGACCCGCCATCTCGTGTGTAGATGAATTTTAAAGATAACGACATTAATGAATGTCGAATGAGTTTATTTGTCCGATACATCGACCACGTATAGCAATTTTATGAAACGTTTTATGGTGAAAGCGTGTTATTAAACTCTTCGGTCTTTTCGCAAGTATATTATGTTTATTTAAACAACATTTGCTATATTACTATTTAAATTAATTCATGTAATTATTAATAACTCTCCAATTTTCTATATAGCATAGTGTATTTCATCTAAAAACTGCCCTTTAATTAACGGCATTATTGTCATGGTGGGTTCAAACGTTAGTATTAATGCAGGTTATCGTGTGAAACCTAGACTGCAACGCATGAAACACGTTCATGAATAAATTAATGATAATTATACCGACAATATACAAAAGAGCGCTTTGCTATTAATTTTATAGGAAGCATTTTAAATGTCTCTGATATCTTAAACGAGACATTAATATTTCCGTTTAACTATTATTAATATTGCGCAAAGTAGTGTTGATATCATACATAGTATGTAATATTTATATTATACTTATTTCATATTTTTATAATGAAAAATACTTCAATTATATAAATTATACAACAGCTATTCAACGTTCTAACTTATTAAACAATTTCACTTGGCAAGAAACAAATGTAAATTTATTAAAGCTTATCATAAGGATGAATTGATAGATAGCAAGTATGTTAATTTTTTAAAATACCATTGGTACCAGTAATTGTACTCTATTATGTGGGTAACTCTCTTTCTCCATTCATAGCTGAACTCTTAATGACTCATTTTGAGAGAGCCTGTAAATCTTCCTTCCCATGTTTTACAAAAACCTGACGTAGATGACATCTTTGCAATCTTTGACACAGCAGAAGAAAGCATCCCTAATTTCTTATAACGCCTCACTCAACAATTCGACACGATAAAATTCACACACGAATTAGAAAACAATAAATCTTTACTTTTCTTTGATTCTCACCACCATACCTCACATAATTTGGCTCCCTTCCACTCCATGATTCACAGACTATTAAACACACCTTTATCGAAAACAGATTTCTATAAAGAACTTACATTTATTAAAAACTGCTCATTACACAACGGACTCGACTCACAAATTATCGAAAAATGATTCAAACTCAATTCAGACTCAATATTCAAATTAAATCATGAACTCACGAACCAAAACACAAAGAAAAAATACATGAAACTACCGAAACTAACAAAATTCTCCAACGCATGCTTTCAAAAATTTTATCTTCACCCGGTTTTTGTCAACAAAAATAAATTATCCAACCTACCGACAAACCCGAAAGATAAAATTCCCATTCATTACAAATCAGGCATTTACCAAGTCATTTGCAGTTCGTGTGACAAAATTTACATAGGACAATCTAGACGCAAACTGGAAACCCGGTTTAAAGAACAAACAGCACACTACAAAAACATCAGAATAAACTAATCAAGCATTGCACCTCATGTATTCGCAGTCTGCACGCCGACATCGTGGCAGGCACAGAAAATTGGTTAACGGATCAGATTCAGAATCAGGAGATATTTCCTAGAGACTATCGTGTCTATAAAAAAGATCGCGCCAATAGATCGGGTGGGTGGGTTTTCATAGCGGTTAGCGATAATTACGATAGCAGTGAGATTCCGATAAGTGACGAGGATATCGAGAGTGTTTGGTGCCGCATAGGTAAAGAAGGCTCCGAAAGGTATCCGGACGTTTCACCCAAAGCACTTCACCCACGGGATGTTTCACCCACAGCCACTTCTCCCATGGGTCATTTCACCCATACACTCGTCACCCACAAGACGTTTCACCCACAGACACTTCACCCACGAGAAATTTCATCCAAAGACCTTTCATTCATGCCTTCTCACCCATAGGTTATTCGCCTACAATCCAGTTCACCCACGTAATGTTTCACCCATAATTGTTTCACCAACAGTTCTGTTCACCCAAAGACTTATGACCGTACTCATATATCAGGGAAGAATTGGTTGAACCGATTTCACCCAAATTTGGTACATTCACATAAATTAATGACCAAAATGACATATTTCGACCGGATCGACTCAGCAGAGGTGCCACAATTGCAAAATTAATCTATTCGGTAATTATGAATTTGGAAGGAATTCGCTGAACCGATTTCAACGAAATTTAGCATGAATGATGCGTATAACATAAAATAACAAAAATCAAGATTTTTTGCATAGATATAGAAAGCAGGGCTGCCACAACACAAGGAATAAAAAAAATTCTTTTTACACGTATTTATATTGAACTATCTGCATCAATTTGAACCAAATATAATACTTATAATGGACACATGTACAAAACCATATTAGCATATTTAAACCGAATCAGCCGGCCAGGGGTGTCACAATTACAAATTATACTTTTTCTGTATTTAAGCATTTGGAAGGAATTGGCTCTACGGATTTCAATTAAATTTTGTACAACATATCGTAATGAAATCAAGATGTTTAAAGCGTAGCTAGATAGCAGGGCTACCATAATAAAAAGTAAAATAATATTCCTTTTACACATATTTCTAGAGAATTGACAGCATGGACTTTAACCCAATATGGTATAAATAAATGACCATAATAGCATATTTCAACTGGGTCAACTAAACAGGGCTACCACAATATCAATGTTGGAATTTTTCTGTAACTATGAATTTCGAAGGTATTGGCCGAACTGATTTTTAAAAATGTCCTTTTAGGACACGTTTAGAGCCGATCTAAAAACAGGGCTACCGCCATATATGTAGGCCGATATCCTTAACTTCATTATCGTGCAAGATACTTGAGCACATAGTCTTTAGCTCTGTAATGCGCTATTTAGATAGTCATTCATTGCTTAGCGGATGCCAACACGGATTCCGGAGAGGTAGATCATGCGAAACGCAGCTCGGCCTGTTCGTGGACGATTTGTTGCGATGCGGAGAGAAAAATACTCAGGTCAATGCCATATTCATTGATTTCAGGAAGGCGTTCGATAAAGTATCTCATAGGAAATTAATTGCGAAGTTAGGACAATGTGGTATCAATTCGAAAGTTGTCGGTTGGGTGAGAGACTTCTTCTCGAATAGGGAACAGATAGTTGTCATCGATGGGAAATACTCGTCCCCCGTTAAAGTTGCTTCGGGTGTTCCTCAGGGAAGTGTATTGGGCCCTCTGCTCTTCTTAATCTATGTAAATGACATGTGCTCGGTTGTTCGTAGTAAAATTAGGCTTTTCGCCGATGACACCGTTCTATATAAAGAAATAAAAAATCAGGAGGACCATCAGTCTCTGCGTGAAGACTTAAGAGCCATTTCAGCGTGGTGCAAAGAATGGCAAATCGAAATTAATTATACTAAATGTGCCGCAGTCACGTTCTGGAAAAGTAAGAACAAAGATTTAGGTTTCGAGTATAAAATAGATGAAATGAGTATTCGACAAGCTGAGTATGTAAAATATTTAGGAGTAACCATTTGTCGAGATCTTTCGTGGGACATGCACATTCGTCGAGTTATAGGCGCGGCCAACAAGAAACTGGCATTCATAGGTAGAATAGTACGGAACACTACAGAGAAAGTACGCGAAACATGCTACTTATCACTTGTAAGACCACAAGTGGAATAGGCAGCGAGCATATGGGATCCGTACGAGAAGGGACACATAATTCAACTAGAAAGAGTACAGCGCATAGCAGCCAGATTTGTAAAACAAAAGTACGAACATAAGGAAAGCGTCACCTCTTTATTGAGCGATTTGAACTGGGTATCACTGGAGGACCGTAGATTGCACTCAAGGTTGAAACTTCTAGAGAAATATAGGTCAGAATGTCTAAAAGAGGAGGTAGTGGGAATAATTGTGGCACCGACGTATATAGGTAGAAATGATCGAGACGATAAAATACGTGAGATCGATTGTAGGACGGAGCGTTATCTAGGCTCGTTCTTTCCGAGGACAATAAGAGATCACAATAGAAAATTTCAACCTGCGATAGACAATCTTTAGGTAGGTTTTGGTGCATTGCACCCCCTGCCACCCACCAACTTGGTGAATTGCAGGGTAACTTGTAGATGTAGATATAAAAAATAATTTTCTGATTTCAAAGCAAATACATTAGTATACGATTTTACAACGGCGAATTTGACGAAAAGCACTTATGTACCACGGAAAATCAGTGTACACCCTTACTTGTTTACTCTGACTATCAATAGAAGAAATTCTTATTAATGCCGTTAAAACAAATTCAATTCATAAAATAAACAGGTACATTGATACTGTTATCGTCCAAAATACATCATTCAACTAAATAGCACAATCTTAAATGTGATGTAATATCCTTTTACTATTTTAACGAATCAATTTTCTCTGCTCGGGGTGGCGGTGGCGGAGTGGTTAGAACGTTGGCCTTCCATGTAGCGGTCCCAGATTCGAATCCTGCGGAGGTCAGAGTTTTTAACCTGGGATCGTCCCGTCCCCTACTTGTGTGATTTGAGGAAACCGCGTAAGTCAGCGCTCCGTCCCTCGGAAGGGACGTTAAGGATTTGGCTCCCTTGGTGCTCTTCGCAAAGAGTAGGCTAATGCCGGCAATATGTTTTCCTCCTCCCTTTTGTATGCGTTTGATGTGGAAGGTATTATGGCTATAATAATCCAAGAGGTTGATTAGCCGGAAATACACACAAACAAGCATACTATTTTCTCTGCTCCTTTTTTAACTGATTGTTATGTCTCAACTAATTTTACGTCCCATACTTTTCTCACGTTCTTACCATTAGGACAGTATTTGTACACCTCACCCATTGACCTGCTTATTTCTTAATAGCAGTTGACCCAGGTAGCCTGGAGGTTAATGTCCCTGACTCCTAAGAACTTAATGGTAGTATTTTTGTCCACATACTCTTACCTCTTAATGTCTTTATTTTCCCTCCGGGTCCTAACGAATTGATAAGCCTAACCTTAAATATCATTGGCACAAATTCTCGGAGCAACTAAAAAATGTGTATTCATTCTTATGTAAGGCTAATGATTTCAAATATTGTTGCTATAATTAAACAAAAAATATTTTTACTAATCAATTCATTTTACAGATGTGGTTTTTAATTCCGAAAGTAATAAATCAATTTTTTTTATTGGAATTTAATTATAATTTTCCCAATTTCTAATACTACCTAACCAAGAGTTATTTATATAAACAAAAAATTCCTTAACCATGTAGAGATTTCTGACGTGTAATGAGGACTTTCCCTCTTCTCTAATTGTATGGAATGCGCTCCATTCAGTTCTTAGTGGAGTGAGGTTGGTAGCTTAGTTGAAACTTATGGCTAGTACAATGTAATGTAAAACTCCTTCAGCCATAAAGATTGTAGAAACCCGATGCATTTTGCTCACTAAGTGGGCATCTTCAGGGGTGACTTGATCGGACAGTGATTAAAAGTCAGTGACTTTGAACTGGGAATAATAAATTCCTACCGCAGGTTATTACCATTGTCCAAAACCCGGTTGTGCTTTTTCCATTTTGGGCAGAATGTGTCCAGACCTCTGCAGGAAAGGGGCTTACAACCACGTTATTGTGGTAAAAAAATTAGGGATTAGAAATTAGCTGTGCACCAGTTAATAAGTTTAGCGTTTGTTCCACCGAGATATGTAACTCAGTGCTTGGAAATACTATTGGATGAACTACCGGAAGAATTACTTGATATAGCAGGCTTCTTTGGCAGGGCTCATGTCAAAGGAAGGTGAGCAAAAGGAAGATGGCCGGCTGTTCCTCCTAGATATCCTCCCGACCTTTCGAATCAATTCCATGCAGCAAAGGTAGGGGAGCCAAGAACAAACAACTTGACCGAAGGATGGCATAACAGATTTCAATGTTTGATCGGCAAGTGCCATCCGTCCTTTTTCCATTTTTTGAGAGAAATAATGAAAGAGCAAATAGACAACGAAGAAATGATGTTGGAATTAGATTTGGGAAGGCTTCTTAGAGAACCGTGTAGAATGAAGTATAAAAAATTAACTGAGAAATTATAGTTAATTACGTTATAATACGTATAATATAAACGAAGTAATCGCATAACAGAATACCTTTGTATTTCTGGTCATAATTTTACTTTGTAAATGCATATTTTATTATTTTCATTGAAATATCATGTTCTATAACCATTAAATAAAACAACAACAATTGGTTTTCTTTCTTTTCTAATTTCATCCTGTAAGGGCATAGCTATATAAAGAAATAATGGACGAAGTGATGTATGGGTGAATGCCTGTGCTTGTGAAACACTAAGTCAAATGTATTTTTAATTAATCATTTCATTCTGTGATATGATACAGAAAGTTCAGTCCTCTAAAAATAACAGTTTCTATAATGTACTTCACTTTATTGAACAAATAAATAATATCATATTCAAGATAAATTTTTAACATTTAAACTGAAGCATGGGCCAAAACCAATGGGTGAAACGTTATGTGGGTGAACTGGATTATGGATGAAAAGGCATGGGTGAAAGGTCTTTGGATGAAACTTCAAGTGGGTGAAACATTCCGTGGGTTAAGAGGGTATGTGTGAAATGACCCGTGGAGGAAGCGCCTGTGGGTGAAACGTCCTGTGGGTGAAGTGCTTTGGGTGAAACGTCATGGAACCCTACAAAAAGGTGTTCTTATGTTCGTTTTACAGGCCACCTAACGCTGGTGTAGATTGCATTTTAAATCTCGAGAAGAAACTATGAAAGCTTAGACTGATACATCAAGATGGAATCGTTATAGTCGGTGGTGACTTTAACTTACACTCAATTGATTGGGAAAAACCTGTTTCGAATCTAGAGGTAAATAACGCGAATCCGGTGAGGCATTAATCGAAACATTCTGCGAGCACTCTCTCCTTCAATTAGTCAGAAAGTCAACGCGATCGGGAAAAATATTAGATTTATTAGCAACTAACGTCCCAGAAAGAATAAAAAAGTCACCATTGAAGATGGAATAAGTGATCATCTGGCCGTATATGCAGAGTTTAAGTTGGAAATCGATAGCCACCCTAAGCCTCAAAGAAAGTTTTATATATTTGCTAAGGCAGACTTTTCAAGCTCCAGGTCGCGCCTACGTGAAATACTACCTGGCTTCCGTGATATGACCGAACGATCAGGCGCTGAGTCATCATGGACATTATTCAAGGATATAATGCTAGAGGGAATATGTATATTCCAATTAAATTGAAGGTCGACAATAAAGAGTCACGTTGGTACAATAAGCAAGTTAGGAGTGCGCTTAGGCGTCAGAGAACAAGTCCACCCACATTCGCCGATTGATAGGTGGTGCTAATAAAAAGCTGGCCTTTATAGGGAAAATAGTTCGAAATAGCTATGAAAAAGTGAAATAATTATGTTATTTATCCTTGGTTCGACCGCAGGTCGAATATGCTTCAGCTGTGTGGGATCCCTACGAAAAGGGACTCACTTACGAGATAGAAAAGGTTCAGCGCAGGGCAGCTAGATTTGTAAAGAGGAATTGCGATAGTAAACAAAGCGTAACACCATTAATAGAAAATCTGAAATGGACATCCTTAGAGGAAGGTAGGCTGCAGACTAGATTTAAACTACTGGAAAAATTTATGTCGGAGGGACTAGCGAATGAGGTAGTACTTATCAGAAGCCCGACGTATCTCGAAAGGCAGGACAGTGAGGATAAGATTCGCGAGATCGACTGTAGAACGGATCGATATAGAGGGTCGTTTTTTCCTAGGACGATAAGGGAACATAATAGGAAAAGATAACGTTGGAAAACTATGGACCCTTCGTGCACTGCACCTCCTGCCATCCACCAAAAAAATAACTTGCAGGGTATCATGTAGATGTAGATATTTTTGACGCTCACTATCCTATCACCACAGAAAACCTATCCTTACTCAAATCAATCAACCAATACAATGAACTCGATGCATACGAAAGCATCTACGTACATAAAAACAAAAACACGGTTATGAACAACGACTTAGGTCCCATCCCTCACTCTCCCCTTTTTCAATTACTCAGTTAACCTTCCAAATCCTTTCACTTTTCTTCCCCTCTCTCCAACTGTCACTCCTATATATACCCCCTTTACCCCTCCCACACCCCACACTATTGAAGATGACAACTTAGCTGTCGAAACAACGGTATCTAGTTTAAGGTTAACACCTTCAGTGCCGCGGACGCACATGTGCGTCAAAGTGGTCGTCTCCGCCATGCCCCTGACGCACATGTGCGTCGCAGCTGTAAGCATTTTCCCTTTGGCCTGGTACCGCTATATTTTTCCGAGGGGTCAACTCCCTAGAAGAGGCACTCGGTGAAGGTTTGAAAGTGAGCGGGAAAGCACCAGTTTTTATTCTACCGATACTTTGCTAGTCTTTTCTTCTGAATATTCGAAGTGTAAGTATAACTTTTTTAAATGTTCTTATTATATTTTTTCACCTTTTTATAGTTGTTTTAAATAATAATTTGTATTTATTTCTCTATTAGATTATTTTTGGATAAGCTTTGAAGATTTTTCCCTCGTACTGTTTCCCGATTATATATTTTTATCTTGAATTGTACATTGATAAAGTAAGTATACAGTATAGTATATATGGTGGATGTTTCTTGTCATTTATACGAATTTTATATTGATTATAATAAATTTAATCATCTTTAATTCTCTTTCAGAATTTTTCGGATTATTTTTATTGAATTCACGCAACAAAATATATTAAATCCGTTATATTGGCAACCGTGACTCAGATTCATATGTGAAATTTTTATATTTTCTATAAATTATTATTATGTGGGTGTCTATAATTTTTTCGATTTATATATTTCATAGAAGCTGAGATAAAATTTATGTAAGATAAAATTTCATATCCGTTATATTGGCAACACTGATTAAGATGCATGCGTAGTAGTTTCGTTTTTTCTATAAATTATTATTACAATACTGTGTAGAAATTTTTTGCTTTAGAATTCATAGAAACCGAGATAAAATTTAAGAAACATAAAATATTTTACCTGTTATATTGGCAACACTGATTGAGATGCGCAAGTGAGAATTTTATTTTTTCTACTAATTAAATAATAGCATTCCAATGTCTGTTACTGTACAATTGATAGAAGTTGATACAGAATTTTTTAATAAAAAAAGTTATTTCTTATATATTGGCAACACTGTTTCACAAATCGATTTAAAAACTTCGAATTAAAAAAAAGATATTATGTTATAAATGTCTACCAAGTTTCATTGAGATACAATTATTGAAAGCTAATAACAAACATGCGTCTGGACGGACACGGATGGACAGACGGACAGACAGAAGGAAAGACAGACAGACGGACGGTCGGGCAGAAGACGTACTGACGGAAGGACTGATCGAATACAACAGACACTTTATCTAATAAGAAAAACGTGACTAACACGTTTTTTACATTAACATCAAATTATCTAAAACTATCAAATTAAGAAAAAATGGCTCCCAGCGAAAGTTCACCAAAAATTAAAGGCAGCGAACGTGTTAAGGTAGAGTAAACTATGTGAGTGCCTATCGAAGGATCTATATGTTCCAGTTATCTTCCAGCTCGAAATAAAAATGTAGTAAATGCATCTACTGTAAACTAAAACGCGGCTTAGTGATTGCATATTTTAACATCCCATTGCACATAAAAGTTAAATGGTTTTAAAAGTAGAATAAAAAGGTACTTTGCCGAACACGAACTAACGCACAAACTTTTAATTTTTAGAAGGTGGCGGTACTTTTAATTGAAAAATATATAATTTCTGTCAGAAAATGAGAAACAGTGAGTCCACCTGCTATTCTTAGTTATTGTTAAAGTTTACTCTTACATTAAGAGGATAAATTTTACCCCTTAATTGCTGAAATGCAAATAAATCGCACTCTCCCCTGGTGCTTTCCCTTTGCATTTAATGTCCCGTAATGTAATATTTTGTAAACTCATGAGATATGCTTTTCACAAACGACCCCGTTCCTTTAATGCGTTCCCCTTCTGACAAACCCAGCTAAAAATGAAATCGTGTATCAAGACAAGAATTAATCACTTTGACGTTTTAATAAAGGGGCGCGTATTGTCATCTCACTTTGTATATATTTCGCTTTGAGGAGATTGCCTAAAGAAGAACAAGCATTCGATGTTTTCGTTCAAGATAGCATCCTTATCTTAACGGTCTTTTTTCTCCTCCCCTCCCTTTTACAGGCTTCACCGCCGCCATTATTAAGCTGCGTGCACACGTCTCTTTACGGCGCATCAAATCCTATTCCTCACTTCTTCCCTTCTTAATCTTCACCCTTCGAACCTCGCTTCTTCTCTCCATTATTTTCCACCCATTTCCTTTCCAACCTTATCTTTCTCTTTCGGCATCTTTTCTTTCTCTCCGTCACTTGCCGAACCCCTCTGACTCTGACAACGGATACTAAAATTGATGAAATTAATAGAAACTACGCAGAAAGGCATAAGCTGTAATTTTGGGATAACTTTGAAACAGAAAAAATTCTGCTATGACCGGGAATCGAACCCGGGTCTTCCCACTTGCCGGGCGGATATTCTACCACTGAACTACCTTAGCAGATAATCTTTCCTGTTTCTGAACGCGGGTGTTTTTCTTAGTTGGGTCCGGGCTAGCCAAGCTAGTATCAACCAGCCCCAACGGACGTCCTCCAAGAGAACGTCAAAGAAAACCCCTCCCTCTCAAATGGTGAGATTGCCAAAGACAGAAATTGATGGAATTAATAGAAACTATGCAGAAAGGCATAAGCTGTAATTTTGGGATAACGGATACTAAGTATGTTTGTGTTTCTTAGGGTTATATATAAGAATGGACATCGATTTCCAAATATCGCTTTCAATAAAGATTATTATTTCCTTTTCACTCTCCTTACTCCTTTCTCTCCCATCTTCCCATACATTTAAATATTATTCCTCTTTCTCCTTTTTGGTTCTCTTCTCTTGTCACTCTCTTACTCCTATCTTCTTCCTATTCTTTTCATTCCACTCTTTTCTTCTCTCCCTCCCCCTCCTTATATTCCATCCTCTTTTCCATCCTATTTTCCCTCTTCCCTACGTCTACCCTCTTATCTATTCCCGCCTTCTCAGTCCTCCAACTCTTCTTCTTTCATACCTCTTCCTCTCCCTTTAACTTCCACTCTCTCCAACAACTACTTCTCTACCAATTTCCTTTCCACTTACTTCCCCCTCCCTTTTCATTTTTCGATCTCCCCTCCTCCTCCCCTCTCGTTCCATTCTCGGCCACATCTCGCCCACTTCCGGTGACTCATTCGAGTTACCTGCCTCGAGTTCTCGACTTTTCTAACCCCTTGACACCGGCGCTCGGGCATCGGAGGACGGTTGAAGCTATGGAGGGGGTTTGAAGGGCTCTCGGCCTTTTTTGGGGCCCGTTGAAGTTTTGGAGGGGGTATCCTTGGTGACTGGGCGTCAACGTTGGAATTGATTTAAAACTCATTCGCATTTTTCGCGTGATTGTCGAAGATAAAAGCGTTCCGAGGTTTCTCCGCGACATTGCTTTAATTTGTTTGCTCTCGTATTAATAATATATAATATTTCGTTCTGTGGTCACCGTAAAAATTGTAGTAATTATCACTATTATTGCCATAAAAATAAGTTTTATGTTGTTAGTAATATGGGTGCTAATTAAATAATTAATGGAAGGCTTTATGCACTAAAATGCGTCATTCGATTCGTTTTCTTTTAACGTTCTTGTTATTTTTTCGCAGAAATAATGAACCATTTGCAGAATTTTAGCTAATTTTATCTCAAAATTCGTTCAATTTAGCAAATTTAAAAAAAGTTCATCTTAATTCACAGAAGTTTTATCTCGATTATGATATGCCCCCCTCTCCATTCTTTTATATGTTGCAAAAAAGGGGCTCTAATTGCCGCAAACAAGTCTTTTTTCGGCAATTAGAGTTCCTCTTATTCCATATTATCATATTGCTGTAGTGTTCAATTCTTTTTGTAAACCTATTCTTTCATATCTTTGCGTACGTATATAAAGCTCTTGAAAATAAAATATAAGGATTCCGAGTAAATTTAAGGTAATTTTGATCACAATGTATCAATTGAAAATTAGTTACCATACCACCCAATAATTTAGCGCTTTGATCCACTCCTAAAAGTTACTCCATTCAAAGCTCTTGGGTGGATGCAGTCAATGCGAAAGGCAAATATACGAAAACATTTTCGGTAATATGTGAAATATAAGGTTATAAGTTTGAAACATCGGTAATAATACGCGAGGAAAATATATTTACACGTAATTATTTAATTTTTCTTGGAATAATTATTCTCAATCGCGAATAAAACAAAAAAGTTTCCAATTTTTCCACAATTCAACGCTAAGTCTGTTTGTATATACTATTTAGCAAACTATGTATAGAGAGAGTTGGTGTGGGATAAAAATGTCAGTGATATACGGAACCCCGAAGGTATTCGACATCCTTCCGAGTGATTTCTAATTTACTTCGCTTGTTACGTTGGCGTGAATAACTTCGACATATGGAATTGTTTTCGTGTTCCTCTCGCGACGGAATCGACCGAGGGACGCCAGTGCGTAAATTGGCAGTGAAAGTTCCCCGAACCCATTATAGAGAGGAAATGTGTATTTTACCGGAAACGATTCCGTCATTGTTTGGAGATCCAAAATAAATTGGCTGCATTCATTAAATTGGTTACGCCAAACGGGGAAAATATGCGATTTTTACGAAATTAACGCTTGTTATGCTAGATTAGTAAACGCGTAAAGCGAGGAGGTAAGTATTGATGTCAGGTTAGTCAATTCATATAACTTCCATTATTGAAAATTTTGTTTTGATCTACTGTGGATGTATACCTATGCGCTTAATCCTTTCTTTAGGTGTTGCTCGTGCTTTTGAGTTTTGTTTTGTAATTTGCCGCCGAATTGGAGCGTATATTTTATTGAATAAAAATACTATATGCGTCTTTGAATTTTGTTGCCAACCGATTCTCAGAAATACTCCCCCTTTCTCTCTCAAGTACTATTTAATTTGTGTAACAGGAGAAAAAACTGTATTTGTGTAAAGCGAAAATTTTTGCCTGTCGCTCACGAGCCGTGTGTCTCATGTTTGCATTGAAGCTCCTTGCAGTTTACTTGATACATTTTGCTTTTTATTTCAAAGGTAATTTCGTGTTAATGTCTTGGATTTGAACGTGTTGTCAAGCTGAGCCAGCTCTCGTATTCTTCGTTTAATCCCTAAAAAAATGTTTATTTTCGGATTCCTTTTTTCGCAACGCCTGAATAGTTCCATTAAAGCTCTTCGTAAAATTCTTTAGAGGGAGCAGAAGAATGGGGAAAAGAAATGGCGATGTTCCAGAACGAATGAAAGCAGCAGTTTCGCGAAACTTGGAGCATTTAATTAATCATAGATGGAAATTTTTCAGAATAAATGAAAAGAAGGCAAATAAAAGGGAATTGCTTCGTCAAAAAAGAATAACTGGAGCATGAATTAAGAAGTGCAGAAAAAACAACGCATCAAGTTCTCTATTCTAATTGCCTCTTTATGATTCAGAAACCTTTTAAGTTTCCTGTAAAATAGAGAAATATTTTTAATAAACAGATCCAAAGAAGTTTTATATTTCTTAAAGACCGGAATTGAAAAATTTCCTCTAATTTTAATAAATTTTGTGCTACTCAAACAACTTTATCGAAATAGACGTGTCTGCAGTATTTACGTGAGTTATTTTGTATTTATAAAAAGTGTGCATGTTTTGTGTGTGAGTATGTTTGTGTATGATGTCCTCTCTAAAATACATAAAACATCCATACTCGTATAAGTTTGATAAAGAGCTGCTATTCTATGAAAGATAAAACCTTTTCAATACTAAGAATGTGCTTTCAAAATACTATCAACTTATAACTTAGCCTCTGTTAGTTTAAAAACTGTAAGACGGAAAAGTAGATATAATCCTTGCTTTGCTCCATGTCTGATTTGTTGTGTAGTCCTGCTTTATACGGGAAGTTTACGGTTTTCTATCCTTGGCCAAGTGTAAATAATGTAAAAAATCAATACGAATTTAGTTTGCAGTGGCAACGTTGGACAGACACAAAGAACCAACTTTCAAGGATAAATGGAGAATTTCCACAGCTCTAGAACGGGTACTTTATGAGAAAGGATGAGGAAAATCTTTCAAAGGCCGTCGTCATATCGGGGAAGTTCTAAAGGAAAAGACGAATATGCAGATCGAATGAGGGAAGTAATATCCGAGAATGATCATCAATGCGTGAAATACAAGTTCAAGGTGCTATAGGGAGTGATGGTGGTCGGTTAGAAATATTTTGCCATTCAAAATTGCTGTAATATATACCTTGACGCCGGGAGACGGTACCTGTTTAGAATTTCTTTACCATTTTTTCGGGAAAATATTCGAGAGTAGCGTCTACTTGTTAATATACGCCCTTATACGTGACTTTTCCTCGGCGACTTTGATATTACTTCCTCTTTACGTTTCCAAGCGATTGCATATGCTCTTATTCAAATTAAAAATTTTGAAAATTAAACCTAGCTTTGAACGCATTTTACATTACTTCCCATCAAATTATTTCTACATAGTTCAATGCAATCCATTCTTATGTTGCTTTAAATTTTTCTGGGACGTCTATCATCCTATTAAAATTTTCCTTTTTCCGTTCTTTTAGTTTTATTTAATTGGATCATATTAATATGCCGCTCTTAAAATCTCCAAAACTTATCGCTAGCCATGTCCTTTTTAAGGATCCTACAGCTACTGTAGTATAACACCTATAATAACCACCATAAAATCAGGAAGATTTAGTACGTTTTTACGTGAACTATGTGGTTCTTTAATTAAGAAAAATACGAAATATCCATAAATTTACAATTCGTGAAAACTGTTGACAGTTCTAGAGCTACTCACTTAAAAAATATTTTTAAATCGCTTGTAATAAAATTGTTTGAATACTTACTGTCGGGTAGACATGTTGCATTTTTTTAGTCTTGTATAGACGACTGCCTTTTCCACCAAGCATTTAGTTGTAAAAAAACATTACCACGTCTTGTATTTTTTAGGATTTATGCATGCATTATTATTCAGGAACTTCTTGCGTTCTTTCTTTCTCTGTGTGCATCATTGCCCCCCTAAGCTATTAATTGCAAAATTTGTGAATATATAAGCACCGTGGGAAAAACTCGCTACAATAAAATACTGTAGTTAGGTAAATTTTTAAACCTCATGATAACATTCTAATTCTCGTTGTAACGATGTCGTTCATTCTCGTCTCCGGTTTGAAACCTGTCATTGTCCCATTGCTATTTTATATGTGAACATAACATTATTGTTCCCAATTTAATCATTCCGAACGCTGTAAAATATAAAGCGCGTGATTGTTAGTAAGAAAATTGAGCAGAGACAGGCATTTTGTTCTAACTTCTAGAATTAACTCATGGCCTTAAAAGGAACAGTTTGAAAAGCAGCAACTATAAAATCTCGTTCCAGGAAGTGGATTATAGCGTACACTGGGAAAAAATAACGAAAACAAAGAGAATGGAATTTCAATTTCAAGGGCGTCTTCGGGCAGCTACATTCGCTTTAAGGATTAATCTCCAAATTTCATTTATATTCGAGGTATGTTTCACGGGCTTACCATCAATAAATGACTAAAACATATTTTGATCAGATTGAAAATTCTTTAAACGTTTTATAGCCGAATGTTTAGGAAGAAAAAATGCCAGTTACTGATGCATGTCGATTTGATTATTTAATAGTAGCAGACTGAGAGATATCAAACGATCCGGTACTTTGTGAGGAAAACCGGCTCAACCCTCCCCCAATCACACTATTATCAGAGTGGATCAAATCATATTTAAATATCAAGTAATATAATTGAGATAGAATTTTCTCGTGGAAGTGAATGACTTGAAAAAAATTATATACAAGTTTCAGCAGATCAGTCCTCAGGGTTAGCGATCAAGTGATTGTACCGGAAGGTTATATGGCCATCGATATGGTTGTATCGAAGGATAATCATACGGCGCTAGAAATTTCAAAAGTAAAGTCAATTTAGGCAATATGTATGGTATTCAACAGTTAAAACACACACAAACCGTATTTCCGGGCCAATATGACAATGTGATAGGATACATATGCCAATGAAGCCCAAACATAGCATTATTTCATTAATATAAGAGAAATAGAAGGGAGAGATCCTCAGCCAACATGAAAAATAACGATTTCTAGCGTGATTTTAGTATTGCATCGGGTGTTGAGCGAATTTTATAAAATTTGCACCTTCATGTAAAACCTAAACGTATCACCGCGAGCTTCCGGTCTTCGCTGCTCGCCCTGGTGTAATATTGCATTATTAGATACCTTGTCCGTGTGTGCAGTAGTTTATGCATTAATTTATGTTGTACCTTGCGTTACGAAACTATGTCAAGTTCTACAATAACTAAAATTCATTATACTTAGTTATTTTAGTGCGCTACAGCCGTTTTGTTTCCATAAACCGTAAATAAACCCATTAAAAATAGGCGTCGATGCGGTAACCTGTAAAATGGGTTTTATTCTTGTTTCAGTTCTGACTACATAAAGGATCTCTTTGCGAAAATAATTCACGCGAAAATCCCCAAAATGTCGCCAGTAAATGTTTATTCTTCGTCCCATTAGCACTAATCAATCTTGCTCATTTAGATCCCATCATTTAGGCTCACCTAACTGAACTACTGAGTTCCTTTCCCTGTATAATTCGCCTTGTATATCGTTAAACATCCTCCACATCTAACACAAAGAGTGGAATTTATCAGAAATTCTCTTTCTCCCATTCTCCGCGACGCTAATATATGAGGTCTTGAGGCTGGAACTAATCCATCGGACTCGTTGTAGTAGAGTAAGCTCCTCAATTAGACATTCATAGATTGTATTATATTGGCGGTGTTGGTTGTTTAATGATGAAAAATAACGAGAGATTAGCGCTTAAATTTCTGTCTCATCCTAGTACTTGTGTTTTTGGCTGCAAATGATTCTTGATCATAGCTCATTGCTCACTGAACGGGAATATTATTTTGCGATATGGATAGGCGTGGAAAATAAAAGAAAGCATTAAAGCGATGAGAGAAGACTTTCCTGATCCGATGGATATGAAGGCCTTTGTATTCGATTTTCCTTGGTGGTACTCTTGACTAAAATACAATGACAGCGTCATTTTAATTGGTGCGGATTAATAAGGATTTTTGGCATTAAAGTATTATTTTTAACGAGACAGCTTCCTATGATACGCTTTTAATGCTCAACTACAACAACCTGTTATTGTGATCTCACGAGCTACTGAAGGCAGTTAATATAGCACTAAAAATGAAATATGCACTTTAATAATTACAGCCGAGTACGAGTCATTAAAGGAATGTTTTAGACGCGGTCGTAGTTGTCGTGCTGCAACTATATGGAGCTTTTAGAAGCACTTTTGTAAACATAGTAAGAGTTTTGCAAGAAATTCATTATTTGATTCAACATATTACTGGTATAGAAAATCATGGATATCTTCTCTATATTCGTAAAATTCTTGAGTCAACTTAGCTCATATTACCTGAAAGTATGCATTCATTGGTATTAATCCATCACTAAATGACACTAAATCTATTTTGACTGGACGATCCACCTCTTAACATACGCTAAGATCATCAAGGTGGCGGCGAACCAAAGTAGTTAAATACCTTCGATAAAAAAGGTAAAAATTGACCGTTTACGGGAAGTATTTGTTTAGACCGTATTTTGGTGCGGCGAAATTACGCAAAAATATCAGGTCCCAACTAAGAGTGCTGTGGAATTGTGGTATGTGGTCCGTTTTTGGTGAGTCGATCATCGAAGTTAAATGAGTTTTGTAGGCGAGGTGTAATCCCATTATGGTCTAAGTTGGTAACCAACAAGCGCGTAAATCATATCGCCATTTCGCGGAAAAAGCGAGTCTCTCCGAATATATGAGTGCAAATGAATGCTCGACGCTGCCTAACCTAAGGTGATTGCATCCGCTCTCGTTATCCGTCGTTAAAATCGTTCTCATATGATCATTCTAATACGCACGGCGAGTGTAAAAATGCAGAGCATATTTGCGATAGGAATGTATGAATCACAAGGTCTTTTTGCAACTTGACTACAGAACCTCCTACAACATAGCGAAGGGAAAATATATCACGGTAGAATATTCTTTTGAAATTCTAAGACATCATTCTTTTTTGTTCCCACACATGTAACTACTATTCTATTACCCTTTCAAAGAGCCTAGTTTTTCTTTAAATTCTAAGTTTAGAGAGGCGTTCGGAAATAGTTAGTTATAGAAACATCTTCTAGCGAGGCAGTTAAATTTATAAAATTACCTCATTCTGTTTAAGTAGAGTCTTATGGTGACGGTGCGATGTGCAAAATCTATGCAGCTTTTACTTACGTTTTCTACTTGTTGGCATGAGAGATCAGTTCCACTTCATATTGTCGAGATCGACATTATCTGGAGTGACAAAATGAAGAATATTAATAAATCAAACTACGCGCTTTGTATAAAGTTATTTTTAGTAATATTGGTCATAAAAATTGGAAAAGAATGAAACTTTTCTTAGTAGCGGTTCTGTTAATATTTAGGGTTTTTCGATAAAAATTAAGCCAAAAAATATTGGAAAAATTGTAACTTCTAGTACAAAAATATCATATTTCAATTCCTTAGACTTTGCGGCTGCGAGTTTCAAATATTTTATTAACTTTTCTCCAAATCATATTTGTCAACTCAAGTGAAATTACTTAATTAGAATCAAGAGTATATTTTTATTCATGCTACGATTTACCGTACTCTTACTTTGTTAGAATGGGTCTTTATTATATATCGCAATGAAATTACAACGGTTAGATGCAATTCCCACAACTTCAATATCGCTACAATCTACGTTCGTAATAAACTGTAGAACAGAATTTTGAAATTCTCCAGCCTAAATTTAATTTGGGATGGAATAATTATATCCTGGTGAAAAAATTCACCGCATACATGCTATAAAATGACCTTAAGATTACTAAAAACGGGTTGTTCGAATCAGATGGAAATACCGCTTTTCAAAAAGATACAAAGCCTTTAATTGTAAGTAATTTTATGCTGCCTTTGCAAGGCTGTCGGAATCCGGTTCAAAGTGCACGAGTGGACGAAGGAATGGCTATTAACACGTATTTATGCTTGCGACCGTGAGAGGGAGTTGGATCAAAGGGATTTACGAGTGTACTACAAAGCACCCAGACCAACCAGGCTCGCCTTTCCAACTCCTCTTCCGCAGCACCCACCCACTCAACCACCGCAAAATCCCCAAACCTTGGGGGCAGCGTTTACTCTTCATGCTCCCTTGCATCCCCATCACAGCCCCCATCACGCAAAAAATCCACCCCCTTTTCCTTGTTATGGGCGGGGGATGAATTCCAGGGGTAATGAGAGAGACTGGCTCCGGGTGCGCTGAAGAGAGACTTTGGGTTGAAGGAGGAAGGGGGCGAGGGATGTCTAGTGGGCAAGACTCCGTCGTCGGAGACGTAGCAAGAAGAGGCAGGAATCACGCGAATAGGGGAAGGTAGAGGGGGGAAATTCTGTGGAGCAGTGGGAGGGTGAGATGAAGTAGAGGAGGTCCTACGAGAAGGAAAAAGTAGAGGATTATGAGAGAAGAGAGACAAAGGGAGAGGAGGTAGGGGACAAGGACGAAAGTAATTGGTAGAGAGAGAGGAGATAGGTGGAGGAAGGAGATAGAGGGAGATGGAGGAGATGCAGATGGGGATGAGGCCAGAGAGTAGATGGAGAGGGGGTGGAAATAGAGGAAATACCTATTAGGAGATAGAGAGAGAAGCAGATGGAGGGCTTTGGAAAAGGGAGTTAGAAGGATGATGGAGATAGGAGGATGGAGATAAGAGGACAAAGATAGGAGGAGGGATAGAAGAAGGATTGAGGTAGGAGGAGGATGGAGATAGGAGGAAGAGGGAGATGGGGGGGTAAAGGAGATAGGACGAGGGAGATAGGAGAAGAGAGATAGGAGGAGGATGGAGATAGAAGGAGAAAGGATAGGAGATAGTAGGAGGAGGGATAGGATGAGGATGAAGCTAGGAGGAAGAGAGAGATAGGAAGAGGAGGGCAATAGGAGAAAGAGGGAGATAAGAGGAGGGAAATAGGGGAAGAGGAAGAGAGGAGGGAAATGGGAGGTGGAGGGATATGTAAGGAAGACGGAGATAGGTGGAGGGAGATAGGAGGAGGATGGAGATAGTATGAGGAGGGTGATAGGAGAAGAGGAAAATAGGGTGTGGAGGGATAGGTGGTGGATGAAGATAGGAGGAGGAAGGAGATAGGAGGAGGGAGATAGATAGAGGTGGGAGATAGGATTAGGAGGGATAGGAGGAAGATGGAGATCGGAGGAGGGAGATAGGAGGTGGAGGGATTGGAGGTGGATGTAGATAGAAAGGGGATTTAGATAGAAGGGATAGGAAGCGAAGGGATATAGGAGGAGAGAGATGGGAAGAAGATGGCCATAAGAGGGGGAGGGAGATAGGAGGAGAATGGAAAAGGAAGAGCAGGGTTAGGAGAAGGACGGAGATAGGAGGACGGAGCTAGGAGGAAGGAGCTAGTAGGAAGAAGACGATAGGATATGAAGGAAGGTAGGAGTGAGGTAGGAGGAGGTTGGAGATAGGAGGGAGATCGAGATAGGAGGAGGAGGGAGATAGAAAGAATAGGGAGATAGGAGGAGGTAGATAGGAATAGGATTAGGATAGGAGAACGAAGAAGTTACCAGGAGGAGGGAGATAGGAGGCAATGGAGATAGGATGACTAGGAAGATAGGAGGAGGATGGAGACAGGAGAAGAAGGGATAGTAGGATGGAGATAGGAGGAGGGTGAAGCTAGGAAAATTAAGGAGATAGGTGGAAAAGGGGAATAGGAGGAGGAGGGTTATAGGAGGATGAGGGAGATTGGAGGAGGAGGGATAGGAGGAGAATGGAGATAGGAGGAAAAGGTACACAGGAGCAGGAAAATAGTAGAAGAATGGACCTGTGAGGAGTAGGGTTAGGAGGATGGATAGTGTGGTGTTTGTAGGAGGACGGAGATGGGAGGATGTGGGAGATAGGTGGAGGAGGTAGATAGGAGAAGAAGGGAGATTGGAGGAGGATGGAGGTAGGAGGAAGAGGGAGATATGACGAAGACGTAGATAGGTGGAAGGAGATAGGAGTAGGATGGAGATAAGGGACTAGGGAGATAGGAGTAAGATATAGATAAGCGCCTTGAGCTAGGAGGAGGATGTAGATAAGAGGAGGGAGATAAGAGTGGGAGGGAGATATAAGGACGATGTAGATAGGAGGGAGATTAGAGGAAGATGGAGCTATAAGGCGGAGGGAGATAGGTGCAGGAGGGAGATGGGAGGAGGAGGTAGATAAGAGGAGGAGGGAGATAGGAGGAGGAGGGAGATCGGAGGAAGTGTGAGATAGGAGGATGGAGCTAGGAAGAAGGAGATAAGAGGATGAATGAGATAGGAGGAGGAGGGAGATAGAAGTAGAACGGAGATAGGAGGATGAGGAAAATAGGAGGAAGGTAGGAGGAGGAGGTAGATAGGGGGAGAAGAGATAGGAGAATTGATATAGGAGGAGGGAGATAGGAGGAAGAAGGAAATAGGAGGAGGGAGATAGGGGGAGGTGGGAGATGTAAGGAAGAGGGAATTAGGTGGAAAGAGATAGGAGGATGGAGATAGGTGAACGAGGGAGATAGGAGTAGGATGTAGATGGGCAGAGGAAACTTGGATAGGAGACGGAAGCGTAGAGGAACAAGAAATACATAGGTGAGGAGAGGGACAGATGGGATTTGACGGAGGAATAAGCGTTGAGGATATTGGAGGGAGAAAGTGAATGTAGAGCGTGGAAAGATTGTTAGCAGAGAGTGGAGGAAATGGAGAAACTAGGTAAATATTTGAGGGGAATGGGAGAGTGAAATGAGAGTAGAGTTTGCCAGTAGAGGGAGGGTATTGAGAGAGAATGTAGGGACAGAGTGGCAAGAGAGGCCGAAGGGAGAGATCGGAGAGAGAGAGAGTGGAGAGGGGAGGTGAGGGAGAAATTGGAGAGAGAAAATGGATTGAGACTAATAAGAAAAAATGCAAGGGAAGGGCGTTGTGGAAGAGGGTCGCGTACTTGGATATATTGCGTTATGGGATAATCAGGAGTGGTTGAGATGATGGGGCGAGCAAGGGACGATGAAAAGGTGAGGAAACTCCAATTAATATGCGTCGTTCGAAGAATCCGCTTCGAGGGCCCAAAATAATTCCTTCTCTCGTACTGTTGTAGTAACCGGCACCGACTGTTATTTCCTGCTTCTTTAGCCCGTGCTGCATTCTCCTCCATTTACACTTTCCCTTTTTATCGCTATCGGCGAGCGTTGGGACGCTGGTTTCTCTCTCTAAACCATCCTTGGTCCCACAGTCCCCACCCCTCCACGGCCCCCATCCCTCCACGACCCCCATCCCTCCACGGCCCACATCCCTCCACGGCCCCCACCCCTCCACGCCCCCTCTCGGGCCCCCACCCCTCCACTGCCCCCACCCCTCCACTGCCTCCACCCCTCCACTGTCACCACCCCTCCACTGCCACCACCCCTCCACTGCCCTCACCCCTCCACTGCCCCCACCCCTCCACTGCCCCCCCCACCACTGCCCCCACCCCTCCACTGCCCCCACCCCTTCACGGCCCCCATCCCTCCACGACCCCCACCCCTCCACGGCTCCCACCCCTCCACGGCCCCCACCCCTCCACGACCCCCACCCCTCCGCGCCCTCCACCTCTCCACGGCCCCAACCCCGCCGACGCCTCTCCTGCGACCCTTCACAATTTCTCACCCCACGACCTTCGTCGCGCATCCCCATCATTCCTCACGGCCGCGGGCGAAACCGAGGCACGTGCTCCTATTCCTCTTTTGTTTAGGAAAAAAGAATCGGGATCCACCTTTTATAATGGCTCTAGTATATTTTTTTTCTCTAAAAAGCGCGGGACCTCTGTATCTCTTTTTCCCTTTGGAATGTTGAGGATTTTGAGCGTCCTCTTTTAATTCCCTCGCCATTACACATTCCGCTCCTTTTCCACTCTTGAAATAAAAAAAATCCGGATTCGACCGTTTGGAGAGAGAGCCACACCTCTTTCGCCCTTCCCTCTCTCTCTCTCTCTCTCGTCTCTCCCTCTCTCTCTCGTCTCTCCCTCTCTCTCGTCTCTCCCTACATTCTTTCCCTCCCTTTCTTCCTCTCCACTCTCTTCCTCCACTCTCTTTCCCTCCCTCTACCCCTCTCGTCACTCCCTCTCTCGTTTCTCCCTCTCTCGTCTATCCCTCTCTCGTCTCTCCCTCTCTCGTCTATCCCTCTCTCGTCTCTCCCTCTCTCGTCTATCCCTCTCTCGTGTATCCCTCTCTCGTCTCCCCTCTTTCGTCTCTCCCTCTCTCACTGCCTTCTCGTCTCTTCTTCCCTCCACTCTCTTTTCCTCCCTCTTCCTTTCTCGCTTCTCCCTCTCGTCTTTCCCTCCATTCTTTCCCTCCCTTTCTTCCTCTCCACTCTCTTCCCCTCCCTCTCCCCCTCTCGTCTCTCCCTCTCTCGTCTCCCCTCTCTCGTCTCTCCCTATCTCGTCACTGCCTTCTCGTTTCTTCCTCCCTCCACTCTCTTTTCCTCCCTCTCCCTTTCTCGTTTCTCCCTCTCGTCTTTCCCTCCATCTCTCTTCTCTCCCTTTCCCCACTCTCCTCCTCCCTCTCTTTAATGACGTACCATCGGCGGCGTCAAGTGATTTTGCCAGTAGTTCACGGGGAAGAAGAGGGTTCTCCAATTCCATCTCCGTAACGCGCCGATTATGCGAGAATGACGGGGTTAATTCTTGCCTCTACTACTCCTCCCTCCGTCTTCCCCACCGCTCTCACCCCCTCTTACTGGCTCAATACGCGACGCTCCGTAATCGCCCCTAAACCCAGGGGGGAAAAAGCTCTTCCTTCCGTCCCCTAAATTTGGATTTTGATTCGGTATTTAAAAAAAGAGAAGTTTAGAGAAACCCTTTGAGGGTGCTGCGGGATTACGGCTACATGCCTATTTCTAGCTCTTCTCTTCGATATCTCCTTCTTCCGTGCTGCTTTCTTATCTCCCTCTCTCTCTCTCTCCTATCTCCCTCTCTGTCTCTCTCTCCTATCTACCTCTCTGTCTCTCTCTCTCCTATCTCCCTCTCTCTCTTCTATCTCCCTTTCTCGCGCAAACTCACAAACTCGAAGGATGTTTTCAGTTTTGCGTGGGTTTTACTGCGTTTCCTGTATCGTTAGGTGCAAAGGTTTATCGGAGGAGATGAGGAACTAAGCCGTTTGGAACTCTATTCACACCATTTTGAGAGGTGGAGAATATTAAGAAGAAATTCCTTTATTCACTATTATCGGAAAATGATTATATGGAAGATGCCATGAATTCCGTTGGTGGAAAGAATGAATCGAGGCTATCTTTCGGTATCAATACCTACGTCAAATCGCTATATATCTTTACTATTGTTTATGCTGTATGTTTATAATTAATGCAATATTTTCGGTAATATTGATAATTATTTAATTCTAGTAATATTAATTTATATATAAAGAAAAGATTTGAAACGATTTATCGTTTTTATTCTACATGTTAATGAAATGTTATCGATAATTTTACTTATAGTATATTTATTTACCCAAGATTGATTTTAAATTACTTATCAATTATATAAAATAATATTTAATTTAAAATAATTTAAATAATTTAAGCCTTTGTGTTGACTGTATATAGATCGATAATCATTGTTTATATCAATGTGCGATGATGAAATGGAGATTAATACAAAAATTAACTCTCATACTTAGTTGGAAAGCTAGGCTCAAACAATTGTGCATTTTAGATGTAAGTTTTATCTAGCATCATTTTTATGATTCATTACATAATGTGGATGATTTGTATCTGTACTGATTGTTTTTTCATTGTTTTATAGCATTTCTGTTATTAATATTGTTTTTGTTAATCTTCCATTTATATATCCCAAAATAAGTTTGTACCGGTATTTATATGCATTAATGCAATAATCCGTTAAGAGTACGTAGCTCACACTTCTTCATAGCTTATTACTTCTTCTTGCATTGTATAGTGTCTCGCTATTTTCGATTTTATACGACTAAAAGGTAAACCGTTTTAAATTTAGTGAAACTAAATATTTTTAAAATCACGAATACCAATAAGTTCCCACAAATATTTCTTCGAAGTCAACGCATTTTCTTAAAATATGCCTCACCTTTCGTTTAGCACCTGCTTTATTCTCATACCGATATCCGTAAGTTTTGCTATTTATACACAGTTTCTATTTTACTTTTTATACGCGTAAGTTCGTTGTTACAGCTTCACTCTTCTGCATAAGCATAATTTTCAATCTCCATTTACCTATCAATAAAATTCTTTAATGGATTGGCTTGAATAATTATTAATTTCTATGCATTTGAAACTTATGTGGAGTACCTTGCTTACCACCTAAGTCGCTGATTGCTGATAAATTTGAAACGTTAAGCGATATTTTAGCCAAATTTTCAATTCCAGAGCACTCAAGTTTTTAAGGTTTTAAAGCGTAACTGAACTTAATATATCGTTAGTGGAATTAATTCCTCATTTACAAGACGAAGCGGAATGATCGGCTACTTCCCTATATCAAATTTTTAGCATTTTTTTTTTATTTTTAAGCCTTGGAATATCATTTATTCTCGATTAAATTCTCCCGATAGTTAATAGAAAACGTGCTGCCACATCTTGCTAGGAAAACGGCTTGTTTTCATTTCAATCCCCTCCAGTGCCTTCTCTGTATTTTCATGCAATTAAAACTTCCGATCGAAGGAGACTAGCCTCCGTTAGGGAGATTAAGGTGCGGGGCGGGAAGAGGCTTAGACGGTGTGGAAGGAGTATCGCTTTAGGCCCCCTTGGATATGTTGTCTGGATCGAAAAGATACTCAACTCCTGGGCCATCCCCTCTTTCCTTTTCCTTCCAGACCCCTTTCTGAGTCGCGGCCCCCTCCTTCCCCTCCCATTCTCTCTCCTCCCCCTCCCCTCCAACACTCCCACTCAAACTTCCTTCCCTGAACTCTTTCTTCCCTTTATATTTGGCCCTCGGCCATTCTAACAAACGTCAAAAGACGTAGGGTTTTTGGGAGGGGGAGAGTGCGGGCCTTACTTCCGGAGAAGGAGCCACCGCTCTAACATCACTCTAAGGAACGATACTCACGCTATCCTAGTATGAGTTGTTTCCAGTATCCTCCCCTTTCATCCTTTCTCTTTCCCACCTCCTCCCGCCTTTTCCGGCTCGTAGCGTCGTAGTCCTTTTCCCTAAACCTCTGCTCAGCCGTTATTTCCTCCTTTCTCTTCTCTCATACCTCACTTTGGAGTCCTTCCCTCCTAACCTCGCTGTGTCCGCATCCTATACTTTCTACTTTATCTCCATTCCCTGGAATTACTACTCTTATTCTCCTTTACTTCACACCTCCAATTCTCTTATCTCTCAATTTACCCTCTCTCTTTACTTGCCTTTCCATTTTTATCCATTACTAATACCTATTCTTTTTTCCAGAATGCTCTATTCAACAAGGTTATAGGCAAAAATATTCCAGACAAAAACACTCTATCCCAATATGCTTTATTCCGGGCATTTCAAACTTGTAAATTACTGCGGCCCGATAGCTAACTTTTGTCTCGAGTGAATCGTGTGGAATTTCCTATAAATGCATTATTTTAGCAAAAAGAAGACAATATTTTAATCATAGTTACCGATTTACAATAAACGCATTTTCTAAATTAATGTTTTTAATTGGAAAACAAGCATCCAATCTTCTAGCTAAGGTCTATCGTTCCAGCTATGGCCCATATTAAACAACTGCAGCCCTTCTATAACATCCATTGCTGCAATGTGGCCCTTTTATAACATTCATCGCTTTAATGCGACCCGGACGCCTCTTCGAGTTTTATATGCTTGCTCTATTCCACCTCTCTCTATACGATTTCTCTGGATCATCCTTCAGATATTCGCTCTCTCCATTTTTTCCTTCTCTATACTTTCTCCTCTTCCCCAACGCACTATTCTCTCGTCATAACTCCTCTGCAAATTATCCTCTCCCCTTTTCCCTTTCCATTACCCCACTTTCATTCCCTCACTCTTTTAAATTCCCTAACCTGATATTTTTCCCATCCAACCCCTGATTCCCCAATCCCGTCTATCAATGTCCTTCTCTGCTTTCTCCATCCCCCGATATTTTCGCTCTTTTCTCTCATCCTCTCGTTCTGTTCTCTCTCTCTCTCTCAACCCCTTTCCTCTCTTCCGTGAATTGATTGCGTTTTGAGATGAAATCAAAGGTGTATTTGCCGGTAGCAGATACTGTTTGGGAGCAGACTTTCTTAATCCCTTTGGTCCACACGGAATATTGGCATTCTCCGGTGCGGCGGTTCCAATGCCTCTCTTTCTCTCTCAAACACTACTTCTTCCCGCACTATATTCCCACCCATCCGTTGCGATCCCTATCTTGCATCTATGCTGTATCACCAATCTCCGTCCTCTCCCCTCGCACCGTCTTTCTAATCTTTTTTATTTCCCAACTCCTTGCACATCCGATCTCTTCGCCAAAAGATTGTTGCATTTTTACTTTGTTTTACTCTCTCCGAAACCACTCGATCCAATTTCCTCAGCTCCATTTCTAGTTCATCTCAATATTCTAGTCTTTTAAAACACGAAACCAGTGTCAAGTATCCCTCGCCTGTTCCCCTTTCATTCCTCTCCCCCTCCTTCACATTCTCTTCCATTTCCAACTTTTTGAACGATATTTTTTCCCTCTTTTCTCCTCCACTTCCCCATTCCTCTCTCTTTTCTCCCCGCTTATCATCCGTATCTTTTCCCTAAACTTTATACTCCCATCTCTCATCCCTCCTCTACGCTGCATTCCTGCCTGTTGTAATTCAGAGTTGAAGAGGGATGATAGCGAACTAATGGACACTTACCAAGAGGTTTAGACATCGAGAACAATAGAGGAAAACTTGGAGTAGTATCTTTCGAGCATTAGCCGTTCTTCAACTTGAGAGATAAACAGTAGAGCGTCGATTATCCGAATCGATTGGTGTTCTATATTTGGACAGATTATCAATTTCTTCGAACAACATTACGATATTGGAATCTAATGGTGAATGGACTAGTCGTAAATACTTAATCGTATTTTTGACAATGTATCGTGCATAATATACAGTAAATAATAACGAACAAGTATTATATCTCTGGGTTTTCTCGTGAAACAATTTGATCGGCGTACTTTTTCTGCCAAATCTTGCTCTTTTAAGTGAGGAAAGCGTAGCTGGGAATGATTTTATGAGTTGCTCTAACGAAACCATTGTATGAAACTTATTTTGTTTGACTATAAATATAGACAGCAATACAAAATATTTATTTTAAAAATTTAGTATTAAGATGCTCGGATAATACATATTCCACTCACCCCTTCCTTTCTCTGTTTTCATTTCACTCCACTTCGTTTATTTTCCGCTTCCCTCTAAACAATGGGTTCTCAACCTTGTGCTCACGAACACCACTTTACTCTTCGGTAGTCAGGCGATGCTCCCCTGCGATGATTAAAATCCCGCTGGTAACCACCAGGAATTTTTTGTTATTATTTGTTATTAATTTTAATTCTTTGTAGATGCATAAAAAACGTAGGTAATAACTTAGGAGTTGGTTTTTATTTATGATTTTTCGAATATATTTTTTTCAAAAATATAGTAGTGCTCGCTTGATATTTTTATAATACAACTTGGTGCTCATTAAAGTGAAAATTATGGGAACCTCCGCTCTGATCCCTATCCCTCCTATATTGCATTACTCTAATAAAATCTATCTTCTGAACTCCATCCTTCCCATTTTCCATTCACTTCCCTCTCCTATTCGTATCTCCTATCCCTTACATTCTCCTATCTCTCCCTTTCTCATTTAATTCCTCCTCCTCTTCTCTCTCTCTCTCTCTCTCTCTCTCATCTCTCCTCCCAACAACTTCCCCCTCACACTTCTTCAGTAGCAGTGTTAAGGTTTCGGCAAAGTTTGGTAGGCAACCAGTGTTACACGAATGTCGTGCATGGTTGCCTCACTTTAAGGCTGTGCACTGGCGTGGACGGCGAAATCGACCGGATCGAGACAAAGGAGTCACTCGGCAAACACTTTGTTCGCTGAGTAATGTGGGCATATGGACAGCGTGCGACGGAATAGGAAGGCTTTAGGGAAGAAGAGGAGATATAAGACCATGCTGCTAGGGGCTCAAAGACATGTTTATGAGTCGTCTTAAGCGTTATTTGCTTCCGAGCGATCTAGGCTCATTAACAAAACGACTTAATCTAGCGTTAATCGAAATTTTATTGAAATCCTGAAATCCCCGTATTATATTCTCCAATAATACCAATATAATTTTTTTGGCTTAATTTGCTGTAGTTTTTCGTCTTAATAGTTAAATTGAATCAGAACTGTTTTATTAGTATCTTAGAATGTATGAGGCGTTTATAATTTTTTGTGCATTTATTGGTGTTTGCTTTTAAATATTTATATTTTGTGGTGAAATTTCTATGAATAATGCCGGTTGCAAGTAGTTTAACATATAATTAACACATATGATATAATATACGTAATATTCGTAATATATACCATTTTATCATGTGGTGTAGTGCCTCTTAACCTTGCAGGTTAGGATTCTTACCCCGGTCATGTTGGATTTTTCCCCAGCTTGATAGTACCTCACAAGGGACGCTACGACGTCCTTTGCTCCTCTGGTGCATCTCACCAAGCTTGGGCTAATTATAACGCACAGATTTTCTCTTCCTCTCTTCAGGGAAATAAATAAATGGATCTCTCCTTTTTAACCTTAGATTTATCTACATAATACAGAAATGTAAATTAAATCTTAAATGTTTTTTCGCTGTTAATATTTTTTTAAGCTTTCTCGTCAATTCAAGTATAAAACCTAATCAGAGTTAAACAAAATCTATTTTGCGTTCATTTTCATTCACAACCTGATTATTACATGTTGTGGAGTAATTCATTTAAAATAATAAAATGAAAATGGTCAAAATCCCACTGATTAACTGAAATTTCTTGCGAGAACATTATTGAATCGTATTGCTGTATTTTAATTAAAAATTACGAAAGAAAGCAGGTGCAGCCAAATGGAGGCACAGTGAATGTTTTAATGCTCTTCACCTCGCAGAAGATGCTTAAAAAATGACTGCTTCCGCGAATCAGGCGATGAAAAAAAATTACTTCCAAGAATCTTTGTCTGGAAGCTATATTAATTGAGGCTCCATGTAACCGCGAAGGCTTTTTATATTATTCCTACTCGCTAGCAATGCTTTATTTCTTTTTAAATAAATAAATAAACAATGTATATATAACACATTTTTTAAATGCAGTAATTATGCTGGGTAAAAACTGATGAAATTAAGAAGAGATAGTCGTTATTTTATTTTGCAGTTTTTAAATTTAGGGAGGTACGATCGAAATTATTATCTTCGTAGGCACGTAATTATTATTCATATTCCGGCATTACCTGTAAAATATTACTATTTTTGGAAACCTCACTCTCCCCGTGTGCTATCCGAATTTATGAGTTAAACGGTTTTTTATCCTTTAACGAATCATAGTTTTGAAATCCCATTATTATGCTCGATATTCGTAATCTTTTGCTTTCTGTAAGTTACTAAGTAATGGTCGAATATGTACATTTTTATTCCTATTTGAAATGAGTCACTTTTCTCCCGGACTTATTCCACCGGACTATTTCTTCCTCAGACGGCTTGTTTTCTCACCTTAATTGGCTTTCCTTCCAACTATAAACCTATTGTGAGCACCCTCTCTAAGAAAGACTAGGAAAAAGCCAGCCGTTGAAGAGAATAGTAAGCTCTGGCTTGTACCGGGGCACCCATTGTTTAATTTCTCTTTTCTAATTTCAAACGCTTTTTCTCGAAAGTGCTCGCTGCTTTATAAGCGAGTCACCTGAGATGCTCCCCTCCGTAGCCCTTTTATTTGCACGCCTTGTCATACGCTCGGTGGAACAGACAAGAAACCGCCTTCGTCCATCACAGCGTTGGGGTTTGGTCCCCACGAGACTCTATTGTAGGAGACCACAATAATCGAAGCCCTGTTCTTCCATCCGCTCCATGCGGCACGCCCTCACAGCCCCCAACCTCATCCCCATCAACCTCCCCCCCATCAACCTCCCCCATCCACCCCCCATCTGCCCTCTCTCCCTCCATATCCCCCGACCCCGCCTATCTTTCTCGACCCGCGTCTCTGATCCTCCTCTGCCTCCTTCGTCCACCCCTACGCCTCCCAGCCGCCTCTTTTTATGCTCGTCCTTCCCGCCTCTTCAGCCTCTCCCCCTCCTCTCTCTCCCTCTCCCCCTCGACTTTCCCCAAAAGCTCCCAATTTCCTCTGCCGAGATGGAAGCGTGACCAACATCGCCCTACAACTCGTATTCCATCAAACTCGCTCTGTCTAGCTCCCTCCATTTTGGCCAACCTCTTGTCCTCCCTCCTCTCTTGCAGTTTTCACTCCTTCCTCTCCATTCTCGTCTCCTTACGTGGCCTATCCCTTATCTACTTCCTTCCTCTTTCTCCCCTTATAACCCTCTCACCATCGTCTCCAACCTCGTTATCACCTCGCTTCCCTCACTCCCGTCTTCCCTATTCCCCCGTCGTTTACCCCTCGATCCCTTCCTCCCCTCTCTCTCTCTCTTTCATCCTCTTCCTCCGCCTCTCCCTCTTCCTTACCGACTCCCTTATTTACGAAATCCCCACTCTTCCCCGCCCGCTCTAAACCTATCCCCGAAGTGGGAGAGCGCCAGAGATTGGCTTTCTCTCTCCGCTGTGAGATTGAAAAAACCGTGTTGGCGTCGCAGCTTGTTTGTCGAAGGGTGTGGGTTGCCGCTTCCTTCCTTCCTCTACGTTCCCTTTTTTCCTTCCCCGCCTCCATCCGCTACCGCCTCCCCCATTTTCTTCTCGCAAACCGCTCTCTGCATACAGGCGGTGGGTGACTAGGGACGACGATGGGGTGCCACCTCGGGCGCCTTGGAAATTGCTCGGACCTATTCCCGACTTCATTTCGGGGATGTATTTCAAATCGTGCGTTATGGAAAACCCTATAAAATCACGGGCCTACTCGAGAGCTTGGGGCGACTGCAACGGGTTTGCAATATTTCGCAGTTTGTTCCTTACCACACTAGAGGTTTAGTCGTTCTCTTTGCACGATATTTCAACCTTTTTATCCATGCATTTTTATTTAGTGTTTGTGAATTTTTTTGTGTCGTAACTTTTTAATAATAAAAGCCTTTTTGCTGAAGAAATGCCTACAAAATCTCTATTAAAGGTAGAATTTATCGCAATAATCTTGATGAAATTCGTATGGTTTCTCAAAATTGAAATTATAAACTGAATTATTTTGAAATTTTTATTTTTATGATATCCTTTAAGTAACAGTTAAATTTAAATTAATATTATTAATTCCACGTTTCGTTGGTCATATTAAATGGATAATTTTCAGGCGTATTTGATTTGCGCCTCGTATGACGTCATATTTCCCTTCATGTTTTTCAGCTAATGATATTTTATCTACTGAACTCTATTGAAAAAAGGTCTTTGATGACGTTTTACTTCCCGGTAGTTTTCGTCATCATTGTTGCTTTGTTTATATATAGTCATTTTCATGTGATCATTGGGCCGTAATAGTATAACTCATGAAAAATATTTTTCCTTCATTGTATTTAAATTAAGTGTATTAATATAATTGTCATTTATCATTAAATAAATTAATAAGTGTACGTCAACCATTCTCAAACATTTTAATATAGATACAATTTCTCCTAACCCCTGAAATAATAGCTGGTGGATTATATTTTATCATTTACTTGATACACACATGAT
Organism: Tanypteryx hageni; assembly: GCA_028673005.1. NCBI lineage: Eukaryota > Metazoa > Arthropoda > Insecta > Odonata > Petaluridae > Tanypteryx > Tanypteryx hageni. The sequence continues at coordinate 111,720,270 of CM054120.1, forward strand.
GCATGTGCGTTTCATTTACCATTATATCTTTGTCAATTGAATTTTACTATTTGATAATTAATGTACCCAGCTGTTTTCGAACGATTGAATGTATGGCATGTGCTACTTTTATTGTGAAATACGATTTTCTCCGAAGAAATTTTTCAGTTTTCATGTCATCGATGCAACGGGATAATGTTGGGTGTTTGAAAAGTATACTGTATTTTGTTCAAATTTTAAATTCATTATTTCTGTCTATTTTATGGCACCGGAAAACTTTTTCTACTCGTTGTTTGCTTGATTATACGAGAAAAAATTATATCAGTCATAAATGGTATTATATTCATCTGGTGCTGTTGAAAAACAAAAATATTTCACTTAGAAGCTGTTTTACATTGATGAGCGCTCGATAAATTATATTTAAAGATTAATTGTTATCAGTATTGTTACCAGTTGGCATCAATTTAACTACTGGAATAGAATGTTTTTGTTTTTATAATTCATAATTACCGTATTGTCCTGAATATAACGCGATGTTTTTTTTCCAAAAAATGATTTGAGTTGAAGGCTTTCGTAGCGTTGCTGAATGCTGGTGGAGGTTTTCGGGTTTCGCTGCGTTGACGGAATTTCTGATTGCGAAACCTCGAGAATCAGCAATTCCGTCAACGCAGCGAAACCCGAAAACCTCCAAAAAATGATATTTTAAAAGTAGCCTCCGCGTTATATTCGAGTACTAATGATTTTAAAAGATCGTAAAAACGTGTTTCGAAAAATCACCTTACATACCGCACAGAGGAATCCAACGAAGTTATCACATGAATTTTAAATTAGTCGGAGCTAAATCGGCGTTGTTAAAATCCACCGGAAATGAGAAATCAAGGATAATTGTTATGCTTGCAGTCACGGGCGAAAACTGACTCCCTACGTAATTTTAAATCTTAAACGGATACTAAAGATAAAGTTACCGTCAGGTGTAATCTTACGCGCGCAGAAGGGATGGATGAACGAGGAACTTGTGTTAGATTGGCTGAAGGTTGTTTGGGGTCGCGTTATATTCGAGGTTTAGTTTTTTCTTGAAAAACTTTCCAAAAAACTTAGGATCGCGTTATATTTGAGGTCGCTTTATATTCGGGACAATACGGTAATCCTTTCTGGTAAATTTCAGTTAAATTTGTTTTATTGTCTTTGACAGGTGTGTTTTCTTTTGTGGGTCTTCCATGATTTTATTATTTATCTTAACGATAATATTGAAATAACACAAAATATGGTTTGAGGTCCTAATTTATTAATATTTTTATTAATTATATATTATGTATGTTGTTACTACGTAAAACTTTGAATAATAATGAATGTATCTAACTAGTAGTATGTGCCCACATTGTTAGTGTTTCACGTAATATTTTTTTAATTTCAACATTGTGTTATGATGTGTTATTTTCCTATATTCTGACCCTTTTAATCATCTAATTTTATAATAAATTACGTATATAGTTGTTTTTTTTAATTTTATGACAATTGAAAGCCAGATTTTTTAACTTAGATTAGTAAAATTTAAAAGAACGAAGCAATGAATACAAGTAAATTGGTCAAGTGTACTTTTTTGTAACTTAACCATTACGTTAGCGTAAAGGAGCTGGGATTAAACTTGCATGTAAATATTTGCACCAGAACTAAAACTTGCTCATTCGAGTTCTGCAAATCCTAATTTGTTGATTGCAACGAATAAATGTACGTCACGTTCTCTCCATAATTTGTCCCACTTCGATTTGCATAATGAAAACCTAATTAACGATTTAATTATTAGCGTCTCATCACTCTTTTTCATAGCATCAATCTTTCAGTGCATATTTTATTTATGATTCCATTAAATCGATGTGCTTCAGAGATTTATGAATGAGAGCGATGTCGTGGTAATGAAATCGAGCTAAACGATGGTTGAAGTAGTCATTATGATTGAATTTATCATCGTTGAGTGTTTATTACTTACCCATTTTTTCCGAATTTCTATCGAATTTTTTACATTTCTTTAAACCCATTTAAATCCATTTAATGTTGCCTACGTCCAAGCGCTGTCTAATAGAATTGAAACTTTTAAACTCTGAATTGGTTCCCATGGTTTTTAAATGGGAATGGAGAAGCATCTGTACTAGAAAATTTATTATTTTTGTAAAATTAAAATGTTAGTATCGTGTGCACAAAATTCGTAAATTGTCCGTGTTAAATTCCTCTTTCTAGCGTTGAAGGTCACCGACATATCGGGAGAAATTCATCAAACGAAGATTATATAAAATTAATTTAATGAAGATTAAAAATTATTTAAAAATTAATTGCAGAAGAAATAATTTCTGTTTGACGTGTTTATTCCCCAGGAATAATGAGCTTTGCTGTTTACCGAGAAGACTGTCACAGGTAAAATCTCTTGACGCATTGGCGAGTATATTCAATTATGTGTTTCACCGGGGACTCTTTGACGATTCAATACGCGTTGTATAACTTATGAAGCAGCATAACGATGTTGTTAACTCAGATTTGTCTCACTAGCTAGGATTTCCAGGAATCGCGTCACAAAGCCATAGGGTTGTAATATTCTCCAGAAAGACTCCCAGTTTAATTGGTTTCTCGTTAGTCTCAATCGTTAATTATATATATATGAAATCATTAAGAATGGTGTTAAATATTCGGTGAAAATTATTGTGAAAAAATTGCATAGTATGGTATATTCTTCATTTAAACAATTTTCCTTTTTTCGTTGCTTGATTGAGCAGAAAATTTTTTAAATTATAATTTGCCAAAATATTGCATTCTTAGCCTGGTTGTGGGTTCCTTTAACGTGTAAATACTATTTTTATACTCTAGGATTTATAACGAGTTAGTTTTCAAAACCTCCTGTAGAGTGTGTGAAATAACAGTGGAGTGCTGCAACCTGGCGGAACACCTTATGACTAATAGAAGTCGTGTTCAGCTTATAAATGTACATTATAGTATGGTTACTAACCGCAATATATAGTTAGTAATGTTAATAAATAAACTTTCATATTGGCTTCGTTTAACAGTTTACACATTGAAGCTTCACTTGCGTATCGGTAAGAATTAAAATCAGAATTCTTTTAATATATCGAAAAGTACAGAAAGCTTCAATGTAAACAACGGGCTATATTATTTTCAGTTAGTATTTAAATGAAAGTTATAATCTTAAATGAAATAACTATAGATGTTGTATAGGTATAAGTTTCATTGAATTATCCTAATTATGTATATTTCATTTCGATTTTATTACAATTAAAGTTACAATACAATCAAATTCATTGAATCTGAAAGAGAACATTATGATTTTACTCGAGAACTGAATATACCATTATTTAGTAGATAAGAGGCACGTAGCGTGGGTTATGATTGGAAAATGTGAGAGAGAATGATGAGTGATTGATTAATTAAATGTGATTTATAATTAAATTAATTATTGGAAGTTATTGTTGGTTTTATGGCTGGAATCATTCACTTTATCCCACGTGTAAAAATTGACAAGCCAAATGATCCAGCAATTCCTTTTAACATGCATTGCAAACAATTCGCGATCAAACTGTATTATGCCATGACAATAAATAAATCGCAAGGCCAAACCTTACCCAAAGTTGGTATTTTTACGCATGAACCTTGCTTTACACATGGAAATATGTAGGGTGTTCAAGAATTTGAACACAAAATTGTACATAAAGAAATTTTGCAAATTAAATAATAACACAGAATTAAAATAGGCCCCTAGTAACATTTAATTGTTGTGCGTGAATATTTGGAGTCTTATTTTGTAGACTTTTGCATACATCTTTCCCCGACGCCTCCATGTAGACAGTTTATTTATTTGTCTATTTCTGAGCAGTTGTAATCAGTATAATTTCAGAGTAAAATTTGAAACCGAATCTAATTAAACTGTGATGCATCGTGATTACAAGTTAAATTGTAACTAAGTAAATCCTTCCTATAAGTTTTCAATGCTTACCTAACACCGACGCGTTGACGACTATTCGTTCTCATACTTTTTCTGCAGCTTACCCTTGAAGATTATTATCTCGTCGAGCAGCGGCGCTCATATTGTTTGCTTGAGTGCATTTCATACTCAGCCGTCTCTTATAATTTCCCCGCGTTAACGATCCGGAGACATTCCCTCGTGTTTTAGGGAATCCTTTTTTGAGAAGTCGGAGTCGTAGACCGTGTCTGCCTCTCCTCCTGCGGCGAAAATGTTTTCCTCTTCCGCTGGCACGGGAACTAGAATGGGAATGGAGGGAAGTGGGCACGACTTATAAGGTAGTAGAGGAGAAAGAGAGGGAAGATGGGAGGTCGAAGTGAGTGGCATCGAATGTTGATTTGAGCGGGTGTTCCCGCATCCTTTCCTCCTTTTTACGAACCCCTTTTTTCGTGAGAAGAGCGCCGTTTCCCCGTTTCAACGTAGGTAGGCCGTAAACAGGAGGCGGGTCGTGGGAGGTCGGAGGGTGGATTTAAGGGATAGGAGAAAAGAGAGTGGGAAGGGCGCTTTTTCCGCCTCTTAAGGTATCAAAGGGAGTGGCGAGAGTCGTTTTGAGGGCGGCTGCGAATGTGAAGTGTTTGATGGCTCTCACGGACATCGTTGTCCCTCGTAGCTCTCCGCGCAACTCGCCACATAATCCTTCCTTCTCAACTCTCTTTCTCGCCCACGCACCACATCTACGCCTCCATTCCGCTACCTCTATAATCCCAATCCTCTTTCTCTTACTCTATCCTGTCTTGTTTTCTTCTTCCTTTTCACTCCCCTCCCCTCTCTCTGTCCCACCTCAGCCATCACAGCCTACCATTTTCCCTCTTTAATCCACCCTCTTTCTTCCTCCTCCTACCTACCCTCACCAATCTTAGGCCACCTCCCATGTCTTCCTCTCCAATCCCGTCCGCTCTTCTCCGTGATCCCAACCTCCTCCTCCCTCCACCCTCTTTTTCGCCTCCTCCCCTTGTCTCCCTCTCTCTATCTTTGATCCAGCTCTAGTGTATCTTCCCCTCCCCGACAGCTCTCCCTCCCCATATTCTCTCCTATCTCTATCTCATTTTCTGATCCTAATCCCTCTCACCTCCGCTCACTTCCTCCCCACTCCCTCTCTCTCTTTCCCTTATCCTCCCTTAGGTCCTCTCCTCAACTATTCCTTGCACTAGCTAATCCACCTTCTCTCCGTTTTCTCTTTACTCCTATGTCTCACGTTACTATTTCTGAAAATATTTTGGGAAACAAAGCACGTGTAGCCCACGTCCCGTTGAGCATGATCTGCATGTTGCGTTAATGAAGTTGTGCTTCCTTTTCGTAAATGTTCGTTTCCCTATGGTCCTCGTTATTCGTGGGATTTTTTGTTCACTGGTGCCCTCAAGATCTGATAATCTTCTCTCACAGAAAAATAACAGAAAATAATTTTAATTGTGTAATGAAATCGTGTAAACTATGCTCAAATTTACGGGATACATCTTTATGGACGCCAAATTTAAAGATTATTTTTATATACCAAAGTTAATTTGGTCCTGTCTGCATAATGCCCTGTCGGCATAACGTCCGTTCGACATAACGTCCTTTCGGAACAACGTCCGTCGGCATATCATCTGACCACGGTCACAAGCTATCGAGGTCTACGAGAAAATTACTCAGGTTAAAAGGACAATTATAGCTTCATATATTGAGGAAATGAATTGTTTCTGACAAATTCTTTCAATTTTCTTTACAAACGTATAAACATCAACGGCAGTGGTGTATTATTTGAATGACTCGTAATGAAGAATCTATTTTTGTATTTAAATTTTTATTATCAGTTGTACTTTGTAGTTTAATTCATTTAAAGACATTCTTGATAAACTTGATTCTTGCATCAGGCCAGGCATCAAATATGAAAATTTTCCGAAATGAAATAAATCATAGCAACTTCAATTAAATTAATTCATACAAAACTCGAAAGTGTATGCTGGTCATTAGATAAATATAGCCTCTAAGTGTTTTCCTGTTTTTGCCAACAACTTCTGCCTTTAACGAATGTGACCTAGATTTTCTCTTGTATTATATCATTCTGGTTCCCAGTTAACGCTCTCTCCACTTAACTGAATTGTCCAAGCCTGACTCTGACGGCGTTGTCGTTCCCAAAAATGATTTGACCGGGTCTGACTCTGGCAATCTATTTTTCCCATTAATTTACGGTATTGTTCAAAGGTTCAGTATCATCGTATAACTTTACACACGTATAATAATTTTTAAATACCTTCTATAGAATAAAATTATGAAATTTACATTTTAGCCCAATTCTTTGTCAAAAATTAAGTTGCAAGACGTTAAAGCTACTTCACCAGTTAACACGCAAATAAATTACGCTTTATGACTTTTAGTAGTTTTTGCCGAGATTAATTTTAAATACAATTTAATCTTCTTCTGCAATATATGTTCTATTTATTTATAAGTAGTTTGTTTTACATCATGCCATATATTTTTTTATTTCACATCTCGTACCTTTACAATTTCACATTTAGAATCTCCCTAGGCTAGTACTCGATATTAATAGACATGGACAAATAAAAATTATTTTTATTTAAAGAGCAGTTTCATAAAGTTATCTATTATTCAATCAGAATAAAACCTACAGCGAAAGATGTTTTCTTTTTTAAATAAGCTTATAGATATATTGAGCTGATATACATTTCCTATAAGTACTTTTGAAAATTCCCTTTAATTTAACACGATAAACTTATAGTTCAGTGGATATTCTAGTAGCTAACTATTACTTGGAGAATATCATTTCACCCATTGTGTGTTCTCTACACTAGTAACTAGCGCTTTATTAAAATTTATGATTAGAGCTTGTTTCCCCTAATAAAAACACATACCATATTTACCTGAATATAAGACGACATTTTTTCTTTTTTTTCATTTAACGGTCAGGGGTCGAAGACAAACAAATAAATAAAAAATTGTGACATTGTTTATTACTGGTCTAGCATGGGTTAAATCACATTTGTATTTGCACTGCCCATTGTGATGACAGGTTTTTCATAAAAACTAATAAACTTTTTTAATTTAGTTCTTATAATTTTTTATGAAAATTAGCTTCTGTAAAAAGGGATTCTCTTATAGTCTGGTAAATACGGTGCTGTATAATTTAAGCATAAATTACCTGTTAATTATTATGAATAGGCTAATGCGTCGGCAACTAGCCAAATGACCATGATAACGCCAGTTCCTGCATTTTTAGGTGCGTATCTCTGAATTAAAGGGACCCATCCGTCCTTTCGTTTGCTTCTCTCCCTACCTACCCAGTGGCTAGTCGTATCTGTGACGATGATGGAGTTTAGTAGTTCTTCGGAGGGAAACACATTAATGATAAATTTCGGCCATCATTCAAAAGATAGCAGTCACTTCACTGTTAAAATATATATTTTTTGCACTAATTAATAATCGAATGAAAAATGTTTCGTTAGAAGTACGTAGGGAAAAAGTAAAAATCCTTGGATATTCGTACGCGGTCCTTTTTTAAGCTTACTTATTTTGGAGGAAATGGCCGCGCAAGCTGAAGAGTACAGCGAAATCCGCTTAATTAATTGCTGCGCGGTGAGAGTTATTTTTTCCAAGCTCCTATCGCTATACGTTTTTCTAAATAACGAAATTTGAGAATGGAGAAAGGTGTCGAAGCGAAAATTATTTAAAGCACCTTCTCTGTCACTACGTAGCGTTCGAAGTTTATTTATTTATTTCGATGGCCTCTGTGATCCATCTCGCTTTCGCGACTCCGCAGCGGTGGCGGCGAGAGCAAAATGGATGGAAAATTTGAGAGTTAAAAGGTGAGAAGCGTGAAAGGAAGAATAATGGGGAACGAAATTAAAGGGGGTAGGAGCGGTAAGGGAGGGAGAGATTGGAGGTGAGTAAAAGAGAGCGTGTAAGTGGGTGAAAGGAGTGTTGTCGAGTAAGAGGGAATGAAAGGGAGAGAGAGGAGTTGGTGGAGAGGAAATGGAGGAGGCGGCGAAAAGATGGAATGGAATGCGAATATAACGAAAAAGAATAGAAAGAGAATAACTGGATAATGGATTTTTATTAAGGGAAAAATTAATTATAGTGAAGGGGATTTTATATAATTAATTTCTAGTTAATAGGTTTGTTTATATTAGTCGTGATTGGTTAGTATGTTTATAATAATATCAATAAGTTATACTTAAATCTAGAAGATTTATTTAGTTTTATTTATTCAGTCATTCATATTTATCTATGAGACTTAATTTATGTATTTCATTTCATTCGTCTATTATTTATTTTATTCGATTTTCTTTATTCATATCATTTGTGCAAATCCTTAAGGCGAAGCCGTCCTATCGTGCTTTTCCATGTCATTGATATTACTTATTTATGAAATCGTGGAGAAATAAATCGCTTGCTTCTATAGATGTAGAATCACAACTAGCTTTATTTTACAGTATTTTATTCATTGTGTGCACGAAGTATTACAAGAGCTTCCAAACCGTTTTTGAGAAATCTATTACGAATCCGGAATTAACAGGTTAAATCCGCGCTGCCGCTTCAAAGCGAGGTTTCCGGGATCGGACTTTAGCGTGGAGAAGCAGACGAAAAGAGATAATAAAGTGACAAGGAGAGATTTTGGAGAAGGAAAGAGAGGGAGAGAAGACGTCTGGAGAGGTGCATAACCTTGATAGGGAGATAAGAGAGGATTTGACATATGGGAGAGAGAATTAAGATCGCTTGAAAAATGAGAGTTGGTAGCGATTTGATTTGGTTTGACCCATTTATTGGCGAGTTAAGGTGGGCGTGGTTTTTGTTTGCGAGAGGAATAAAAACTGAGAGAGAGATAGAAAGAGAAGGTCAGAGAGATGGTGAGGGAGAATATAACCCACGAAGAAATTGGGGTGATGAGAAAAAACAACGAAAAAAATGTATACCTCCTTTAATCCGACTGTTTATGCGAGAATTGAAATAAAAATCAAAACTCCGGTATGATTTAAAACGGATTTAAGTTTTAGATTAGACGTTTTGATCCGGAAAAAATGAGATAGGGAAGAGAAGATCATGCGGCGGTAGAAGAAATGATCGAGAAAGATGTTTTTTTCTGGAATAGGGTAAGGCGAAGGAGGGTGAGTGAAAGGGAGATTTTTTGTGGCCGAGGGAAACGGAAAGGAGAACAAGATTGGCCGTGAAAGTAGAAAGGGTAAATGGAAGGTGATGGGGAGGAAGAGAAAAGGTTTGCTAGATTAAGGGTGGGGTTGGTGGAGAGACGGGTTGAAAGGAAGTCGTCCGTATTTGGAGAAAGGTGGATGCTTTAAGAGTCGCTTTCTTTACCTCCGGCTCGAGACAAAATATTAAAATCTAACGAGAAAGCTAAATGACGAAATCCGACCAGAAATATAATTACCGAAAACGGACGATAAAATTGAAAAGCTGAAATTTACTTAGAGAACGAGGCTCTTTATTGTTTTAAATGGAAGTATGGTGTAATGTTCAGCATAGAAGTAGCGTTGAAAATGATTATATCGTTTCGAATATTGCGAGCGAATTGTGAGCAAATGTCATCAACTTCGTGAAAAATCTTAGAAGAAAAGCGCGCTTGTACAAAAGATAGCAAACCCCGCTTGAGGCAAAGGAAAGAAGAGATAAAGTTTATTAATTTTTATTGATACATTTATTTATGGAAGAAGAACTCGCGTACAGCACGATTCCAATTTAGGTGGATTATTTCGCAACACTCGATATGTAAGTATAAGAGGTCAAATTGAGTGGAATTACGGGATTATGGTAAAGGAGATGAAGAAAAACGGAATAAAGGATGAGTGGAGGTGATAGCAAATTAAATAGACCGAGAAGGTTGTCTCAAAAAAGCAAAGAATATATCAAATATACATGATAGTAAAAATGATAGGGTTTTAAGTGTAAGCTTCATATGAATTTTATGTGACATCATACAAATTGTGTCTGAAATTTATAGGTTTCGTAGAGTTTTCTGCGTTTATCGGGCATAATATATGATGGGAACAACTTTGAAACGAGAAAAAAGTCCGCTATGACCGGGAATCCCAACCAAGAAAACATCCGCGTTCAGAAACGAAAAAATTGATCTGCTACGATAGGTCAGTGGTAGAATATCCGCCCGGCAATTGGAAGATCCGGGTTCGACTCCCGGTCGTAGCGGACTTGTTTCTCGTTTCAAAGTTGTTTTCAACTTTACAGCTGTCTGCATAGGATCTTCGGATCGCTTTATTCCATCAATAATACATGATGATCATTAAAAGTCATTGTAAATTTGCTTCCTTAGACGGGTTATAATGACGAGACAAACTCGGTAGTTTGATAATGTTAGAAAAGTATTTTGTCGTTTTAATATTTGAACTGCTCCGAATTTACCTAAATATTTATTTTTAATCCAAAAACACTCGCTTAGTATAACGGCCATATATGTCATTACCATGGTGATATTAACAACGTTTGCTGGATTTGAGGTCGCCGGAATAATCACTGCATTATCTCACGTGTATACTTCATGAAGTACATCCAGTTAACGGTTTGGATCAATCTATACACAGTGATATAACATTGATGCCATTAAGGCTTAAAGACCATGAAAGATTTAATAAATTGTGTACGATAAAAACCAAAAAATGTGCAGTGACGGCATATAATCCTTCATAATAGATGGTACATTTTGACAAAAAATATTAGGACTATATTTTCGTTTAACCATTAAAGATAAAATGTTTGAGGTAATTAAACGTAAAGGAAAACGTTTGATAAAATGCACTGAACTGCCTGTAAAAAATTGATCTTCTACTCTTAATTAACTGGTAGTTGTAAATTGTGAGGGGAGATAAAGGATAGTATTTGCTGAATTGTTAATAGTGCTAAAATTAGCTATCGCGAAGAATTTATCAGTCGCTTTGAAGATAAAAGAGAAAAATTCCGTACTTATTTTGTTGATAAACCTCGACTACGGTTTAGTGTTTTTTTCTTACGTGAATCAAAGTATTCAAACGTTGACATGTGCGACATAAAAAGGTCTTGTGGGTTAACACTTGAGAAAAAGATGCCTCTGGAGAAAATATTTTTATTTCGCCGCGACATTTAATCTATGCCTAGGTTCAGTTTCTCAAGTGCTTTAAGTAAAACTGTTAGTTCTGAGCGCAAATGGAGATGAATATCGTTAGCGTAAGAGGAAATGCTTACATTCGCATCGTCATATATCGCGGCGTCCAGTTTGAAGGGTTCTTTCATTTCCTGAACTCGAGGGCTCCAAGGTCTCCTCCTCTTTGCCCATGTTGGTATCCGCTCTCATGTTTCTTGCTTGACGGAGTCTCACTTGAGTCAGAACAAAGGAAAGAAGCATCACTGCCTTCGTTACCATTATTTTTATTCACGGAAGACTACGTATTTATCAATACTTTTCAGTTTATTTTTCTGCCTTTGTTCTCCGTAGCAATCGGAGGATGAAATCCTCAGTTCCGTTTGTCCAGAACTCCATCTCCAAATTATTTTTCAAAGCGTTTCTCTCCAAGTGGTGAAATTCAATCAATAGAAGGTAATTCTATTCGATGGATAACATATCCTGGTCAGAATTTAATACCGCCAGCGTTATTAAAGCTTATATTTTACCAGTCCCCAACATATTTATTAATTTATGAATCCTTTCAAAATTTGTGTCAAAATGTCGAAGTTGGAGCAGTTATTATTTACTTGGTAGTTCTGTTTCCTAGTCGATCACTGCTCTGAGTGGAGGTCTTCCAACGTAGAGATCGCGTAAACGTTTATAACCCCGAGAGATGTTAATTCATTACAAAAAGCATGCAATAGAAGATGAAATTCTGTTCGCGTGAATATGAGAGGTGTCGATTGAAAGGGTCAGAGTGCTTAATTCCCGCATTACGCCAAGAGGCTGAGTGGAATTAAACCAGTCATAGCTCTGTCATCAAGTGCTGTTACAGAAGAGTCGATTTACCGTGTCGCGATGTTTCGTTTTATCTTATGCCATGTTTTATTCCATACTCCGTTCTGTCAAAGGCTACAATAGAATATATGGTAAAAGCTTTCATTTTTATTCAAATTCAGCTGCTCAAACGCGAAATTAATGGAAACCGTGCAGAGTTAATATATTGAGCTAATTTACGAAGATACACCCGTATGCTTTTAGATAAGAAATAATTCAAGAAATGAATTATTCAGCTCACCTCATGGCATGTATCAGATATGTAATTTGGATGATTCCTGTAGCCTTAACAAGCTTGATTAAATTAGTTGCTCATTTCAGCTACAAAAGAGACACACTGATTGGTAAATTAGCGATATTCGATTTTTATAAAAATATCTTCTTACCTACATCATGTAATCAGATAGATGAAGCTTGGAAAGCTTTCAGGAATTATTCTGATAAAATGGTGCTTAAAGTAAAATGCAAGTTATGATAATAAAAATGATTTTATTCTAAACATGTTTTGTATTGTGAAATTTTCAATTATAAATGTTTAATCGATAGCAAAACATGCACTCTTGGAGATTAAGTATTAAGCGCCCTTAAAAATACTTTATTTTCCATATGTGTTAAGAATTTGAATTCGAGAAAATATTGTCTTATTTCGTCGAATGCCATTTGACTGAAAGATCATGTGTGCAACATCACCGATCTCTAGAAATGAGTAATAATCAATGAATAATAATAAGCCGATAAGAATGTATTATTTTTGTGGTACGATTTATATTAAAAATCTGATGTAACGAATAGAAATCGCTTGAAAAGTATGGCGTGATCGAGAATATAATCCAAATCCACCAAGTACCAGCTCAAGCTTGGTAGTTAAATTACCATAATAGGTTCGGTCCAGGTTCGATTTTCGCTCCCGTCAGGCCTATTAATTTCTGTTTATTCGAAACCCAAGTCTATGCTTCACGTGAATACCCATAAACGAAACAATTATTATTAGGGTTTTCATTTTATTTTCGTATTCTTTGCCATACAAGCGTTTCGATTGCCATAGATTTTCCAGGGCCCATTTTTTATGGCTGATCAAAATTTGAGTTATTTTAGTCTCTCTTTCTCTCTCTTTCTCTCTCACTCTCTGGAGTAGACAGCAATGAAAATGGAGGGAGTTGGAGAGAGGAGTGATTTAGGGAATATGAGGGAAGATTTAATTGATGGGGACATAGAAATAGGATTAAATGGAGAGAAAACTAGAGAGGGGATGGTGGATAGACCGAGAAATACGGAGAGAGAGAAAGAGGATTAAAAAGCGGGCGATAAAGAAATAGAGTGGGAGAAAAGGTAAAGGGCTGGAGGTGATGGAAAAAGAGGAAAAGTAAGGACGTGAGAGACCGAGAGAGAGAAAATGCTTGGAGGGTAACGAGAGATCATGAGAAAGAAGCTATAAGAGTGGGAATAGAGAGGGTCTGGAGGAGAGAGAGGAATGGGAGATGAATAAAGAAAAGTAGGAAATGAGAACGGAGAGAATGAGAAGGAGATGAAAACAAGATGTAAGAAACACAAGTAGAATGAGGAAGGAAGACTAGGACGAGAAGCGAGGATAGAGATTGGAAGGGAAGACGGAGGAGGCGGAGAGCTTTCGTAGAGGCAAAGGATGGGGCGAAGGAGGTTGGAGGAGAAAGGGGATCATGGGAGGCAGGGAAGAGAAAGAGAGAGGAGAGGATCGAGATGAAGAGATGCAAGAATTATGCTTGCCACTCGAGACCCTCCATCTTTCTCCCTCCCTCTCCCTTCGCACTTTTCTCTATCCCTATGCTTCTCTCTCTCCCTTCCCTCTCCCTCCCCTCTCCCTCCACTTTCCCTCTCCCTCCCCTTTCCTTCTCCCTCCCCTTTCCTTCTCCCTCCCCTTTCCTTCTCCCTCCCCTTTCCTTCTCCCTCCCCTTTCCTTCTCCCTCCCCTTTCCCTCTCCCTCCATCTTTCTCCCTCTCTCTCCCTTCGCACTTTCCTCTATCCCTATGCTCCTCTCTCTTCCTTCCCTCTCCCTCCACTTTCCCTCTCCCTCCCCTTTCCCTCTCCCTCCCCTTTCCCTCTCCCTCCCCTTTCCCTCTCCCTCCCCTTTCCCTCTCCCTCCCCTTTCCCTCTCCCTCCCCTTTCCCTCTCCCTCCCCTTTCCCTCTCCCTCCCCTTTCCCTCTCCCTCCTCTTTCCCTCTCCCTCCATCTTTCTCCCTCTCTCTCCCTTCGCACTTTCCTCTATCCCTATGTTCCTCTCCCTCCCCTTTCCCCCTCCCTCCCCTTTCCCTCTCCCTCCCCTTTCCCTCTCCCTCCCCTTTCCCTCTCCCTCCACTTTTTCTCTCCCTCCACTTTTTCTCTCCCTCCCCTTTTCCTCTCCCTCCCCTTTTCCTCTCCCTCCACTTTTCCTCTCCCTCCCCTTTTCCTCTCCCTCCCCTTTCCCTCTCCCTCCCCTTTCCCTCTCCCTCCCCTTTCCCTCTCCCTCCCCTCTCCCTCCCCTTTCCCTCCCCCTCCCCTTCCCCTCTCCCTCCCCTTTTCCTCTCCCTCCCCTTTCCCTCTCCATCACTCTCCGCTCCTCGGCTCCTCCTACAACCATTCACGTCCTGATCTTCGGCGAACGTATGCGAGAGATGAGAGAATCCCTCGCGTAGTCATCAAACTCACCTCTCATCTTCAAATGGGCCAAATTCTATTGATAAGAGCGGGTGAACCCCGGGGCTTCGCCTCAGCTCCTCACCACATACATATATTCCACTCACCGGGCTAACCGTGAAAGGCTCTCTTCGAGATAAGTGCGAAATTTAGTCTTCCGCTTCGTTCGAAGTACCTAGCGTACCTGGATTTTTGCTCGGATTAGGTTTCCCTCTCTCTGCTATAATATTATCAAATTTTCCTATAGAAGCAATGCAGACCCTGGAAGCCATACTATATCACCTTTAGCTTATCCCAAAGCACGCAATAAATTCGGAAAGAAAATTGTATGGAAATATATTCACTGTTTATTTTGAGGAAAGATGCTGTAATTATAATACGGGTACATCTATGATAATTAAATCTCATATATAATTACCAGTCGGGTGTATTATAATTTCATTTATTCACGAGTTGCATCATGTGAAGTATTGCCTTGGTGGCTTATCTGTTTTTACTTTATTTGCTTGAAAGAAACGGTAGTATTCATTTCGTTTGCTCAGATAGATGGAAATGAATCAACTCTTTTTATTTTCCTTACCTGAGAAAGAGGAGAAATTAACGGATGTCTATTTTTGTCGAGTGGCGAGTTCGGTTATAAGAAAATTACCAAGTGCCAAATGGCTTTTACGGATTTGGTCCCAGATAATTGAGCGATAGGTTCTCACGCAACACTCCCAGGTAACGATGTGGCGATAGGATATTTGCAAACCGGGTCTAATCCGTCGACCTCCTTAGAGGCGGAGTGTAATCTTTAGTACTGCAGATACTCGCGAATCTCTCCTAATTGGTTTACGTGATGAGTCTGATCTTCCCTTGGAAACTTCCCGAAAATCATGTTGTCCATGGAATCGGTGTGGGTTAAAAATCTGAAATCTGTGTGTTGGTAATATCGTAACGGAAATATTGAATAATAATTCGTTATTTCATTCTGACTCATTGGGAACAAAAATTTTTAATCCTGCAGAAGTCGGTATCCTAATAGTTTGCCTTGAATGGTTGCGTAAAAGTCTAATGAATGTTAGGTTTTAATTGTTTTATTCCTAATTCTTCGAACAAAATTGTTTACTTTGTTCGCAAAAGACATTTCTACGACTATTAGGAATTGATATAAATTTTTTATCCAGTACTACTGAGGAAACTGAGCAAATGAAATTATTTTTCCCCTCTCAGGCCATCAAACTTTACTAACCGCCTACCTCGGCGACAACTTTCACAAATGTTGTGACCATGGAGACGTGTAATGGATTGATAGCCGAAAAAGTCCAGCCTTCCAATACGTTCTTTCTAATCAACATATACAGGTCATAATCAAACAGCAGATACCCTGAGATGAAGTATGTAAGACCAGATAGATAATACTGCTTTTATCCTGAATTTTGCGAACAAGATAAAACTTCAATAATTGGGTGGCGATTACGAGTGGCATTATTTTGTTCGACTGAGATTAATATCCTCTCTCGTGGCAATCTAATAGGAAAATTATCTCGTTACGACGAATATTTTTGAAGGCCAGGCAATTTTCAGCACGCTTCATTTGGATCGAAAACCAACGGCCAACGCTTGGTTGAAAATAAACTGTCGAGTAGATTTTGAGAGTTTGGCGTCGCTTTTCTCCCTTCTCTTGTTTTCTACTCGGAGACTCTCTGCCAGTCCTCCATCCTTCGTTCTCCGTCAGATCGCGCCCAGAGCGCCGCACCCTGTCTCTTGGCCCACGTCATTCATTTCCGAGGACAAATGGAGTGTACTCCTTCCACTCGCGTGAGGCGACGATTGCGCTCCAGAGACGACGACGCGTGACATACGTCAAGGCTGAGAGTCGAGGCTTAGAAAGCGATTAAGGATGCGTGAGATGAAGACTTTTTTTCCTCCCACTCCGTGCTGATAGTCATTGTTTGTGACAAGCAGTGCAGTTTTCAAGTTGCATGCAAATTATTCGCAAATTTCCAGGAATACCTCCAAATAACGAGAACTTTTGTAGTCATTTGAATAAATTCAGCGCTGTTGGGTTTCAGCAGAAAAAGCGAAAGAGCTACTACCTATTTTTCTCGCTAAATTTTTAAATACTCAAATCGCGCGAAAATTAAAAAAAAGAATTATCGATTTCGCCATTTGACAGGAATCCGTGTGATAATTCATCAGTCTTACATACCTTTCTGTCCCAACAAACTGGAACTTAACCAAAAACCGAAATATTTGGCTGGGGTGGGGCCGAATCCGAACCAAGAGAAATTATTCTGAAACCTAATCGAAACCTAAAACAGTTATTTATTTCATTCCTCTTTTTCTGTTTGCATTGCGATTGGCAAGATTTCCTTACCACTCTCACTCAATTTTGTATTTGCCACGGATCCCTCGGGCTATCGTTTCATGATGGGCCGCCGCGGGGTTCAAAGACCCTGATACACGACAAAAGACGGTGACAGGTTGCACCCTGCTTCTACATTCGGCCATATCTGATAATTCTTACGACCCTTGGGTAGTATTCTGAATACGACGTTCGCGTACTCCATTTACAGAAAGACGTCCGTAAGACGCCTTTTGTCTATTCTATGGTAATATCTGCCGACTTTCTCCAAAAGTAGGAAAGATGGAATTCAACGAACTTAAAATTCTATGCCGAGTGAGAAGAAGGAATTTCTGTAGTGATTGGAGCCGAAGATTCTATTTGCACGCCACGGATCGTTTTGAAATTCTATCCAGTTAGCGATCCTCTCCGAGTGCGCGTCTAGTAGAACCATGTATACTTGAAAAAGATACGATTCCCAATTCCGTAAATGGCTTCTCTCAAATTTGCCTCATATATGTAAAGAATATTCTTGCTCGAGGTAACTGATACAATCTTTCATTCCTTCTTCATGTGAATTGTATTAACCTTCCGCAAGTCTTTCTTTACAAGTTGTGGAAGAATGACAGTTGTTTATGTGCTCTGGGAGGGGAACTTCAAAATGTTAATGTTTGTTACAAGATGGGAAGGAGGCGCTTGCTCAGTGTTAAGTGACATCTTTTGGCTGATATTTCTTATCAAGGTGCATTTTTACTTTCAATTCACACTCGAAACAAAATATCTTATCTGTCACGTAATTTTCTCATGCACATTTGTAAAAGAACCCTAGATACCTTATAATGTTCCAAGTTCCTGCTCATCTAACGAAGATATTCTAATTAACCATAGATACCTTATAATGTTCCAAGTTCCTGCTCATCTAACGAAGATATTCTAATTAACCATAGATACCTTATAATGCCCAAGTTCCTGCTCATCTAACGAAGATATTCTAATTAACCCTAGATACCTTATAATGTTCCAAGTTCCTGCTCATCTAACGAAGATATTCTAATTATAGGAATACTTTCCCAAGCTATTTTAGGAAAGGGTCTTATATATTGTTACGAAGTGTTGCAGGGAGAGATAAAAAAGTTAAAAACTCGTTACGGTATTTGTGAATGGCTCCAAGGACATGGCGTGAAGCAATTTTTACTCGATTTAGTTTTAGTGAATCAATCAATAACTATAATATGCATATTCCTACGCCTTATAATTTTAATATGGAGAAACGTTTTGCGACTCTATCCAATCCTGTATAAAAGGAATTTAAAATGTATTCATTTCTTTTAAGTACATATAAAACCTATAAAAATCTTTTTATATTTATTTTTTAATACTGAAATACATATTCATATGTTTATTTCTTTGCTTTCTTAGCTTGCGACAGTGAAGACATATGTAGTTTGAATAAAAAATAACATTAATTAATAATGTTTTTCAGGAATCCTCTTAGAAAGGTTTCCAAAAATTCAATTCAGAGCGAAAAAAGTCGTTTCGTACCGGTTCACTGGTGGTTGCTGGAGCGAAACCGGAACCGAACCAAAATTTCGCGTTGTGTGAACCGAAACTAAAACCGGAGCTGAAGAAATGTTGGTTCGTTGCCCTACTCACTATTTGAGCTATATTTATTATTAGAGATCGTTAACACTAAATGTGCAAATATTATCACAAAACTAGAATGATAAGTTTTAAATTGCTATGCATCGTGCTAGATTCACATAGGCTGAATCCATCGCTAATAACTTGTTTGTCATATGCATATTACTCCATTTCTTTTATATAAGTTTTTTTACACTTTCATTAAATCGATAAAAAAGAAAGTGTTAAAATATCTTTTGAATGGAATGAAATGTATACTATTCTTACGGTCCATTCCACGGCATTTCGGACAAAAAAGGTGAAAATTGAACTCGTATTTTTTTTAATTCTAAAATTTTGCATACTTGTTAATACCCTCGGTAAATTAAAATGTATGAAGTAACAGCCTCCCAACTATTTTTGTTTTCGAGTAATTAATGTTTAAAATTTTAACAGTTTCGTGAAAATCGGCGTACACGCGACTCTTTGAAGGATCATAACTTTTGAACGAAACAGGATATCACCACGCGTTTTAAGGTAAATAACGCGTCTTTTCCAATGGTATACAACAAAGACTACCTTTTGTTTAAAAACGTTAATATATTTGCAATTAGATATTTAACTTGAAATTTGAACCTCTTCCCACCAATTGACCGAAATTGAAATCTCACCACGATTTTCTATACACTTTGTACTGTAGGAAACCGTTTTCAGATAAATGGGCCTGCAAATGAAACAATAAAATAATACGAAATTCAGCGCGCTGCGCCACTCGCAACGCGAGACTGACTAATGTGTCACGTGGTCAAACTTTATACGGGCCATTCCACAGCATTTCGGACAGTGAGTGACCTCGTATTTTTTTTAAATTCTGAAATTTGCATAGTTCTTAACATCCTCGAGAAACAAAAATTTGTGAAGTTACAGCCTCCCCACTATATATTTTTGTTTTCGAGTTATTAATTTTTAAATTTCTAACAGTTTTGTGAAATTCGGCGTACACACGAATTTTTAAAGGATCATAACATTTGAACAACACAAGTGAGAAAGATCGGTGACCACGCGTTTTAAAGTGAATGAATAATAGTTTTCAATGTTCTAAAAAGTTAAGATATTAGTCCCCCAATCGGATCTCCGGGTGGGGACTACCCTAGGGGATGCACAGAGGAAATGTAACATTAATAAGAAGAAAGCAAGTAGTGAGAAATTAAGAATAGGGACATGGAATGTTAGGAGTATAAATTCAGGGGATTAACTAGAGAACTTAAAAAGGGAAATGAGAGGGAATGATGTAGGTATAGTAGGTCTTAGTGAAGTTCGGTGGGAAGGAGAAGGCGAGATAAATTCAGACGAATTTTAGATTATTTACTCGGGAGGAGAGAAAAAGGAAAGGGGAGTGGGGATTATAATGAGAAAAAAGATAGCTAAAAGAATTAGCAAAGTAGTGACAGTTAAAGATAGATTAATAGCCGTAAAACTTCAGATGGAGCCAGTGGAAATGCTTATAATTCAAGTGTATATGCCAACAACTAATGCTGGTGACGACGAAGCAGATGAAATGTATGAACAGATTACGGAGATATTGGAGGAGGAGGGAAAAGGAAGGATCACCACCATAGTAATGGGAGACTGGAACAGTGTAGTCAGAGAGGGACAGGAAGATAACATAGTGGGAAAATATGTACTAGGAAAGAGAAATGAAAGAGGGGAGAAACTTGTGGAATTCTGCCATAGAAATAGATTGATTGTAACTAATACATGGTTTGAGCATCACCAGCGGAGACTTTACACATGGAGAAGGCCAGGAGACCAGAGATGATACCAGATAGATTACCTACTAGTCAATGAAAGATTTAGAAATAGCATTAAAAATGTGAAAACACTACCAGGAGCAGATATCGATTCCGACCACAACCTTTTGGTGGCAAATACACCATGTCGACTGAAGAGCGCTAAGAGAAACATAAGAGTTAACAAGAAATGGAACTTAGAGGAACTCCTTAAAAACAAGGAGGCTATCATGACTGAGCTGGAGGAAAGGTTGGGGGAGAGATCTGAAGAAAATAGGAAGAGTGTAGATTAGGAGTGGAGATACATCCATAGCAACATTAAAGATGTAATGGAAAAGAAGGTAGGAAAGATAACTGGTGAAAGAAACAAAAAACCCTGGGTCACAGCAGCCATGCTGCAAAAAATGGAAGAGCGGAGGAAGTGGAAGAACATAAACACTGAAGAAGACCAAAGAAAGTACAAGGAGTTAAATAATGCTTTAAGAAGGGAAACTAATAAAGCCAGAGAACCATGGATAAATGAGAAATGCGAGGAGATTGTCGAGTGTGAAAGAATTTATAGAACAGACCTCATGTATAGCAAAGCAAGGTAACTATTCAAGAAAAAGGCAAGAATGATAGGACGTAAAGGAATTATGAAAAAAGTGGTAAAATAGTCTCGGAGTTAGACAATGTAAAGAATGTCTGGAAAGAGTACATTGAGGTTCTGTATGACAAAGAAGGAAAGCCAAGAAATATTGAATTATATAAAAAAGAGGATGTGGAAAAGGATTAGCTAGGGCCAAGTATTCTCGAGTCTGAAGTTAAATTAGCAATTGATGACATGAAAAGAAGGAAGGCTGTTGGGAGTGATGATATACCAGTGGACGTTCTTAAGGTTTTGGGGTCGAAAGCAGTTAAGCAACTCACAAAATTCTTTAACCAAGTATATGTTACTGGCATATGGCCTGAAGATTTTTTAGATGTTGTTATGGTACCACTGAAGAAAAAGAACAATGCAAAATGTTGTAAGGATTACAGAACTATTAGTTTAATTTCTCATACAGCTAAAGTTCTAACCAGAATAATAACCAAGAGAATTGAAGGTAAAATAGAAAAGGAGCTGCAAGATAATCAGTTTGGTTTCAGAAAAGGAAGAGGGACTAGAGATGTCATAGGATGTATGAGGATGATGATAGAAAGAGCGCTAGAAGTCAATAAAAGTATGTATTTTTGTTTTGTAGATTGGGAGAAAGCTTTTGACCGAGTGAAATGGGATAAAATGTTGGGTATTTTAAGCAAAATGGGATTAGATTGGAAAGATAAAATACTGGTTAAAAACCTTTACTTTGATCCAAAGATTAGAGTCAGGGTTGAAGGAGAAAAACAGAAAGTACTTCAATAGGGAGGGGAGTGAGGCAGGAATCTCCTATTTCACCAGCGATATTTAATATTTATGCAGAAACTATAACAGAAAAGCGTTGATGGAAGAGAAAGGATTTAAGATAGGAGGTGAAAGTATTACCACCATTAAATATGCAGATGATCACAGATTAATAGCAGAAGACGAGAGAGAACTTAAGAGGATGACAAACAGACTAGTGGAGGTTGGCTAACAATATGGAATGATGATCAATGCCGAAGAAACGAAAGTCATGGTGGTTTCAAAGAAACATAAAGAATTAAATGGCCAAAAATTGGAAAAAGTAAATAGTTTCAAATATCTTGGCAGTATTTTAGCGCAGGATGGAAATAGTACACAGGACATCAGAAGTAGGATTGCAATGGCAAAAGCAGCATTTAACGAGAAGAAGGAGCTTCTCACAAGCAAGAAAATAAATTTAGAAACAAGGAAGAAATTAGCAAAATGCTACATATGGAGCATAGCTCTTTATAGTGCAGAGACTTGGACGGTAAGGAGAAAGGAGGAAAAATATTTAGAAAATTTTGAGATCTGGGTATGGAGAAGGATGATAAAAGTGAAATGGCAGAGAGAAAGAGAAACGAAGAAGTATTAGAAATGATGGGAGAAGAAAGGATGCTAATAAAAACAATCAGGAAAAGAAAAGCAAATTGGATAGGGCACATATTGATAAGACAGTGTTTACAAAGGACGATCTTAGAAGGCAAAATTAGCGGAAGATGAGGAAGAGGGAGAAAAAGAATAGGTATATTAGAGATTATAAAGCAGGAATATAGTACTTATAGAGGTATTTATTTATTTAAAACTTAGTGCTACAAGTTGGCGATCTGCCAGGTGGTAACATAAAGAAACCCCGTAGGTCTCTCACACATCCAACAACGAGATCTAAAGACAAACAATAAGACAGCAATAAAAAGATCTATAGTAATGGCATAACAAAAATATTACCCATAAGAAATATCACTGCAAACAAGAAAATTCAAAAGTTTCAAAAAGGAAGGAGAAATATTTTTAAAAAATCACTAAAGAATCACAAAATCGCAGAAAAATCACAAAACAGCTTTACATCTGTTCCTAAAAACATTTACTTTCTTTGGGAAGGGCTAAAATAGTTCAGCAGGCAACTCATTCCAGTCAACAATAGTTCTGTTTAAATATGAATATGTTTTACATTTGTTTTTTGTTTTCTACACTTAAATTTGTATTTGCGATCATTATTCCCTTTAAAAGATGGTTCTTTCACCCCCTTGTGTAACTCACTCCATGCTGCCTCCATATTTATTACATTAAAAAACCCACAAAGTCTACTCCGTTTCCTTCTCCTTTGCAAGCTCTCCCAGCCCAGTATTTCTAGCATCTCCGTCACGCTATCCGTTTTCCTGTGCCTACCCAATAAATATCTGGCCGCCTTTCTTTGAACCTTATCCAGCTTCCTGATATGCCCTTCTTCGTGCGGATCCCATACCAAGGAGGCATATTCCAATATCGGCCGAACTAGAGATTTGTATGCTTTCTCCTTTGTAGCTGGACTGCTTCCTTTTAGATTCCTCATAACCCAGTGCAGCATTTTGAAAGCTTTCCTTTTTATGAAATCGACATTTAATCCCCATCCTAGATCTTTTGATAAATAGACACCTAAATATTTACAATGATCACTTTTTGATATAGAATTTCCCGAAAAATTATACTCCCTATTTGACACTAATTTCCTATTAGTGAATGTCATGTACATACTTTTACTTATATTGATGTCCATTCCGTTGGTATTGGTCCAATCTAAAAGTTTGTCGATATCATTTTGGAGGGTATCACGGTCGCTTTCACTCTCGATCCGCCTATAAATTATACAATCATCCGCAAAAAGTCTTATCTCGGAGTTTATTTTGTTTGGAAGATCATTGACGTAAATTAAGAAAAGCAGCGGCCCTAAGACGCTACCTTGTGGAACCTCCGATATGGCATTCGTCTCATCTGAATACTGGTTACCTATTTTCACTCTTTGAGTTCTTCCAGTAAGAAAATTCGCAACCCACTTCAGTACCCTTACGTCGATTGGTAATTGCTCCATCTTCAACTGCAGTAGATCGTGTGGCACTCTGTCAAATGCTGCCGAGAAATCGACGATTATAGCATCAACTTCTTTCCCTTCGTCTAATGAGTCAGCAATGTCTTGACACAAACCCACTAATTGGGTTTCACAGGAATACCCTTTCCTGAACCCATGCTGAGTTTTAAATAGCCACTTATCCCTTACCCACCAATCCCGTATGTAGTCTGATATTACCTTCTCCATTAGTTTACAAACCACAGAAGTTAAGCTAACCGGCCTATAGTTCTTTACTACCGTCTTTTCACCTTTCTTAAAAATGGGTATAATATGTGCCATTTTCCAGTCTTTAGGTAAGGCATGATTATTCATCGTTACATTGAATAGGTGAGACATGACATGGCAGTAGCACCCAGTTTCAGTATGTCAGTCGCAATAAAATCCGGTCCCACTGAATTATTTGCCCTCAACTTCCTATTTTTTTAAAAATGTCTGTATCTGTGACTCGAATGGGTATTATCTCTGATGCATTTTCGCATATCTTCCAGTTTAAGGAGTCATTTATCAGCTCTCGAGTTTTTAAGTTATCCCGACTATTTTCTTGTTGCCTATATACGCTTGTAAACCATTCATTAAAAGCATTAGCTTTACTGTAATCGTCGATGACTAACAGCCCTTCACTATCTTTAACTGATGCTATATCCATCCTGTTATCTTTCCTTCTCCTAATAAATTTATAAAATTTGTTTCCGTTACCCTTAGATATGACATTAACAAGAAATTTTTCCTTCGCCTTCTTTTTTACCCTATTTAAATCGCGAACCATTTTCTTATAACTCTGAAACAACGCCCTACTCGAATTTCTTGTTCCGTGTGCTCTCCTTACTTTTTTCTTTAGTTTCCTGATTGTATGATTGTAATATTCAGGATCCGTATTTTCTTTAAGAGTCTTACGTGGGACAAAAGTATTTAGCCCTTCAAACACTATCTCTTTAAACTCCTTCCATATTTCTTCCACGTTCTGTCCCCTACTCGCCCATTCTGGAAACTTTTCTCTTAAAAATCCCTGGAACCCCTCTCCGTCGCCTCGCTTGTAATGCCAGACCGTCTTTATTTTTTCCGAATTCACTCGGCGTGGGCTGTCCCATTCTAGTTTTACACCGCTGCGTGGTCACTTATTCCTGGGCATACATCGACGCTAATAAAAGAATTGAGTGGCCTCACTAGAAATACATCAAGAATATTTTCCCCTCGAGTGGGCTGTTTTACTACCTGTGTAAAGCCTTCCTCGTCTATGAGTCGGTTGACCAGCTCTTGGGCCTTACCACCCCCTACCGTGTCGCCAGACCACCGAATTCCCGGAAGGTTTAAATCCCCCGTTATGAGAGTATGACCTTGAGGGTTTTCCGAGCAAGCGTCCGCAGGGACTTTCAATGGGTGCAATCCTTCGTTTGGACTCCTATACATAGCAATTATGCTTAAGCTTTCCCTTTTATTTTCACCAAGTAACTTGATGCACATCATTTCACAATCTACCCTTGTCCATTCCAATACACTCGCGATGTTGATATTTACACAAATAAATATTCCCCCTCCTCGACCGTCACGGTCCCTTCTTAAAACGGTAAAGCTAGGTGGGAATATTTCGTTGGATGTAATATTCTCATTAAGCCAAGACTCTGTGCCTATTACAATATCAGGTTTGCATGCTTCCAATAAAGTCCCAAATTCCCTACTTTTGTTTTAAATACTTCTGCAGTTGACCTGGAGGACTATTAAACTCTTACCCTCACATTCTTCGTTATATGTAGATTCATCTCTAGGTTCCACTATTAGTTTCCCTGCCCTCCGAGCTTTTGGGCAACACCATGAAACAGATTAGCTAAAATAAATGTCCCTTCCCTGTTCAAATGAATTCCGTCACGTCCCAAGTGCCTATCACCAACCCAGCAATTTGGATCTACAAAAAGTATTCCTTGTTTTAAACACACCCACTCAATTCCTTCGTTTACGCAGTCTACTCTCTTGTGGCTAACATCTCTTCTACGAATAATGCCACTCAGAGCAATTTTCGCGTGTTTAAACTTCTTTTTGGCAGCACTGCACAAATCCCATATATACCCAGTTATGTGGTCGCCTGATTTGGCACTTTTGATATCGTTTGTTCCTACGTGAATTATCACCACTCTTTCCTCACCTTCACTACTCATATCAGTGATCTTCCTCTCCAGCTGCTCCTTTCTTATTCCAGGAAAACACCACATTCGCACTTTCGATTGGGCAAGCATTACCGGCAAAACGTATCAGGGAATCACCGATAATTTTCACTTTCGGCGCTTCCAGCTGGCCACCATTTGTCTCCGGGCAGGACCTCGTCACCTTCTCCGTTCTGTTTTCCCTCCCTTCCGTCTCACTTCCATTAGAGCCGCCATCCCTCCTTACTCCTACTCTCTTCTTTATTTGCTCACTCTGCCGTTTTCCGTCTTGTATCTTCCCTCTCAGCTTCTCATTTTCTTTAGTAAGAGAAATAATTTTTCTCTTTGCCTCCTCCAACTCTGTCTGCAACTTCGCGATAGCTACTTCCTTCTCCTCCAACAGCCTCTGGCCCTTACGGATTCCGCAGTCGCTGCACTTCCAATGCTCCTCAACACACTCCTCCAATTTACTTTTAGAACATTTAAAATGGTACCAACAATTGCATATTTCGCACTGAACACCGTTCTTTAGTTTTTTGCGGCATACGACGCACTTCACTTCGACCGCGCCTCCCTTCCCCATATCGTCGGCTCTCTTACGGTCACTTTCACTACCCCAGAGAGCTATTAGCGGACACGTCCACTCTCTTCGAGCGCCCAACTATAAAAGAGGCTTCTAGGGAGAGATAGAAATGAAGGCAGCGATTCAGCTAAAACCTGTCTTCGGACAGCAGCATGATGATGATGATGATTTGCAATTAGATGTTTAATTGAAAATTGTCTTGAGGCTCTTGAACTTAGGTGTATTATCATATGCGGCTCTGAGGTTAAGCAAGTTTGTCCACCCCTGATATATATATATATATATGTATATATATATATGTATATATTTATATATGTATATATATATATATATATATATATATATATATATATATATATATATATATATATATATATGAGCAAGACATCGACATGATAATATTTATAATCTTATCTATAACATAGATAAAATTTAACTTGTTTACTGAAATAATCCGAAGATAATCTCACAAAAGGAAAAATTTACCTCATATCATTTTAATTATTTCGCTTTTCCTAATTATGCGAAAGAGGTCTCATACTACCATATTTAGACGAGCTACTTTCATAAAAATTCATGTAACGGCCACTTTATTCTGATGTCCTGTCAACAACTCCCGTCTTCTCTTTCTATTCGTGTCCGTTAGCTTCATTTTTGTTTTAGGGAATAGAAAAAATCAGATTAAAATTAATGTCCATTTCTACCCTCATTTTCATGTCCTTGCACACTTCTCGACGGAAAAGTTTCCGGTCGTCACTCAACAGTTTTGGGACAAATTTTGCAGACACTCGATGCATGCCAAGATCGTCAGAAAAAATCGCCTGACATGATCCGTATGATATCTCCAGTTCATTGGCGATTTCTCTAATGGTTATTTATCGATCAGAACAAATTTTTTCATTCACTTTAGCAACCATTTCATCACTGCGTGAAGTTGACGGACGGCGTGAACGTGGGTCGTCTTCGACAGATTCTTGGCCATGTTGGAAACGATTTATCCATTGATAAACAACTGGCTTGCTTAAACAAGCATCGCCATAAGCAGTTCTTTGCATTCGGAGAATTTCTGCACAGTTTTCCGGTTCTTCACACAAAACTTGGTGCACACACGTCGCTCTTTTTTTGTATCCATTACGACTACCACTGAGTGCAAAGACACGTCTCAACTTGGCAATGCTTTGCTCAGAACTGGTTTGGTGGAGGAGGAAGCGGCACCACTCCTGCATGTAATACATCATTGTCTATGCTGACTCAGCATTTTGGCTCATTACCTGTAACTCTTCTTTTGTAATACATTGTGTCTTAGAACATTTTGATCAGACTTCGTGTGTGTGTGTGTATATATATATATATATATATATATATATATATATATATATATATATATAGTCGCGTATAGGTCTTGTATTATAAGCTGCCCTTGGAATATGTATATTCTTATTATCTTCCAAGGTTTGGGGTGAAATAAATTATGAAGATTTTTGTTGACCTCTGAGCTTCACCTTCAAGCTCCTGATTATCTGTAGACATTGCTGAGACAATTTTTTAAAAGAAGCTTCTCAAAAATATTTAACTTATTTTATACCTACTGCATTCCTGAGTCTCGCTGGGAAATGAAATTCTTTTAAGAACTTTCTTCTTATATCGTTTTTTAATTCTGAAAAAGTTTTTTTCCGACGAGGATTTTTAATGAATTGTTTTTAACTTTTTCGTTGCATGGAAAACTTTGCTGTGCTCTTGCTCAGTCAAATCCTCGTCATCGATTTTTGTTCTTAAACATTATCATAGCCTCTTTCATACATTTATTCTACAAATAAGTTTAATTACGGGTCTAAAATGGTGTTCTTTTAAAAATTTTATATGATCTTTCCAACTGCGTGTATCTCTTACTGGGGAAAACGAGTCAGACGAGAGTATAACTAACAATATTTACTTCATTGTCGTATTTTAAATAATAATTTAAATTTAAATAATATTATAATCAAAGAAAATACGTAATTCCAAACCAATATCCCAAGTGATAGGAAGACCACTTTTAGGTATAGAAATAGTTGCTCGATTGTGAGCGTATTTCGCGTCTCTAGTCATATAAAAATATTCAAAAACTCCTATTGAATGCAAATACATATAATAAATTAAATTTAAATATTGAAAATGCCATTTTTAGTCAGGCTTCCTGTGAAGGATGCGTAACACGGAATGTTGTACTACTGCGATCTGAAGGTATTTCACGTTGAAGAGATCAACCATCCCATGTCTTTCTTGGTAGCTTAAAAAAGATGAGGAATATTTTTCTTAGAAGCCCTTCCCGATTTTTGTGATGACTTTGAAGAGAATCCGCATTTCTGAGGGAATAGAAAAAAGCAGGATGCAATCTACATCAAATCCCATATCTCAATTCTTCCCTCCCGAGTCCTCTGCCCTGATCATCGAGCATCCCTCTAAGGGTATCCTTTGTTTCACATCCTGGAGGAGCTTCGATCTCACACATCCCCTGCTCTCCCCTCCCCTCCTCCCCCGCTCTCCCTAGCTCTGAATTTCCTTCTCTCTCGTGTTCCTTCTTTCCGCCCTCAACCGCTACAATACCTCAAATACGTCTCTTTTAAGCATTTGAATAATTTTAGTCGACCTCCAATGTCGAGTTTTATAAAGTCTGTTCTACTAATTGAAATTTCATGGAGATATTTAACGGAGTTTAAGGTGATTTAGTTTCAGATTGGATGTGGCTTTACGTGTGGCCGTGTTGATTCTTGTGAATATTCTTATTTTCTTCTCGTTTACCCGTGCCACTCGTTTCGCCTTTTCTTCGCATGTCAAACGTCATCCTGAACACTATCACGCTCCTTTCATTAATTATCTAACGCTATTAATTTGTTCTAGATTGTAAATAGCTACTGTTACTCTTGATATGTTGTGTGTAGAATGTTTTTTACACGATTTTTATATCAGATTTTTTCTGTGCATATCTTATTTGTATTTTTTCACATTTAGGTTTTCATATAAGGGCAAGTGTATTTAGGGTCGATAAAATTAATGACGTGAAATTATATTGTCAAAGGAGCATTGTAGTCTTCAAAGACTAGTTTGCGAGAATTTTTGAGACCGTTTAACTGCTTTATTATTGTGCGTTTCACATTTGTGTTGATTCGTAAAATTTGCGGAGATGTGTACTTGAAAGTGCTCTTCTGGAAATATATCGTTCATAATTACTCGACTCTCTATTGTTCATTGCTTCCTCCACTACAAAAAGTAGTTGATGTTCCTAATTAAAATATATTTGATCTCCTGGCCTGGAAAATACGATGCATGTTGTCTTATTCGATTCGCTCTTGCGATATCCATAATGTTCACTCTTACCGTGTTAAATGCGTTTTCTCCTTACCACGTAATATGTCCCTCTATTTTATTCCTCAAATTTGTTCCAAACCTCAATTACATCCATTCCTGCATCAAAACATACTTTTCCTGTGCTCATCCGCCATTTCCTCTACACCAGCCATATGAGCAACACCGCCTAATTTCTCATTACTCGATCCAAACTTGCCACACCTTGCCTTTGAGGTACCTCACTCCCCATCCACTTCTCTCTCTCTATCTCCCTCCCTCCTCCCCTTCCCTAGCTACTTTATCGTACCTTGAAGCTATCTTTCCAGTGCTTTTCGTTTTTTCTCAAGCTTTACGACCACCATGGAAATATTCCAAATGGCGAATTAAATTAAACATTAGGCGAATCCTGCGCGGAGAGGAAAACAGAAAATAAAACTCCCTCGCTCTTTTAAGGAGAACCGATAGGAAATCAATTTCTTCCCACACAATATTTGACGAGATGATGGTTTTCCTTGTGGAGGAGAAATCGGGGTATTATAAGGGTATACTTATCTTAGACGTTGTATCCGAGGACACGATAAGGACCTAATTCGTTGCCGGAGGTGGGTTCACGAATAGAACCGGTTTTCTTCTTCCGGAAAAAATATCAACACTTGGAGGGGTGATCCTCGATAGAAGGGACAGGGAACTACAAGGGTATGCTTCCTGCAGAGGGTATTTTCTGACGTTGAAATGTCTAATTTGGTGACGGAAATTTCCCGGGGCAATGGGTAAAATTACCGAAAAGTATCGAACAAAGAGATGGCTACTGAAAACAGCGGAGTTTGGGTAAGTTAAGGGATCATTAACATGGAACGGTCAATGAGAGTCGGGTTACTTCCCGTAACATTTCTTTTCATGCCGCACTGGGTCTGCTCGAGCAGCGCAGTGTGACACCTCACGAAACCTTCGGGGTTATTTCACGTTCGAAAACCATTTCTTGTCTTCCATAAATCCCCAACTAAACCAATATATGAAATTGCTGTACTTAATTAAGATCATAATGACCAGCTTTGGCAGTGCAGCCGAATGTATAAAAATATCCTAGAGAGGCAGCTTGAAGTTGCCGTAGGCACGCGGAAAAAACAGCTGAAAGGAATATCACGATCAATTATTATTCAACTCTTAAATGTATTTGAAAGTAATATAATTAATTTGGTATTGGTAATTCAGTGTCCCACAACAATTTTCTCTCAAGAATCTACTGTAGAAGTTTCTCCCGTGTCTACGGGTCGTACTATGAAAACTTAAAAATACATAATTTAAAAATGAAAAACCAATACGTTTTATTATTAATTATATTTTAGTGTAAATAGCTCTCTAATGATTTTTATAACTAAATTTAATTTGTCTAAATACAATATTTTGTCCAAATAAGAAGTTCTGACAAGTACACTCATTAAAAAATCAAATCCTAACTAAAATTGGGCAATCTATTTAACGTTGAACTTCACGCTTCAATGCGACCTCGGAGCCAATATCTCCAAAAACCAAGCGTTTCCAATTAGATTTAATGCTTGTGTGTTCGGTGTGGCAGTAGCTATGGCTATAATAATCCAAGAGGTTGATTAGCCCAATACGCACACACATTGTTAGCAAGTCCTGATACGAAATGTTTTCTCCTTCTGTCTAATATTCAAGGGTGCTAAAATATCTGTTAGAAGTCCAAGTAACACATCCATTTTGCATTGTGAACAAGCAATTAAAAATGTACTTCATACGAGCTCGATTGTTCCCTGTTGAATTCTTCATATAATGACATAAAGGTTGCAAATTCTTGTCTCTGCGGAGCCAGTGGAATTCAGTGGTGGGCATTTTTATGATATTCCCATAGATTTTGTCGAGAATGGTTTTGAACCATCTGTGGTGTAGCCCATATGATCTGATTAAATTGACTGCGCTCAAAATATCATTCATCATCTTATTAAAACCCGGGTCCATCCCTATTAGGTTGTTCAGTGAATAATCCAATGATATTTTGGGGTCCCGACTCGCGTATATATTTGGAAAGAAGTGATACTCTCCCATTTTAAGAACCAGTCATAAAAGGTGCAGCAACGGTTACTATGCCCAAAAGTTTGGACAAATCCAAATTTTACTTCTTAAGACTGAAGTTGACTAAAGAAGAAACCATTGCTTTAAAAATTTGCCAGAGTTCTTCTAATCAAAATCGGGATATTTTTATTTCATTGTATTCAGATATAAAAATCTGTCAAATTGGTATCGCGAACGATGTCAAAAAATATTGAAAAAGCTGTCACACTGGGTACCGGAATTCAATAAATTACTGTTTTCTTATTTACATTATTTTTGCATTTACATAGGTACCCGCGGGCCGTACCAACAGCCGGGCTATGAATCACTGTTTTATGTACTTTAGACGTCCTTTGTAAGAGATGCGAAATTAAACTGTCAACCGAAGATTAATTTATATGTATGTTTCCTTTTATTTCGAGATATAACGTCTTGTTAATTAAAAGAGCTACTATGTTTCAATCACATTACTTGCACATACAGCAGAATAAGTGGGGCGTCCTTGGAATTATCTCATAGAACAAATGACTTCATTAAATCTAAAAATAAAATATTCTACGTAAGGTTGAAACGTTAAATCACAACGTAGGGATGTTAGCGTCTATTCTAGAGGCCAGGTAAAACAAATAAAACTCGCAGGTTTTCAAAGAAAACAATTTTAAACAATCGTAAGAAGCAAAAATTCTTTGAGGATGAATTACTTGTAAAAATTCTTCTAAATTGAACTACGTTAAAGATAATAATTTTCCTGATATAAACTTTTCTTACATTCATCAATAATCTTCGTTTATTAATTTCTCTATTTGTTTACGATTAGAGTGAGAAGCTTAGGAAGTTTTATTATTACTCAAGACATTGTTTGTATAGTAATAGTATTAGAAAAGACGTTAGAAGCCTACGTATATGAAAATCAGCATATTTTCTGTTTTCTCCCTACAGTTTTGTTTTTTCATAACATTTATATTTGCTTCTTCTTTGCGTTCTGTCTACCAAATTTGGTCGGTGTACCTTTTTAATTAAATTTATCATATATAATTGGTTTACTCCATTTCATTGTAACGCATTTGCAAAGGCTTTCTTTGTTTTTGGCTGTAATTTTAAACCATACATGAACTTTCCCCAAAACAAAAGCAAGGCGTCTGCGTCGTTTTGAATTTGATCCCTCTTTTGAGAATCAAATGAGATACCTACTTCACGCAAATGAGTTAAAAGAGTTTTAAACGATACTTATCAATTCATTCCTCTCCATTCTACCCACATAAACGATTCGTATTCCCGATTGCTTTCGAAGCCAAACCACGACGGTGTAGTTTTCTAATTAATTCTCTCGTATGAATTCGACTCCTCTCCATGCCTTAATAATCAGCGTACTCTGATCCACGCTTCAATCCCGAGCTACACTCCTCCGATAACACTCCCACGTAAGATTTCTTTCCCCTCCACGCTTCCGACCGTTTATTCCCCTCCTCATTTTTGTACGCCGCCCTCCCATTCGCCTCCCCGTTCCTCCCCCTCTTTTTACTCCTAAAGCTTTTTCTTCGAGTGTTCCAACTTCTTCTCTTTCTCCGCCTCTCCCGCCACCGCGGCACCTCGCTCCTACGCCTCTCGGATTTTGCGAATCGCAAGACAGGCGGGATTACCCGTCATCGGACACGCCCCCTTATGCATCCTAAGAATGGCTTTTTATGTGCGAGCTCGGCTCGGTTGCGTGAGTCCGGAGAGAGAGAGAGTTGGGGAGTATTGAAGCGAAGTATGAGGGAAGTGTAATGAATAACGAATGATGGGAGCTAGGCCTGATAAGGTTGGCGGAGGAGGGTTTGTTTCATTAATATTCAGGGAGTGTTGAGAAGGGGGTGGAGCGGATCGGAACTTCTCCTCTCCCCCTCCCTCCATTTCGCGCCTCGCGGTATCTCCTCCTCACCTCCTCCCCTGAGAGGGAGATACAGAGAGGGGGAAACAAAGTATAAGTGAATGAGAGCAGGGCCTCTCGCCTCCATCTAGGAATTGGAAGTGAAATTAGATGAGGAAAAAAAGTGATGCAAATTCGCGGGGGCGATGCAGTATATGGGGGGAGGTGCGCCAGTGGGGTGGTTTCCAGTCCTCCTCGGGCTCGTTCGGTAAAGGCTGCGTTGCGCGCCGGAATGGAGGAACCGCAGCTTGAATAGGCGGAGGCTTCTGCTGCAAAAGGGGTTTTTGGATTGTGGACTCGTGCGCTCATTTTCCTTCCACCCCACGTCCTATCTCTTCAACCCGCTGAGCTTCGGTCGTTTCTGCTTCCATCTCTGAAAATTGAGCGGGGAAAAATTGTTTATTTCGAAACTCATTCGACGATAAAAGCATAAGAAGCTATATAGAGTTTATTGTCAGCCGAGGGTAAAGTGTCAATGGATTCATAAACTATGTTTTATGCGGGATTAATAATCTATAATAATTCATTTTCTTCCTCCATATTCTGCATCTTTCGATTTTTCTTCTTGTATTTATAGAAGGCGTGTGCTTCCTGATGAATTTTACGGCTTAATAAAGACTTGAAAACCCGCTCTAAAAATGACGCTGCTCTGCGTTCAATGTTTAATTTTCAGGCCCGACTTATGGCCGATACTTTCGATAGATTAACTTTTGTATAAAATTATTCTTATTTTCGAGATGTGATTGTAATGCAGAGTGTTAATATCAGAAGCAACAGATCGTATCTAAACATGTTTACCATTTCTTGGTTAAGACTAGAGCCTATTTTGATGATATTTTAACAAAAATTATAATGCGAAGATGGCTGTAAAGATTTAATTTATAAAAAATACCTGTTTTTATTCGATCTTTGGGAATATATTGTTTTTTTTTTGTTAAATGTCAGTTGTTAATTTGCCGTATGTATAATATGAAGGTTATTTTTCTCTAAATTGTTAAATCATCCTGTTCCTTTTGCATCAAGTGCATGATTATATGAATTTCAAATGTTCAGCTAATATGATAGAAACGAAAATGTAAGTTTTGAATATTAGCTGCCATTGGCTCACCATCCATTCCGTATTAAATTTAATCGCGATATATCGTATTTATTACTCTTTGACGTGATAAATAAAACATTAAACATAGAATTTGATATTTGCCTTTATTGAACGTAGCCGTTCAGAAACTCATGGTTTGCGTTTTGTGTTATCGTTAGAATTCCATAGAAAGTTTACTTTTTCTGGGAATGTAATTTATTAAATTCACAAATTTGTTATTATTCTTAAAATAATTATAATTTTCCGCATTACTTCCGCTCTCATTTCATTCGTGTTTTATAACCGAACCGACAGAGTTTACATTGATTCGCTCTGTAGATCTTGCGGTCTGCATTTTTAACGAAAAATTCAGAAACATGATTCTGTTTTTATAACCCACTGCACCAATGCATAATTAAAATGATTGGATTTCTTTATTGAGCCAATTTATAAATTTCATTGCATTAAACTTTTTCTTCCTATTTTTATTACCTGCTAAAATTGTTACACATGATGTGATTTTATTAAGTTAATATCGAAAATCGGAAATTGAGCAGTGATCAATATTTTGATAAATTGTTGCCTCCATCAATTTAATAACAAAATTTATTAATGTCCGTTTATGAGTAATGTCAAAAATGTTTTCACGATTAAAGGAATAAAAAAATGAACATTTAAAAGGAGAAACCTATAATGATATATCTCTCAATTTTTTCTATTTCGCCATGGACAGTGAGAATTGATTGTAAATCTAAAACAATGCAAAAAGGTTGTTTTTCATTGTATCATGCTGAAATTGATTAAACCGTCAATATTTGTTAAAGGGGAGGTTTCTTTATTAGACCAATCTATTGTCACGCTGTATAAGGGAATTTTTAACATTTAAAATTTTGTTTATTTGGAAGATTATATACCAAACCTCGGAAACATTGGGTCGTCATTCGCCGTATGATAACTCATAAGAATAAAATTTAATCTATCTCTTAAAAGTATCCAACAATGAAATTTGTTTACGACTTGCAGCTAAAATTCCTGTAACTATAGATTTCGTAAGCTGGGCGAATACATGTTTCTCGTAATGAATTTTAGTTCAATTCTATGAGTATAACATTTATAAATTTCCCTCCACTGTACAATTGGATTGTTTATTTGAGCGTGCGATTGCATCTTTACGAGCCGAAATTGGAGGATTTCCATCGTTTACCTCGTTTCCGCTAATGTGTTTTGCCTGACGACAGATATAAACATTGGTGGCTTACCCAAATCCTAAATCGTTTTCGAAAAAAAAGACGTCTCGATTCGTAATTACGGGAAGCGTTCGTTCGACGGACGCCCCTTAAAGGGGATGTCCGCGAGAGGAGACGGAGAGCGAAGAGCAGCATCCCAAATACCTTCAGTTCCCCGTCGTGCCTCTCCTAACGCTCGCCTTTTTTAAAGTAGTGTAATCAGACGTTCAAATTCAAGGGACGCTTTCTTTCTCTCCTCAGCCACTCCTCTTCCGGCTTTTCCTCGATGCCACGAAGATATAACGCGAAATTATGGCTCTTCGTCCCTGGGAAATGGAAGGAGGCGGAGAGGAGGAAAAGAAGATATTCGATATAACTCGAAAAAGTATGAAATGTGCTTGAATAAATTACCGCTGTTTCCACACCAGTAGAAAGCCCCATTCTCCCTTTCCGCAATTTAAGGGATATTCTCGGATCCTTTTTTTAATATTAATTTTTTTTTTACATTCGGGCTTGTTTTTCGAGTCCGACCAGCCATGCCATCCATCATATTTGAATTCAAAAGAAGTTTTCTCCGTTTGTTTGAAGCCGTATTTTGTCGCTTGTGTTCGTATATATATGTATGTATCTATGCATGTATGTATACGTGTATGTATATATATATATATATATATATATATATATATATATATATATATATATATGTGTGTGTGTGTGTGTGTGTGTGTGTGTGTGTGTGTGTGCATGCATACATAAATATATAGTCTCCTTAACAGTTTTCGTTTTTCATCTCTTCGTGCTAGCTTTGATGAGAGGGGAAAATATATCATTTTAAGTCGAGTGTTTAAAAGCCTAACAGCGAATAGATTGAAAAAGTATTTTCACGAGAGCGTTTTCTTTGATTCTGCGGCTATGAAGGTGCGCTCTCTATGTTTTTTCTCAAACATAAAAAGTATTAGTTTCCTGGAAAGTTCCTCCTATTTTGCGGTTTTCTCATTAAATAACGCGGGTTTTTGAATCGCGAAGCCAAAGAAATTTTTCTTTTTCCTATAGATAATTGGATTCGTTTTGTACGATTCTTCTTGCTCGGATCGTGTGTCTGGAAACAAAACTTGGGGAGTTTTTGCAGCAGATTCTTAGCGAAGCACTGAAACAAAGAAAACAATTTTCAATTATCTTTCGTGAATTTCTGGTTTCAAAGGGCGAACGGCTTGTGCCCGGTTGTTAAGTAGGGCATTAATTATAGTTCTTAATCTTCGTGACTATTGAGGAATGAGCCCTTTTTCCGTAATCCCGTTAGAACGGCGTTCAGATGCTCAACATTTTTATTTATTCCCTTCGAATCTGCGACCCGAAAACTTTATTCGTGGGGAATTGAGATTAAGTTGATCGATGTTCAGGGCTTAAGCGTTAAATTACGTAGCGATGTCATCTAAATGTATCCGTGCGTCCTTTTGAACATAAGCCAATAATTAAGGAAATGTGATGATATATTTCAATTCTTCCGGCTGTTTATATTTCCGTAAACATTTTTGGTAGTTTGAATAAAAAAACATGTCAAAAAGTTTCAATTATGGGTACAAGCACTTTATTTGAAAAGCGATGGATTTTTGTTTATTCTGAGCTAGCAGTTTGAAAATTTCGCTATTTGAAAAGCGATGGATTTTCGTTTATTCTGAGCTAGCAGTTTGAAAATTTCGCAGGACTTTATTCAGACTTTTATGTTGGAATATGTTGATTTTTCGTTTAAATGTTTAAAATAAATAAGCAGCGTCCATTTATCTCGAAACTTCCTTTCGATAGCGATGGATCACACTTAACGTTCATCAATTTCAGCCATAGAAAAATCGTGCATTGATCACGGATCGTAGATCAAACGAGTAAACATATCCTTGAAGAATATGTAAGTGAATTTCATTCGATGACGATCTCTATTTGAGTCATTTTGTCCGAAAAAGATTTATTCGGACTTTAATGGGTGACCTCCCTCAACGTTCTCTTAAGTATTCCCATACGTTTTAGACAGCGGTGTCTTGGAAAGAACACAGGATGGTTCTCTTGATGCTCCATTTCGCCATATTTTCTCTTCTCAACTTCCCAGATATCCCGTAACATTCCACTGCCATGAACTCTTTATCTTCCCATTCCCTTATCCCTTCCTCTATTCTGTGTTTCCAACCCTTTTACCGCCTCTCGCATACGTATATTCTCATAAAGAGCATCCACAAGGGCGCGAAACGATCTCCTTAGTTTATTCCCATCTCACTCTCCTGGGCATAGAAGAATCCCAATCCATATCCCGCTCGCCCTTTGCCCCTAAATTATTCGCATCGCTTCCGCCTCATTGGGAGCCGTTAGCCGCTTTCCATGCTTCCGACCGTGTCGTCTACTAGCTAAAAGGTGATCGCACATGATCTTTCCTCAATTCTTCTCAAACAAACATTTTCGTACAAATGAACTTATTAACGAATATCAGTCCGCTTTCTGCCTCCGTGTTTTTTAATTTCGCCCTCCAAAACGAGTGTGAGTTGCTCTCTGGTTGGCGAATTTTATGCTGCTTGTATGTATAATAACTTGGATATAGCCAACAAATATTGCTATTTCTCGATTGATGTGGATTTATTTATATTTTTTAACGAATTAACAGTTGTCGCTTTATTTTATTTGTGATGCTAAACTTCAAAAATTTTCCTTGAAAGATATATGGGTGAAAATATGGAAACATGCTAATATCTACTAGTGGTTTGAAGAAATGGAGAAGGTAGCAAGCGAAGGGAAAACGCTGAATAATAGACGAATTAAAGTGTACTTGAGGAGAGAAGGCCAATGAAGGTTGCAGCATCTTAAAGTGATTTGAGAGAGGTTTTTTCTCTTTCCTCAGTACCTTTGGAGAAAGGAACTTTACTCAAACCGGCCAGTTCGTTTTAAGTGTTTCCTTTGAAGCTAGGGAACTTCACGTCGCTTGCTGCCTCTGACTTGTCCCTTGGAGCAAAGTGCTTGCTTTAGATTTCATCACAAAGCAGTATGAGATAATTAGTGTAAAAATTTTAAGTTAACATTAGTAACCGAAGATGTTTAGCATTCGAACGCTAAAAGTATGAAGAATTTCCTCCGGCATATTTATTTACTTATTACTTTTCTTTCGTAAAATATTATATCGCCCTAGCTTGAGCAATATTTAATACAGTAATGCATCGTTGATGCAAAATTGATTTATTAAAATGCTTCGTTTACACGAAGCATACATTAATCTCCAATTAAAAAGGTACCTGAAGTTGTCACAATAATATATAAAGGTAAGTTTAAATAATTAAACATTATTACCATTGTAATGTAATACAATGGTCTAGTTAAAGTAAAATATTCCAAACAATATGGTGTCCGATTTTTCATATTTTATTTTCAGTTTCGGTACTAACCCACACTGCATTATTAAAAAGCATGAATATTTAATTCTGTTAGAGTGGATTTTAGTAAGGTTATATTGTACATTTATTACCTCGAGCCTTCCTACCTACGCGTAATTTTATCAGGAATGCCTTATGTAGCTGGCTCATCATTAAAGTATCGATCAAGTTTGGTGGTCTTTTAGGTTTTAGCATGCAACATATTAATAAAACATTCATTTAGTAATTAACTCCAACCTTTGATTAAACGCCAGTCTTTGTCCTGCGCTGTATTTGGCACTATTAATGGGATGCCAGTAATTTGAAATGAGTGTTCCTGTCGCTGTGATAGATACGAAAGATTTGATCGTAGACTTTCATAGACACTCAGCGAGGGTGGCGGTTTATAGGGTTGGCTCTAAATCGGAGGTTGACAGTATTTCATGTCAGTTGTTGGTTAGCTGCGATCGAGGTTAACGATTTGGTGGCAACCTGTACGTATAACTGTGGTTGCATATGATTGAGGATTATACATTATAGTGTCATTTGAGCAACTAAATTTGTAATCTAAATGGTAGATTCAGCTAATGTGAGTGGTAAAACCTATTTCATTTTATAATACGTTCAAACTTTATAATGTGTGGTGGCATAATAGCAACACTATATCAGTTTCATGATAAATCTGGATTTTTTAAAGATAAATAGGATTAAAGTCTGCAATACCGACAAATCCTTCTTCGGAACTCCAAAAATGTAGTTTTATCCTCAAATGTCAATTTGAAAAAACACAATACCTTATGAAATGCTATATTAATGCCTAAAAATATTATATTCATTGAATCCCAGTCTCACTTATTTGAACTAATTTTCCTGGCCTTCCATTTAAAAAATGGTGTTTTCATTTTAGTAAAAAATGTTTTATAATTAGCTTATATTAATCAATAAATTTGATGTTTAAATTTTCCTACATACTATAAGGTGTATCTCCAGCATAGTGCTAGCGGAAATGTCGGTCAGATTATTAGAATAGACTGAATTCATATAATTCAACAAAAAGAAATTTTTGCAAATAAATACGAGTATTTTGCGTATGAATGAATATTCCAAAATGAACGAGTCAGTACAATAGTGTACACGATAATGCGTTGGGATAACATATGCCTTATTGTGAATTACATATTCACGGAGCTGATTCCTCAAGCTGAAGTAATTTTCTTACTGACTAAAAGCTGGAAAATTCACACTGATGCATAGTTCGGCATTAATTAGCCCTTTTGAGAATAAAATCGACCGTATATTACACCTTGATAAATGATATTTCTTAGTTTTTATCTTTTAAATACGGAACAGTAC
The DNA here is from genome assembly GCA_028673005.1 of Tanypteryx hageni. Classification (NCBI taxonomy): domain Eukaryota; kingdom Metazoa; phylum Arthropoda; class Insecta; order Odonata; family Petaluridae; genus Tanypteryx; species Tanypteryx hageni. The sequence goes on from CM054120.1 coordinate 111,761,176, forward strand.
TATTTTCCAAAATACATATCTTTATAAAACATTTCCATCTCTGTTTGAGAATATTTCTGACTCAAGAACCATGAGCACACATAACATTTTATTATTTCACATAAGACCGTTTATGCCCACGAGGTCAAATTTCAGCGTTTCACATTCAATCAATTTGAGTTTTTATATTGGACATCAGATAACGAAAAACCCCGTTCAATCTGAGTCGGTTCCTCGTAATTTCGCAAATTCAAGAAAACCGTTCAAATGGGATTAAATCGGCCTGCGCGTTTTTTATTAGTGCAGCATTATCCCTTTAATAGAATTTATATAACCCTTCAGCGATAAAATTTGCTTTCCTAAAATTTCAGAATGCTGTTCTACCTGGAAGTTTCTCTCGCAAAATAACATCCATCCCGGGAGCTCCCAACCTCCACCCACAACCGCACTGCCCCCAAAGCGCCAACCCCTCAACCTGGTAAACTCCCCCAATCACTCCTCTTCGCTCCCCCGTACTCCTTTCCCCTTCCACTTGGACACATTTGCACCCGCGCTCACATCTCAACCTCGAAAAATTCGTTTGGGTTTTAATTCCTCTGCGGCAATAACAAGCTCCAAAGTAGCCGCTTCCGTCTATTTGCGACGCAATCGCGGATCATTATCCCGCGTGAAAGATTTTTAATTCGCATGCGCAGTTTGACGCGAATGGCAGTTTCGCCGTGTTGACCCGAGGAGATATTAAAAAAAAAAGTTTGTATCTGATATACAGAGCGTAATGATATTTCGCTGCGCTTCTACGTAGCAAGCAAAGGGATATCACGTGGAGGAAGTGAAATACGTCTGCTCCACTCTCTAAATGCACTTCTGTTTGTTCTCCCTTTGACTTTAGCCCGTAACTTTATGGAGCGCACGCTTCTTCAAAGAGAATCCCGTATTCTTCCACCACTCCTGCTCCCGCTACCCCACCTCTTACTAACGTCCTTCTCCCTCCAACCCCCCCTTCTTTTTCCCCCTCCGCTCCCTCACGTACCCCTGCCTCTCCATTTCTGATCCTTCCAACCAACCTGTTTCCGTAACCCTGCCCCCTATTTCTAAGGATAGGTCCCTGGCCTGCCTCCCATATCCTATTCCCTCCGCTCCGCCACGGATCGACCTTCCTCTCGCCTCCCCTACTTCTGTTCCCTCCGCAACTACGACCTCCACCCTCCCCGTCACACTACCTCTTTTCTTACCGCCTCGCCTCGTGCTATCGCTTCCCCTCCATAATTTCACCCTCTTATTCCCCATGTCCCCTCCACCCACGCCGTCGCATCTCCCAAAACCTCCGCCTTCGGCTTCTCCTTCCCTCAAGTTTTCCTCCGCCACGACCCCCACTTACCCTCCGCTCCACCTCCGTTTACCATCCTCCTCACCTCCCAAACCCATTAGCTGCCCCCAACTCTAACCCTCGGCCTTCCTACTTGACTCCCCGCCTCACCTCCTATTCCCTCTGCCCTAGTTCCTACTTCTGTCGTCCCATTCCACTGCCGCCTCCCTCTGAAACGTTATAATTCACTTTTCTCCGCTCCATTCACATTCTCCCGTAACTTTCCCCTTCCCTCTGCCCTTTATTCTTTTCCTTTCACTCCAGGGACAAAGATTATTTTAGTTTAAATGGTTTTTGCGAGCTTTTATCTATTATCTATGAAATCCTAATTATAAAATAGCTTTGAAGTTTTGTAAAATTTGCTTTAAATTTATGGGGATAAAAAGATAAGAACTTAGGCGTATATGCAAAAATTTAGCACATGGAAATTGTATATCTACGAAGACGGTCTTCATACATTTGCTAACTTTTTCCTAAAACCAAAACTTATTACCGCGCATTTTTGCATTCATATGTAATATATTTAAATTCTGTGTATATTATGAGCCTATGTGAATAGACTAATCATGAATCTTCTTTTGCCCATGAAAACAGCATCTTTGAAAATTGAATGGTTAAGAAATTAACCCCTAAAGAGTTTAAGAGAGAATTAAAAGTATTTTCGGTGAATTACCACTGAAGACGGCTGCTTTGTAGCCGAAATGCGCATCTGATTTTTCTATAACCTTGTTGTCTTCATTTGATATACCAGAGTCAAGTATTTTTAAGTGCTTGATGTTGAAGAGTAAAGAACTGTTCATAGACAAAAATGGGTTTCTTTTGACTAATAAATCTTCTTATTTTTTTGTAATATTTCTATACCACAATGCAATTCTGAAAATTATTTTTAAACTTATCTGTCTCTCTTTTAAATTGCCATCTGTAACTACGAACTTTTTCCATGAGATGACCTTGCGAAACTCTACCGTCAAATTTTAAAAATAAAACGTAGGCGTCGTTACACTTCAACTTGACCAATTTTTGTAGGGTTTCTATTCCATTTTAAAAGAGTGACCATGAACCTAAAATGTTTACTCTCTTTCTTTTTCTACTTTTCCATTTCATCTTTTTATAATTCATTTCATAAAGTACTTCCATTTCAACAAACTTCTTTTTCTACATTGACACTTCAAAAAATTTAATTATTTAAAGTAGAAACATGTGCAACAAAAACAAGCTCAAATATTCCCGGTGTAGTATAAACAAATCTAATGAGTTCTTTTTCTGAAGAAGGATTAGAGCGCAGGATTACTTGAAATTACTTTCTCATTCGTGTACATCTCTTCCTGTTGGTAGCGCAATCTTAATAATTCACTATTCTGAATATAGTTATATAATATTCATGCGGTTATATATAAAGCATTTAAAAAATAAAGGGAGGGAAGGAGAAGATTAAATTTTTATGCTCTAGATTTGGGGCAGAATAAGAAACCGTCAGAAAGCCTGCAGAGAGAGATAGAGAGGGAGGGAGGGAGGGGGAGGGAGGGAAGGAAGGAGAGAGAGAGAGAGATGCGAGATGCGTATCGCCCTCCTAAGAGTATATCACCTCTCATTTCCTACCGAGATTACAAGAAAATCAACAATGACTCCCTTATTCTTTCCGCATTACAACTCCCCTTTGACGATACTTATAACACACATAACGTAGACGATATGATTCGTATCCTAAAGTATAGCCTCCTTCTGCTCTACGACGAACGTACTCCTTTAAAAACTAAACGAGTTAGAAGCAATCCTACTCCATGGATGAACGACACTATTCTCGCCCTCATACGGGAAGGAGACTCAGCATACTCTCTATACAAGAGATACAGGAATATAGATGATCGTGGCAGATACAAATTCCTCAGAAACAACGTCAAAAAACAAATAAGGAGCAATAAATCACGTTTCGCCAATGGCCTCTTAAGTTCCAGCCTCCCCTAAATCTCTCTGTTCTGGTCTATCAAAACTTGGGATCGGAAACGGCTCTCAAAAAATGCCTCCCCCACATAACCTCCTTCCAGATTCCTTTAACCAATACTTTGTGAAAAACTTCTCCTCTATTGAATCTAATGACCTAAAACAAACTATAGGAAAACTCCTGAATCTCCCTTCGTTAAACAATCCTCAATTCAAGTTCAAAGCTGTATTCAATGCTGAAGTAAAGAAAGCACTTCATGACACCAAAACTTCTGCCCCTGGCTCTGATAATATCCCTATTATCTTTTTTCATATACTTCCCATTATCATCCCATATGTGACCCACATTTTCAACCACTCTCTATACTCTGGTGTCTTTCCATCGCAATGAAAACTTTCCATAATTCTCCCTGTGCCAAAATCCCAAAACCCATCCAAACCTGATTACTTTCGTCCCATCAGTATTTTACCGTCTCTCTCTCTCCTCTCACTTTCTCTCTCCCTCCTCTCACTTTATCTCTCCCTTCCTCCCCCTCCCTACCCTTCCAAAAACCCGCAACTTATCTCTCCCTCCAAAAAACAACAACAACAACAAGGACTTATAAAAAATTAATAGGATCGTGTTTTTATCCCCATGTGTGAGAGCGTTTGGCAAAACAGGCACATAAACGTTTGAAACGATCAACAGTGCATTCATCGGAAATTGTTTGCCTTTTCCTAGTGTTTGAGTGACATAAATGCTTTTTTGAGGGAAATGTGTGAATCGACGATTAATCCCCTAGCCATCAACCGTCCATATCCTGATCTGAATCGAAAGTCTGTCAAATCTATGGAATTATAAATGTTAGCCGTCGAATCAGCTTGAAAAAATATTCGTTGCAATGAGTATTAGTTACGTATTGGTTCGTGGTGTTGTCCTTTTTGATTTATGCTTCAAAGAGATGACGGTCAATTTGATACCAAAAATCATGAGCGAAGAGCAAAAATCACATCGCGTCGCAATTTAAGTTATCTCTAAGTTAAATTCTACCTTGAGCTATTTTGTTTGGGACTATAATGTCATTTATAGTATCTAAATTTATAATCTAAAGAGTTGGGATCATCTTCGTTGTAAATGGTAATCACACCGACAAGAAAGGAACAACTATGTAACTTTCACACAATATGTTTCGTTCTTTTAAGTGTGTCTAATTCTTTTCCAATACCTTTGCCTCCTATCACACAAAAAGCTTTGTCCTGCAGAGAGTTACTCGTACGTGTGTGGGAACCTAATTAACCTACTCTAGTATATACCACCGAACTTAAACCCAAATGCAACTAATTTTATGCAGCTCATAATACACTAAATTCCCCTTTAAACCTTCATTACCAAATTTACACTAAATGACATTTAATCTTATGTTACCACCTCAAACTAATTAGTCCCTAAAACCTTTACATTAAACCCTCGATATTCGCCGGGGATACGTTCCTGAAAATCGCCGCGAATATCAAAACCGCGAATTTAAAGACCAATGCCTTAAAAAAAGGGGGTTAAGTGGGTCTTTCTTACGGAAATCAAGGCGAACGTTCATGATCAATAAGAACGTTCACTGCACCTTTTTATGAATATATAGACAAAGTCATGAAGTACACCTCTGCGTCATAACTATGTATAGACAAGTATATTTACCTGAAATGTTACATAGGCTTGCAGAGTAACTACTCGCGAAAAATCCAAACCGCTAATTTTAAATAGTTACACAAAGGAAATCCGCTAATAAAAAACAGCGAATATTAATACCACGAATATCGAGGGTTTATTGTGCCACGAAATACTCCCTGATTATAGGGAACCCACAATGCGCTATCCTTGCCCCTGCAAAGCATGCCAAATGCCTAGAATATAGTCAACCCACAATACGCTATCTTTCCCCTTGGGTATATGCCACCAAACTTACATACCGGTCCTTGATTTTAGGCAACCCAATTATACGCCATCTTGCCCATGAAATGCATGCTACCAAACTTACATCAAATACCCTTGATATGCAACCCATCATTCGCTATATTGCTCCTGCAAGGCATATCACCAAACTTACATCAAATATCCCGCGTTGATTAAGGTGACCAGATATTTTTTTCCCGTTTTTTTACAAAATGGAAGGACAAAGGGAAGAAAAGGAAGGACATTTTCTTTAATAAATTATCTGCATTTACTGGTAGTAATTACATATTTAATCTGGATTCCAATTGATCATTAAAACTGATGAAATGACGGTACTTCAGCTGCACATATTTTGTTCTTTTCAATTTGCTCTACATTCGACTGAAACAATATTGCCTGACTGTGCATGAAACGCAGAGTAATTTCAGCTAATCGATTTCAAAAAAACTTTTAGAACTTTGTGACATTTATCTAAACTTAAAAAATATAACCTTAATGGTTCATATAATTGAGTAACACGTTCATTGGCAGCCGTTAAAGCCAACCACCTGGTTTTCGTGTAACCTAATAATTTCTTATACTCGACTGAAGCGACCTCACAAAATTTAGCTAGACTCGCTACTCTCACAGTGAAACGATGAAAATGTAAGTACATTTTTGGAAGGGTTACTTCTACATAACCGTACTCAATGACGGTTTATTTAGGTAATAGTGTAACGTTCCTGCATCATAAAATCGCCCGGAGACCCGGAAGTGCCCGCGGAGGCGCTTTCAAGTACCCTCGTATATGTGTGTATTTTCTGCTAATCAAGTCATGCCCTCGTGAAATATAGTTACAAAGTAGTAATCAAAAAACCATCATTGGTATCAGAATTTCTCATCGCTAAAAACTTTTTCCTGGCATAAAAATAATTTTTATGCTGATTCGGTATGGATTTAAATTCTAGCTTCCAAAAACGATACTGCGTTCTTTCGACTGTACTCCTGTTCAAGTCTCAAGTTCGCATCTTAATTATTACTAATGTCATAAAGCAGTGTTGTAGCGGTGAAATCACGAATCTTCAAAAGAAACAACTTTGTCCAAAAAAGATGGATCTCGAATAAGTTTTACTTACATGTGTTACTTGAAATGCTTAGATAAAGGATTTGCCAGTAGGTTGGGCGGTGTAGTTTTTAGGGGTCGATAGTATACGCATATAAATACGATTCATGGAAAAATAGGTTAAGTTGGGTGGAGCAAAACGCGGAGGACACTTATTAGTGTAATTTTAATAAGTTTAAGAGGCAAATCGGAATCAGGTGGGAGGTATAAAGTTAAGGTACATTTTATGTTAGTTTGTTAGCATAAGTTTTAGGGGCATTTAATGTATTTAATGTAAGTTCGGTGGTATGCCTTGCAAGGGCAACACAGCGTAAGATGGGATGCCTATAAACGCTAAGATGACCAGACGTCCTCCTTTTGGAAGGACAGTCCTTTTTCAATCGCTGTCCTCCCAAACCTTTTGTCCTTCCATGTCCTCTTTTTAGAACATTTCTCTGCCTTTGTTTATCTTTCTTCTCCCTTTCGTTTACAGGTTGAGGAGCCTCCTTACCACAAGGCCTTTAACCTCTACTCCCGTTCCGTTCTCCGGCTAAATGCAACGGAGAGCGCCAACTTCACTTGCAGGGCAGAGAACATTGTCCCTGGAGAGAACTACACCATGGATTCAAGGTCATTCATACTCAAAGTCACCCCGACTCCTCGAGGTGAGTTTAATATTTTGCTCGGCCGTGGTAATAATACAAATCTTTCTCGACCTCCGCCACGGCTCACTCCATCTATCATTCTTGACGCATTTCATTCACGATAAATCGGTATTGATTCGGAGCTATGCAAATTTCTGAAATTGCGATGCAACATATGGTCCCTTTCATCACATAGGTAAGGTTGCAGAAGAATATACGGTGCGTGTGCTATGAGTAACAAAATATGTTACTATAATGTAGATGGTCGCCCTTTAAGAAAACAAAAATAAATACAGTCGTCGATTTACGTCGTGGATACGTGCCCAGAAAACGCTTCGTTAAACGAAACTAAGTAAATCAAAACCTATTTACCCGTAGACTTACACATTGCGGGGTATATATTTTGATGATAATATACAGAATACTTAATTAATATTTACCAAAAGTCACTTTTTACTATACGAGTTGTCGCTCCTTGAATAATGTAAGCGCTTACAAATCACCATACACCGAGATCTAAACTCATAAATAAACCAACGTGATATCCAAGGTAAGAGCACTTGAACTAAGTAAAAGTTATGGAAAAATTAGGAGTTGTGAGGATTATGGCATCACCATCCGTGCCTTCAGAACGTATTTGGATAAAATATCGCGAAATATGTTTGAGGCCATTATATTTAATAGTTGAAAAGAGTTAAAAATTTCTCGAAAAACTACGAAACAACATAAAATACTTCTCGCGTTTTGTTAAATTTCGTGTGTTAGTATAATGACGTCATAAATTTACCTCGTAGTTTAACAGCAATGGCATAATAATATATTCCAATGAGTCTCATTAAAAGCACCAAGCCATTGCTATTATATTATATTTATTATCAACTCCCATAATTAATATGAGTAATGTGATTTTTTATTTAATACGGTATAGCATGTTTCAATATTATGACTTCACCATATGCATAGGTCGTTGGTTGGAATCAATTTCCTATTTAACGGCATTAAATTGATGCTAATACAATACAGATTACCTATTTTCATTTAAATGTAAATCGAGGACTTCCTGGCATGAAAAGCTCACTTTGTGTCTTCAATCTAATGACCTCTTATGGCAGTGGGGGCGAACCTTTTCTAGCACGCGTGCCAAAATTACCTTAATAAGAGAAAATTTGCCTGTTGGCGTGCCAGTACCTATCACAACAAATTTGTGTATATTCGTATAATATGGTGCATAGTATGTCTTTTTACACACAGGAAGACATATATACTAAATGATTCAAATGATATATCGACAACAAAGTAAGAAATATAGTTTTTTCATGTTTATCGAATTCTTTGTACGAATCCCGCATCTTCAAGACTTGACAAATAATATTAAACGCTAACAAAAATAGGTTGCATTAAGTGGATAACGTTGACGGAGTTATCTTTGGTGGAGGTGGCACTCTCTTAGAAGTAACAAATTAGGTATCTCATGAAAATACGTAATACGTAAAAATGATTTAATGAATGACGTCAATTAAGTAATGAGGAAGATGAAGACATGAGCGGAGTGATCCAAGGCATCAACTTCCGTTTGACAAATTCCAATTAAAAACTTATCAGATGTTAACGATATACTAATAAAAATGTCAAATAGTGAATTTAGTGCTGATGCCAGGGGCAGATTGGGCCGCCGGTGAATAATCATAATATAACTGTATACGAAGCCACTTTTTCGCATCGTCTTATTACCTACATTTATTAGATTTCTGGGGTCATTTTTGCATGTCGCTGTGTTAGCGAGTGGCACATTTTATTTCGTTTTCCATTTTGTGGCGTGCCAACGAAAATAGTTCCGCGTGCCACCCTTGGCACGCGTGCCATAGGTTTGCCATCACTGTCTTATGGTAACCACTGTACCATGTAAATTAAATATTCGTGAATTGCACTTATTTTATAGCTAGAATGCGTATCTTCTGTATTCAACCATTAAATAACAAGTCAAAGGAAATACCATTATCATTTTTTGCATAAAGTTCAGCATTGTTGTTTTGAAAGTTTTTTCGAATTTTTAAATATATATCATCGATATTCAATTATATATTTCTTAACGCTTCAAAAATTTATCTGAAAACGTAGTCCCGCATTGATCTGCGCGGTACTTGGCTCTTTATCTGTGACGGCGAATTATTTTTAACCTTTAAGATTTAAGGGTAAAATTGGATTCCAATTTAAACCTGCGATTCAAGGAAAAGGTGACTCTTTTCGTCGAGCTGACACTCTTTAGTCTCTCTTTCCGCTAATTTTGGCAATATATAGCTCATCTTAAATAATTGCTCTCGATTCCAAACCAATCGATTATTGGCCATTCTTAAAGGAAAAAGTGCCCCTTGATTAAAAGTGAAGAGAGTGTACGGATAGAAAAAAATCGTCCCTTTTTTCCTTCGCTAATCATGCCACTATCAAATGATTACCGTATCTGAATGTTATCTAATAAAAGAAATTGTTGGAAAACCCTATTTGAAAAGAAGATTTTGATGGAAAATATTATTGTCGTGCAATTTTACCATACTACCATCTCTTGGATATACATGGAACTGGTATAACCTTAAATGCGGGACCGTCTTAGATAGTTGAAATGTTCTCTGTAATATTTTAGAATACATTTCTAAAAAGTAAATGCACACATATTCCTGATTTCCATTGCATTAATTTACCATGGTAATATCGACGCTTCAAATTGCTACTTGGTAGAATTCAACGTTCATTTTTTTTAAATCAACGTCTATTCTCCCGAGAGGTGTTTAACGAATATCGACGCTTAAAATTACTACTTAAATATAGGACTGGAATTTTTCGGCCTTTCAATTAGATGATTTTAATTTACTTTTTACGTCTAAATTCTACGTAAAATTTACTTTTCTTGTACAATACTCTGATTATTTATTTAAATTTTTATATTATATAAATTCCTGAAAAATAAGTTCTTCGAAAATTGAATCGTATTGGCTCTACATGGCGGTAAATCTTTTCTATTCACTTTAAACATCGTAAAAAGTATATTTAAATCGTTAATTTGATTTTTACTAATTGAGTCGTAACTTTAAACTAGGAAAATTACATTTGAGCAGACCACGAGATTTTGCGGGCGTTTTTTGGATTTATGACAAAATGTCCATGAGCTAAGTATACTACGGGAATCTAAATCCGGTACACAACGTGTTAACCCTATAACGGCACACTGGGGTCCCTCAGACCCCCCAGGCCTCTTATTATTTATTCATTTTTTCACATACAGCGAAAGTGTCATGAGTTTCATTGTTATGATTGTGCTGCACCTTTGTGTAAATAAAATGTAACTATCTCTCTGTAAGTCGAGATCCCCAGCTAGGCCAGTATAGGTCTAGTTGCCGCGCTGAGAAGAGCTGAATGTCATTTGGGGTCCTGGGAGATTCCAGTCTGCCGGATTGAGTGCATTTATCCAGTCGGTAAGTAATATATTGTTTAACAATTTTCGTGCAGTTCAGATATATTAATCACTTCCTAGATAGTGCTTTTCATGAAGATGTATATCTCAATTTTATTTTAGTATTATGACTTCGATTGTCAACCAAACCGAGCCCCGTTATACTGGTCTTGAGGGGATTCGGAGAATGCTCTTCGAGTTGGATGAAGAAGAAAAGGAAAACCCTGAGATATTTGGTGGAGAAGATAGTGAAAGCGAGAGTGAAGACCCTGATAACTATCAGGATTGCTCAGATACGTAAGAGGATGCGGAGGAAGAAGAGTTGGAAATTGAACCACCGTTGAAAAATAAATCAGTGTTGAGGGGAAAGAACCAGTATAAATGGAGTGCAGATGTCCCTTCAAAAATAGGTCGAGGTAAGAAAAAAACATCATTACTCATTTACCTGGCCCCAAAGGAGTTTCCGCCACAATTACTTTGTCTGGCCCACTTCAAGCAATGAATTTCCTTCTAACTCCCAAAATAATGTACCTCATACTGCTACATGCAAATGAAGAAATAGATAGAAGAAGGAGAGGTTGTAATGTTCTCCAGAGCTATTATGGCTTTACTAATCAGCTAGAATTGTAGGCATTCATTGGACTATTGAACATTGCTGGTGTGAATAAGTCAGCTCTTGTCAATGTTGAAGATCTCTGGTTCTTTATTCGGATCAACAATATCACTTCATCGTTTTCTGTATTTGGCCAATGTGATGCGCTTTGATGACGGAAACACTCGCCAAAACGGCGACAGCACGACAAGCTTGCTCCCATTCGTGAGATTTGGTCAATATTTATTGCTAGCTGTCAGGAATTGTATTCTTTTTTTAATATTTGACCATTGATTAGTAACTTTTGAACTACAGGGGACGCTGTGCTTTCAGAATGTATGTACCCTCGGATAAATATGGGAGGAAGATTGTGAATTTCAATGATGTCAAGACATTTTATATGGTAACTGCAATTCCTTATGTGGGTCAAGTCACTACTGAAAATAATGAATCAGTACCAGAATTTTATCTGAGAGAGGTATCGAAACCAATCCATGGCACAAATCGTAATGTCACTGTTGATAATTGGTTTTCCTCAGTTGGGCTTTTTGATAGGATGATAAATAAATATAGTTTGACCATGGTGGGAACTCTAAGAAAAAATAAAAAAGAAATCCCTCCTAGTTTTGTGGCCAAAAAAAGTGCTGGATCTTCGTTATTTGGTTTTGATCATAACAAAACACTTGTTTCGTATACTCCAAAGCCACGTAAAGTTGTTCTTTTTCTGTCGACCTTGGATTATGGTGAATCAATTAATGAAGAATCAGGGAAACCGGAAGTTATAATGAGGTACAATGAAACCAATGAAGAATCAGGGAAACCGGAAGTTATAATGAGGTACAATGATACCAAAAGAGGAACTGATTCTTTCGCTCAGTTATGCCACACTTATACAACTTCCAGAAAAACCAATCGTATGCCCCTTAGGTTCTTTCGTGGAATGCTAGATCAATGTGGAGTTAATGCGATGGTATTATACACTTTAAGGAACTGGCAAAAATCAATTAAAAGGAATGATTTTCTTACCGAATTAGGATATTCCATGATCGAGCCCCACTTGAAGGCTAGAGTGCAATCAACGTCCTTGAGGAGATCGTTGAAGGTGACGATCGAAGAACTTTTAGGAGCACCGTCATCACCCCAAGAAAGCTCAACTGTTATGAATAAAAAAGTGAGAGTTTTCTACTGTGATCGTGCGTAGGACCGTAAAACAAAGTTAATGTGTAACATGTGTAAGAAACCCATGTGCAATGACCACAAATCAATCCTTTGTGTGGAATGTGGGCAGTGAATGCACCAAGTTCGAAGCTCCAACAAACTAAGTTCAGATGAACTAGACTCCACCGTATTTTTACAGATAATTAAATGTTTCCTTAGAATTTTAAAAAATGTTTGTTTTATAGCTATTGGTCAATTGTCTCGAGCGAAATAATTTTTTAAAGTCAATAAACACATTTTAAAATTAACCTTGGCCTTACAAAAATGAATTATTTTTATTGCAAAATTTATTGTTAATTTCGCGGTTTAAGTGCTTACCCTTGTGATAATGTTGATAAATGTCAGTTAAATTAAATATAAGTACCTCATTAGCTAACTGTATATTTTCAGGATACCGAATCTTCATGGGGTATGAGAGATCTCAATATGCCGCTTTAAGTTGGGGGAAATCAGTGTGCCATTCAAGGTTTAATGCGTCATGTCTGTGAAATAGCTAGTGCAAAAAAAAGTTCATTGTACAATCACAAAACGATATTTCTTGTTTTTGTATTTTCACTTTCGTTCCTTACAAATTTTGCCGAGCGTGATTATTTCGGCAACCAACCTATATGCGAAAACATATTAATAGTTAATTAACGCCTTTTACTAACTGAATATTGATGATTAAACCATATTAGCACCTTGCATATCGGTTACGAGAATATTATTGTTGTTTTACCACACTGAAACTTGGTATATTTTTAATCTCAAATATCGTTAAGCTGGTATTTCCAAATGTAGATATTTTTGATTTCGTATAATTCTTATCGCGTCGTTGACAAATATATTATATCGCGAATGTAGATAGTAAATTAAGATTTAGCCCTTTAAATTGTATAATGAAAACTAAAAAACGATTAATTTATGAAATCCGAACAATAGATGTTGCTTCTGCCGAGAAACATTCTTTAAAATAATAATTTGCGAGTTCAGCGTAAAGGCTTTTAGACATTCGTTGATGCCAATTAAGGAAAAAACATTAACGATATAATTATCACAATAATATTTTAGACGTCAAAATAGAACTATCTAATACTTTGTATCATTTGATATACGATATTTCATCACTACATATTCTCTTTATTTAGCATAAAATAAATATGTAGTGAGAAAAATTACACTTTATTATTGAGCGCTCGATCAACAGTCTTACCTCAAATCCTGATTAAAATGTGTTTTTCCAATCAACAAAATAGTTTACAACAAATAGCAAATAAATATCAATTCTTAATCCATCTTCAATTTTATGTAACGATTGCTAATTTATGTGCACCTTTTTAAACCATTATATATAAATTGAAATTTACTAACTTGTAGCAAAAGACAAAGGAGCCAAAAGCACGAGAAAGGAACGATCATTTCTGGATAACTTGAAGAAAAAGACTGCCAAAAGATTGGGTTGTGCATAGGGAGAACGGGTGAAAGTGCATACAACAAGGTCATTTATAGGAAAAACCCTAGAAACGATCGAGAAACACTTGTTTCCGGAATACACTCCACGGGGTTGATGAGTGGAAGGGGTAGAAAACGATTCAAACTACCACCGAAATTCCTTCCATACGAACCTTGTTTAACAGGGGTCGAGGCATTCTCAGCAGGGCATATCCATGACCTTATCTGTATAGAAAGGCCCGTGTTATATCCCGCTATTAGGTCGGCAAATATAATCTCAAAAACCTCAAAAGGGACAAGAAACACGTGTTCTCAAAACTATCCTAGGGCCTTGCGGTTATCTGATTGTCCAGAGTAGAAGCGTAAGCTTTTCAAAAAGACGCATATTCGAGCGTAAGAAAATACCCTTCTTTCAGTCCCACTGTTAATGCAAGCCCAGAAAAGGAACGAAATCGTAGGTAGAAAATAATACCGCGAAAAAAGTAAACAGAAACGACTTGAATATTATAATTCAGAGCAGGTTTTCGGACGCTTATCTACGACTATTCATTTTCGTCGATTTTGAAATTTTAACAAAATCGAAGTTTAACGACATTTTTAGATTTAAATCGAATCTTACCAATCCTAGTTATAATCAGTCACTTTATAAGAAGTGTGTAAAACCATTCGTTCTCAAAGAATTAATAAAAATTATTAAAATTATACCACAGTTGGAATTCGCTAAATCTATAAAAACGCATTTAAATAGACTCGTATGTTTTACGGATGAATTCATCTCTGGATATTTAGTTGAGTTTTTCTGCGAGATTTTTTGCATTAATTTGCATTCAAGGCGTTCACGCCTCTTCCGTCAAAATAATAATTTTCGCGAATTTGTTGAATTTGGTCAAATTTATCACGCCGTCGTATGTCAGTTCACGTATGAATCGAGAGTTTAAAAAAATACGGAAGAAACCGAAGAAGAGGACATTGAGAGTCTTTTATTACTTATTAATTATTAACACACAACTTGGATGCGTCGCTTTTTACGTCGGAGAGTTGGATATTTTTTCTACCTTGACCACTCTTCGGAAATCCCGTGTTGCGGTTGAACAAAAAATATCTAGTGGGTCGTGTGAAACGTTCTTTTGGGACATAAATTGTACACAAATGCAATGTGTCTCCTCGATCACCTCACTTTCTCTCTCTCTCTCTTTCTCTCTCTCTCTCTCTCTCTCTCCATCTCATGTAGAGTCCATTAGGTGTCACGCAACAGGTTCCCCATTTGGTTCCCTGGGTTAGTTCAGGGTGGAAAATCAGCGACGGACAATATCCGAACGCTGGCCTCGCGCTTTAGATGCCAGTGCTTAGGACATATGAAGGCTAATAAATATAAATTGTATAATCTAACATTAGAAAATCTTTTCCGTCATAATATTAGCCCTTGTAATGATTTATTGCACTGTCAAGGATTCCTGTCCAATTAATTATTCCCAGCAGTCTTTGATGGACGTCAGTCAACACAAATCCTAATATTTCTCCCGCACGTTTTTTTGTGAACTTGAGTGAATCGTGACCCAAGAATCGCGACAAAAATTAAGGTTATGTTAGCTTATGGAAATGTTAGCTTATCCAAAGGAGAGAAGAGTATCGATCTACTTCAATGTGAAATGTTTTTCTTTCGCTCGTCGGCTTCGTAAAGTAACAAAAATGGATAAAAATAAAAGAATCGATTCTCGGGTGGAGAATTTTCCTCGGTATTTTCATGGCTCCGCTTCCAATTCGCGTTTGAAGTGCTTCGAAGGGACGTGAAGGAGAAGCGACAGAGGAGGTTATTTCTGGGAATTGCTCGAAAGATAAGAGAAAATTTTGACGAGAAAAGTTATTGGAATAAAAAAATCGAGAAGGGAGTGGATGGAGTGCGAAGTCCAAAGCTTTTGTTGAAGAGAATAAGAGAGGAAGACGATGGTTTCCGTTCTTGGAAAAGCTTCGGAAGAAAAATGTCTAGCTTTGTTGCCTTGTAGTTTAGTTTTACGGGCGTAACTTTTATGATGTACAATTTCGGACGATTTATTTGGCGTAAGTAATTAGTTTTGCTCATTATTTTCTTGCAGTATTCATCAAGATGCAAAATACATCATTTTTTATACTTAATAAAATGTGTACTAACACAAGAGGAAATAGTTGATGTTTTCTCGTTTTAGTCAAAAGGTATATTAAATTGTTGTATTTATTTTTAAGTTAAAATATCTTTAAGATATAAAATATGTTTAGGTAAACAATATTTTGTATTAATTTTAAACGCAGACTATACCCTTGATATCACTGAATATTAAATATGACCAATAATAAGATTTTGTGAGAGAAAATGTTAGAAAAGAACAAACTATACTAAGTTACACGAGTGCGGGTATTGTGAGTCTCGAGGGATAAGTGAAATGGAGCAGAAAACTAGACGATATCAACGTTATATTTCGATGGGAAATGGAGAGGTCCGCATGCTCGTTCACCTGGAAAGACGAATGTATATCCGTTCGCAAACAAATAGGTGAAGTAGGAAATATGATACGCTAACAAGTTTATGGTTACAGATAACCGATTATTGGATTATCGATGATGAAAACACAGCATATGAAGACCACAGCTGTTGAACCAATCTAAACAACACCATTGATTTGAATTAATGAAGTATCTATGGTTACGGCCTGAATAACGCTCGTGTTCCCAAAGTAATATTCTTAAGAAATAAATGTTATCCAAAAATAGTACCTGTATTAATTCCTAAACATTTCATAAAATCAATTAATTTTATTCAGAAGACCATTGGTCACAAATAAAAATTTCCAATTCGAATTATTTACTGTATTTTAAAATGAGGTTAATGGCATGATTTGTTGAATTTACAACAATATACTATCAATCTACGGCAACTTGAATGTTTGTAACGCCAATTTGAGATTTTTCTGGCTCAACTGATTTAAAATGAAGTTCTCTAACTTGATGTTTCGACAACCCGAGCTTTTTCTGTCTTCCTCTGAGGTTCAACATGTAGGAGTTTCATTGTACTTTGATTGTTTCTCTATACATTACTCCTTCTAAAAAGTTTGGTCTGAAATTTGATCACTTAATAACACAGAATCTGGGCTGTTGCTTTAAACGCCAGAGTCGGTTAATTTAGATGTTTTTGTGAATCTTAAGCATAAGAAAATAGCTATACAATACAGCCATTAAAGAAATTTTGTTGTTGTAAATATAATGCACGGACATAGTGAAAACGTAATATATATAATACTTGCCATTGATGGGTTGTGATAAAGAGGATCATTTTCCTTTTCACTGGAATGAGGTGTTGAAATGGACCCATTTGATTATTACCATATACCGCCGTTATCATTCGTATTGATCTAGACCAGGGGTCGTCAACCTTTAACACCATATGAGCTACTTGAAAAAAAAATTAGATCTAAAGATCGACCACTTTTTCAGATGACGTTTTTTACAATACAATTATTATTACAATATTTTCATGTGATAAATTACAAAGTGATGAGCTAAAATCATGTTATTGTTTTTGTCGGCGTGAACATTCGAATCTTTTTGTAAGTTCACAATGATAGTCATGAATTTTTTTAATTTCTCGATTTTTGTTCAATCCTGCGCGATCGACCACGATATGCTTCGAGATCGACCGGTTGCCGACCCCTGATCTAGACATTATAATAAGGACATTTCACGATATTATATCCTGCATTGCTTTCCAGTTAAAAACTACCGCGATATAATTATAGAAAAACAAACCTTTAAGTGATGATCAAAATAGCAGCATTTATATACAAATCGATAATTTGCTTATAATTAAAATAATTATAAACAACGTGATGCATTTCTGTTTCGGTATAAGTTTCCAACACGGTCAAAAAACGACCATGCGCGGCCAATCCAGAATTAAATTTACTTACTGTTAAATACGCTTCCTCGAAGAGGCACGCAAAAATATTTAAATAATATTTCAATCGCAATTCTTATTTCTAGGTAAAAAGGTGTCAATAGCCAATAATAATAGATTTTTGTGGACGTAACTTGATAACCTTTGTTGCTGGAGTCATTCACGAACGATGAAGTATGGAAAAAGTATTTTATTTAATAGGTATATTTCCTTCCCACTCAAAAACTCTTCATGTATCCTGAAGGTTACTTCTATTTCCGGTAAAACACCGCTCCAATAGATAAATTGACATGTCTCTCCGTACGCACGATATTTCTTTCGTCTATAAAGCCCGTGAACGCGTAACCAATGTGTAGGATCAGTGAAATTAAACGAAATGAAATTCAGCGATAAATATACTAATCGTAATCGATCAAAAATTTCTCGTTTTAACATAATCAGCTCCAGAATGTCTCGCACCTTATCAAGTCTCGTTTTAAGATAGTATAGAAAGAATCTCATTTATCCCATATGCGCTGACACAGGTTAGTGCTACTCTTCCTCTTAGGATACAAATGAATTGGCGGAGGGCTTTATAATAGAAAGCTTATGCTACACAGAAGATTCCAGCCGAAAGCAAATTTGCAAATTTTAAATGTAAATGATTGATTAATGGATGAACGATTGCCGAGTGGAGAGATATTGTTTCGTAGGAGAGGCCTGCGTGTGTTCTGAAGTTTTGTTTGTGGTATTAAATGCAGTCGGCTGTCTCGTGTCGTATATAATATGACGCAATGACCTCATTATTTGATAAAGAAGTTATGTGCATCCTTTTTTGTTATGTTTTGTTATCCGTCAGATCATGTGGATATATCGTTAAAAAAAATCAAAAACTCTGGAATCACGTATCATATTAATATATAAACGCCCGATAGTTTTCTGTGACATTGTTCAGTCTCGCGGTCATTTGCAACGGATATTGGTTGCACGTTGCAGGATTAAGCGCGAAATAATCTAAAATATTTCCGCTCGCGCGTGTATAGCATTGTTACCAGCCGGGGCGGCCTGAGTAATTTTGGCGCCCCGGGCGAGATAACACTCCAGCGCCTCCCTCCGTTAATGTTTGTTGAGATATTTACAAATTACATTTTAATTTATTCATCGCTTAGTAAAAATTATCGATAATGAAAAATTAAAAGGAATTCCACCAAGATTCTAGCCTGTTACTCGATATAAATTGGTATCTAATATTTATTCACTTGCAAGTAATGCATAGATAAATGTTCAGATAGCGCCCCCAAAACTTTGGCGCCCCGGGCAGCCACCCAGCTCGCCCGTAGCTTGGGGCGGCCCTGGTTACCAAACTCCGCATACCTGATTTATAGTATTCCGCGTGAAGTTCCCGGTTGTAGCAAAGAAATATCCGCTTTGACCTAGCTGGGTAACTACGTTTATAATGTGTAATGAAATTCCATCTATTCAGTAAAGTGAATTTTAATGCCATTATGCATCTCCACTTTTATTTAGACTTTTTGCATTTCAAATATTTTCTATTTTATCGATTCACGAGGGATGCTACCGGGATCCATGTCAGTCAACCGCGTTATTAACAGTGCCTTTCAAAATTTTTCAAGCACCATGGCTTTATAACTACACATAATCTCGAATATAGTTTTTCAAATTACAAAATTTTATTCAGCGGAAATTGCATTATTATATTAATTTAAATAACGATACGTACCTCGATATTTATTGTGCGAATTTTAATTCTTATTTTGTGCAAATATGCTGAGTAAATATTGAACCTAAATGAAGGTTGTGTCTTGTTCCCGAGTAAATAACTGGAAATAAAGTGAAGTTATGGACTATTTATAATATTGCTATGGATATTTTGCTGACAGTGGATCATGTGTATTATATGGAGGTATACTGTGTTTTGTGGAGCATATATATTTAAAAAATGTTCGAGGCATTGCGAAAAATACTAGATATATGTTCTTAAAGGATGAAAATTTTGGATCCAAGACAAATCCGCGTTATTGCGGGTTCCTAGTGTCTTAAATTTGTTTAGGTTTCAGCCATAGCAAATTGGCTGATTGTCTGATGATTTTATGTAATCGGCGACGTTTTTCTATACGATTCAAATTAATATCGATATTAATATTTTTATGCTCCGCCTTTGCCACCATTAAATTCATTTCATTCGATCCGCTTACGAAGGATAATTATTAAACTTAAAATATTTTTTTATTGTTTGTTTTTCGAACATTATCCTTAGGTGAATTACAGCGCTATTTAAAATTTCTCCGCGTGCCTTTTGGTGGATAAAATGCTTTGGGATGTTAACTCCTAATATACCCGTTCCATTTTATCCTTAATCTTATGCAACCCAAATTACCAGCGACTCGTCCTCGTTCATCCACCAAGTTGCAAAGACAATAAACCGCTACTATTGGCGGTTTTATCCCTCCCGCTTCCACTAATTTGCCATTTAAAATTTTGAAACTCGCCATTCGTGCCAACTAGAGAAAAACAAATCTGTCGGGAAAGGATTAATTCAACAACTGCGTATCTTCAAGACTACCCGCGGCAAAATCCAATGCAAAACAGATTTAATTGTATACATTGAATCCTATCCACTGCATAACTGGCGAACTTTGAAATGAGGAGTTAATAAAGGATAAATATATCAGATTCAAGTTTAATGGAACAATCCTAACGCCATTTAAGGCAAAGTGGAGAAATCCAGAAGCTAACTGTGACTCACTTCCGCTTAGCGTTGGCGCCTTATTTAACGATTAAATCCTAGGTTTTGTTTCACGTGCAGATCTCCTTTTTGTAGATCTTTGATGTTGCCAGGATCCTATAATTTTTGAAAATTAACTAGCTGCTCGAGGACAACAATTACTATAAACGTGGATATTCTGCCCCATAAAATAATAAATTTTATTTTATTTTAATTTCATTCGCATCGCAAAGATTCAACTTTTTTGCTCATTTATATTTCAATATAGAATTTTTTAAATATATTTAAATCTATTTTTTTAGTTTATGGTCAAGAACCGTAGTATAATTTACTGACTATTATATTCCATTCGTGGGTTTTCACTTTGTAAAATATTCCAAACCCATTCCCCGCAAAGGATGAGGGGTTACTTAATACCTTTAAGTATACCTTTCGAGTTTTACGTAAATGTTTTTGGTTTTGACAAACACTCTTCTTAATACAAAAGATTGGATTTGGTTTGTGAAATAAGCTGCTTCGGGTTTGTCATAACAATTTAACGTAGGCCTGTCCACGACTATCGGGATTTCAACAGAAAGTCATTCGAAGCGAAATAAAAATTTTCCGTGTGACGTCTCTCGGGCGGATGATTCGAGCGGGTCAACACATTCCCCGCGCCTCTCTTGCCAATTTAACGACCCTCGTGAAATTCCCACACGAAGCGGGAGAATTCTTCGAGGAATTCCCTCCTCTCCATCCGCCATTCGGTCGTTTCAGAATTTCATTCGAGTGCTCTGCGCGACGAATGCAAAACCAAATTATCTTTCGTTTCCCGTTTGCATGATTTCGTTTGCAACTTCGATAAGCGAGAGTTCGAACTCCCGGACCTCTCGAGCAAGAGGAAGCGTCAATCGGCCGTTAATGACCTTCGGGAAAACACAATTAGGGAGGCAATCTCAGAAATGCGGCGAGATATAGAATTCTCCGAACGTTCGCTTCTCGTCAATTGGCTTGCTTCCACTCCGACTACGAATTCGCGTTCCACTCTCGGCCTGAATTTCCGGTTAATTTTTGCCGAATTTCACGGTTGATTAAAAAACCGGCATTAAGCGTCCTAAAATAGTCCGTTAATTGCCGCCTCGAATCTTTAAACTACTCTTTTGGTTGAGGAGTGTGTTTTTTGCGTCATGGGAAATATGTTAGGAGGAAGAGAAAGTTATTGTAAAAATGTTTGTTAAAATTATAAGCGTGAGAGATACATATATCCACTAGTTCAAAAGTGCGTTGAAGCTTCGTGTTCTTCATCTACTCATCATTATTCCGACATGAGCATTGTTAATCAGCTTTCTTGCCTTGTTTTTTATATTTTCGCTATTTTGTCAACTGAGTTAGTATCATATGCGCATTAACTAATTAACTTATGTCCGAAATGATATATATATATATATATATATATATATATATATATATATATATATATATGTGTGTGTGTGTGTGTGTGTGTGTGTTTATTTCTTTAATCGTTTATAAATATAAGGTGAAAAATTTCAAGGAATTCTCTTCACATTTTCTTGGTAGATAACTTAAAATTAAAATTGAATCGGTTCAGGGAATCTGTCTTAACAAAAGGCAAAGTAATTAACTAAAAATACGTATGCAGTACTTATTGTATTATTACCTAAGTTCTTTGAAGCGATTACAGCATATAGTATTTTTTCATTGACCAAAGGCATAGCTTAACTTATTCTGGAACAACTTTGTCAAACATATTGAGTTTACTCGTGTTTTCGTCCAAACGCAACACACGGTCGGAAACGATTCTTCGGTTTCGAAAATGTAAGCAATGGTGAAAATAAATAGAGGAGACCCGAGTTTTAATATTGCTCACTTTATCTTTGATTAATTCAATACCAACGAACCGATTGAGTTCTAATTTCAAGATTTCAATTTTAAATCTAAGAAGAATACTCGGCGAAATCATCAACTTTTTTTCTTCGGTCGTTTAGCCGCGAGAAGTTTTCAAGCTTTTTGTATCCACCCAGTACATTGTGTATTCATATAGTCGTACATTTTCACACCATTTTCACAAATACTGCACCCATGGTTATGCATTATGCATTGGCATTCACATCACAGCATCGTAGTTTGTAGCCTGGGACAAAAACTTGTTTTTCATTTGTGTCGATTATAGCTGCTATATTTTAGAGATGGGCCCCATATATTGTTACGCAGAGTTACACGTATTTATACGTCACGGACATGTTAAGGACTTCTACGAGATAAGAGTAGGCGTCACGCACCTTCAGTGAGGGAAGGAATAGATGGCAGTAAAAATGTCCAAAAGTAAGGCAAGAGCGTGAAACGAGAAGACGTGAAAACTTAAGCAAATATTCATTCAAAGTGACGCTGAAAGTCTAAGGCGTCTGGAGAACGTACTCGTAACATAAATGCTACTTAAAAGGGATTTCCGTGGAAGTACTTCAGAGATAAGACAATGAGGGAGAGGATTCAAATCGGAGTAATTGACATTACGAACGAATTAGGTTAAGGACTGGGGAATTAATTTGTCGCGAGTGAATTTATTTATTCCCATCGTTCCTGTGAGAGCGTTTTTCGTTCCATTCTTCTTTTCACAGTTTCTCTTCCTCTCTATCTACCTGTTCTCCACCCTCTCTCTCTCTTTTACCTCCAACTAGCTTCCGGCTCATCTCCCCCTTACTCTTCGGTTGAATTTTTTCAACGCAATTCTTTAATTAATGCCTGAATCGAAAACTGATTTGAAATACTTCTGTAGTCTTTTTTGTGAGTACCGGGAGAGATAAATGTTTAATATTTATATGACAGAATTATATCTTTTTTAAACAATATCGGTACCAGTGATAAAATTTTATAGTGATTTTATTTCATTTTTAAGTCTGTGACGCGAATTTCTCTTCGCATAAAGAATACATTTTTATGTTTACATTTTATTTGATATGTGTTTGTGTGTTTGGACATACCGCTTTATATCCAACTTTGATTTTAATTCTTGTTTTTAGGCGTAAAAGTGCAATGAAAACAAGTTTTATTAGATTTACGTAATATCAATTACACGGAATGAAATTGCCCTTTGACATTTTCAGATAACTGCCTATTACGCAATCAGTTATTAGAAAGGCGACGAAGGAGGAAATACGAAGTGAAAGCATAAATTGAACAGAAATGGACGAAATTCTGACCTATCGAACAGAAAGTGTTTGAACGAATTTTGTTACGCAGTGGGCGAGGCAATTCCGTACTGTTTCTTCTCTATTTTTTAGTTTATTAACAGTCTTCTACTTAAATTTTGGAAAAGAAGAGAATGAGATTGGCTTGAAAAGTTCTTTCCCATCCTTGCCGAATCGCGTTACATTCAGCTGTTAATTCACATCAATGTAATAGACCAGTTGAGAAAACACATTCTATAATATATATGTCACGCTCTTTGTTCGGAATTTTGATAAGGTATAAACTAGAAAATTTTCTTAGATAATGTCGAAAAAGATGATAAAACGTCAGTGTTTTGGTCCTTACGTGGACAATATCGTGTAAATAAAATTTGCATGAGTTATTCACATCAACAAACTTAGGGACTAATATTTCTCCTATTAGCCAAAGAACTTCTTAATTTATAAAATAACACAATAATTAAGTAAACGTGTGGACAGAATTTTCCCTGGTGCTCCCCTGAAACGCTCAAGGAACAGAGTGACCCTTGATTACAGTCAGTGTGGTCCTGTTATATAAATGATTTTGAAGTAGAGGCATAAGAGCAGAGGAGTGGGGCTGTGGAGTGCATGACGCTGCAAGTGTTTTATATATGAGGCATCTAAGTGCTCGAGGAAAGTGGAATCTGCTGGTGAAAGGAAGTTAGATTTGTGGGAAATACGAGAGCGAACCAGTTGGAAAGGATGGGCAAAAATATTTGGGATACATGTGCGCTTGACGTAAGAAGTATGAGTAGAAAGTGACAATTCAGCGTCGTAAGCATTAATAAATTAAATTATCGTAAGTTATCCTTTTTCTGCAATGGTAGAGATTCTCTGTGACACCGCTCTTCAATATATTACTGTGTGAGACAAAATAAATCTTACAGTGATTTACTCCCTCTATTTCTTTCTCTGTATTATTTTTCTAACATCTTTTCCTTTATCTTATTGCGGGCATGAACGTCTTTTAAATGCCTATCATATCTATTCTGTCTCTTTCTTTACGATTCATACCCATAATTCCTGTTCCTTCAGCATAACTGTCAGAACTATTTCTAGCGATTTATTGTCTAATTTTTATCACTTTTTCAAAGATGCTGATAAAATAAATATTGAGGGGCGTGTTTTACGAATATATTTTTAAACTTTTGTCCTGTTACTTGTAAAAAATTAATTGCGTAGATCTGACCGGTACTAGTCGAGTAATACAAATTTTACTTGTGTAGCCGTATATTCACAAAATGCGGTTCTCATTACTTTTTGTTGGCCGCAACAACATTTTTGAGGGTTATTCAACCAAAATAAGCTTTTAAAAAGGAATCCAGTCATTTTCGTCCGCAGTAGATTCCTTCGAACTTTATTTTAAACTAAAAATTTACATAATTCGGGTCTAATTTGTCTAAAAATCACACATTTTTGAAGTTTATACAATATTATTACACATTTATTTAAGCGGAATAATCTGGGATAACCGCACTCTTTTATATGGCATCGCGGTACAATTTTCCCAAAGACTAAAAACGCTTTGAAATCCAGCTTTTTTTAATCGATCGTTTTCTCCGAAAAGAGATCCGTCTGTGGTAAGAATCACAGCTCACGTAAAAAATGACAACCACATCAAAGGGAGCTCACTGCTAAAACGGTGATGTGGCGCAGGAAATGGTTTTCCCGAGTCGCTCCTTAAGCCGGCGCTCGTCTCGCCGCGAGACTCGATCCACGACCGAGAAGAATCCCTTTGTGCGGCGCCACGGGTTTGGACGATGCGCTCAATTGGGATTAATCCCAGAAATTACTTGCCCAGCGGGATCATTGGCGAGAGTCTGCAAGAGTAGTGAGGAGAAAGCGGATGGAGAAAGAAAACGACGGTGGAGGGAAAAAGGGATAGAGTCGGAGAGAGAGGGAGAGGTGAGGAAATGGAGGTGACCATTTTGGCGTCCCTTTTAATCATTCCTGTCTCCATTATCCATACTCCCAAAGTCCATTATTATCAACTCCTCCGCTCCACTCGTCCCTCCGTCCCCACTCCTCTTTTCGCCTCCCGTGCGTATCCTTTTATTTTCTCCTCTTCCACGCGCTCCTTCCGTTCCCTCCTTCTAACTCCCCTCTGCCCTGATTTCCTTAATCCTTCCTCGTTGACTCATCTTCTTTCCCTTGTCGTCTCATACCTCTTGCTCCCCCCTCTCTCTAATATTTTATCGTCCCTTTACCTCCCTCTCGTAATCCTCTCTCCCCTTTTCCATCTACGTCCTTCTTCCCTTTTTCCTCCCCCTCACCAATCTTTCCCTTCCATTTTCCCCCTTCCTCTCCGCCATCCTTTCTTCCCTCCATTCTCCCTTTCCCTCCCCTCCCTA
The DNA here is from genome assembly GCA_028673005.1 of Tanypteryx hageni. Lineage (NCBI taxonomy): Eukaryota > Metazoa > Arthropoda > Insecta > Odonata > Petaluridae > Tanypteryx > Tanypteryx hageni. Next base: position 111,787,007 of record CM054120.1, read on the forward strand.
CCTTCGAGTCTCTACCGCTCACCCACATTTCTACTCTCTTCAAACGTTAGTCCCTCTTTTTTCCTTCTTCCTTTTCACGTACCATCCATTGTAAGGATTACGCTTAGATATCTTATTTGATTAATTCTTTTGTTTTTTTTCATCAAACCGAATGTCAGGGGCTTCATAAATGGCTTCTTTCGCTATTTTCAAATGCTGGTTGACATTGTCACGCGACCAAACGAGAGTATAGCTAACGAAAGCTAAGTATTCGCAAATGGTGGGAATTTTGAGTGTGCTTATGGGCTAAATATTCTAACTAATTCATTCATTTATTAATCCTATTCTATTTCTTATTCTTACATACATGCATCACCGTCTTACTTCTTCATATTCTCAAAGTTCAGCCTTCATTTCTATTTTTATTTCTCACTATTTCAATGTTATTTTTCATTATTGTGGCATCCATTTTCCCTTATGTACAATGCTGTTAACAACATTTGTGCTATACCGAAATATTTCTACGTATCCATTTAAGGCTTCACTAGTCAGGTTTTGTAGTTTTTTCACTTTCCTTAGTCGAATATTTTTTCCTTCAGTTATTACCTCTGAGGCGATAAAATAACTCCATTTCTATTTTCTCTGACTAAATTGACTTTAATTTGTCCATATCGTTATATTAAACTCATAGGAATTCCCCCAATGTAATAATAAAACGCTTCAATATCCTCGCTTCCAATCACAACTACTTAATGTTAATTTTCCTCCAGTGTGGCGGCAGTATTTATATTCACGTGTATAAAAAACGTTCAGACTACCTTTCGATTATTTTATGTATTTGCACATATCTCATGTGCATATATGACGATGGTTTAGATGAGGGACCTCCAACATGCAGCCAGCTGGTTAAAAAATAGTGGCGCCATCATTGCCTGGATTCTGCTGCTAGTAATAATCTGAGGTGGTCATGGCGACACGCTAAGGAAATGTGCGATAGTTTGTTTTAACTAAATTATTTGCCATCCTCTCAACAAACTCTTTGAGTCGTTTTCGTTAGATGCGGCCCGTCACTTACTTAGAAATTATCTATTTGTCCCCATGCGATTTGCGTTTGAGACTCCTGGGTGAGGTGGAATAAGGGACTCTGTATGGCCTCAAAGGCGCGCAAATAAAAGCCATTATCTATTTATTAATCTGTCTTTTCCAAGCATCGTTCCTTTCGATCTTTCGCCATTATCTTCGTTCTCACGCTCATAAAATCTCATCTCGCCATCATTATTCTTTCTTCCCCTTTCTGCTCATCACTTTCCTTCGCTACATTTTCTATTTTCCGTCAACTTTCTGCCTTTCTTCTTTCTGTCTGCCCTTCTCCATTCCATGACCCTTTCCTAACTTTTTTACCCCGACTTCCCTAACTATTCCTTTCATACCATTTTCCTTTTCGTGTCTCTCTCTCCTCTCTCATCCTCGCTCTCCCTCTCCTTCCCTCTTCCTCTTAATTTTCAATTTCTCTCGTCCATTCTTATAGCTTCCCCACAACGCTCACTTTCTCCCTTTCCACGTTCCATTTCTCTCTTTGCTTTGTTCCCCGCCTCTTTCTCTCCCCCTCTCACGCACTCCCTTCTTTTGTTATCCTCATCTCCAACTCCTCCGCTTCCTTCCACTCTACCAGATAAATGACTGAGGAGTCTCTGGGGCGAGAAACAACTTCTGTATCTCAAACTTTTCTTTGATGAATAAATCAACCATTAACTTTCTTGTTTTTTATGTTATAATTATTTTAGGGGGCGTTTGTATTAAATTTACTTGTCAACCGTGTTGAATTTACGTAATTTGACTCGAGGTTTCTTTTTATTTATTTTTTCTTTGCGGGAATTCATTTTAAGCTTCCCTCGAGGGTCGCTGACCATTACTCCTTATGGTGTCAGCGGCGGAGAAATTACGATTTTTGCGTTTTAAATTCCGAAATGCCATAGTCATAAGCCTTAAAAGGCAATAAGGATCTATCAATTGTGAATAAAATGAAAGGTTATGGTTACTATAACCTGGTCGTAGAAGACCGTCACTTCAGCTTATTCCGCACTTATTTCAGCGCTTAATATGTTTTGCCTTTTTCAATGCGACGTCATGCTTTCATTTCACCACTTACGATAGTTGAAAAGTTATTCACTCTACAATGTAACTATTACTACCGATCATTTTGTTCTTTCCACTCCATTGCAATGCAATACAAAAATCTACAAGCTGTATTTTTCCTACTTCCTTCCCCTGACCATTCAAAATCTTCTCGGTTAATACCGTAACTAAAGAAACGATTCCACTTTTATCGTCCCTTTTCCATCACCATCTTGACGTCGCAAGAACAATTATGTAGCAGCAGACGGAACGGCAGACTTCATTACCGAGCGAACCGGCGGTGGCGTATCCGTAGTTTTCAAAAAATAACAAAAGAGCCGTTTTAATTGCGGATCCGATTGTTGTGTTTACGACGGGCGAGGTCACGTATACGAATCCTTATTCGGGTAGAAACCTCGCCCCCTCGTAAAAGAGCGCTTCAATTTGGATTGGCGTCGCCGGTTCGTACGTGTCCTAATAGTTAAGGCGCTGCGATTGATTGCGGAAAAGAGGGAGGCGGGGGCGGCGAAGGTGGGAGGACGGGGGGTCACGGTCATCGACGGTAGAACTTTCTGTTCCATACTGTTCTTCGGTTGAGACTCATTCCATGTCTCGGCAAGAGTTGAAGAAGTCCGAAGGTTGAGGTGGTGAACGTGCGATTTCGCCGTACGTCCGGAGAATCGCTTGCCGAGGAAAATTGTCGATCCTTTATCCTCGAAACAATTGGGACATCATTTTTCTAGTACGTGGAGGGAACGATTTTGCAAGAAAGGGTTTTCTTTATTGTTAAAACGAGGAACTTCGCCTTTTCTTTAGTACTGTTCTATAATATTTTACTGGATAAAAGCGAATTTGAATAGTATGTAACTTCGTAGATGTTAACATTATTCGTAACATTTAGTTCTGTCGCCCTCTGCTTATATTTCTTATAGTAAATTGACTCATGTAAAGAGTAAACGTACCGGTTGTCGGTATTTGATGATGATCTGATGACCGAAATATGGATGGTGTATTAGCTAAACTCTGAAAATAGAATTGTGACTAATTATAAAATAACGTATTTCAGTTTATAATAAACGACACTGTAGATTTTACCTGCATTTTAAATGAAGCTGAATATTTGCATAAATATAAACTCTTTATCTCATGCAGTATCTCAATGTATCCTCAGTGGTCCACGTTTCCAAAGGTAGTATAAGCAGGCCCTCCAAGAGACTCAGACACGTCCGGACCACTTCCAGATTTTGAGGCCCCTCACCGTAATAAAAATAAAATAAACGGCGCAATATACGTTGCACAAACTTTCTCATATACGTAATTAACTCTGTGTGCTTGGAAATTCACTGCCAGTTATGTTAATAATGCGTAACAACAGAACCAAAGCGACTGACACCATCAACCTCTCACATCTATCACCTCTCACTAGTAATCGTGTGGCATTGACAGAGAAGTACGGAATTTTAGACTAGGGAATCCCCAGGTTCCCCCTCCCCTCTTACGCGTGCGTTGAGAGTCTTGTACAGTAATAATGCCGCTGAACGATGTATAGTAATATTTTGGGACCTATGGCTTAGTTAATATTATTTGTGACATCAGGCTGTACAAATGGATGGATTTTAATCAAAATCCTTATAGCCATTTTTGAGTAAATCAAATTTTGTTTCAAAATATCCAAGAATAAAGTGCCCTTAATTGTTGCGCATTATAGTTTATCTCTTCAGAATGCATTTATGAATGATATTATCCACAAAAGTGAGATATCATTCGATTTAGTGTAACCATATAGACTGTAGTAAGATTTCGAGTGGATCGCGGCGGCGTGATGACATAGGACTTAGGTAAGGTACCTTCGCGTTCATTGTAATGTCACTGGACGCCATATTGTGATTTTAGAGATATATGGCATACGTAATATTATTTGTGACATCAAACTCTACAATTGGATTGATTTTAATCAAATTCTATGGAGCCATTTTTGAGTAAATCAAATTTGTTCTAAAAATCGCCGAGAATAAACTACCCTTTATTTTTGTGCAATATCATTTTTATGAAAAAAAGAATCTGCAAAAGGTGATATATTGCATAAATACGAGATATCATTCGATTTTATTTACGCATTTGGGACCTAGAACCGCGAACAGACTGACAGACAGACAGACGACATTGCAATAACCACTTTTATGAACTCAGGGACACTAAAACTTGTATTTCCATCAAAATCTCGAAGTTGAATTGTTTCACTATTACAATACTTTCTCAATATACTAAGTATATGAGAAAGTAAAAATTCCCACAAGGAAGCCTTTAAGCATTATATAACTCAATTTGGTGGTAGGGGTTTGCTGAAAGGTTATAGCGGGTTACATTAAGGGTAGGGGGTTCAAGCTTGCACTATATAACTCTCTCATTAAATCTTCTGTCCCCTTAAAGAAAAGATATAATCCGAAAAAATGTTTAGCTACAGTGCTTTTTACCCAGCCAATAATGCAGACCACATTGAAATGGCCCTCTAGAAAAAATCTTTTTAAAAGTGAGCTCAAAATAAAAAGTCCTGTGCGTTACATAAGAGGAGAGACGGGGTCTAATTGAAAGTTACGCAGGACATTATCGGTTATCAAAAACTGAGGAAGTTGGGTTATGTAATACTTGAACGCCCTGCAGGAACGAAGTAAGAAAACCGTATTTTATATTTCTTTTTGGCATGTCCTATTCAACATTCATTGTTGGTATTTCGATGGATAAAAAGATAAATAAATGCGCCTTTGCATAAATCCGTCTCTGAACAAATGCCAAAATTTGAGGCCCCCTTGAGCTAGATGCCCGGGCCAAATGTCCCTCCTGCCCCCCCCCTCTCGTAGATCCTGAGTATAAGGTAGAATAGAAAATGAGATAAATTCTTTTACCCTTGGATTCGCTCAATCTAAAGTCTATATGGTTATAAATTGTAAGGAATCGTAAAAATGAGATGGCACTATCAATTTCTTATCCCAGCATTTTCAGACATGTCTAAACAATAAAATAAATCACAAACTAAATGGCATAAACTTAGAAGTTTAAATGATAATTCAACTTAGAAAAACTAATACTTTCGTAAAATCAAGTTCTTTTCGCGAATGGTGCTATAAATAAATATATTTTTTAATTAATCACATCTTTTAGAGATGGTCGGACAAAAATATCGTAATTCTTTCCTTGAAAACGCTTTGTGATTCTGATTTCACAGAATGGATTTAGCTTCGTATAAGAGCGCATTTGAGACTCGGGCGAGCAGGGGGGGGGGGGCTTTTAATCGCCCTCGGGAATACGTTTGTCCATAGTTGAAAGGTGAATAGCCTGAATGGTTTATCAGAGAAGGGAGGAAGAAGGTAGTGGAGAGAGATCGTGCGGCTCTGGGGTGAAGGGAAGCGGTCGGAAGGAGCATGGAGGGATGCGGTCCTGGAGGGAGGGAGGAAGGAACGGAGAGAAGAAAGGGGGCTATATACAGTGCGTTTTGTGTGTGAGAGTGACGTGGCTTATGGGAGGGAGGAAAGAGGTATCCCCGAGGCACTTCTGCCCATTTGAAGAGCATGCACGGCGAAGCCAAAGATCAAGGTCGGAACTTTTTAACGAACAACTCGCTCCTCTTCGCACAGACAGTGACTCATTCCTCCCTCCGTTTCCCCCCCCCCCCCGTCTCTCTGACTTAGCCAATGGCGTTCTGTCTTTATCTCCCTCTCTCTCTCTCTCACTATACCTCTTCCTTCCCTTTCGTCGGGCTGGATTGGAGATGCTCATTCAAGAGACGAAGAGGGAATAAGAGACGCCCAGACGGTTGCACTTTATTTTGGAGCGAGAGCGCTTCAAACGGGTATACTCGCCAGTGTGTTATAACGTTCGTTCAGCCCCATGTTAAATTATAAAGAAAATTTAAAGTGCGAAACATCTTTTACGAAATGTCTTCTATAGCGTGGACTAAAACGAAGTTATGTTATTCCTTAACGTTTTAAGACTTAAGATTTAAAATTAATCATCGTTTAAAATTAATAAAGTCGATCTCTTTTAAGCTATCTTAACCCTTTTAAGGCTGAATTATGAATACGCTGCGAGAATAATAATATTGAAAACAGTCGAGGTTCACATAATGAGATTTTAAAATAATTTGCTAAATGAATTTATTCTTTTCTAAAATATAGGCACGATGCCTTATGGATGCGATTTATAATTAGGGTTATTTAAGTCTTTATAGATTACACATATACCATACGCACAACGTAAAAAATAGTGCCGAATCAGTAACTCTACCTAACTGATAAAATATAACAAAATTATAGTGGTAACTGCAATTGTCAGTCATCAACGGAGCGCGAGCGCCTGGCTTTGCCTAGCCTTGGTTACCACAAAAACATTAAAAAATATGTGTGTGATCCCAACTACTCAAATCGCATAAATACGCATACACATTCAAAAAAACATTTCAAACACTATCTTTTGATTACAGAATTGTTCATATTTCCCTCACTAGATGATTCTGGGGGCATCATAAAAACTATTTTCTTTGTTTGTGTGTATTTCTGGCTAATCAACCTCGTGGATTATTATTGACATAACTCCTTCCACACTGAACACATTCACAAGAGAGGAGGGAAACCCGGTGCCGGCATTAGCCTACTCTTTAAGAAAAGCGCCAAGAGAGCCAACTGCTTAGCGTCCCTTCCGAATGACGAAGCGCTGACTTGCGCGGTCTCCTCAAATTACACGATAGGGGACGGGACAATCCCAGGTTGAAAAATCTTATCTCTGCCGGATTCCAACGTGGGACCACTGCGTGGAAGGCCAACGCTCGAACCACTCCACACCGCCACAAAAACAATGATGGCATATGGCATCATACGTCCTGAAAGGTTTAATGAAAATGAATAATAATGATATGCTGACTTGGAGACAATCAAAGGGAGTTTTTTTTTCATTCTGGAATTTCAAATATTGGAGATTCAAGCCGTATTTTTTTAGCTCGTTCAGAATAAATTCTCTCCTAAATTAAAGTTCGCCATTTATTGGACTAAGTATTTAATATATCTGTGTATTCTCTCGTGGTTTAGGATTATCCTTTTGGCATTCAATTAAATGACTGTGTAGGGTATTTTCAATTCTAATTGAGCTTGTCACCCGCTCAATGTGGTACATAGACTGTGTAAACGTATACTAAAAAATATGAGTCCTGAGACGAGAGAGAAATTTTTCGGTATATAAAATATAAAATTAACGTAATAAAATTTCATTTTAGCTTTCCACGCGTTTAACGTATACAGCTGTGAAAAATAGATATGTATATCCATAAAAGTTTCCTCAGATTTGAAATACATCGCTGAGCTCATTAGTATAAAAATTTTGAACTCTTAATGGTTTTTATCATGATTCACAGTATGATACACATATTCAATTTCGAAATATGAGTAATCGTGGTGTCTTTAAATTGTGGTATGTAGTATTCTTCGTCAGAAACAAATGACACTGGTCACCTTAAATAATATGTTATTCCTTTTAGCCTTTATTGGCTAGCAAGTTAAGACTACTCCCTGCGTGAGAAAGAGAAATGGGGTCTTGGAGATCTGGATATTCTTTTGATTGTAAAAGATATTTATGCATTCGATGTTTAACTAATTAGCATCAAGAGAGCAGACAGTGAGACAATTTTTAAGGTTGAGATGGAATCAAGTGAAATGGCAATGCATAAAAATAAGAAAGCGTTATTATATGTCACAATTTTACTTTTTTCTCTTTAACAAGAATATTAGTCCAATGAACCCATTAAATTCGAGGGATTGTGCTTTTGTTGACTCATAAGGCTAAGCAGACAAATCATTATCAGCTTTAGATGTACCTATGCCGAAGTTTATTAGTCATAGAAATAATTTGTTTGCGCTTAAAAAATTATTTTAAATGAAATTTGTCTATCTTAGATTGAATGATATTTCACTGTATTTCAGTAATTAAACCGTTGCTTCCGCCTCCCGGATATTGCGCACCCTACAATGGTAAAGTGTGCAAGCATTATCTCAACGGAACTGGACTTGTATGGTTCAACATATCTCACGACAATCCTGGTGGCTGGCTAAACGAGCAAATAACTACTGGCCTATGGGAAGAAATGGTGCTCAACCTCAAGGAGCCTTGCCGAAGCGCTGCAGAGGTGCGTGACCTTTTTACTCTTATTTAATATACGATTTGGACGATCGTAAATTTAGGAACGAATATTTATTTGGAAAAAGGAGTTGAATTTTATATCTTAGTTTCCAATTCAGAACCGAATTCAAATTTTAGAAGCGATACAGTTTATAAACCTCGCAATTACTTATTATTAGATAGCTAAATCGCTTTTTATTGTCATTTATTAAATGAGTTTTCAAACATCCTGAAGCTACGAAACCCTTTTTCTTTATTTTTACTTGATACCCTAACCAAGAGGTGGTGTCTCGAGAATTAAAGACGAATGGTAATGTTTCAAGTCTACCACGGAACCCATCAAGCTTTCTCGGAACCCTAGTGTTCTGCGGAACACAGATTGACAACCCCTGGTTTTTGTGCATCATAAGCATTTTTTACTAAAAGTTGCATATTTTGTTTATTCCTGATCAGTCGCGGGAACTAAAAGTTAGCAGAAAATATTTTTTCTGTTGAAATTCTTGGTGTATATCATAAAATGTGTCTCATTCGCTAATGAAATTGAATGCAAATCCGAAAACCCGGTTGCGGCCCAGTTGATTTGAAAGTAAATGAGAATTCATACTTATATCACATTCGTCTTATCCTTCCAACATTGCTACTTGGTTTGTTAGTGTTTCCGGAGAAAAGGAGAGAGATCGCATCGACGCCTTTCTCATACATCACGATTTAAGGAGATGGCGTCCGTTTTTTTCCCAGAACACCAAATAATCGCTTCTGCTTTGTACATCTTCATTACAGAAACTACTCTGCACTTACGCATTTCCACAATGCGAGCTTCGCGATGGTTATCCAGTGGGTCTTCCACTTTGTCGCGAGGACTGCATTGCTGTCCGCCAGCTATTCTGCTACAACGACTGGGCCCTAATTGAAGACAACAAGCAGAGGGGAATGTATTTCAAGTCTCGTGGTCACTTCCAACTTCCTGATTGTGATTCCTTACCTCATTATCAAAGTACTTCTCCTCAGACCTGCTCTCATGCTAAACTCACTGAGCTTAAGACTGATGAAGTTACAGGTGAGGTCGAATTTTAATTGAAAAATAATATAAGATGTAGTCTGCTGAGCATATAACTCATTTGGACTCGTTAGATATCATGCTCACATTGTTTACCTGAGCTAGGTGTTTTTGAATGCTTATTTGTATTTTTTGTTTGAATTTTGCTAATGTATTTCTATAATAGTTTTCGTACAATGGCGATTAAAGAACGTACAATCATAATTTTATTTTCTATTAATTTATTTCTTTTGGAAATATATCCAGAGCACCTGTATAGTATTTCCATCATTTAAAAGAATGTAATAAAAATCACGCGAACTTCCCATTACAGGAATTTACCTTTTTGATATACTTATGTATTTAGAATTCCACCCAAATTTTTTAAAATAAGTTTAGACCAAACTTTTTCCTGAATTTTTTATAGCAGTAAAACTGTTCAATGTAATACAAAATGTGTCTTAAGGAGCTGATAGATTTTAATTTTAATATGTCTCTTAAAATGTTCTCCATTATTTCATATTACATTCAACCAGGCAGAATTTTCACATTTGAGAATGTATTTTCAGTTTTAAATATTTCAAGTTTATAAAACTTTGTTTTTAAGCAATAAATGTATTGTTAGAGAAGTTTAGAGACAGCTTTGTAGTATATTACTGAAACATCTTGTCTGTATATTGGCTTTAGGAGAAGTATCAGCAGTATTTTCTTATTCCCCCAAATACTAACAAATTTTTAAGCTGACTTTTTTAAATAAATTTTATGGCTAATTCTTATAGCCATGAGGTGATTGGATTTGGTTCTAGAACTTATTTTGAGCAATAAACTTGAGATTGGTAATTCAATTTAGATTTATCTATTTTCCTTTGTTAAATAGTAGATTGTTGATTTGAGCTGATGATTTTTCAGTGGACTGCATACGTGACCGAGGTAGGTTCTATCAAGGCACTATGAATGTCACAAAGACTGGATTGCCATGCCAGCGCTGGGAAAGTCAAGATCCTCATTCCCACAATCGACCACCTGATGTCTTCCCTGAAGTACAGGGAGCTGAGAACTATTGTAGGAATGCAGGAGGTGAAGAGCCAACACCTTGGTGCTACACAATGGATCCAACCATCAGGTGGCAACACTGTGATATACCCATTTGTGGTAAGGAATGAAGTCTCCTAGTAAATTTTTTGATCTATTACTATACAGGCATCCCTCACATAGTGCTCTTAATAGGTTCCTAAATAACAGAGCACTAACTGAAACCTCATTGACCGACGGAATTTTTCTCATAAAAACTAATGTAAATAGATTTAATCTGTATTTTCAACCTACTCTCAATGCTAATGAATTCTCAATATAAGGTAAAGATGTGCTTTTTATGAACAGAAAATATATGCATTTTATCTTATTGTCTGTCCCACTAATTTCAAGAATTTGCAAACATTAACATGCTGCTCTTCAAAATTACTTGAAGTTTCACTGAAAGTGACCAAGTTTTTCTTTGTTTCTTATCAGAAACATCCTTAGCACATGTATGCTTTTGATTCATTATATATAATACTAGGATTTAAAAAAATAGGAAATAATTATACCAATACACTAATCGTGTGACTAATACCACATCAGACAGAAGACTAAATGACAGTGATAGGGGTTTACATTAGTTTCTCACAGTGATTTTATTTCTTTGCTTATTAAGGAAAAGAGGCCAACTTGCTGATTGAACTATCTGCACCATCAGTACTGATATCCCAATGTGTTTGCACCTATGACTATGTAATATATTTTTAGATGTGAACTGGCCTCAGAAACACCCTAAATGAAAATTCCTTTCGTTCAAGGATATCATTGTCAAATAATTTGTAACCAAGTGGAAGTTAATGGAGAAGCTAATAAGTGCTACATGTAGAATATGTGGATAAGAAAATAAGTAAAGAGGACTTGTCTCAGCAAAATCAAATAAATAAGATCTCTTAATCCTGATGTTGACAAAATCTAATGTAGATTAGCTGCCATTGAAATAGCACTAATAAACTATAGAGGAAATTACATTTTTTGTAGATTGGATAATTTAACGATGTTCAATTTAATCATAACTAACCTACAAATACTAATTAGACAATAAATGTAATGAAAAATTTATATGCATGTAATATATGACCAAAACAATGTGTCAGTGATTCAGCACTTAGCAAGAACACAATAATGAAACCGCATTAGGTGAAGAGCACTATAATGAGGGATGCTTCTATTTAACAATTTTGGTTTCAAATGGCCTGTATCATCTTTTCTTTGAGAAATACCTTATAAATCTTAGTCCAAATATTTTGAGATTTGTCAATTCTGTCTTTAAATTCTCCATAATTGTTTTGTTTACAGAAAATTCGACTGATCTCAGTTATGAAATAGAAATCAAAGACCTTAACATGGAACGATTCTTCACGCCAACTTTCATCCTCATCCTAGCTGCAGTTGGTTTTGCTGGTATTGTAATGATGCTCCTTCTTTTTTTACTTTGCCATCGATTATACAAGCATCGTTTAGGGTACAACCCAACTGCAACTCAGGTAAAGAAACATGTAAGAAAAAAATCTTCATACCAAAATACAGTTAAACATATTTGTAGAGGTAAATATTTTATTATTTGCTAGGTAATCTTTTAGAGTAATAATTGATTATTTATACTCTTTCTGCTTGTATTTTAGTGTTGTGAGGTAACATGGAAAACTATAAGTAGTCATTAAAATTTATGGATAATTTAGTTGTTGGAGTTTGAAAGGATAGAATTATACTTAAATAGTGAAGTATTCATAAAGTAAAAGATAGCATGCATCTATTTTGCAGTCATCATATGACACTTTTGCTTCTGTTCTGGCATGCATTAAGAGAACAGACAGACCTTCTGTTTTTTACCAAAAGCGACAATAGAAATTTATTAAATTTAAATTGCAATATATTTTATTTACATTATTTTGTTACATTGCCTAATGGTAATATATAGTGTAGTAACTATAATTTGTGAATGCTTTACCAGTCTTAAATACCTAGTGAACCACATTCCAGGGCTTTGGTAGTTCTTGTCCTTGATTTCTGAGTCCTTAGACTAGATAAATGCAATTAATCATAACTTTAGAACTGATTTTCATATTGATGGCTGGTTAGATTGGTAAAAGTAATGCAGTAATTGTATTTTCTCCAAAATTATTTATAATATTCTGGTAAACTTATGTACCAGAATTTCAGGACTTCAGAGTGTAGCATTGATTTTGTCATTGTTATGGCTAACTTATATATTCAAATTTAATATAATTTGCTACTTACATGACTAGATGTAAATTTCCAAGAGAGATCTGTCATATTGTTAGATTAGTATCCTCATTTTTTTAAATCCATTTCATGCAAAATTTTCTTTACATTGGTACTCAAGTCTCCTTTTATTTTTCTTGTTCATTTTAGTGTAGTTTTCTTATTTTCTAAGTAGATTTATATTTCTGCATGCCTCTTTTCTTTGGTAGCTTTGATACCAAATTAGTGTATAAGAACACAGTAAATAGGCTGTAATAAATCAAAATTAGAAAAATATATATTTCATATGAATTCCTGCACACTGGCAACTCTAATATATAAGCCAAATTTGATTCGTTTCTCTTTCTCATTTTTTGGATTCTTAAGTATAACTTGGCTGTAATATCTCAAAAATTGTAATTTGCATTTCAAAAAATATACTGCCTATCAAATGTATGAGTTTTGAAACTTAAAATGCATGAGTTCTTGGCTATTAACTGATTTTTTTGGCTGGCGTTTTTCTGCTTCAAGGATGCATGTTGAAAATAAGTAACTATTTATCATCAATTTTCCTGACCAGAATATTAAAAAATTTTCAATATACAGGAGGTCGACATTGATTTGGACAAATTACCAAATAACTTGGCATATCATCGAACTGGAGCTCAACTCAACCCCAAGCTGGAAAAATTGGAATATCCAAGAAATGATATCATATATATTCGTGATTTGGGTCAAGGAGCTTTTGGAAGAGTTTTTCAGGTAAATAATTCATTTTGGTATGTGCTGTCTATTACTTTGCAAACACAACAGAGTGTACTTCTTTTTGTATCAAAAATCCTTGCAGGTATGTATAATTTTTATCTTGGTTATTCAATATCCAAGAAATTAATAGATTGTTCTGTTTATTGCAGAAAGGATCTTGGATTCCCAAATATTATTTTATATACAAGTTTGTCAGTTCTTGCATTCAGCAGAGCTGTAAAAAATCTCCAATAGAATTTTAGCCATACGCATCCCAAATATATAAAATAATAAATTGCAAGAGTTCTTGCAGAATATTTCTCATTTGCCATGTAATTAAGGCACCTATCCGGAATTTCTAAATTCTCTGGCAAACGTCTCACGTCCAAGTTTTCATATTTCAAATTCCGTGGCATAGATTGATCTGTATCAGCAGTAACAATGACCATCATTAATACAATAGCCTATATATTGCACTAAAATTTATGGAAACATTAGGATATTTTGTGTTAGGGTAATGGCATCACCATCCATGCCTTTTAGTGTGTATCTGGATAAAAATATCATGAAATATGTATGACATCATTATATTTTTCATTGTTAGTAATAGTAGCTTGTGGAAGTGCTACTTCCAGAATTTCGTCAAACCATATTTCAATTCTCTCTTTCATTTCATTAAATATGTAACTGAAAAGAGTTCAGTTTCTCCAAAAACTATGGAACACGCCATTACAATATTTTTCACGTTTACTAAAATTTCGTGGTTTAGGATTATGATCTCATCATAAGTTTACATTTCAGTTTAAAATCAATGGTATTATAATATAATCAACTGATTCTCATTAAAAGCACTAAATCAGTGTTATTAATACATATATACAGTAAAATCCCCAAATTCGTGGGGGTTACATTTCCAAAAACACCATGAATTTGGACCCACACAAATGGTAGCAAAGGCCTTATGAGAAAATGGGGGTAAGTTTTGTGGCTCTCCATTATTTTGACAAGAATAAATAATGAAATGGTAGGCTAAAAATGGTTTTGAACCAATATAATGTGGTACTTAAATCTGCTTTAGCCATACAGTAAGTTTGCCGAGATAATTTCACGTAAACCATGATTAGCAAAGAATATGCTGAAAAAATATTTATTGAATCACGTAAAAAGCAAAAAAATGCATGCATTAAAATTGGTGTGCACTACAAAATGAAACCCAATAACTTTCGTGCTCAGAATGGTTCCTGTGGCCGCACCATCCCTGATGTTCTATTCATTTTTCGTAATGTACCGAACTGTTGACTCATCCCATATTGTCTGCTCACTATGCCCCACTCTGGTCACTAGCAAGTTTATTTAGCTAACTCTTTTTCTCACCAAAAGTCAACATCTTCTTTTTGATTCTGCTTCCTGTATTATCACTTGCTTTCCCCTTAGTAGACATTTTCGAAAAACATGTTCACAACTTGATAAAAAACCCTCGCAGATGGAGAACTTAATTTGTTTCATGTTGTTCTTTTTACTTCTGATTGGAAGCAATAGTCGAAAACCCCATGAATCTGCTTAGCAATTGAATTTGGAAGCCACAAATTTTGCAGTTCTACTGTATAGATTATCAATCCCCATAATTAAAATGAGTTTCATGTTATTTATTTAATGTCATTATATGTATATGGCAGTTGACAATTATGGAATCAATAAATTCCCTTTTAAAAAGCATAAAATCTATGCTATTACAACACAAATTACCAATTACCATTTAAAAGCATTGAACTCATTGCCATGGTAGTTGATATTTTCCATTGTTCAAAATTTCCCTTTTTTCCAATCAAAAACAAATTTTTACACCAATTCAGCATGGATTTGAATTTAGTCTTAAAAATAATAAACTACATTCTTTTAGCTATAGAAATGTTTTCGCCCCAAGTTTCTGTCTTAGTTTTGACTAATTTAAAAATGCAATTCTATAAAGATCTGTGCTGGTTTCCATGCTTGTATTATGAGACGCTGAAATGGAACAATGAGGTCAAAAAAATCCCCTACAAATTAAAATATTTGGAATTTTTGATTTTTCCAGTTTGTCCTACCAAATTTCAGGTCTGTAGCATTTCTAGATGTACCTTAGGTATTATATCATATATCCTATATCTTACCTAAGAAAATGCTATTTATAATACATCTAAATCATTATTCTTACTATTTTCATTTCTGAATATAAGATGTGCACATTTCATATGACTAGACCTTTTATGATTTCATCAAGGAGTACAGTAATTTGATCTATTGTTCCCCAAAATAATTTTAAGGATTCAGTTAATTTCTTACTACATTTAACCATTTCCTGCATGTCTGCAAAGGCAAAAATACAAATATGAAAAAGTAAGTGTTTCATAAAATTGAAACTACTTGGAAATAAACTGTTGCCATTTTCACTTCCATTACTTGTATTTTCCATGCTATTGCTTTGCATTGTTATGCCATTGTTTTGTGTTGTTGTGGCATTTTTAAAGTGAGTATTGCTTATTTCTGTTGCTCACTGTTTTCATCTGTCAAAATTATTTTACTCCACATGCAAAACTATTCTTCCTAAGTGATCTTAAATTCATTAGTAAAAATTTCAGAATTATCTATAAAAATAATTTGTGTGATGTTTCTGATCCTATTTTGGTGATAAGTGCATTTTAATAAAATGAATTTTATATATATAAATTCATATAATTCTTAATTTTTAATAAGTTTACATGCAGCATCTTATTTGGATCACTAAAAAACTTCCATCTAATGATGCTTTCTGTTTGGCAGATACATTTCTCTGTCCTGTGTCATGGTCCTTCTAATATCTCATGAGATATAGATGTTTAGATATGCTACTTAACTATTTTAAAACATTGTCATTATAGTCCCTCAATATACAGTTTTACCAACAGATATTCATGAAACTTGCTATCCTCTTTTTCCACTTCAACTACTTTTAAAAAGCTGCGAGGTAGGTTATCTTATATATTAGCATTTTGGATCCCAGTTACATCTAACAGTGTTTGAACTTTCTCTCTCACTTCATCTTCTATGAAATATTTACAGCATTAACTTCCTAACTGGTGAACAATTTTTTATGTTCTGCTACTTAAGTTACAATTTTACTCCAAATTTATTTTGCCAAACTTTAGTATGCCTTTGACATACATCATCGGATTTTGGGATGACTAATTCATAACTCAAAGAAATGCAACCACTTATAGTTGATGCACCAAAGTTAAAAAGTATTAAAAGATAGTTTCATGAAAATGTTGCAACTGCATTGCAGTTCTTTTTTTGACAAAAATGGATAAATGGATATTTAAATAAAGTAGTCAATAAGGGTAAGAATAGTTAATGAGAGAAGGAGTACTTTCATTGATGTGCTGATAAATATTAAATGACCAGCTCACAACCAAGTGAATCCAATTGTTCCAGGTGGTCAAAATGATCTAATTGTGAATTTTTCTTAGCTCTTTGTCAAACTCTCATTTCTGTTGCCAATCTATGTGTGTATTTATCTTCGCTTTTACAAATGTAGCTGTATATCAATCCACTAGTTTTTTACTATAAGATTATTTGTCATAAAATTTCATGTGTTACTCTTTAAGGTTAGTCCTTTCTCTTGTAACTGTTACATTCTATAAGCTAATTCCTCTCTCATCTTACACACTAGTGATAGGGATTGTATTGTCTATCTATTTAACTTTCATAATTGTAGCAGGCAATGAAATAATTTTACTGTAAAGACCCATGTATAGGACGCAGGGAGGTTTTCATCTCAAATTCTGAGAATTTTCTGTTCCCATGTATTGGACGCAAGAAGGTTTTCTCTTACAATTCTAGGAAGAAACAATAAGTCACAATAAAAGATTCATATCCATTCTATTAGATGATTTCCGTCATATATACTTTCTGCTAAGTATGATCTGAAAAGTGAATTTACTGAAGTATTTGTATTACGAGATTTACCTATGTCGAAACTACTTATTATAGGATATAGTAAAACACTTTGGAAAGCTATGTAGAAGATAAAATGTAGCAGATTTTCATGACTCCTAACCAATTGAAGTAAAAAACTCGGTAAAAATTTCTGCGATCGTCTGTGAAACTTCAAGTAAAAATAAAATAAGTTATTTATTTCAATTATTGATTAAGATTTCTTCAAAGTTCCATCCCTTAATATTGACTATAATTTTCATGGTGCTTCCAAATGACGCTTCAGGCGAAATAGAAGGTTGAGAGCCATCTAGAAACAAAATGTTGAACTGTAGGCAGGTAGGGTTATTCCTCTGTTGAGTTCCCACAATTACCTATTTGACATTTTGATGATTAATAATTACATTGATACTACTTTTGCGATACCCAGCTAATTCGCAGGTAAATTTCTTAAAGTATGACTATGTACTTAGAACGAACTTACATTCCTACTTTGCAAATGACAGCATGGATTATTAATCACTTACTAATGGATTTTATTTTTACCCTTATCTATAATAGAAAAAATGAAAGCCAAGAGACAAAGTTATGATGCTAATTATAAATTAAGGTGTGTCAGTATGCTGAAGAACATGGTGAATTTGGGCCCAGTGAATGTCTTATAAGAAAATGGAGAAAGGCTGAAGAAACGACAAAAAATATGGGGAAGACCAAAAAGGCAAACCACGGTAGTAAAGCAAACCATCCTGAAATGGAAGAATGCTTGCTGAAATGGATAAGAGATACAAGAAGGGACTGCTTGCATGTTAGCACATCAGCTATTCATGCACAAGCTTTGAGGTTATGCAAAAAATAACCAATAAATATTTCAAAGCGTCTATTCATTGATGTCGTCATTTCTACAAAAGACACAATTTATCAGTCTGCCAACGTACTATGATAAGTCAATGTTTACCCAAGGATCATGAGGAGAAATTAATTGCATACCATTCCTATATAATACAAATAAGAAACAAATTCAATTTTCCACTCAGTCAAATAGTCAACACTGATCAAATGCCATTAACATTTGATATGCCGTCTGATACAAAGGTAAATGAGAGAGGTGCAAGAACCATCACAATGAGAGGAACGGGAAATGAAAGAAATTGTTTCACTGTCATGCTTGCCTGTATGGCTGATGGGATGAAACAGCCTCTGTATGTAGTTTTTAAAAGAAAAACAATGCCGAAATGCGAGTTTCCCTGTGGCATCATAATCCGAGTGCAACAGCAAAGTTTGTTTGATGAAAACATCACCAGTGACTGGATTGAGACTGTTTGGAAAAGAAGGTCTGGTGGAATGCAACAAAGATCTCTCTTGGTCTTAGATGCATTCCAATGGCGTGCACATTCCAAAGTAAAAAGAAACTCCTTGAAATGAAAACAAATTTGGGATTATCCCAGGGGGAATGACATTGATCTTGCAGCCTATAGACATTGCTGTTAACAAGCCGTTTAAATCGGCACTGAAGAAGAAGTGGGCCAATAGGATGGTGAATGGCACACACACATTCATCAAAGGTGGACTCATTTGTAAAGTAGATATAAAAACAATCTGTCAGTGGATCATGGAAGCATGGAATGACCTCCCCTCAGAAACCATAATTAAGAGATTCAGAAAATGTTGCATAAGTAATGCTTTAGATGGAAGTGAAGATGGCATATTATGGGAAGATAATGACAACAATGGCACAATGACCACAAAATTAGAATCCGATGAATCTGAAGCTTCAGAAACAAATGATGTTCATGACGAGTTCCATATTACCAATGATGATGAATTTCTAGGATTTTAGGGAAATTGTTTGAAAAGTTTGATTTGTTTTCCTGATAGAAGATTTTTTTCAATGAACAGATGCTTGATTTTTAAATTTTAGCTATCAGATATTTCATTTTAACTGAAGACTCTGTACAGAAAGAATGAAAAATGTTTAGTATGTATGTATGTATGAGTATGAGTGGCTAATGAAGCTGAAATATCTTGTATTTACAATTATTGTTTGTAAAAGTGCAATCTTTTTTCATATTAAAAAGTTTTATTTTAATGACAACACTTTGATGGTTAATAAATATTAGTTTGCAGTTGTTTATTTTTCATTTTTCATTGAAAATTTCGTAGAGAGGAAAACATGAAATATTATGTACAGTTCTATTGAAAGCTTATGGCACCTAAATGTGTGAAGAGTCATGTGATGTAGGGGAAGGTGGTTGTGGAGGGGGAAAGCTGAAGGGGAAGGTGGCTGTGGAGGGGTAGGCAGCTGTGTAGGGGTAGGCGGCTGTGGAGGGGTAGGCGGCTGTGGAGGGGGAAAGTGAAACAATTGAGCGGAGCTCTGCGGGATAGGCAAGTCATTTGAATTGGTGGGAACTTACGCGAAGTAAGATACGCAATTGAAAAGTGTGTGTAACAAATTGGGGAACATCGAAAGCATTCAATACATTACAATGGAAGCAACTTATTCTGTGTTACATACGATGAGTATACGAATCGGCAAATACTGAAAACAATACACAAAAAAACACTAACTACTACACAACTAAAACTAATCCTCATCACTTTCTTCACTTTCAGTGTCTCCTTCCACTGCTTCTTTCTTCATAAACTTCAAAACATTATGAATGATTTCTAGTGCTTGACCATGGATCACTTTTTTATTCCCTAACTTGGAAGGCAACAGAACTGTATCTATGATAATAAGATTAAAAATCACGGCTAACAGTACAAAAAACAGAGGAAAACAAATCAAAGAGTAACAGTGAATAACTAATACACGATAACAAAACAGCAATCAGAACAATGATAATAAGCAACAAAAAAACGTGAAAACAAAACAGCAATCAACTCTTACAACAAAAAACAAGAAGCAATAATGGGAATGAAAACAAAAAGCAATAACTGCAAAGCAAATGAACAATAACAAGGAATAACGAGTGGATAATAACGAAACAACTAAAGTTCAGTGGAGTGAAGCAGAAAGATCGGCTGCGAAGGCACTAGGTGACAGTCTCAAACGAGAATGGCTGATTACCCCATGCGTATATACCCTCACCCCCACATAGCTCGCTTTTGAGAATGGACTTTTCCAAGCTGATTTCGTGTTTGTGCACAGGTGCCATAAGCTTTCAATAGATCTGTACCCGTGTATAAAATGCACCCTACTTTTAGCTTCAAAAATTTTGAAAAAAGTGCATCCTATATGCGGGTCTTTATGATATTACAGTGTTTGAATATAAAATTAAGTCGATTTTATATTTTAATATTTCATCCAATTTAAGAATTTTTTCTCCTGATAGCCGCAGAGAAAGAATTTTATCAAATGACAAAGTAGATGGATCCACTAATTTAAAAAGACTTAACAAATCATAATTATTAGATTGATTAGCATTAAATGCTTTATGATCCAAATTTGTATGGTTTGCAGATAAAAGATGTATAATTGAACGCTTGATTATTTTATTGGCATTTTGAATATTTGTTGCTCTTGATTGCAATACATTTGAAACTTTTAAGTCAATCATTTGAGCAAAATCTTGTATCAGTTTCTATTAACTAATCTTTTTATCATTCCAGAAAATGTAGTTGTTAGAGAAAAATGCTTATATAATGCAGGATATGCTCTCCACACGGCATTAGCCAATGTTAGACTACTGGCTGCCCAATGAGGACCTATTGCATGACCAATTTTAATTACTTTCATTTCTGTTTCTTTAGCAATGGAATTCAATTCGGCTTGTTTTTTATTAGACTGGTGATAGATTGAATATATTTTCTCCAGAAAATGTCATTGATGGAATCATCTGGCACCAATTTTAAATAATGTTTTAAGCAATGCCAGGTGATGATGTTAGGAAATGTTTCTATTAATTTTGCAGCAACTCCTGATTTTCTCCCCAACATTGCGCTGGCACCATCTGAACAAAATGCTATAAGATTTGCTTGTAAGTAGTTCTTTTCAAATCCATATTCATTTTTAAAAACCCATAAAAATAATGTTTCTTTGGCTACAAATTTGTTGTCATCGACCATTTGAAAAGAAAATAATAGCGAAAAACATAATGCATGTGTATTTGCGTGCAGAGCAGCAAACCATTCCAAATTATGTAGGAGTGTGGTTCATGGTTCGGTTCGCAATTTTTAATGATTGTTCATTTCAGAGTTGATTTTTGACAATGGTTTGGTTTAACCTTGTAACTACTGAGGGATGGTCTGTGAAATGCCACCTGGATGATGTTGGCCCCATTGCTCTAGATCAATATTATGATGGAAATATATTTATGCATGTTATTTAAATGGCTGGTGTGCTTAGAGTGTACAAGAAAAGTGTGTTCCAGCTGAGCCCATGACTTGTAGGAAATGAACTATCAGTTGGATTTTTTTCTTTATGCAGATTTCAAGGTCATCATGGTTCAAACATCAATATTTAGTCATTGCTCAATTTTTGTGAATATTATTTTTAACTTTAAAAATTTCATTTCAGTTCTATGGATGTTTTAGTTTAAATTAATATTTTTAGATCAATTTAAAATTTTGTTTCAAGAGAAAATATTATTGTTCTAAAACATACACATTAGGGGTGAGTGATAAACAATTTTTTCGAATTTTAACTGAGCCTAGTGTGGAAAAGTTGCCTTTTGAATAAACTAACAAGAAGGGAAAAAATGTTTTTGATCAGTCAACATCTTCCGATTCTGCCAGGCACCCCTTGTTTTCAACTGTTAAGATATGCATGAAACGACATGAGGGATGCAGCTCTTTGCTTGTTTTGGTCTTCTCTTGCCGATTCAGTCCAAATACCTAATCTGATGCAGTTCACTCAATTCTAGCTATTCAGGAATCTTCAGGTTGCCCCACCACTTGTTGGCAGGGAAATAGCTTGAGGGAAAACTCTAGCTTTGACAATGAGTGCAAGAGCTATTGCCAGAATGAGTTAAGCTTCCGTTTGCTGTGGTCGTGTCAAATGTTTCATTGGTGTATACTGTGTATAGTTTACCTACTGGTCAAGAATCAGTGAAAATAATCACAAAACATTACCAAATGTCTGTGCTTTGGTGACTCATCGCATCACCATGCCGAAGTGTTAAAGTAAGAAATGGAAAATGCACAGTGACAGTGTGATGTGTTCAGTCAGGAGCAAGAAATGAGCCCTTGAGTTTTGCCCATGTACATGGACATAATGAAACATTACATTTTCATCAGAGGACAGATGACTTTTGAAAGAAAAGGCTGCCGTCATTCAGTTTCAGAAATAGCTTATTCAGTGGCAAAGTAGGTGGAGGAGATAAGTGATTCTGCCTCGCTTCCAATCATATCCCATAAACGTATAGTTAAAATGATTCGTGATCACAATGAAAAATATAAATGTAAAGAAATGCCACAGCAACACATATGATGATGTTGGAAAGAATTTCCGAAACCAGGTGCTGAATACATTGTTTGATGTGTCATCCTCTAAATATAAATATTTCACTTCATGCACTTGCCCTAAAGACCGTAAGGTGCCTTTAAGGGAACAGTCTTAACTCCTTGACCAGAGGTCACTCCGATTGGTGGCTATCGGGGAAATTGATCATGCTATCACTAAAATGCTACAAAAAAGAGAACAGAGGAAAGGGAAAGCTCTAAATATTGCTAAAAGAAAGAAGGCTACAGTACAAATTTTGCAGGATGAAGAAAGCTCTTCTGTTACCAGTTCGGAGACCAAATCTGAGAGTGATCACGAGGAAAATCCTACAATCAGACGACTGAAAGTAAACATTGCACAACCTGAAAGAAAGAAACCTAAGTTTAAAATGTTGGCTATCGCCTGTGAATGGCTTCGTGTGTCTGATACGGCTGGAGCGCTTATAGCAAGTGCCACAATGGAAGATTTGGGCATCGTAACAGAAGAAAACTTATCAAATGTTATGGATAGAAGAAAAATTTGGCGACTGAGACAGAAGATCAGGAATATTGTGCATAAAGTGATACAGCGCAATATTTCGGTCATCCTGATGACGTTCTACTTGCAATGATTTATGATGAATGCTAGAGTGTAAGACAACGTGAAATGAACTACATACTGCAGGCCAGACGAGAGAAGAGCAGTGCCCCTATTCGTGACTTTAAAATACCCAATTTGAACTTCGAAGCTAAAGACTACATGAAAATAGTGAACTTGGAAGCCTGCTGCTTTTTATTGGAGCCATCGGTTACCCAATGAATGACAGATGAAAAGATCAGAGAATTGGTGAACAGCAGGGAGTGTCCCTCCGTAATCGCACAATTCCCTTGTCATACTCGGGCCATGGAGAGATATGTAAAATTACTAACTGAAGCATCAGAAAACTGGGAAGGATTAATTCTAGGTTGACTTGAATCTCGCCACATAATGCCAAGATTTGTTACTAAGACACAGTATCACGTAAATCCATGTGTCCACATGGTTAGGTTGGGCATGGGTGTAACAGCCACCTCCCTGTGGTGAATTCTGGGTTGTTTGGGCCCCGGAAGGCTGAAACAAGTGAAGAGCTGCATCCCTCAGGTCGTTTCGTGTGTATTTCATTTTATGTACTTTTATAATATGATCCTGTAAATCTTTAATGTGTACTTGTGTGTTTTTCTTAGTTTTTAAGCAAAACTGTGTTTATGTGTATTTCAATTTATGTAATTTTCTAATATGATCCTATAAATCTTTAAATATTGCTATCAGTAGGTTTCCCAGGTTTTTTGCACCCCCCTTCTTGTGTGGGTGTTTTCCTGCAGTGGGGTTTTTACTAGGAAATAGTGCCTTAATTTTCCCTTGTTTCTCCCCACAAACAACAAACCTCCATCTCTTTTTATTTCCAAAAATGCTAGCATGGCATTGTACTTATATAGTAATTTATTTTATGTAATCTTTTGTTCTATTTTTTTCTCTTTGTTACTGTCTTCCTGTATGTAATTGACAATGGGTTAGATGGAAGAAGAGACTGCATAGTCTCAATCTCATCCAAATAAAGATGCATATCTAGCTATCTTAACGGTTGAAAAAAAGGGTTGCCTGGCAGAATCGGAAGATGTTGATCGATCAAAAAACATTTTTCCCTCTTGTTAGGCTATCCAAAAGGCAAATTTTCCACACTAGGCTCGGTCGAAATTTGAAAAAAATTGTTTTTCGCTCATCCCTAATACACATGGTTACAAATCATTGGTAAGCCAAAATGTTTTAAGTGATTGATGTCATGGGAAAAACCAAACCGGAAATGATGATTGCAGTGCTTTAGAGAAGGGGGTTGGTAAGGGGTTGGCAAATGTTAACAATAACGTTAACAAGAAAGGTGTGTCTAACAACCATCTTACCAAGATTCCAAAATTTTAGCAAACAGCTTATAGGACCCAGACCAATCCAGCTTCAGCAAATCCCTGGGTACTTCTAAATAACAAATGGCTAAATAGAAAATTCCTCAAAAATATACTGCAAACGGTTAATGACATAATGCTATTAGTACACTCACTCTATGCTCCGCATTATTATTTGGCAGTTGGTTAAGCACATAAAAAATTGATAAATTACCTTCTTCCATGAAATTTAAAATTTAACGCCTATGAATATACATTCATAATCGTATATCTTATTTTTCAAGAATTTTGGTTCTGTTTCTAGGCAAAAGCTCCTGGTTTAATCAAGGGAGAAGAATTCACCTTAGTTGCTGTTAAAATGCTGAAAGAAGAAGCTTCAGAAGACCTTCAGGTGGATTTTGAGAGAGAGGCCTGCCTCCTCGCTGAATTTGACCATCCCCACATTGTTAGGCTGTTGGGCGTCTGTGCAGTCGGTCGCCCAATGTGCCTGCTTTTTGAGTACATGGGCAGAGGAGACCTCAATGAGTTTCTTCGTTCATGTTCTCCTTCCAATTACATTGTGCGCAGCCGAAGTTCTTCTGAAGGGGGCCGAGAGGTGTTTCGTGATGTTCAGTTGACACCAGTTGAGTTGACCAACATTGCCAAACAAGTGGCAGCTGGAATGGTTTACCTATCCGATCGTATGTTTGTACACCGTGACCTTGCCACGCGAAACTGTCTTGTAGATGATGACATGGTTGTAAAGATAGCTGATTTTGGTCTCTCCCAAAAGATTTACCAACAAGATTACTATAAGGGGGAAGAGCATGATGCCATTCCAATAAGGTGGATGCCCTTGGAGAGTATCCTGTACAACAAATACACTGTTGAGTCAGATGTATGGGCATTTGGTGTTTGCTTATGGGAAATCTTTTCATTTGCTCTCCAACCATACTATGGTATGACTCATGAGGAGGTTGTGAAATATATTAAAGAAGGTCATATACTTCAATGTCCTGAAAACACTCCCAAGTCAATATATGACCTAATGAAAATATGCTGGAATAAGAAAGCATCAAATCGCCCTAGTTTTAGGACAATTTACAGAACTTTAGAGGTGATTCAGGCAGAGGTTGTGAGGTCTCAAAACTGTCGTGGTGGCTCTTACCCACACCAAGTACATGTATGAAAGTATTTTGAGTGTTGGTATTTTTGAGTCATATGTTTGTGTGAGGATTGTTTAGTCATCTGTTGTGCTTTTCTTCAGTGATAATTTGTGTAATTTTATTGTTAACTTGATGAAAATCTTATATTTATGCAAGCCAGTGTTTTAATCAATGAAGGAAGGGTTAACACTTGGCTTTTATTTTTATTCAGTTGATTGTTATTAGAGAATTAACAGAATGTAGCTTATTTCTGTTATATGTTGCACATTCAAGATAGACCAATGGCTGGTTTCACTAATACCACTGATTAAGTTAGCATTCTCAATCTTAGAATTTCTATTCTGCATTTTTCACCTGTCAATTAGGAACTAGTCTTTAAAATTTGCTTTTGAATCTAATGTTAAAAATGCCTAATACATTCCATTAGGCAGAATTTATAGCAATGATTTTATTTTATTTTATGAGTATATTTTTATTAAGTGTTATTAAGCATATTCATCTGAGGATATACATTAAATAATAGAGGAAACTCTTATAGACATAAGACAGTTGAATAGAATGAGACGTTTTATGGCAATAAGAGTTAGGTACATTATTTCCCACGTTTTGTTGCCAGCAAAATCATTCAAGTTAAGGACTTCAGTTTTCCTTTTTTGTTCCTCTTTTAGGAAGTTTTGTTAATTTTCATAGGAAGCAAGCTGGTCTGGAAAACTTCTTTAAGTGAAATTATGTCTATTTATCTTCTGTTGAATAGTAATGAAAACATCATATGTACTAGTAGAATTTTAACCCTTTAGCTGTTGTATCAGCAACATTCAGTGCTGCTGCTATAATATTTCATTTTCTTTTGGAACATTCCAATAACCATTTTGATTTCTAAAACTGTTTTAGTGCCAAATGACAATGTGTTGTTTGTCTCTTGCATAAACTGTTCCAACAATGATATGTCATGATTGGGTAGGATTCATATCCATTAAATACAATATTCACAGAAGGCAGAAGAATACAGCGTCTCTGGAAAGAGTTATTAATATAGTTTTCAAATCATATACTTTTAGTATTTATGTTGCTTATAAATGAATTTTTGTTGCATATAACCTATATTATTTTTGTGATATTAGTTATTATAAATTCTCCTAGTCATGGATTAGGGGATAATTATATATGATTTTTTTTAAATTAGTGTTCTGCATAATATTATTTGCTTAGTAAGGTAATTCATAAACATATAGGCATTAAGTATTTTATTCTTTCTTTGTGCTAAAATTAATGAGTATTTTTTGTAGAATAAAATGGAAACTTCTCAAATTAACAAATTTAGACTTTTTAAATAGTCAGTATTGTTTTATATATTGAAATTTAATCTCTATATACTGAAAACATTATATAGGTGAAAACATTAAAAGTGACTTATATATAATTAATAATGGAATATGAGATACTCTTGGGACCTTAGGGAATACATAACCGAAATAGCCTTGCAGCTTAAAGAGTCAAAAAACATTTTGTTTTTAATATTTAATAATTAGGATATTTTATACAGTAATAGTTATGGTCTCTTCTCTTAACATTATCAAAATGCCTGTTTTAATAATATTTCCAAAAAGTAACATCATCATACACAAAATTTTAAAACTCTTGAATTTCTTTGCATTGTAATTTAAAAATTTCGTGGCTGCAATAAAATAAAAATTTGAAAATGTTGCAGATCTAAAAAAATATTCTTTAATGCAATCTTTAGCTTTCCCAACATTTCATAGTGATCCTTCATAAATGGAATTGTCTTAAATGTTTTCTTTTTTAAGGGTTTCAGTACATACAATGATTTATAATAGATTCAAATCTTTTTTATAACGGTTTATTCTGCATCTATAATAGAATCCTATACAGAGCCAGAAGATTCTCTTTGATCAAATCTTCAAATAATGTACCTAGCAGCACTGAATCTAATTATGAGCATAACTTTTAAGGGGTTGATGTATTATTAATTTGATTAAATGTTACAACTTCCAGTAATTTACACTTTTTTATAACAATTAATTTTTAAAATGGGATGCCAGCATTATAAAATGGGTTTTTGAAGCATAGGCCATACTTTTGCATGCATTACTTGAAAAATAATTAGAGAAATCAGCCATATGGTTTCACTAATTCTGTGGAAGTGTAAGCTAAGAGAAAAATTTTCTTAGAAATATGATGGTCACTCTACATGCTATGCTGATGAAGCACATATAATTCTATGGAAAAAATTAGGTGTTCAAAACTGTGGATTTATTGCATTTTCTATTGTGGTGCCCTCTGGAAATAATGCCATTTGGTTGTTAAACATGCTGTAACTGGTTGTCTTTCAACAAAACTGAGCAAATATGTATATTGCATTGGATTGCATTTGCTGTTACTCCTGCTAGACCCCTTGTTTAGAATAAAACTGATGACTTTGATGTCTGTACAGAATGGGATCTCAATGCAAAGAGACTTAAATGGCTTATTTCTCTTATTAGCCATATAAATTAACAGCTACTGAACTAGTTTATCATATTTCCTCTTAAAGTTACTCATAAAATAAAGTTGTCAATACAAGGTCTAGTGAAAGTAGCATGAAGCATAAGAGGACATTTTCTTTTTCACTTGTAATTGGGATTTTTTTCAAAGAATTCTATGTTCAATTAAAAATATAGTCCCCATTTTATAAATTTCCATTCTGATGTGATTGAAGTTTTAAAAAAATTATAGACCTGTCTTAGTAAAACACGGGACCAAAGTTTAAAAACCTGAATTTTTCCTAAAATTTTTAAAATTTAAAATCTTTCTTAACTAATGGATGATTGGAGATGTGAATTAGAAATTTTTAAACCTCCAATTAAAATAAGAAATTTAGTGACTGATTTTTAAAACTCACCTGAATAACAGTTTAAACATATCTTGAAGAATTCAACCAATGTAAACCTTATTTCATCTAAAAATTGTTTTTTGAGGAGATGAATCTGTTTGGAGCAACTAATGGTTCCATAAACCATATTTTTAAAAGTCATCAGAAATGTCCATTTTTACTTGTGTGTAGATTCATACTAAACTTGGAAGAATTTTAATGGACTTTGACAAGATAACTTTAATCAAAGATTTATTGATGTCTACAGTGGCTGATCTATTAGTGGTCCAAGAGAAATAGCATTGCTTCTTTTTTGGACCCCACTAATTAAAACTGTCTTTAATGTCTGATAGAAAAAATTGAATTTTACCAAATCATTGGGTGTAAAATTAATCTGCATGCATTGAAAATTTTATATGCCCTACAGTAATAACTCCATGTCCACAATAATCCTTTATGTTAAGCTGCACCCCACTCTCCTCCCATCTTTCTAGATATGCCACTTCATTTACAGTATCTTTCCAAATTGTTTACCTGTTTAGGATATATGTGCTTACTCTGTGTGTACTCATGCTCAGATTCAAAAATTCTTTATGGTATAACATGGTCTCGATGAAATT
This sequence comes from Tanypteryx hageni, assembly GCA_028673005.1. Lineage (NCBI taxonomy): Eukaryota > Metazoa > Arthropoda > Insecta > Odonata > Petaluridae > Tanypteryx > Tanypteryx hageni. Next base: position 111,816,263 of record CM054120.1, read on the forward strand.
ATCAATAGAATATTTTTTTTAAGGCAATCATGATAAATTTGGTGGACATTACAGGAATTTCTTTTGAAATGCCATTTCAAATGAAGGAGAGAAATGATAAATGATTATTATAGTCTTAGTGTGTGAAAATAAATCTTTATACACCTTGTAAAAAATGATCATTTTGTTATATAAATTTATTATTTTACAAACTTCCAAATGTTGTCACACATGAATATGTACAGTTGAAATGAGTTTTACCTGCATTAATTAACATGAAAAATGGAATGAAAAAATAGTTCTCTGCTTTAATGAGTGTAAATAATGAAACTTCTGTCTTCACATTCTAACATCTATGTTTTTATCCAATAAAGTTGATTGTGCATAGATCACAGCATCATGGACTGTAGCATACATGAGAAAGTTAGGTTTGTCAGAATCTCCTAACGTTCCACATTTCTTCAGTCTTTCATAAACAGTTCCTGAAAACATTGAATTACTTTCATTTCAGTAAAATTCAAACAAATATAATATTTTAAGTGGTATTCAGGCATTTCTTAATTGTTGTCTTTAGACGAAATAAATTATTGAGGCTCATATAAATTTGCTATTGTAAAATGTGGTATTCAGTCCTCCAAATACTATGACATTTATCATAAATATTTTCATTTTTTAATGTTTCTAAAATCTCTTTACTGAAATCATCTGCAAATTTTGTACTGGATTAACTTCAGATAGGGCTATAAAGCCACTGGAATTGACTAATGCACTGAGACTGCTGCCACAAGAACCAATAATTTTTTAAACCTAAAAATGAGCAATAAATAACTAACCTGAACTTCCAGCAATCAGCAAAGGTATCTGAACTCGACCATATTCATCAGCCAGAGATTTTAAAGCTTTAGCACCTGATGGATCAAGATTGCTCAAAGCAGAGAAATCCAAAATGATGCATTGAAGCTAGAAAGCAAAACGGTACAAATCATTGAAAATCTAACAGCATTTTTACTAATTTTTACCAAACATTGACCAATATTTTCTAAAAATCTCTTAAAATACATCTGTTTTAGAATCATATGCACATATAAATTAGGAATTACTGCATATGATGCACATATTTCAACATTTAATTTTGTTTTAGATGGAATTGTAAGATACAATTTACAACCAATGTATAGCTTTTGATGAATTGCATATATAAGTCATGACATACCTTCTGTTTTGTGACTGCTGCATTTATCTCATATTTATTAATTGGAGGAATATTGTCCTTTTGAGTTATGGTACAAATTTCAGTTGTTTCTACATATGCAAAGTTCACTATACCACCATCCTAAAATATGATTCATTAAATCAGTACAATAAGTTAGGAAAATATTTTATAAAAATTAAATATACAATTAATGAATGCATCATTAACATACAACTTTATCATCATCATCTTTGATTCCTTTGGCCCTCTTTCTTTCCAACTTATTTCTGGAAATGAGCAGCTTTTGAGGATGAACCTCAGCCAGTCGGTAGACTTCATCTCTGAAATTGGTTCGTGTTGCAAAATTAAGACCTCCACGATAATGGAAAATTTTAATGCCAGGAATTTCACAAGCCTAGAATAAATAGTTATGGGATATTATGACAAAAAGTAATATTAATACGAATTTTACAAAACAGTAAATAATTAGATTGAAAAATATTACTTACTCTCTTGTACCTGGAGGTATCCAAGTAAAGATCTGTATTTGGTATAACACCAAGTAAGCAAGTATAACCTTTAATTCCTTGGAGAAGAATCATACCCAATGAAAGCCCCATCCCAGTAAATAAACCATAATCTATATCTGCTAGTATGACTGTCAAGAATGTTATTATCCAAATCATTCCATCAATCTTTGACAACTTCCATATAACAAATAATTCCTTCACTTGCATCAGCATTCCTTTCAAAGCAACCATAATAATACTGGCTAGAACACACTGGAAAAATAAATAAATTTCTATAGAATATATTCATTATAATCTTAGGAAGTGATTTAAACTTAGATTATAATATGTTATATTACTGTGATGTAATAATTACCCGAGGCAGTGGTTCAAAGAATGGTCCAATCCAAAGCAAAACAAAAATCAATATTGAGCATGATATTACACTGCATAACTGAGTCCTTCCACCAGATGTTGTCTGAATCAAAGTTCTAGAGAGAGATGCTGTAAATGGCATACAAGAGAAGAAAGACCCAAAAATATTTCCTGCGCCCTGAAATCCAAATTAATAGTCCAAGGATTAAAATGAACTCTGGAATATTACTATTTAGGAGTTTCTCCACGAGAAGTACAATACCTGCGCTAAGAGTTCCTGATTGGAATCCACTTCATATCCCCATTTTTGACCAAAAATTAAAGCCATTGACATAGCTATTGTATAAGCCACCATAGTTATAGTGAAACTGTCAACAGCGAGTGTGCCGAATAGGTCCCATCTTGGTAAACTTGGCTCAGGAAATCTAAAAAATTAAGTACAGATATTAGCTCGAGTTTTCATGCTGCACTTTTTATCAGAAAGTTGAAGAAACATCCAGACTCATTTAAAATGTGGCCTCAAAAAGAGTGATTCTGATTATTTTAATTTAAGCTTGATATTTAATACAATCCTTATAATCAACTAATATTGAATAACTGTCATATAATTTAACAATTTTTAATGAGATACCACTGAGTTTTTTTTTAATCATTCAATAAGCTAGAGAAGTACAAGAACAAATATGATCTTAACATTATTAATCTTAGCATGCATCTATCATGATATCTGCTATCTTCATGAATTTTAAACCGTATGATTTTAAGGATACTTGGCTAATGACTACTAAAGTTATAAATTTTTATTGTTACCATTCTTTGGTTTTTTATTTTGCTTGTTCTTACAAATGCTCTGCAAGTATTTCACTTAAGAACAGTCCAACATTAAAATGCAGATGATACTTAAATACAGGCATCCCTCATTATAGTGCGCTTCACTTAGCACAGTATCGTTATAGTGCTCTCACTAAGTGCTGAATCATTGACAAAATGTTTTGGTCATATATTAAAAGCATATAACTTTGTCATAACGTTTATTATGCCTAATTAGTATTTGTAGGTAAGTTATGATTAAATTAAGTATCATTAAATTATCCAATCAACAAAAAATGTGATCTCTTCTATTGTTTCTGGTTTCAGAATTAGATCTTACTTATCCAATTTCGCTGTGACAAGTTGCCTTTATTTATTTTCTTATCCACATATTCTACATGTAGCACTTAATAGCTTCTCCATTAACTTCCACTTAGTTACAAATTATTTGACCATGATATCCTTGAACGAAAGGAATTTTCATTTAGGGTGTTTCTGAGGCCAGTTCACATCTAAAAATATATTACATAGTCATAGGTGCAAACACATTGGGATATAAGTACTGACGGTGCAGCTAGTTCAATCAGCAAGTTGGCCACTCTTCCATAATAAGCAAAGAAATAAAATCACTTTGAGAAACTAATGTAAACCCCCTTCACTCTCATTTAGTCTTCTGTCTGATGTGGTATTAATCATGCAATTAGTGTTTTGGTGTAGTTATTTCCTATTTTTTTGAATCCTTGTATTAATTATAATGAATCAAAGGCATAGAAATACATGTGCTAAGGATGTTTCTGAAAAGAAACAAAAGAAAAACTTTTTCACTTTCAGTGAAACTTGAAGTAATTTGATGAATTGATGTTTGCAAACTCTTGAAATTAATGGGATCAACGATAAGATAAAATGCTGTATGTTTTTATGTGTTCATAAAAAGCACGTCTTTATATGTTTTAATTTTTTCTCTCATTTAGGCATAAAAATATACCTTAACCCCTTAAATGCGTTGGACCAAAGTGCGTAAGTCGACTTTAGTCCATGTGCGATAAAAAACGTTTCAGTTGGAGGATCTAATTGAAAATAGTAACAACGTCTTAAGACAGCCCTCCTTTGCACTTATTTGCAGAAATTTGGTTGAAAATTTATTAAATACGAATACTGTTTGCCATAATTTGTCAGGTTGATTTTCTCCAGGAGAATTGTGCGTATTTTTTAATTGTCATATTATAATGCACAGGAAGTTATTATGACAGGTTATAATGATCATTTTCATATATAATTTAGTACCTTAATATTATTCACTTGTTTATTTTTAATAAAATGTTTAAATTATTAATGTTTATTGATCATTTAACCCCTTGAAGTGTTTTTTTTTACATTTTCTTCTAACAAAAGAAAACGGAAACATATTTCTATCAAGCAAAAGCTCTTTTTCCTTGATGCCACAATGCTTACGCCCTTTGGCTTCAAAATATCACTACTTATAGGACTGAAGTATTTGCATGCCCGAGTCTATAGGTTGTACGCAAAAAAAACTTCTCTTAGGAAAGTCCTCAATGTGCCAGCAGTAGGAGCCTCTCAGATTCTTTCGAAATGATCGAGTATATTTTGCGTATTTTATCGTGGAGACTTATAGTTTATGCATAGGCGAATGAAGAAAAAAGCAGCTTTATATAAAGTAACAATGAGCAAATGTGATAGTGATAAATATTTGTCGAAATAATTGCGCGACTCTTGCCACACTCGAGGGTTGCAAGAATGAAAAGGCAGATGAGCAAGCTGTTACCTTTCTTTCACACAATTTCGACCCAGGTTAGAGTTTGCCAAAGGTTCTCTTTACCACTCAATGGAAGCCGACAAAGGACATGCACTCAAACAAGGGTTTACAACTTGAGGCGCACGTGCCCATACCCATCGCGCGTCAGCGAAAACCATGGGCGCCTCTTTTTTATTGGGGGTGTTGCGGCTATTGTTTTTGATCTGTCTTTTCCTGCATGTTATCCTGTTAGGCTCCACAAATCTCAACACATACTTTTTCTCAAACATATGCAGAATTTGGAAGTTGTCTATTTTCGCACTTATGCTATCATTTTTGCAGCTGGTTTTTTGCTGTCTGCAGTTTATTGCCTTAGTTCTTTCCAATTGGCTAGTCATTGCCCCTCTTGTACCGCCTCTGAAATATTCTAGAGATTTTACTATTTCCATTCAGTTTTCTCTGGTTTTTCGAAGTGGTAACATATTTTTGCGAGTCGTGTGAGTTGAGTCGAGTTCTGAGAATTTTATTTCCAAGACAGTAAATTTTAGCAAACAATTTCCACCATTCCATCAGATCCTATTCATCTTAGAGAGAAGACGTGGAATTATTCAAGGTAAGTTTTTTATCTTTTACAAAAATATGTTAATCTACTAATTTTTCAATTATTCTCCCTATTATAATCTTCTATTATTCTATCTTTTTTTATTATTCGAGCTCAGTCATGAGCATGAAGAGAATGAGAGAAGAAACAGAAGAAAAATTTCCGCTTCGAGAATCAGACTCCTGAGTCTGAAGCAGACTTCGATGATGAAGAAGCAATGGAATCATCAGATGAAGACAAAGGGGAAGGCAGAAAGACTCTGATCCACAGACAATCAAGTGTACTGGGGGCTTCAGCATATGTATGGAATAGGGTGAATGTTTCAAGAGGACCCACGTCAGATTTAAGTTTCATTCCTGATTTTACGGGAATGCACAGTATAACTGGCTTTGAAAATTTATCTCCAGTTCAGCGTTTTTTTTAAGTTTTTTCCAAAGACAATATTTTATAAAACTGCTACGGAAACTAACAGGTATGCAGAGGCTAGGATTAATGAGATGGGGTACCTTACCCTGAGGTTCGCACAATGGAAAGATGTTTCTGCAAATGACATCCAAGCGGTTGTAGTGTTAGAAATTGGTATGGGAGTGGTCCATAAAGTTACACTTGCTTCTTAATTTAAAGATCCTTTTTGGTTGTTTCAGACACCAGAATTTGGATCAGTGCTCTTTAGGGATCGATATCAATTAATTCGTTGCTTTTTACATTTCGTAGATAACAAAGATGAGGGAAATAAAACTGATAAACTCTATAAAATAAGGCCCATTTTAGATAATGTGAAGGATCTAAATATCAAACATTATGTAAGTAATAGGGAACTTTCTATAGACGAATCAATGCTAAAATTTAAAGGCAGACATTTTTTAAACAATACCTTCCTTCCAAGCCATCCGCGATATGGGGAATAAAAGTTTGATCTCTCTGCGACTCATGCACAGGTTTTCTGAAGAAATTTCAGGTATATACTGGAAAAGAAACTAAAAACATCCCGGTTGATGGCCTAGCATCAAGAGTAGTGCTAATTATTGGTTTCGAAAATACGGGAAAATATATGGACAATTTTTATTCTAGTGTTCCCTTATATGATGTTCTCAGATTGCAGAGTACAGGAGCCCGTGGTACAATTCGTGCCAATAGACGAGGATTACCGCCTGAAATTAAAAACATTAAACAGAAATGAGGAGAATTACCTATTATGTGGGAAACTGAAGATAGAATAATGCACTTGGCAAGATACCGCTCAAGTTAGTATGTTGTCCACTGTGGGAAATGCAGGTGTTACAAAAGTTTAGGTAAATACTATAAAAGGAAAGATAACTGTAGAAAAGCCAAACATAGTGATCGAGTACAATGGGTGGAGTCGATAAATTCGACCAACTGTGCTCCACTTACCCCTTCAACAGGAGAAATAAAAAATGGTACCAATGCATTTGGCATTTTTTAATTGAAACAGTGTTGGTAAATTCATATAAATGATACACAATTCAGAATTCTGAGATAAAATTGGCCAAAAAAATTTAGAGAGAGTGTAATAGATGGTCTTTTAGATGGATATGAAAGAAACAATCACGACAAGTTAGTAGGCCTTCCTCCACCTTGAGTATTAGATTGAGAGAAAGACATTTCCCATCCCATTATGAGGATAAGAAGCATAAGCCGGACTGCGTTGTGTGCAGTATTCGGCCAGCACAGTGCAAGAAGAAAGGGAAGGGATTATGCAAAAGAAAGCAAACCATATACTTTTGCAATGACTGCCCTGAAAAACCTGCCTTATGTGTGACCCCATGCTTCGAAAAATATAACACGATTAGTAAGTATAGGAATTGGTGCTCCTGTTCTAAATAATTGATACTATGAATTAGAATAAGTTATTTTAAATATATTAGAATGTATGATATACATAAAACTTATTTATACTGTATTTGTGAAGGTTTTCGATATTGAACTGACTGCTGCCATCTGTCTTGTGGACTTATTGTTATATAATAACAAGAATAATCTAAATTTTATTATGTAATATAAAATATATAAGGTATATAATACTAGTAGAATGTGCTTGCATTCTGCAAGCATATCATATCACCTTGAAAAAACATTTATTTTTCAGACATATTTCATTATTACAAATATTTTTTTTAATTCTAAAGATTTCACCTCCGCAGCGATTTTCGTTTTTTCCTTATGTAAAAATAATAGATTAAAACAATCCCAAAACTTTGCAATTTTATGAATTTTATACATTCTCCGTTATGGGGTACTAATGCTACACATTTCTGCTAAATTTTGAAGTTGTAGCACTTCTAGAAGTAAAATAATATTTTTCTAATTGTTTAAATTTTAACATTTTTAACGGCCGCGACAAAACATTTATGGGGATATTCAAATGTTTATTTGTGCAAATGCACTACTATATAAATAATTTGAAAATTTCAGCTTCCTAGCTCATCCCGTAGTACCTAAACAGTTATCTGTTTTAACTTGAAGAATTTTTAACTGCCAAACAAATTAAAATATCAAAATTTGTATAATCCCTATTTGTTTGGCAGTTAAAAATTCTTAAAGTTTAAACAAATAGATAACTGTTTAGGTACTACGGGATGAGCTAGGAAGCTGAAATTTTCAAATTATTTATAGAGTAGTGAATTTGCACAAATAAACATTTCAATTTTAACATATATGAATTTCGGTGCCCGTTAAAAATTATTTAAATTTAAAAAATTAGAAAAATATTATTTTACTTCTAGAAGTGCTACAACTTTAAAATTTGGCTAAAATGTGTAACATCAGTACCCCATAATGAAGAAAGTGTAAAATTTTTAAAATTGCAACATTTGGGGATTGTTTTAAACTATTATTTTTACATATGGGAAAAACGAAAATCGCTGCGTAGGTGAAATATTTACAATTAAAAATATGTGTTATGATGAAATATGAAAAATGAATGTTTTTTTATGTTGAGATGAAATGCTTGCAGTATGCAAGCACCAACTACTAGTATGTTATATCCTCCTCCGCTGTAAGAAACGTCTATATATAATGATACTAGTAGTTGGCGCTTTCATACTGCAAGCATTTCATCTCACCTTGAAAAAACATTCATTTTTCAGAAAGACATTTCATCATCACAAATATTTTTTTAATTCTAAACATTTCACTACCGCAGACATTTTAGTTTTTCCCACATGTAAAAATAATAGTTTAAAACAATCCTCAAATTTTGAAATTTTAAACATTTTACACTATCTTCATTATGGGGTACTATTGCTAAATATTTTAGCCAATTTTTAAAGTTGTAGCACTTCTAGAAGTAAATTAATATTTTTTAATTGTTTAAATTTAAATAATTTCTAACGGCCGTTGCAATCCATATATGGTAAAATTGAAATGTTTATTTGTGCAAATACACAACTTTGTAAAAAATGTGAAAATTTCAGCTTCCTAGCTCATCACGTAGTTACCTAAACAGTTATCTATTTGTTTAAATTTTAAGAATTTTTAACTGCCAAACAAATTAAAATATCGAAATTTGTATAATCCCTATTTCGTTATTTTAGGAATCCTACCTATAAAAAAATTTCAACTCCGTAGCACATGCGAAAAAACATAAACCTTGAAAATTTGTTTAAACAATTGCGAATTTTTAGCGGCCGCACTGTTGCACTTTTTCATGATTTTCGTTTTTTCTAGTCGGTTTTCCACAAAATCCTACCTATGAAAAAACTTCGAATCTCCAGCTCATCTGGAAGTGCCTAAACATTAGTATCCTCCTGTTATATGTTATCATTATATATCGACGACTCTTACAGAGGAGGATATAACACATAACATATAACATACTAGTAGAAGGTGCTTGCATACTGCAAGCATTTCATCTCACATTGAAAAAACTTTAATTTTTCAGACAGATATTTCATCATTACAAATATTCTATCAATTCTAAAGATTTCACCTCCGCAGCGATTTTCGTTTTCCCCACATGTAAAAATAATAGTTTAAAACAATCCCCAAATGTTGCAATATTATACATTTTACACTTTCTCCATTATGGGGTACTAATGGTACACCTTTCAGCCAAATTTTAAAGTTGTAGCACATCTAGAAGTAAAATAATATTTTTCTAATTGTTTAAAATTTAAACATTTTTAACGGTTGCTGCAATATATATATGGAGAGATAGAAATGTTTATTTGTGCAAATACACTGTTCTGTAAATAATTTGAAAATTGCAGCTTCCTAGCTCATCCAGTAGTACATAAAAAATTATTAAACTTTAATGTTCAAATGGTGTTAAAGAAGCCCCTAAAATTCACAATTTTAAAATTTTCGATTTTTATAGTTGGTTATGAGAAAAGTTCTATAATGTTGCAAAATTTCAGCTTCCTAAACTTATTAGATTGGTCTACACACTGGATTCCGTTTTCCCATGCTAACTTATGGGAGGTATTCCGGGGTCTCTGGAGTCGAACCCAAGACACTTTAAGCAAAAGTGACAATAATTCCTAATAGATATTGCGGCCATCTAGCAACACTGAAAATTTTATCTTTCTAGCTTACCGGCAAGTGCCCATAATTAATTTACAAAAATGGCGCAATGCTTTTCTTATAGGAAAAAACGCAACTTTCGGAATTTCTGGAGTCGAACTCATGTCACTTAGGTAAGAAGTCTTATTTTATCTGAAGGTTTCTCCATTATATCTACAAAAACCAAAACTTTCTTGTAGTTTGGGCTGGACATTAGTATCCTCCTGTTATATATGTATATATAACAGGAGGATACCAATGTTTAGGCACTTCCAGATGTGCTGGAGATTCGAAATTTTTTTCATAGATAGGAATTTGTGCAAAACCGACTAGAAAAAACGAAAATCTTGAAAAAGTGCAACAATGCGGCCGCTAAAAATTCTCAATTGTTTAAACAAATTTTCATGGATTATGTATTTCCGCATGTGCTATGGAGTTGAAATTTTTTTATAAGTAGAATTCATAAAAAAAAACGAAATTAGGATTATACAAATTTTGATATTTTAATTTGTTTGGCAGTTAAAAATTCTTAAAATTTAAACAAATAGATAACTGTTTAGGTACTAAGGGATGAGCTAGGAAGCTGAAATTTTCAAATTATTTACAAAGTAGTGAATTTGCACAAATTTAAATTTCAATTTTACCATTTATGAATTGCGGCGGCCGTTAAAAATTATTTAAATTTAAACAATTTGAAAAATATTATTTTACTTATAGAAGTGCTACAACTTTAAAATTTGGCTAAAATGTGTAGCATTAGTCCCTTATAATGAAGAACGTGTAAAATTTTTAAAATTGCAACATTTGGGGATTGTTTTAAACTGTTATTTTTACATGTGGGAAAAACGGAAATCGCTGCGGTGAAATCTTTAGAATTAAAAATATGTGAAATAATGAAATATGAATAATGAATATTTTTTATCTTGAGATGAAATGCTTGCAGTATGCAAGCACCAACTACTAGTATGTTATATCCTCCTCCTCTGTAAGGAACGTCTATATAGAATGATATAACATATAGGAGGATACTAATGTCCAGCCCAAACTACAATAGCTAGAGAGCTGAAAGTTTTAGTTTTTGTAGATATGATGGAGAAACCTTCAGATAAAATGAGACTTCTTACCTAAGTGATATGAGTTAGACTCCAGAAATTCCGAAAGTTGCGTTTTTTCCTATAAGAAAAGCATTGCACCATATTTGTAAATTAATTATGGGCTTTTGACGGTTAGCTAGAAAGATGAAATATTCAGTGTTGCTAGATGGCCGCAATATCTATTAGGAATTTGTGTCACTTTTGCTTACAGTGTCTTGGGTTCGACTCCAGAGACCCCGGAATATCTTCCATAAGTTAGCATGGAAAACGCAATCCAGTGTGTAGACCAATCTACTAAATTTAGGAAGCTGAAATTTTGCAACATTATAGAAATTTTCTCATAACCAACTATAAAAATCGAAAATTTTAAAATTGTTAATTTTTAGAGATTATTTTAACCCCATTTGAACATTAAAGTTTAATAATTTTTATCTTGAAAACTATATGCCCTAGGTTCTAGTTTTTGAAATAATTTTGTAGAAATTATACATAGAAAAAAAGGAAATTTTGAAAAAGTTCAAAAATTCGACCGCTAAAAATTCGCATCGTTTAAACAAATTTTCGAGGTTTATGTATTTCCTCCCTCCCTAAGGACTGCATAACCTTACAGAGGTGGGAGGGTTTGTGTACGCTTACGAACCAAAGAGCTATGCCGGCGGGAGATAATTCTCCTGGTAGGACCATCCAAGCCGGAAAGGTCTGAGGGGAAGAGTCAGACTAAGAAGCAGTCTTGGGGGTTATACATCCCCCTGTGCAAGGGCAGCAGCTTGCACAGTACCTCTGTAGGTGGTGATCATGTGGATCTGAACAGCTACAGATGGGTAATCACTCTGTGAAACTGCGATGAGGAAAGCAAGGGGAAACTACCTCATTATATTTCCCATGATAGGCTGAAAAGCTGAAAATACCTCTATGGATCTTTCTGGGGTAAAATATTCCGGAGGTAAAATAGTCCCCCAATCGGATCTCCAGGTGGGGACTACCCTAGGGGAAGCACAGAGGAAATGTAACACTAATAAGAAGAAAGCAAGTAGTGAGAAATTAAGAAGAGGCACATGGAATGTTAGGACTATGAATTCAGGGGGTAAACTAGAGAACTTAAAAAGGAAAATGAGAAGGAATAATGTAGGTATAGTAGGTCTTAGTGAAGTTCGGTGGGAAGGAGAAGGAGAAGGCGAGATAAATTCAGACGAATTTAAGATTATTTACTCGGGAGGGGAGAAAAGGAAAGGGGAGTGGGGATTATAATGAGAAAAGAGATAGCTGAAAGAATTAGTAAGGTAGTGACAGTTAATGACAGATTAATAGCCGTAAAACTCCAGATGGAGCCAGTGGATATGCTTATAATTCAAGTGTATATGCCAACAACTAATGCTGGCGACGACGAAGTAGATGAAATCTATGAACAGATTATGGAGATATTGGAGGATGAGGGAAAAGGAAGGATCACCACCATAGTAATGGGAGATTGGAACAGTGTAGTCGGAGAGGGACAGGAAGATAACATAGTGGGAAAATATGGACTAGGGAAGAGAAATGAAAGAGGGGATAAACTTGTGGAATTCTGCCATAGAAATAGATTGATTGTAACTAATACATGGTTTAAGCATCACCAGCGGAGACTTTACACATGGAGAAGCCCAGGAGACCAGAGACGATACCAGATAGATTACATACTAGTCAATGAAAGATTTAGAAATAGCATTAAAAATGTGAAAACACTACCAGGGGCAGATATCGATTCTGACCACAACCTTTTGGTGGCAAATATACAATGTAGACTGAAGAGCGTTAGGAGAAACATAAGAGTTAACAAGAAATGGAACTTAGAGGAACTCCTTAAAAACAAGGAGGCTATCATGACTGAGCTGGTTGGGGAGAGAGCTGAAGAAAATAGGAAGAATGTAGATGAGGAGTGGAGATACATCCATAGCAACATTGATGTAATGGAAAAGAAGGTAGGAAAGATAACGGGTGAAAGAAACAAAAAACCCTGGATCACAGCAGCCATGCGGCAAAAAATGGAAGAGCGGAGAATGTGGAAGAACATAAACACTGAAGAAGGCCAAAGAAAGTACATGGAGTTAAATAATGCTTTAAGAAGGGAAACAGATAAAGCAAGAGAACAGTGGATAAATGAAAAATGCGAGGAGATTGTCGAATGTGAAAGAATTTGTAGAACAGACCTCATGTATAGCAAAGCAAGGGAACTATTCAAGAAAAAAGCAAGAAAGATAGGACGTAAAGGAATCATGAACAAAAGTGGTAAAATAGTATCGGAGCCAGACAATGTAAAGAATGTCTGGAAAGAATACATTGAGGTTCTGTATGACAAAGAAGGAAAGCCAAGAAATATTGAATTAAATGAAGAAGAGGACATGGAAGACGATCAGCTAGGACCAAGTATTCTCGAGTCTGAAGTTAAAAGAGCAATTGATGACATGAAAAGAAGGAAGGCTGTTGGGAGTAATGATATACCCGTGGACGTTATTAAGGTTTTGGGGTCTAAAGCAGTTAAGCAACTCACAAAATTTTTTAACCAAGTATATGATACTGGCATATGGCCTGAAGATTTTTTAGATGTTGTGATGGTACAACTGGAGAAAAAGAACAATGCAAAATGTTGTAAGGATTACAGAACTATTAGTTTAATTTCTCATACAGCTAAAGTTCTAACCAGAATAATAACCAAAAGAATTGAATGTAAAATAGAAAAGGAGCTGCAAGATAATCAGTTTGGTTTTAGAAGAGGAAGGGGGACTAGAGATGCTATAGGATGTATGAGGATGATGATAGAAAGAGCGCTAGAAGTCAATAAAGGTATGTATTTTTGTTTTGTAGATTGGGAGAAAGCTTTTGACCGAGTGAAATGGGATAAAATGCTGGGTATTTTAAACAAAATAGGAATAGATTGGAAAGATAAAAGACTGCTTAAAAACCTCTACTTTGATCAAAAGATTAGAGTCAGGGTTGAAGGAGAAGAAACAGAAAGTGCTTCAATAGGGAGGGGAGTGAGGCAGGGTTGTCCTATTTCACCAGCGATATTTAATATTTATGCAGAGACAATAACAGAAGAAGCGTTGATGGAAGAGAAAGGATTTAAGATAGGAGGTGAAAGTATTACCACCATTAAATACGCAGATGATCAGGGCTTAATAGCAGAAGGCGAGAAAGAGCTTCAGAGGATGACAGACAGACTAGTGGAGGTTGGCCAACAATATGGAATGAAGATCAATGCTGAAAAAACGAAAGTCATGGTGGTTTCAAAGGAACATAAAGAATTAAATATAATGGTAAATGTCCAAAAATTGGAACAAGTAAGTACCTAGTTTCAAATATCTCGGCAGTATTTTAGCACAGGATGGAAGTAGTACACAGGACATCAGAAGTAGGATTGCAATGGCAAAAGCAGCATTTAACGAGAAGAAGGAGCTTCTCACAAGCAAGAAAATAAATTTAGAAACAAGGAAGAAATTAGCAAAATGCTACATATGGAGCATAGCTCTTTATGGTGCAGAGACATGGACGGTAAGGAGAAAGGAGGAAAAATATTTAGAAAGTTTTGAGATGTGGGTATGGAGAAGAATGATGAAAGTGAAATGGACAGAGAGGAAGAGAAACGAAGAAGTATTAGAAATGGTGGGAGAAGAAAGGACACTAATAAAAACAATCAGGAAAAGAAAAGCAAATTGGATAGGGCACATATTGAGAAGACAGTGTTTACAAAGGACGATCTTAGAAGGAAAAATTAGTGGAAGAAGAGGAAGAGGGAGAAAAAGAATAGGAATATTAGATAATATAAAGCAGGGAAATAATACTTATAGAGGTATAAAAGAGGCTTCTAGGGAGAGAGAGAAATGGAGGCAGCGATTCAGTTAAAACCTGTCTTCGGGCAGAAGAATGATGATGAATGATGATGTATTTCCTAAAGTGCTACGGAGCTGAAATTTTTTTTAGAGTAGGATTTGTAAAAAACGAACTAGGGATTATAGAAGTATTGATGTTTTAATTTGTTTGGCAGTTAAAAATTCTTAACGTTTAAACAAATATATAAATGTTTAAGTACTACTGGATGAGTTAGGATGCTTAAATTTTCAAAAAATTTACAGATTAGAGCATTTGCACAAATAAACATTTGAATCTCTCCATAAATATATTGTGGCGGCCATTAAAAATGTTTAAATTTTAAACAATTAGAAAAATGATATTTCACTTCTAGAAATGCTACAACTTTAAAATTTGGTAGAAATGTGTAGCATTAGTATCCCATAATGAAGAAAGAATAAAATTCTTAAAATTGCAAAGTTTGGGGATTATTATAATATATTATTTTTAAATAAGGAAAAAACGAAACTCACTGGGGAGGTGAAATCTTTAGAATTAAAAAAATATTTCTAATGATGAAATATCCCTCTGAAAAATTAAAATGCTCTTCAGGGTGAGATGAGATGCTTGCAGAATGCAAGCACCAACTACTAGTATGTTATATCCTCCTCTGTAAGAAATGTCTATATATAATGATAAGATATAATTTAAAATCTAGAATTTACTGTATAATTTCCTTTTATAAAAATGAATGAATTTGTTGATAAAGTTCACAATTGTAGGGCCACATGTTGCCTATGTTCCAAGGGGCAAATTTCTTTAAAATTTCTATAAATTTCAAAAAAAAATTTATTATTACTTAAAAATGCCTTTCTAATCTAATAACATTAACATTTTCTAATCTGTGAATAAAAGGTTAAAAAGAATCTTTGTTATGGTTTCTTTTAAGTTACAACATTCCTGGTAACCCAAATAGCCTTTATTTTCATAAGCCAGGTAAGGTAACAGAAACAGAGGTAGCCTGTCGCTAGGAAACGCGTTTCATGCGGCAAGCATCCGTGACGCAAATCTACGTTCTGTCCCATAGCAGCAGTTAGTTGCTGGTACCGTTATGTAATTTTAGCAAAAATGGGTAAATGTTAGCAGGTATTAAATGCAAATAATGAGATAAACATGCTAAATTTTGTATATAGGCTATAAGTTTGTATTTGGGGTAGGTTTTATCCATAATCAGAGTTCAATACTGCCGATTTTAGCACAAGTCTAGCGTAAAAAATATTTACATGAAATTAACACTTTTCAACCAAAAAAGTTAACATTTAACAACAAAAAATTTATTTCCCCCATTTCACTGCTATATATGTATGCTTCAAACCCATTTACATAAGAGGTAATGAAAAAAATCCAATTATAACATTTTATTTTTTAATTTTTAACATATTTCAGGGAATAAAATTTTTTTATCTTGACGCAGCTAAAGGGTTAATTGGGAATTCATTAGCATTGAGAGCAGGTTGGAAGTATGAATTAAATCTATTTATATTGGTTTTTTATGAGAATTCCCTCAATACGGTTTCAGTTTTGTTTGTTTTTCAAGAACCAATTAAGAGCACTAAGTGAGGGATGCCTGTTATTTAAAGTTTGTATATTATATATAAAAGTATTAGTTTCCTCAAAAGGATGTCAGTAATGAAAGTTATCAAAAGTAATTGAATATCATTGTAAACTAAATATTTTCATATTCTTACCCTGTAGGAATATTGCCTACTCCTTGAAGTTTGTAGGTTTCTTCCAGTTTAACATACATTGATGTCAATGTCCCTGTGATAACTACTATCAATTCAATTGGAACGGGAACTTTTGAATGCCTGCTCACCCAAGGCTAAAAGGGAGAAGTAAGTTTTAATTTTTCATTTTTTCAAACCTTGTTAATATAAAAAATTAACTTAATTATCAGCAGTACAAAGTTATTATAAATAATATAATAGTATAGTATGGTATATATTTGACATAGATCGATTTATTTCAGTTAATAATTATATAGGTAATCCTACATTTTTGGGACATAAATTAAAAATAATTTTACCAGCACTATTTTAATTGATAGTAGCTCAATAACTTTGGCTAAGATTAATAAAGGTGAAATATTCCTTTAGCCAAACAATTAGAGGGTTACAACACCCAATGCATTTCGCCCACAAGGTGGGCATCATCAGGGGTAAAACCTGTTTCAACAGTGACTGGAAGCCAACTGCCAGGTTTGAAACGGAAAGTATTAAGAAGACGACCGAGAAACAAGTGAAACGCGGAAAGATTTTTCGACGTGTGCGTCGTTTAAATCTGTCAATTTGTATAGGGTGTTGTTGAAATCTGTGTCCGTGTTCATAAGTGTATCCCAGTTTTTGTAAATGTGAAGATTTTATAACGAGTTTAGTGAGTTATTGGCTGAAGTTATCAATGTTAAATCGTTTACGTGTATACTATGACCTGTTTCAAAGATGTGGTTGGCAACGCTTGATTTTTCAAAATGATTATATTTATAGTGAGCCATGTGTTCCTTGAAGCGTGTTATTAGTTTCCTTCTTGTTTGTCCTATGTACTTTTTGTCGCAGTGTGAGCATTGTATTTTATAAATACCGGACTTGTTCAAAGATTCTGTTCTGTCTTTTGTACTGCCCAGTAAATTTTTCAAATTATAAGAATTTGTATATGTTATGGTATAATTCTTATGTTTAAAAATTTTGTTCAAGCCTCTGTTTAATGGTGGAAAATAAGGCAATTTTACATATTTGTCCTCTTTTTTGTTGTCTAATTTGAGGGAAGTGGCATTGGACAAGGTTTTATTAAAGTTATGTTTTCTCACAGATTTAAACGACACACACGCCGAAAAATCTTTCCGCGTTTCACTTGTTTTTCGGTCGTCTTCTTAATACTTTCCGTTTCAAACCTGGCAGTTGGCTCCCAGTCACTGTTGAAACAGGTTTTAACCCTGATGATGCCCACCTTGTGGGCGAAATGCAATGGGTGTTGTAACCCTCTAATTGTTTGGCTAAAGGAGTATTTCACCTATATTAGCACTATTTTACACAAAGACCATTATCATAAAAATCTACATTTACATATAAATAAAAGTAAGCACAATAATTTGTATATAATTATTTTGCTTTAAAAATAAATTTTATTTAATAAGGTATAGATATGCTGATATGTATTTTATTGACATCAAATTGTGATATTAAGTCATTAATACGAAATATTACAGCATAGGTAGTTGTATGCAAATGCCATTGTACCAAGTATAATAACAACTTATTGTTAAATAATGAGATCTTACCTTAAGAAGTTCATTGTTTACAAGAAGCATGGTTAATGCCACTGCAGATACAATAACTGCTGCCCAATTGATGGTATATAGCTTGGAGAATATTTCAATGTATGTCTGTAAAAAGAATGTATAATTTCTTAAATTTAACTCCTATTGAAGTGGCATAAAATAAATATGATTGTTAACTTAAATTTTTAATTATCAGTCAAAGTATTGTGGCAAATCAAGGCAAAATATTTTCAAAAATAACTAATTTAATTTCATTATTCTTTGATCAGTATAAATTTCAGAGGATATATTTTATCGAAACAAGAAGCTCTGCAAATATTGATGTATGTGAAGATTTGTTTATTGAATATGCATTGAGGAAAGATATAAAAGGTCTAAATAAACAAAAGTGAATGAGACTTTAAACTAAATAACAAAAAACTAACAATATTGAAATAAGGAAAATATTTTTGGTAATTATAAATAACATTGTTCTCAGAAAGTCCAATATGATGCAAATTTCATATCATTCCTTATGCTCTTGATTTTACCCTTAGTTTAACACTATATTTTCATATGAAAATATATCCATAAAATCAATAAATGGTAGTTTATGTACATTTGAGTCTATTTTGTACATTGGAGATTTCTTGAATTGAACATCTTTTAAAATGCATCTTAAAATCAGTAGCTGCAAGGATTTTTGTCACCAAAAAGCCCTGAAACCTATGCAATCACTATTTACGACAATTTGAGTAGTTTTTTTAGCTATATCAATATTAAAAGGAGAACAGAAAACGGTCATTGGCCTGTACCATATTTTCTGGTGTATAAAACACTTTTTTTGACAAAAAATGTCCTAAAATCATGCTGTCTTATGCAATGAAGGATTAAATACCAATAAGATTTTTCACTTAAAATTTATATATAAAACCAGCCTACCTAAAAAATTCACTTTTTTATCATAAATAATGCAGTTTGACAGAAAATAAAAGAAAACGTAACCTAAAATGAAAAACCAAGCATTATAAAGGAAAAATACTTTTAATTTCCTAAAAAAGACGTAATAGCAAATGAAAACCCAGCATAACAAAGCAATTAAACTTCTTTCCGCACTTGTACAGTTTACCTCTACCACAATTACGCATGCGATTTTGTTGACATCGTAAACGCATGACGCGAAATGCAAGTAATATGCGCGAAACCCAAGTAATGATCATAAATAATTTTGTTGCGAAGTCCAAATTCGCGAACCGCTAGCAAACGAAGTTCAAAAAGGTGGTGTACACACTTTTCATATTCTAATGACACCGTTTTCGACATAGAGGGCCATATTAATTTTGCAGGATATGAAGGGTGATGCAAAAATTGCAATGACTTTTGAATAGAAAGAAACACTACCAAAATGTTTCTCACTATATAACTATCAGAATATGAGACTAAACTGTGACAATGCATTGATATCCATCAGACAATGCTATTTTTCTCATGGGCCCCTGACATTACTGTAGCAATAACCTGCAAAACTCCATCATCATTATTAACAATATTTCTTTCACTTCTTTATTTGTTGTGGTGATTTTGTGATCTGTTTATGTGTCACATCCTGCAAATTAAATCACCCAGCCTTTTAGCAAATTCCTGAATTTTAATGATTATTTTTATTTTTCGATTTTTCCAAAAGTTTTCTGTGCATATAAGCTCCATCCTCATTCTGGAGATGAAAAATTTGGGGGGAAAATGTGACATATGTGAGTAAATACGCTATATTTTCAAAGCTATTAAACTAACAAATACTTTTCAACCAATACTTTGCTTACTTTATCTTATTTTTAACCACTGATGAATCTTATGGCCTTATTTAAACATCTCTTTTAATGAGTGAACACAAACTATGTGATTGATATTTGTCATTTGGATAGTGAGGTTGAGAAGAACTAGTTTTAGGCAATTTTGTTTTCTACTTTAAGGTTTTCTCCTAATGTTGACCACTCTAAACATTTTTGCCCTTTTGATACATCAACATTAAAATGAATGACAATTCAATTCACTCTTATTGGTTAATAAAATTTAATATTATATAATATTACTTACAAATCCAACGTTGAAAGCCCCATCAAACTTTTTAATTTTTAGTCCAAGAAGGTCTTTTATTTGTGATGTGAATACGTGAATGGCAGCTGCGGTAGTAAAGCCGCTGACAAGAGTCTCAGACAGCAGCGTGCAGACTATTCCCAGTTTGAAGATGTACATTACAACCTATTCAAAGTAATTTAAAAAGTTTTTATTTCATTTTTTAACAATCAAAAGATTTTTCTCTTTCAGGAAGCTTATAATTCATTTATAGTAATAAATAGTTTTATTTGAAAACTTTGAAGAGGTAATTTTAACCCAGTAGAGCTCAATAATTGGATGTGTAGAATTGCTAGACCTTATTTGTTACATATGATGCATCAGACCCAGTGCCAGCATTCACGTCATAGTTTTGGGCTATCGGGTATGATATTATTTTGCATAATATTATATCAGTGCCATCAAAGTTCTCATATATACTTCATACTTAATTGTGGAAATATATATTTGGCTATTTTAGGATATTTTTGCTACTTAAAATTTTTAAATTACCCTAAGCACTATTTTTTTTCAGACATTAGTCTATTTAATGAGAAAGTCCAGGAAAGAATTAGAAATTTATTCACATGTCACAAAAATGTCTCTGAACCTGAGTAAAAGCCATTAATTTTCATTGTATCGAATAATAGATTTAAAAACCTGGTGCCAGCAACTTTTCCAGGTTAAAATACAAACATTAAATTGGCTAAAATTAGATAAAAGTATGAAATTAAAACCAATCATTGTCTTTTATATTTTATTGACAAACAACAAAAACATCCTACGGATGATATAAGGCAGATAGTTATAACAAAAACTAGTTTTCAGCAGAGAACATAAATAAATAAATGATGGTATGTGCAGATATAAATGGTACTCATATCAATTAATGCTTAATTAAAACATAAACCCCTCTAATGTTCAACTCTTCATCCTCAGCATGGGAGGGGGCAACATCAGGAGTAGGAGTTTGCCTGTTTGGATGAAGTACAATGAGGACGCGATGTCTTCTGTGACATCAATGGTAACTGTGAAGGCCATGCGTCAGCTCTGAACATGAATAGCAAACAGGTCTCTGGTGTAGTTAGGACATGTATAGCAAGTCAGTACAGGATAACAAAATTGGTGCAGTGTATTGTGTAGCTTCTGGACGATGTTGTCAAACTAGTGAATTTGTAGCTAGATCTAGTGTCTTTAAGTTTGATTCGCACCTAAATAAATAGCATAGCAACTATTTACAAAACTAATGAATCCAGCTTATTCTAGCTATTGGCTATTGCACCCATACAAAATATTGAAAAAATGTGTATAGTTAAACAGAATATTATTTTCAATTGTCTCTTACTTTTTATTTTGTTTTCTTTTTTAATTTGCATAATTAGATATGGATATGGGAGGAGGTAGAGAGGAGTTCTGAGCATCAGCATAACTGCATGACATCTGAGTGGGAAGAACTTGGTAGTAGCTGGGTATGAAATTCAATATACCATAATGTCACTGGATGTAGTATGGTTATATTTAGAATAAAAAGGTCGTTTGAAAATTGTTATGGCATCATGCCCAATAATCAGAATCCTTGGAGTCACTTTTGTGTAAGCTGGCATTTTGTGAAAATCTACAAGAATATCCTCCATTGTTGTGTGATATAGTCTATTTAAATTAGGTTTCTATTTTGAGTGACATCCTTCATAAAAAAGAGATTTATTCATTTATTATGTACACACCCCCTTGCTGTGCCACCAATAAAAGCAACAGGATGCCAGATTGAGACTAGCTGCGCTCTGGAGCTCAAGGCATTGATTATATTCATGAGAATATATCATAATTGATTGTGTCAATTCCTTATCAAAAATAAATTATTATTTATTCTTAGGCAGGGTAAATGCATTGATCACTCAATTATTACACCAACAGACAGGCTCAAGGTACTGGAAAACTTTGTGGCTGTCCAGGGTGCCAAAGTATAGGGGGTCATCTATCTATACATGTGAGTGAATTAATATTGTATATCGATTTATACCGCATAACAGACTGAAATCTAGATGAAATTCCCTTTTCATTATACATTATATATGCACCAATGAATAAATTAACAAGTTCTTTTAAAAATAATTTAACAAAAATGAATGGAAGGGGGCGCTGGAGTTGTTCCTCCCTGGTGCCCCTGCTATGAAAATACATGCACATTTTTCTTACCTGTATCGAGCCAACCATGAATGCTAGAGCTGTAGCCACCTGCATAGGCGTTACAGCTGTATCTGTCATGTTAGCTGGTATAGGAACATGATCCTCTATATTAGCATTATGTACCACCGATTTTCCCACCATCAAGCAAACCACAGCAAATGTCCCTGTTAAGGATTAATGGTTTAAATTTAGTTATTCACCATATAAACTGTATTGGAAAACATCAAAAAATAAATAATCAGCATCATAACTTCACTTACCCATAGATATGTGCCGAGAGGTTCCAAGTAAAAAGTATATGAAAACTGGAAACAGAGCCATATATATACCAGTGATTGCTGGGACACCGGCTAGGAGAGCATAGCCCATTCCTAAGAAAATGCAAAAGTATATAATCATTTTTCATGATAGAAGACTTCAGTTGATATATAATAAAGTTCATTGCACGTAGTGGCATGACATAATCAGGAATGAGTGTAAATGTTGCACTTGGAAGGTAGGACTTTGTATAAAATTATAGGGAAAGAACTTTTTTAAGGTGCCTTCTTTTGAGAGCCTCCTGTGCAAAGAATACCTTGCATAACCCATCACATCAGCCTAGGTATCATAACTAGCCCCTTTGAGTTTATCTATACAGTTCCAAGTCAGGCATCATTAAAGGAAGCAACATCTTCATCTTTAACCTGGGAGTGGTCGCGCAGGGTGCTGTAGACACCCCAGACCTATGTTTTATTACAGGGTTCCTTTACTTTTAGGTTTTATGACTCCTACCTTTCAGTAGCTGGAGTGGCATGTACCTATAACAGTTTTTGCCTAAAAAAACTAGTATCCTATGGTTATTCTTTGAGTTTGTTCATTTGTGCACAGAGCATTGTATGGAATCTTCGTGTTTTTTGTTTTGTGAAAGGTTTATATGTTTTATTATGAAATTATTGTTACTATTTGCGATGTTGGTGTTTATGATCTGGGATTGCTATTGAACAGTTACTTTACTGATTACAAAATATAAAATTTCATAAAATTAAGAACAAAAGTTGTATTTTCCACAATTTTTAGTTTATGTATTTACTTGACCATCATAAAATAAGTTCAAAGACCTAAACTGCTTAAACTAAATGTGTTGCCACTTAAGTACATAATGAGACCTCAAAGGATAAATATTAATTTTTCTCTTAAGCAGAGTTAACACTTGACTCAGAGATTAAGCAGAGTATGTGTTAGTATTTTAGCATTAAGATAAAATTCTTAAAAGCATAATCTTGCATATCTTGTGTGCTATGTTAAATACTTAACATAGAATGAGATGACATCACCATAGTTCTTTCACTGAGATTTTCCCATGATGTTTCTAATTTATTACACCATGTTGAAAGTATTTAATGATGAATTGTTCATAGATGGTATTCATCAAAGTTCTTGCAATCACAAAAACATATTCTTCCAATAAGTAATAATGATGTAACATAGAGATAAGCACTAAGATGAATATTAATAAAGAGTGGATACTATGGTGAAGATAATATCCAGAAAAGAATCAACTCCAATGCAGTAATTTAAAATTTAAATTATGGCATTGGAGTTGATTCTTTTCTGTATACCAAGATGAATGAATTACTAACCTTGTGGAATGTGCATGACAGCCACTGTACATCCTGATATAACATCTGACAACAGATCCTGTTTCCATTTATACTTGGGAAGCCATGTTAATACTGGGATGGTCTTCTTAACTATGCCCAAAGGGGTTATGTCTCCAACAGCATTGTTGTATCTTTGTCTCACTGCAACAAAATATCAGAAATATTTTTAAAATCAGATTCAGATAAAATATACCATATTTCCATATTAATTGCATTAATAAATTAATTATTCAATATGTTCCTGGATAATGTGCAGTGTAAAGATGGGAATCTTAAAAAATATGTTCACTTAGAATTCCAAATGGAGTTATGGTAAGATGTTCAGTATAAAAGGAAATTTTTTTAGATGGAGGGAAGTGCTTGAAGGGAGAGATTATAGGTTAGTATGAAATGGATGAGTGAAGAGGTGTTGAAGGAATTAGAAAGGGGTATGGAGGAAATTTGGTGGAAAATATGGATGTAATAAGAGATTATAATAAACATGGGAGATGATTTTAGGAAACAACCAAGTTAATAGAAGAGTAATGGTATAATTGTGGAATGCGAAAAAGAATGGAGAAATTAAAGGAAAAAAGGAAATGTGGAATGGTGGGTGTTTTTGGTTAAAAGAAGAGAATGGGGTGTTGGAGAGAAATAAAGACAGAGATGAATAGAATCCGTTGATAATGAAAGATAAGAGAAGGAATAAATAGCGGAAAGAATATAGGAATTGGTGAGATTATGATGAGACTGATGAAATGGATGAAATCAGAGGATAATAGAGAAATGGGTTAGGAAAGGAGAGGCAGATGTTTAACATGGAGAAAAGGAACTATTGATAGATTTGAGGCTGCATTACAGATTGAAATATGAATGTGAGAACAGTGATGTAGCTAGCTAAGTCACAGGGATGCACCCCCCTCTCTTTGCACCCTGTACAATTTTCCAGACAAATGTAATATGGGGAATGTGATGGAAACCCAAGCATGCTATACTAGCATTTTAATTCAGCATATATCATAATAAGTTTATTAATTTTTGGTTCATGAGTTTGCACCCCTTCAACCCTGTGCCCAGAGGCAACTGCCCCCCTCTGCTCCCCCATTGCTATGACACTGTGTGGGAATGGGTGGCAACATTTAGGTTGGAAGAGTAGAGAATCAAAGAGGATGGTTTGAAAGGATATAGAGATTCAGAATGGAGGGAGATGTCTGAGGAATTGAGATTTGAAAGAAATGGGATATTACATGGAAATAGATAATTGGGGAGAGATGGAGAATTTGAAGGAAAGGTGGAGAACATAATGGAGAGTGACAGAGATGCATGGAATATAAGATCATCTCAAACTTATGACCTGCATTTATGCATCTTACAAGGTAAGTAATGCTATGATGTAATCCCAACTTAAATGTATTTCTGACAAAGTATGACATGAACATGTCAATGATATTCAAAATTTAATAAATATATGAAATTGACATCTATAACTTATCTGCAGTTTACTAGTCCTATTTAAAGCACCATAGACAATTTTGGTGCAAAAGAAGGTTCTTTCCACTGTCAGCATGTTTCTTGCCATTATCCAAAGGACTAGGCCTGTGATGCCAACTCTATTATTATTGTATGGAATGGTGTGGTGTAACACTACTCCTAAACCATATACAGGGTATCCCAGGAGGAAAGGTCAATATTCTGGGAGGTGATAGTATCGGTCATTCTAAGAAAAACAGTTCGTATGGACAAGTGTCCTATTCCAAACAGTTACCAAGATAGTGCTATTTGAATGTCCAGTTGCAAAATTATTGATAAGAAAGAGGTATTACATACTGTTGGTGTGAGAACATGGCATGTTGCTCGTCTGAGTTCATCTTGATGTTCCTTTATGTGGGCAATAGCACCCATTATGCGATCGAGCAGTTCGCTCGTGTATCTACTTTTCTTGTGTACACTTCACTCTTAATCCAACCCCATAAACAAAAATCTAATGGGGTTAGGTCTGGAGATCTTGGTGGCCAGTGAATGGTACTGCCACGACCAATCCACCAATTGAAACTGTACATTCAAATAGCTCTATCTCAGAAACTGTTTGGAATAGGACACTTGTCCATACGAACTTTTTTTCTTATAATGACCGATACTATCACCTCCCAGAATATTGACCTTTCCTCCTGGGACACCCTGTATGTACAGTTTAGGAGTAATTTTATACCTCATTATTATCTTCATCATTATTTATTATGTATGGAATGGGTTTAAGAATGCATCAAAGGGTGAGGTTGACTGGGGCATTCAAGGAAGAGAGAGTTGATGGAGACGATATTCATCACTTGTGGAAGGAGAGAGTGAACATGCATAAAATATGAAGCAGGGTGAGGACTAGGAATACTGGTAACATGGAATATGGTCCACGGATTTGGTGCAGTATCATCATGGGGTTCACACACCAACACAAGTTAGACTCCTTACAAAGAGAAGTAAGAAATAATAATTGGAGAAATATTTATGGTAGGAATGGACCAAACGAGTACAGAAGATGAAGTAACCTGATGTGACACAGTAAGGTGGTGGATATTGGTGAGGTAATGAATGTCCTGACAGATATACATTGTTAGAGCCTTGCACAATGAAATTAAACAATTTAACGAAAAACAAGGATTATCCATACCTAGTATATCTCCATCTGTGATTTTTTGTCAACCACTTTGGGATTTCTCATACAAAGAGTTTTAACAATACTTGCTGCATTTATATAGTATACATCAGTGATGTGCAATTATTTTTAATCATGGACCACACAGGCATGGATAAATTTTCAAAGTGCCATGCAATTTATTAAAAGCATACTATCAATATATATACAATTTAAGTATTTATGATAGGTTGAATATCCATTCTAAAGTCATCTTTTTCACCTTTCAATAATTACCTTTTTCCCTAATGATTTGACGTAATTGTTAGCTGATGGGTTAATAAAATTCAAAAGTGAAAATTGTTTGAATGCCACCTGAAATCAAGTCATGGGCAACTCATAGCCTGGGGGCCACAGGTCGTGCACCACTGATATACATTGACAAAAACTAAATATTCCGATAAAATCTGAACATTGTATTCTTCTCATATTTAGGTTTAGTTTGAACAGGTTGACCCTAATGAAATTATTTTTAATAATTAATTACAAATACATATATTTAAACTGACCACTGACTGAAGACATGCAGAATTTTTAAAATCTTCTGTAAGTTCTGAAAATACTGTCAATATAGTTGTTCAGATCCCTTAATGAAACTATATTTTACTGGATAAGCGGAAAGTTGGGATTCTGTAATTTATTACAGCTTGATGATACAACTTATAACTGAGTTATGAATTCCCTTCTACCAATTCATAAACAGAATTAAAATATTTGAATTCAATAACACGAAATTAAAGGGTCAGGATTTATCATGATATATTTACCAATTTAAAAATACATGTATTGCTGTATATTTATTTATATTATTTCCTTAAATGTGACACTTTTAAAGTTATTGCAATTTAAATATTGTAATGAATAATTTCCAATCCATTTTCTGTCAGAGTAAATGTAATTTTAATTGATCAGATATTTAGAGTTTTTGATTACATATAGGTAACATCTTTATTAAATGCCCATCGATAGTTTCCAAATATTATATCTCCAATATTTTTTCCATTTTTCTGTAAAAATTATTTATTGAATTGTAAGTTGTTTTTAGAATTTTTAATATCATACTCACATGTTACTTTGGGTGGATCATAGTGAAATTCTTCATTTAGCTTATCTTGGTGGTAAACGCCTCGGTCGATTTGAACATGGAAATCGTCCATTGTAATTGTTTTATTGTGGAATACAACCTGAAATGAGAGAGGACATTTCGTTTAAACGCTAAATAATTCGCATAAATTCTCTTTTACTCTTTAAGTTCTTAATCCATTAAATTTTACACTTGTACTTATTAAATCATTCATTCTTTTGTAAAAGGAATAAATGCAAAAATGCGCCCATGAGTATATTTTTGGAATGCAGCAGGATAAACTAATCCTAATAATATTTCAAAGCAAAAATACAAATCGCGAATAGATGCAGTGAACGAAAAAATAAAATGTAATCATTCCATTAAAATTAAGCCGAGTATTTTCTGGGGTGTTGTTTACCAAAACTCTGTTAAAAGATTTAAATCATAGCGTTTCCTTTTAGATTTAAATGGATTTTGTGTTATTACATTATTCTTTGATTTTTAACAGTACTAGGTGCAGTTTTAAGATGAGAACTTCTAGTTAATTTACACATTTTATACTTGATCGAGTGCAAACCAAACAGTGCCGTAGCAAGGGGGTAAGCAGGAAAATTATCGTTTCTGTTTATAAACAATAATAATATAATATATGCCGAATTAAAATGCCAGATCTGTATGCTTGTGTTTCCATCACATTCCCCACATTACAGGGAACAAAGGGAGGGGGCGCATCTCTGTGACTTGCCCCCGGGCGAAGGAGAACATAGCTACGCCACTGAAACCAAATATTGACTAATGGTGTCTGTATAAATGACATTTAAAGGTAAGCAAAACCAGTGCGTTTTGTAATAGTTTCAGCTGCGCGTATTATGAACTTGGTGCTAGAGCTCATTTAGGCCCATATGTAAAGGGACATTCTTATGGACAAAAATGAATTTAGCTGTACAACTTTCGTCACTGGTTTCTCATATCAAATCTCATAAAAATTAGTCTAGTAGACTAATAGTAGTAGTAGTAGGGGGGGGGGACCAAATTTCTTCTTGTGACTTCAAATTTGTTTTGGCGGTGGTAAACCGGTAAACCGTTGCTAGTGGTGTATAAGATGAAAGATGTGGACGAAGGGACAGCCATGACCTCTGCATGCATACTTTCCGTGAACAGCGTGCAAATAACGCAAAATATGGAAAACGTGCAGGATTTCGTTGTGTATGCGCAGTGTTGCATGTTTCTTTTATAACAGAAGCATCCATTTGGTTGTAATTCTCGGAATCACATATTTTATCTGAGGAAATTAAAATTTTCTACGTGTCAATCAGTGATCATAAATTTCTGAAGATATTATATGATATATTAATAATATAAAGCGAACCAAAAATGCCGCGTAAGAGCTTAAACAGAGCGAAATTTATTTGATGGACGATAAAAAATGAGCTTCTGGAGGTTAAACTTTTCGGGTACGTTTGCGCAAATTTTAGACTTAAAGAACAATTGCGACATCTTTCCAACCTTTCAGAAATTTTCTGTTTAGTATTCATGTTTTACTTCTACGGCAACGAATCTGGTAGATCAAGCGAAAATTTGCACGCTTTCTAATGCTAGCCAAACTCTATAGCAATAGATCATATTAATTGGAGAACATGAAACCGAAATGGTTTTATTAAAAAAAATGCCTGGTCACGTAATTGTAAAAAAAGTCAAATGTGCAGGAATAAAAAAATCCAGAAAAACACTTCAAGAATTTGGCTTCGAAGGTTACTTTCCGCTTTAGCGATTCAGCCTGTCTGTTCCGAAATCTCAGCGCACGCGTTTCTACACATTTTCATCGGTCTCTCTTTGTATAGCGTATAAAAATGGAAATCATAAATACATTTTTTCCTGAAAGAATGAAGGAGTATGAAATCTATCGCCATTATTTCAGAAAATATGACGGACCTCAATACAGCGTTACCCAACGCTGCTCTAGGGTGACGGAGGTGACCACCAAGTGTTCCACGAAAGAACGTTTCCAAGCAATTAATCATTGATTCAGATAAGACGATAAATATTTAGGATGAAAAACATTTGCCTTGCGAAATGTTAGACGCTGTATTATTGCCATCTGAAAGCTTTTTCCGCGTATCATACGGATTTTTAACGAAAAATCGACCAAAACGTTAGGGTGCGGATTATACATGCCAACAAACCAAAATAATTTTTCTAGTCGGCCAATAACCTATATTTTCGGACGCAGTAACCCTGACAAAGCTTATTTGTTGTTAATTAATTGCGTTTATTTAAAAAAATATTTAAAAAACAAAACAAAACTTTTTATTTTCAATCTTTATAAATCAGATTTTGTTTAAAGTTTGCTTGCCAATAATATTCATTCTGAAACGTTTTTTCTTAGTTTTTCTTTAGAGGCTTTGCTAAATGTTTTGCCCCTCGCGTCGGGCTTGCATGTGTCGTTTACCATTAATTGTTCTTAGGTGGAGGTAAAAGAACAAATAACGTTACATTTTCGAAAGAGAAAATATATTGTGGTAAACAAATTAAAAGTAAGTGATAGTGAATCTTCCCACTCTACCTGGTAAACAAAACACACATCGATGTATTTAAAATTGCTGTTTTAGGTCAGCTTACTCTCGCGATTCCGATAATTGCACTCTCCTCGTTTACCCATAGCGAAAGGTCACATTGATCTCATTATTACAAAATTCTAGGAGCGTACTGTACTTATTATAATAAAATCTCAACTATTTGCTAGTGAAATCCTGGGTGCGTATAATATTTTGGTGCGTATTGTAGTTGGAAAATTACGGTAATACTTACTGCTTTCGAGCAAAATCTTTATTATCTTTGGAAGGTTGTCGCGCGAATATAAATATAGAAAATAATTTCTTCGATAGAAAGAGGCACGCCATAAACTAATTTATGCACTGGCTCAATTTATAACCATATTAGAGTTCGTCGGATGCAACAGGTTTAACACGTTTCGGGGGAAATCCATATGACCTTCTTTCTGAATCGGGAAACAACCTCAAAACGAACGATAAAATTTTCGTTTACATAAAGTCGATAATAAGGACACAAGTAAATTGCACGAGTCTTTTCACTTTTTCGAGGTCCTTCAAATCGAATGGTTCTGACACATGCAGGGTCTTTTACTGTCCGATAATTTTCACTCTCGATAGCAGAACAACAATACGCTCAGGTGTCCAATCGCTCAATAAGCGCGATGATCGGTCAAGCGTGAATTCATAACGTATAATTACAGTCGTAGCATGCAATAAATTAATTTAGTTCTACGTCATCGTTAAGTGCTATATTCGAAACAGTGGAAATATTGAAAATAAGTTTATGCCAAGAAAAAAGGGGAAGGTCGGTTGTACATGACGGAGAAAATTTGTTCCATTATCTACAAACTCTGACAAGAATGATATATTGTATGTGTCTAATCTATGATGATCGATTGAGGCTTCTCATATTAGTTTTATGCACACTCTGATATCCGTAGATCATAAGGAAAGGAAACGAGCGATATATGTCAAAAGCTAGGATTTAGCTTTTCCCTCATGACTCTATATTCAACCGGGATAGTTTATTCAAAGATCCTAATATGCTATCAAATTTGCAGCAGTAAATGATGTCATTTAGTAAATTGGGTAATCGGAGTATATAACTGATAATTGATAGATATATGCATCTAGTCTAAGGAATAACAACTGATTTACCCACTGTAGCTCTTTATCGGTGAAAGATATCAGAAATCAGTGAGTAAGGATTGTAGTACATCGTATTAATTAAATGCAGTGCAGTAACTACGGCGGGATTACCGGGGCAGCTGCACTAGATGCAGCTCAGAAGGGGTAATCTAGGGTAATTGACGATATCTTTCCCAAGCGTAAACAAAACTACATACGCTAGTGACCAAATGGTTAGATCAGAATATATCCACTGCTTGTTACGCCATTGGACACTCATTTATGAAAGCATGATAGGGATGGGAATAATAACTTTTGGTATTAACTCGTGCAAGAATCTTCGGATAGTCAATCAATACAGTCTTAATGATAGGAATATCACAACAATAATTGAAAAATGAAAAGTATTTTAGTTCGTATCTGATAGAAATTCAATTGAAACATACTGTATCCTTTTTGCCGGTCGTATGTCCATGTGCCGAATTCGCATCTCAATTCTAACCCATTTAAGAATGATCATTTAGGAAGTCCTATATATAATTCCGGATAGCTCTTACGGTCACTTATGGATACGAATGGGGTGTCGGTGGTGCATTGGTAAGGGCGTTGGCCCGCTACTCTAGGCGGTATCCGGGCACGAATCCTGCAAAAGTGGGATTTTTTTCCGAGGTCGCCCGTCCCCCTACTTGGGCGGTTTGAGGAGACCGCGCAAAAGTCAACGCTCCGTCCTTCGTAAGGGACGTTAAACAGTTGCCCCCCTTGGTGCTCTTCGCAAAGAGTAGGCAAATGTATGTACCGGGTTTCTATTCTCCCTTCTTTGTGTGTGTCCGGTGTGGAAGGCAACAGGAAACCGCCACACCATGTATGTATGAATGTATATATATATATATATTCCCTAATCAAAACCAGTCAGGGACGGTTTAACCACTAAACAAACTAGGCGGCAGCCTAGGGCGGTACAATTTGGGGGGCGGCAAAAGCCGCTCCTGAAAAAAATTTTGCCACCCCTTGCTGCAAAAATGAATGAATAAGAAAGAAAGTGTTATGCTTTGACTTGGCGTACGGCAAGCATAGAAATAAAATTCTAAATTTTAATGTGTTGATACTATGTTCATTTCTTTTAGGACGTATATTGTGCAAAGTATTAAACATTGAAAATATACACTCATTATCATA
Organism: Tanypteryx hageni; assembly: GCA_028673005.1. NCBI lineage: Eukaryota > Metazoa > Arthropoda > Insecta > Odonata > Petaluridae > Tanypteryx > Tanypteryx hageni. Next base: position 111,848,764 of record CM054120.1, read on the forward strand.
TTATTCTCCTTTATCGTGTAGACTAAATCTGAAATGATAAAAGCAGAATTTGTATAACACTAATGAACAATATTCATTTTTGAAAGTTTATTGTGAGTGAGGGAGCGCAAGGTGGAAGGTTCGCCTAGGGCGCAAATTACCTTTGCACTGGCCCTGAAACCAATCAATGAATTGGTAGGACCTGTCGTAAGACAGAACACAAGAATGAATGAATGGATACGAACCAGATGTTATTTGGGAAAAATAGAAACAAATTTTACCATCAAAATAACATTTTGAAACATTGATGCAAAAACTGCATTTCACCCGTAAGTTGTTACCGTGTTATAAAGATAGAGTAAGCGTGTTCCCCTCTATTTACAAATGCGGTCTTTTATGGGGAAATGTAAATATATGTTTAATGTTAAACCTAGGTATTGTTTTGATGACTGTAGCCCAGTAAACATTGACGTCTATAAAAACATGACTGTTACAGTTAATTAAATCAGCAATTTTCATTGCTCGGGTAAAAATTTGGATAAAAATACAACATTGAGGACTTTTGAACTAGTATTTGAGAAAACTCGTGTTAGCCGTTTCAAATTATTATTTTTTTCAACTAGTAGATATTATTACATTATACACATTAAGTGGAGAGTAACGAGCCAAAAGAAAATAATTTAAGTTCCATTTCGATTGCTCATACAATTAGCATTTAAACAATCCTCTTAAGTTAGTTTTTATAAGGTGGGTTTGAAATCCGTAGATGAATGGGAAATAAACTTTAGGCTCGAATGAATACATGACTTTGGAATCGATTTGAGTATATAATTAAACTAAAATTACCTTCGTGTGATTTAAGTCTAAATTTTGATCGAATTCCTATTTTATACGACAAAGTGCGACTGCATATCTTCTCCTTAGTTAAAAAAAACAATCAAACATAAAATTATATGCATTATAAAATAAGGACGGTCTCATATATAGAAAAAATCGTATTTTTCTCGTATTCCAAACAAATAATAAACATGAGCTGTTTTTGTGTGTCGTTTTAAAATCAATACTCTTATTAAGAGCTTTGTTTCAATTTTAAAGATAAAAATATATATTATGTTTTAAATTCTTTCCAAATAATCTCCTCAGGAATCGCCAAGGGTAATACGGCCGAAGGGATTCGTGACGCCAGTCTCTTTCGGGATTTCGCATCTTTGAAAGCAGCGTGGCCCTGTAAGAATGAGGTCGGTCCATCATCACTCGAATTAGGTAAAGATATATTATATGTTATTAAAAATTATTAAATCAAAATCATTTGGGTTTATGATGCGGAGTGGCTATCGGTGTATATTGTTGCGGATTGTGGATTTCAGGGGCCTTGGGTTAAAATCCTGTAAGCGCTCATTTCATATTCAGTTCCTTGATCGATCTATAAGGGTTTAGCCTACGAATAAATCTCTCCCGGATCCTTCGGAAATAACTGCTGACCGTATGTACGCTGCACTCCGACTCACGAAAAAGACTTCACGGAGAAAAAGTGCATGGAAACAAAAATGTATTCAAGGAATATTGCCTTCTTTGTCGTTGCTCACTTTAATTCACCATTCCCTTGATGGTGGAATCATTTCAGATCAGCTAATAAACGTCCTTTTATTTCTACCTCCGATTCATTTTCTTTTGCTTGCCTTTTCCCATTCTGCCACGTTCACATTCGTATTTTTGTTTTTATAACTATTCTATCTATAAATATTCTTATTCCAAAATTTTAAAATTTAATTTTCAGTTATAGAAGTTCCAGCTCTTATTTTTGCGGTAATGAAAATCAAAATTAATTAACTTATAACTAACTCATCGAATAAGTTATTCATACTTAAAAATTACACATATTAACTAATATTTCTCAACAGTTCATTTCGTTAAGTTCATAAAGACAATACATAAAATTAGCTAGTAAACCTTGTCAGTATGAACAAATTGTATCAACACATTAAAGTGCATATAATAATGTAGTAATACACTTGAACTAAATAAGTAAAGGTGGAGACTACGGCGAAATTGATGTTAAATAGAATTAACTCCTTGACCGGCAGGCACATAAACCTACAGGCCACTGTGTGCGATACTAGGTCCCTGGCGTGGTTTAATCTCCCGTAAACCTAGTATTATTTCCCCGTTCCTTTCCCCCTTTTTTTCTTTACCTCTTGGCGTGTACGTGTGCGTGTTTGTGGTTGCTTAGTAGGTCCCTGTCGCGGTCGTACTGACTCACAAACCTTCTAGCAACGGTGTGATTTTTTGGGTCCCTGACGCAGAGTAATTCCTCGTAAACCCGGCCCCGTTTCCTTTCCACCTTAGGATTAGTGCTTGTGTGGTTGAGTGAGTGAATGTGTGAGTGACATCAGGTCCCTGGCGTGGAGTAACAACCCCTAAACCTGTAAGTTTATAATTTTTATTCTTTTTTGCCTTTTCCTGCTTCCCCCCACTTTTTCATTGTGTTTCTAATTTTGAATTTTACGGCCAAGGAGTTAATTCTATTTAACACACTTTAACTAAGAATTAAAATATGACGCATAGAAGTATTGCTGTATTTCGGTTTCTCGCTATCGATTCTCAGTGGCCAATCTTAATGCTTAATGAATTAACCAATGGTTTTGCTCCGTAGGGAAATAATATGCATATTACTATTATAGTATAGATAGGTAACCCCTGTAAGAGAGATGAATTTTCCTTTTTTTCATCATCCTCTTGGCTAAACCTTCGACTGATTTTTAAAAATAAACATCTAAAGCGGTATTCGTCAATATTTTTTCCGTCGGCGTAATTTACATTCGTTGGAAGCGTTGCCGTTCATTACGAAACTAAATCTTCTTGCGCGATATGAAAGTTTGAGAAAAAGATCACGACTGGAAGAATTCTACAAATTTATCTACGCATCAAGCTGCTCAGGATACTCTCTTGATTTTGTTCGTAGTTTTTATTCAAGAAATTCCTTGTAAAGCCTTCTATTTATTCTTGCAGTGAATTAAGAAGAGCTGGTGGCCATTTTGGATTTTGATAAGATATCTGGAGTGACTTAGCTTCAACGCAAGATGTTTATCGGAGTAAGTGGGGTGAAAAATCTGGCATTAAATGGCTCAAGGGATAAATTCTATGATACATGTGAATTCCTAGAAGTCTGATAATCCCGCACGCGACGAACAGCCGTTCTTTTTTATTTCAAATTGCATGAGCAAACTTTACGTCAGAATTGCATTCGAATATCTCTGTCATTATTTCTCTGTAACTCGATTATTTTTGTTTTCCCTGTTATATTCAATTTTTATTAAATTCCTAAAGGCGTCCAGACAATATTTTCCTTCTTCTCTATTTTAGTGTTCAAAGAAAGTTGTTACATATCCTTTTAGAAGTAGCGTGATTCATCTATCTCTTTTTCTATGAAAATGTGAGGTATTGACAAGGGAATAGTAATTGAAGGAATTTTTTTAGAAAGTAATACAATAAAAATTCTAAATTATTTGCATTCTCTTCTGCAAAATCCTGAGCGAAGTATGTTAGTTAAATTATTCATATTACAACCTGTTTCTCTGAGCCCTTAAAATGATAAAGTGGCCGGAGTTGACCGCAGTTGAACCTATCGCCTTGATAGATGAAATAGTGTTTTATAAATATGTAATACCGATTAAATTATTTTTGGAATCGAGATAGGAAAGCTAACTTAAGGTATGAAGGGGTGCCAAAGGGTAAAAGATAGATGTATAGATAGATATTCGTCTTTATTTGTGCGAGATTGAAACTAAGCAGTCTCTTCTTCCATCTAGCCCATTGTCAATTACATACAGTAAGAAAGTAACAAAGAATAAAAATAAAATAAAGTACTACATAAATACAATGTCAAGTTAGCATTTTAGGAAATGAAAATAGATGGAGATTTGGAGATTGGAAGAAGGAAGAGAGAGGGAGAGAGAGGATGAGAGAGAATGAGCGATAGAAGGAAAGACAGAGAAAAGACGAATTGAAACAATACCTCGTAGAATAAAATAGAGCGCAGTTCAAAAAGTGAATTTCTAATCCCAGCTGATTGTATCAAATGATTGTTATGGATAATTTCAGTGGCTACCAAATGGTAGCGTCAAACAAAAACAATTTCACCAAAAAAGTAGGCGTCTTTCATAGCAATTCGTCGAATTTTGATTCCACTAGAGCTATACGACATTTATTTATCGCATATCTTCTGCGCAGATGTATGTTGAACAACATACCTGCGAGGTATTTTTAACACTCTAGTAGAACTTACAGAAAAACACGTTGTAAAGAAATTAATTACCTGAATTTCAACGTAGTTTTTCCTACCATTTCATAAATACAATGTAGGTAATAATTAGTATAAAAGCAAAGTGCGATGTTATATAAAAAGGAAAATATTTCGACCATATTTCTATGAAAATTGAAATTGCCCTTAAAAGTTACGTCAGGGAGAGATCCTAGATAGTTTTTCAAGCATGGACCTCTCAGTTATGGAAGTAATTTAATTGACAGAAAGTGTAAAGTCTGGTTGTGTTCACTGAAAGCTGTTTCACCAATTAATAAAAAAGTCAATGGTTTTTTCTGATTACATTCACTTACTACTTGATGCTCCCCGGCGCATCACTAGTGATGCACATACTACCCGATGAAAAGCGCTGATCCGTAGAGCGCGATATCCAGATAAAATATAAGCGAGTAATACGTAAAGATAAATGGACCCTCGAGTTGAGGAACGAACCTATTTTCGGAGGAGTTTCACTAGACGGAATTGGTATTTCCGTCAAGGTTAACATATTAGAGAGTTCGAGCGCTTAAGCAAATCGCGGGAAATGATGTAAATTTCAAATCCGAGAGGATGCATTTTGCGCGCTAGGTATGACAGCGCTAACAAAGGGTATCATTAGAGATTTTTCATGTTTAGACGTCATCACGTCTTTCACGTACATGTTGTCATCCTCGTGTTTAAAATTATTCCGATACGGCGGCTCTTTCAGCCAAGTCCGCGCATAATTGATACGTCTTAACGAGTTCGTAAGTAACTAGAAATGTACGCTATGGTAATGTCGTTTTATTTTTATTAAAAAAATACCACCTCCGGTTTACTCGTGCTTTCGTCGCGATTACGATAATCGTTTTTACAAATACGGTACAAAAGAAAATGAGAAAATCACATCATCTCGCGCTCACACTACGGGGGCGAACAATTAGGAGGGGTCGTCAGTATTACAAAGTCAACGTCTGGGGAGAAATAAAGAGAAAAACATCTTAGTCACATCCCGAGTTGAAAATCGTCTTGTCAACTTTCATGTTTTCGCTTTTGTAATGCTAATGCGTGAACGCCTCTCTTCCTAATGCCTCTCCCTTTCTCGATGACTACTTTCCTCCACCCTCTCCTCCTCCTCCGCCGTTCCGTCCATCTTCTTCCGTCATTCATCCTCTCCCCCTCCCATCCTCTCCCCCGACCTCTTTCCCGATTCTCCGACTCCCGCTTTCACCAAGATTACCCTTTTCTCTCGGTTTCATTCAGATCTTTGACGCATACGGACGCCGCGTCAACTTCTCGCTTGCCCAAAATCCGCGTACAACCTCTCCCTTCCTCTCCTTCGATTTTCCCCATTCGACTTCCCACCCCCTTGGACTTTCCCTCCCCTTCGCCCATCCCAGCGACCTTCCCCCTTCGACTTCCACCCCTTCCACCTTCTCTCTCCATGGGGACCCTCTCTAACCTGTCCGATTACTGCGCACCTCGAGACTGGATCGTTGAGAGTGTACTACGTCGGCTCTTAATTTCAACCGAAAATTCTTCGAATGTGTTCGGATATCGAACACAATGGAGCTCACGAGACTAAATGCATCTTCTCTGAGCATCCGAGTAGATTGTGTGCATTATATCGCGGTGCATCTTGGAGAGCGAGGTTACACTTCTATAGGAATGGTAAACAGTAGCTATTCAGGGCGGGAAATTTCTCAGCCGTCGTTTATTGAAAAACATGATTCGGAAAAGAAACGTGTAGCGTTGGATAAAATTTTGAAAAGCATTTAAACGGGCTTTTAATTGCCGATGTCCAACGTTTACGAAATTCAGGGAATTTCCACTCGTGCAACTACTTTCCGCGTATTCCTCGTTTTTACTTAGAGCGATAAATTTTAAAAAACGACTTAGATTGTTCACGAGTCAGGATGTGTCGCACGTGAGACAGGTGGCAGAAATTATCAGCCTTGACCAAAATGAATATTTTCAAGGCAGATAAGTTTTAAAATACTTGTGTTGCTAAATTAGGAAAAAATTCACTCATTTTTGGCCGATTAATAATAGTGGATGATTTAGTTAATCAACAGATTGCAGGAAATGAATTTCCCGGCCCCTTTTTGTTGAAAATCGGGGATTTCTTTTTCCGGGATCAAACGCTTGATTGTCAAATCAACTTTCTCCCCTTTAATTTAAACTTAATGCAGTTAAACTAATAACTAGTAATCGAATCGCATTACTCTGCATAACGCATATTCATTCCGAATTATTTATGTTGCGAAGATCAATGCTAACAAACAGAACGCAATTTATAATAAGTTTACATGACCCTTGCTTCATATATAAATAAAAATGTGTAGTTTCGGCTGCCGCGTCATTTCATAATATTTGCATTACGCGAGCAAACAAAAAGGGCATAAACGAATGAATTAAAAGATGGATTTTAAATGAGCCGACCACGCCTCTCTCTTACGCATAAATAGTACTGACGCTTCGTCACAAGTGGAATTTTTGGTGAGTCAATATGATTCCCTGTCAGATGTAATGCGCTAAAGTAAATATCATTTAAAGATGGGTGATAGAAAATTTTCTCCGCTAATAGCTCTGTCGTTTGAGCTCTATCAAACTGTTCAAAATGCAATTTAATCTATCGTGATCCCAATATCAGTAATTCAATTAGGTATAAAAAATTCATCTGAGAAAAATTTAATCATGAAAAAAATTTCAGATTAATTTTATATCCATCGAGTTTAACTATATAAAGAAAACTGACGTCAGATTCTAAAAGAAAAGATTTCATCACAGCAATTTATTAATGAGCAAAGAACAGATATGCGGAGAGCAAAGCATTTAATTATCTTTTGAATCCATATTTTTATTGGACAAAAATTATCGCACCGTTCATCATTTTATTGCAATGCAAATGATATTATCATGATTAATATATTTCTTTTAACTGCAAACTAAAAGCCAAATTTCAAGTAAAATTAACAGATATTTCAAAGATACAGGATTAAAAAGCCCATATTAGGGAACTCGTTTTTATATAACACACGCGAGCACATACGGGTAGAGAAGTTTACGGAAAAGTTTTTCTAAATATTTGCCTGTGAGGAGGTGCAAGGTGGGAGAAGTAGCCGGGTGAGGCAAAAAGAATGTGGATAGGTAAAGGTGGAGACTACGGCGAAATTGATGTTAAATGAGAAATCTAACTCCTTAACCGTAAACTTTACGGTTAAGAAGTTAGATTTCTCATTTAACAAAAAGAATGTGGACAAGTGAGATCCGGGCTAAGAGTTAAAGAGGGCGAATGGGATGGGGTGAAAAGGGTGCGTCCCTTAGGGTGAGGTTGATAAGGAGGGTGGGGTATAGGATTTTACCGGGGGCAAGGATGATAGGGTGGAATGAGGGGAATGAAAAACAAATAATGAGCTATGAATGAGAGGAGCGGAGGGTAAATCTTGAATCTCAAGGTGATTTAGAGGGCAAAGTAATAATGCAAAAAGAAAAATATATTTAGTTCAAAAATGAATTATCAGTGGCTGTAATTCTATTGGTGGTTAAAATAGTTCCAGTTAATAAATTAGTTGCCAGTAACCTGAAAAGATGCTTAAGAGGATCTACAAATTTCCAAATGAGGAGCGTCTCTCCTTTTACGGATCTAATTATGGGAGCCGTATCAAAGGGTTAGCACAAAAAGCCTCCTAGATGGAATAACCGAAGTGTTATTGTCCTCTTTCCCTGTTGAACCCAACAGTGAAATCTGCCTGGTTTAACAACTGCTAGAAATATAAAATATATTTTACCGCACTTCTTTTACGTCATCCAAACCATGGAGGCGATGAATACGTATTATGCTGCGCCAATCAAGCATAACCTTGTTGTGTGTATACCTTGAGTTAATTGTATTGGCAAAATAACGTTGATGGTGTCACAACAAAGTACGAACCTATTTGAATCCCCACAAGTTGGTTACGTAATCGATTTACATAGCAACTAACAAGGTTTGTTCTTTATTTCTATGACTTGATATATTCTTTTTATATATTCCTTCTTTCTCTGGTCGCAAAAGAAATTCTACTCGATATTAGTCATTTATAATTTTTTTAAATAATAGTTAAATTGTTTTTTTTTAATTCAATGTAGAAAGACAATTGATGACACATGTAATTACAGAGAATGTAAGAACTTGACCTAGTTTGAACCAAAGTAAGGAAAAATGTTGCCATACACCATGTATTATTGATAAGCGAACTTTAATATAATATACACAACGTAGAGTCAGTAGGGGGAAAAACTTGTTGATATATTTTATTAATCCGAGGACAAAAACATATCTATATAAAACGAATAAATCGCCCCCTAATACGAATGAAATGAAACCAGTATTTACGTATTAAATATTTATTCTCTTTAAAGTAGTTGTATAAATGTATTTCTTACTGCAAATATTAAACCGGATTAATTTTTATCTTGAAAACTGCACGGGTTGATGTTTAGTATGAGTAAAGTTAATGCTTCTCGATATATCCATTTTTCCATTCCCTCTATTTGAGATGATTATTTTTACATATAGAAGAACGTTCTATATATATACAAATCGGAATCGGCGATATTGCGATAACTATTATCGACTGCGGGAAAAAACTGTGGAAAAATCAAAAATATCTATCTAGAACAATTCTTCCCTTGTTGTTCAGAAGACTTCTCCTTTTCAAAGTACTTACTGTTTAGAAGGCGTTTGAGAATCGCAGGGACGAGGAAGAGACTATCTTATCATGCCTTAACTACCGCAACCTACCCGCACCATTTCCTTCGCGACAAGGAATCCCTTTATTGCGCATGCGTGGCGTCAGAATCAGGAAAAATAGCATTCGGAGAGAACACCTCATCCTCTCTATTGAGACATCGTCGGAAATTGATGTCCATTGATGTCAAAATTAATTAATTAGAGAGCTCTTTTTATGGGTTCCATCAAATAAATGGTATTGGTAACCCCATCACCTGTATAACGGTTGGTTTATCGCCACAGAAGTTATCCACGCAATTTGAATCAAGTTAAACGTCGAAAAGAGTATTGAAAAATATCACCGCGTAGAAGCGATTTTTCGTAATTCTACGAGAATTACCCGATATTTCCCATTTTTAAGCAATGTTTTGAGGAAAGAACTAGTTTTGTGATTATCGGAGCCTAAAAATCTTGTTTTGCGAGATTGAGTGGCGTGGCGCCACATCTGACACCTTTCGACAGATGTCGGAAGAGAGCAGTGGCCAAATCACAGTTCCACGACTCAGCTGAGGAAGGAGAACTTTCCGGTGATGTACGTCTGACCATTGCTCGTGGTTTTGACCTTCATCCGGTCAACTTTTTAAATTTATTGGTAATGTTTAGGTTCTATAAAGAAGAAAAGTGAAGACCGTTCAAAACGCTAAAATATTTTACGATAATCATATCAAATATGGTGTGTCATGTTTACGTTGGAATTATTGCATGCATTCTCAAATTTATAACCATAAGATTTTTTACATATGAATAAGCAAAATCACTTTGGGCTGTGTTCAATAGGTATTTCAAACTTTTTATTAGGTACTTTAAGAAACGATAACCCTGTCACCTCATAATGTTTAAATACAAATCAGAGTGTAAAATAGAATATTTTTTTAAATAAAAATTATCGGAATATAATTTATTAGAATTCATTACTTTTAAGCATATTTCCAAAAGTTAGTCTTTTTATGCCACTACTTCTTTATTAAGGATTATAATTTTTATTTATTTGAAAATTCTTAAAGAGAAAATTAGATTCTTAAAACTCAATGCGAAGATAATAGGTAATAGTAAAGCAACAGTTTCCAGAAAATATCAAAATAAAAATCGTTTTTTATTAAATAAAAATTTCTTCAAACTCCGAACATTACTTACATTCATGGAAGTTGCCGATAATTACATCGAATACCGAGCAAACTCCGTACAATTATGAAACAATTAATCTATACTCCATATCGACATATCATCGGGATTCTATCACTTCATTCGTGAAATTGTGCCGTAACACGCATGCCAAATCAAGAAAAATCAACGGAAAAAATTTTATTTGTCCTTAGGGCTTGTATAAATTCCTTCCTCCAAAAATTTCGTTCTCTTCTTCTTCCACGGCAAGCCAACAAGCAAAAATTTCCTAAGTGATCTTAGCGAGTGAGTAATGTGCTGTGCTCACACTCCACGTTTCCTGAAAATTTGCTAACAGAAAATAATGTCCATCAAGTCGGAACGAGTGATTCCACAACAACTCGACCATCCTCCGTCCCGTCTTCGGTTTCCGATCCGATCTCTGAGATCGTTCGCGATGGATGGAGAGAGGGAGGGTGAGGGAGGGAGGATGAGGGAGAGAGGTAGAATGAGGGATTTAGGTTGCGGTAGGGTGAGGGAGGGTGAGGGAGGGTGAGGGAGGGTTAGTGAGGGTGAGGGAGGGTGAGGGAGGGTGAGGGAGGGTGAGAAAGAGGTTTAGGGAGGTAGGTAGGGTCAGGGAGAGAGTTAGGATATGGGAGGGAGGGTGAGGTAGGATGAGGGAGGGAGGGAAATTAAGGGAGGGAGGGAGATTGAGGGAGGATGAGGTAGGATGAGGAAGGAGGATCGTCTTCCTGCGGTCTTATCCGAGGGCAACGAGGTAAGCCGTGGGAAGCACTCGATTCTCATGAGGAAGGATCTACGTCACAGCCACTCGCCAGCTAGTATCTACCGCAAACAAGAATCGCTTTTAACGTCGCACATCAATCTCTTATGAAAGCTCCAAGAATGGGGTTGGGCAACTATTTGATATAAACACATATCCTCACCTACGTCTACTCCTAGATTATTTTATAGATAAAGCTTCTCGCGCGCTTCTATTTCATTGAAATTCCTCGGAAGATTGGTTTTTCCGATACGCTTTTAAGTCGCATCTTTCGAAATTTATAGAATCTCCAATCGACGGCGTTCTTTCCAGTTTTTTATCTGCTTGTGTCAGGGAGCTATATCTTCGGATGTTTTTCGGGGAAAATGGTTTCAGAATTTTTGAAAGTGCTAGGAGGTGATTTTTAGCAATCGAATGAAAAATTAACTTTTTAATTTGCGTTCGTAAAATATTTATACAAGAATAATTAAAATAAAACGAACTCAACAGTTTTTTCATTAGAATTTTCTGAAAGAATTTCCGGAGATAACTGAGAAATTTTTAATAAACTGCCTACGTGATTTATTGTACGAAGTTAATTATGATTTTCATCAAACTCGAACACCATGAGACGGAAATAGCTACATCTTGCAACTGCTGTGCTACGTATCGCGGCAACCCTCATTTGGTGCAACACGCGTGAGAGAATGTTTGCCCCTAATTGTTTTATCACCACTTCCAAGGACTTGTTACGAAAAAACAAAATGGCAATACGAAGATAAGTCACATCTCTCTCTCTCTCACACGCACACACAAACAAAAATGGAATAGTTAAGTAAAAATAACTTCTAAACCATCATTAATTCATGAAATGCTAACATCCACATTTCGTTTTAACGAATCAGGTCACGGGCCTTTCTCCGAACAGAATTCCTCGGGGTGAGCAAGAAACTTGCAAGCGTTGCAGAAAAATGAATACCGGATAATTCTCGTTCAATCCCGTTTGGATTGCAGAGTATCTGAAACATTCCGCATCACGAGATAAAGATCAATGTTCGCGTCTTGCCGTAATCTTATTCCATTTCCACCTCATTTATCTAATCGATCATCCCTATTTAGCTCTTTCAAGCGTCACGATTTCAGAGGATGTGTTTCTACACGGAAACGTATGAATCATTTTTTTAAGTCACGAATAAACTCTTAATATGTCGCTCCAAAATTGGGAAGCTAATACGGACGAGAAAATATTGCGCTTTATGTCAAAAACTTCCTTCACCAGTTCGTATCGGGAAAATTATCTGGAAAAAATAACCCAATAAATCATTGAGTGGCAATTTTAAGCGCTCTCTTCCAATGGAACATCAGCGTAAACGTGATAGTCTTCTGATCGAGACACATTATTATAAGCTAATAACTAAAAAGGTCATAATGTGGGAAAATAATTACCGACTATTTCGGTAACTATGATTCTATGACTTGAAGCTATCAATGACTGATTGTGAGTTACTCGGCAATACAATTTATCTTAAGATAGAAGTAATTTTAATCCGTTTTATGATTGATCAATTTATTTAGATTTAGATTTTTAGATTCTATGACTTGAAGCTATCGACTCCTGCCTCAAGTTCTTTTAAGTTTGATGACTGATTGTGAGCTATTCGGCAATACTATTTATCTTAAGATAGAAGTAATTTTAATCCGTTTTATGATGGATCAATTTTTTTAGATTTCGCACGAGGTCCCGAATTATCTCTTTTGTATGTACACAACATCGACGTCAGTCTTTCAATTGGGAGCGAGTTAAGATAATGATTCATCACAAATGTAGATAATTAAATGTCTTATAACATAACATAGAAGATGCAAACTCACTAGAATAATGGATGATCGTATAATCAATAGCTTACGACATTCCCAAAATGACAAACCGTTTCGTTAGAGCATTGAAATGCGGCTAGAAACAACGGTTTATTCCCTCAGCTATGATAGCCCTGTGGACTTAAGACCACTCCATTAATGAAGACGCGATTATCGCTCAAGATAACGAAGGAAAGTAAGTACTTGAACTTAGGTTCCCGACGTAATACGCCATTTCAGATGACCGAACATATTAATTCTTTCTATGAGAATAACTCGAAGGAGATCGATTGAACTCGCATGGAAGAATTTGGCGCGACAAGGTAATATATCACCAAAAGAAGAAGATATACCAATATAATCTGTTATTCGGTTCATTGGTTAAATTACTGTGTTCATTAAAATTTTACTTTCTCATGTACACAGTATGTAGAGCAAGTACTGTAATCTCGAAAATAATCGAATTCAAGATATTGACAAAAATACACGTTTTTGGTGTTTCAAAAAAGTGGTTTTCACCATGCAGCCATCTGCCTGTCTGCGGGTGGCTCTAGAGCCTAAACAGTCGAATCACATTTCGCATTTAGGCATACTATTATCCAAAACAGAAACTATGAAGAGATGAGTGATATAGCGCAACGAAGAAGGGTAGATTATTCTTGTTGATTTTCAGAAATTGTCGACTTATTAAAAAACAATTCCATCAATTTTGATAAACATTTACTCGGTCATAGAGCATGAAATCATAAACAATAATTTATGTGCCGCATTTCTCAAAACATAACTATGTAGCGTCCAGCGAATTTATGATACATCGATTTTTATGCCCAGCTTCCACTCAACCTCTCAACAATCTTAGTCCAGCAATAATGATATAGTGCTTGTGTGGCGTTTCCAATCCACATTATTCTTGGTATTTATGTTTGGTATAATTACTTATAAGGTTTTATTTCACATATATGAGGTAATCAATATATTAATACCATTTACGCGCAGAAGATATTTTCCGCGGTTATGTTTTTTGTTGGAGTGTTTCTTCCAGGCAGGGAAGGGTATTGTGAGACAAGATGCATACTTATATGAGAAGGTTTGTGTATTGTATATTGTACCGGTTTTTAATAAGTCAAAACCGAAATCGATAATCGAATCGTAATTGTTGCGATATCAGCTTCGCTAATAGTCCGTTTCAGAAAATAAATCTTTTCCGACTTAAACTTTATTTTCTCATAATTCGGGGTTCATCTTCTCATTGCAAAAAGCCATCCAATTGAACGAATCAATCCTGACCAATGTTTCGGGCAATTTATTCGTGAAATTATGTAACCGATTAAGAAGAAATTTCCCTCTGTCCTCCAAAAGGGGACCCTTCAACGCTGATTTTCCAATCGTTTTTTTTGTGGAAAAATTTTTCAGAAAACGTTAGCAAACAACGAGCACATTGGTCTCGTCAGTTTCATCCTTTTCAAAGACAAAACAGTGAACTTCAATATCGTCCCTGAGTCGCGCCAATAGGAATAGCAGCATAGTTTTTCCACCAACCGAAATATGAACGATTGTGAAGACCGCTGACTACTCACGCTCTAACGGCTTCACACCCTGCCAAAAGGTTTCTGGGATGTGACACCTGTTGAGGATTCATCTATCTTGCGATGAAGGCTAGCGACCTTGAGTTAGGTCCCGCTGCAAGACTTAACTTTGACGGGCAAAGGTACCGTCTTGATGTTTGGATACGATCTTTGGCGAAATCTCTTTTGAGAAGAGGAGGCGAAGAGAGAGACGGAGATGAGAAAAATCAGACGAATAAAGAGAAAGAAAGGATAGGAAGGTTGAAATAGGAAATAAGGAAATATAAATGACGTAAAATAGGGAGGGAAAATGGAAGTTAAAGCAGGAGGGAAGGAGAAAGAGAAATGCTCGGGAGAAGAGGTTTGGAGGAATGGTAAGAATGAATGGGACAAATGGAAGCAGGGAGCGGACGTTGTGACAGAAGAATGGGAACGGTTACAAAAGAAGTAGAATGTGAAGGATAAACAAAGTTAAAGAATAATATAAAATCGATGTTTAAGGAGGAGACCAATCTTCCGACGGTGATCTTTACTCTTTTAAAATTTACGTCACGCGGTTATGAATGCCGTAAAGAGTCCAACTTTTATTTTTGGACGATTAAAAACATTATATTACTCTTTCTAATTTATGGAGCAAATTTAATGTTATCTTTTTTAGTAATTTGGCAACGTTGTCTGGGCAAAACGATTCAAATAAATCATTTTTTTCTCAGTTTTGGTTATTTATGTTAAACAAAAAATAAATTCCATCGAAGAGTTGTAAAGCTTTTAGAGGTGAGAAAAGGTCAGACCAGATTGGCCGTGACGGCTTCTCAATTTTTTATTCCGCGTAAATAACTCCATAAATGGAGAGGAAAAAAATGAAAGGAGATAGGTGAGCGTGGGGGAAAGAGAAGGAAGGAGAGAGAAATATTATATAGGTAAGGGAAGAAGAAAAAGGAGAAAGAGTAAATAAATGGGATTGAGAGGGAAACCAAGGATACGCAGTCGGGAACTGCGTTGGCTTTAAAACAAAATAAAAGCTACAAACAATCGCGCGTAATAAATTTATTGGATCCAATCAAAGAGGGTTCAACGCGAAGGGCCAGGAGATCCGAAGATTTATTTCCTTCTATTTAACGTCTTAAGACGACTATCTTTTGTGCGAGAGAGGGGAACTTGTAGGATGAAGAGTGTCCTCGCTGCAATAGAGGAAGTGTTCCCGTAAGAGGAAGGCCGCCGCTCGAGAAGTCGTCCTCTCGGTGCAAAGGGAACGACCGAATCACTTCCCTCTCTCTGCCTCTCTCTTTCTCTCCCGAGTAACAAGCGGAAATGCGCCCTCCGCTACGCCTTACACGGGTTTTTCACCCGCCGCGAGAATATTTCAACCCTCTCTCAAGAGCAAATCACGTTCATCGTGGATTTTGTTTTTATTTACGGCTAATCAACCTCTTGGATTATTATAGCCCTAAATTCTTACACACCAGACACTCACAAGGGAGGAGAGAAACACCGTGCCATCATCAGCCTACTCTTAACGAATGACAGCAAAGGAGCCAACTGCTTAACGTCCCTTCCGAAGAACGGAGCACTGACTTGCGCGGTCTCCTCAAACCACAGAAATAGGGGACGGGATGATTCCAGGTTGAAAAATCCTGGACTCCGCTGGATTCGAACCTGGGGCCGTTGCGTGGAAGGCCAAGGCTCTAACCACTCCGTCACAGCCAACCCAACATTCACCGAGGAATTGAATCATTTTTTAAATATTTAGTTCCAAACTCGAGGATCTAAAAGCGTGAATTTTTCGGCGCTGCCGCACAGTTACGGCGAGAGTTAATGATTCTTGAGTTTTAAGTTGGGAAAAAATCCATCCATTTTTCTCGCATTTTGGAAACTATCGAACCTAAACGACAACTCCGCTTTGGTAAGTGCAACATCGGCGGAGAGTTATAGAGAAATCGTGAATCGCCGAAGAGCAATATCGAACACGAACTATTTTTCAACACAGGAAAATCTTCGCAAAATATTTTGATTACATTAAATTAGGAGCGATAAGTGATACTTTTGAGAAGTGGCAGTATTCGCCGCAACTCACTCGTTTATTTATTTTATTTCCAGCCACTATACAAGTTAAACAATTCCATCTTCAAATCCCACAAACCCACATATACGTTTCACTTTTCTTAAATAAAATATATCGAGCGATAAACTCGAAAACACTAATTTTTGATGCGAATAAGAGAAAACCTTAACAACCACAGGGAATGAAAATGCACCAGTTTAACCTCCCTCGCGCACTTTTCCCTTCGGATGAAACCTAAACGTTACAATCCCTTCCGCAAACGTTCTTTACACTCTCTACCGCACGAGGCCGCACCAACCGAACCCTCTCACACAAACAAGGAATAAAAACATAAAAACTGCGGAAAAATCAAGGAACGGCATTAATTCGATTTACGGCAACTGTAAGGCTTCTCCGGTAATCCCGACTGGTAAAAAAGGGTTTTCCCCCTCCTACATGTGCGATGGACACCTCCTAGGGGGGCAAGATCGCGTCCATCCGGCAGGTTCCAATAAGAATTCGCTCTTCTTCGTACTCACCTGGAAATTGTCTCCGCCGCTGCCTCTCCGGTACAACGCCAAAACAGGCGATAGTATCCGTAGCCTTCTTCTTCCTCGCACTCCACGGGACTGCCTCCGAGATCTCAGTCCCTCCAACTAATAGCCTGCCTCCCCACCCCACGCACCCCTCCCCACCACCTCTGCCTCCCCTCCGCCCTCTCCTCTCCCCTCATCCCACGGCACTTCTTCCCTCTATCTCCTACACCTCTCGGGAACGGCCTTCAAAACCTTCCCAATTCCCCTCCATGGCTGATTTACGGCGAAGAGGTGTACTTCATCTTCCCCATCTGGAAGCGAAAGGGAAGGTATGGAGAGAAGCTCGTGCGATAGATGATGACGCCGTCGTACTCTGCGGTTTCGGACCCGGGCGTGCCCGGATCGCGTCCCGTCGGCGTCTCTCCGGTTACCCCCCGCGCGTGGTGAGTCGGTAGGGGGAGGCGCCGGCCGCACCGCCGCCGCGACCTTCCCGTCCCTTCCAGCACGCGATCGCGGCTTACTACGCTCTCCCCTCCCCCACCCCATTACGTGCGAGAGTGAGCGAAAGGTAGGAAGCATTGAACCCCGCGCCACCCGCTTTTTGTTGATCGTTGTCCTCGACGTCGCCCGCCTTGGCTGTTACGTCACGGCGTTTCGTTTCCGATCGGCCTATCGCAGTGGACGCTTTTGGCTTTCGGTGCCCGCGCCCGCGAATTGGTTTGATCCCTCGCTCATTGACGGGGCGCTTCGGGTCGCGGGAGGCTGGGAACGACGCCATCGGTTCGGCTGCATCGTGAGGGAGGTCCAGAGGGGGGGGGGGGCTGCCCCTTTCCTCTCTCTCTCTCCATCCCGATCCGGTCGTCTGGCATTGGAGCGTCTCGAAGGGAATGCGTGACGTCTTTTGCGGTCCGGGGAAAATGTTTCGCCTCTCGAAGCGGTGCCGCATCCCGGAGCGTTTGATGCCCACCGACCCAATCCAGCGGAGCGTTTCGACCCAGAATTGCCGCTCGTGACACGAGTGTCAAAACATTTTCGTCGGTACTCCGTTGCGGACCTCGGTGAAGCGATTATTGGATTATTGTTTGGGAAGGGTTCTGAAGGATTGTTTCCGAGTGGATTATCGGAAGCAGATAATATTGGCGTCGGGAAACGTAGCGAGAGGCTTAAAAATTATTTTGCGTGTGCCATTGTATTGATAAAAAAATTACAACCTGGTGGAAATATCGAAGTGATAGCTTCTGTCGAAGCGCTTGCTGCTTCCCTCATTTTATGGGAAATTAGGTAAAGATTACAGCCATCCATTCGCTAATTGTCACCGAGGCCGGCCACTTTGTTGTCTTATGGATATCGCAGCCTCCCATATCATCAATTTGATGCATACTATGACCTGTGGGCTCCGAAATGTATTATTGAACTCCATTTATGGATCAAAAATATGTTCTTCAATTTGCCCTTTGATAAAGTCCTCGAATACACGGAACGAATTAGTATTTGAGAGGAATGTGAAAGAGAAAATTGGCGAGACTATAGGAATGAGCATTATGACTGAGATTGATGTAGGAGAGAGCTGAGCGAACACACCCACAACCACCCCGTTCACTTTCAGTTGAGTAATGCGCGTCTAAACATCACGCTCCGACTGAGAATTTCGGACAAATGTATAAAATTCTTTTAGTTCGCCCATTCTCTTATAATCTCTTTTTATTCCTTTCTTTGTGTAATCGATGTGCGCAATTAACCTCCACGTTTTCCTCCGACACTCAAGATTAAATCTCTTGTTCTCTAATCTGTATGTATATAATGGATTATAAAGGTGTAATTGAAGGTACTTCTGGAAAAATAAGGCTGCAACAACTAGACTGAATGAGAGGTGAATTCGACAGAATTAAAAAAAGTATCGCCATTGCGATACAAGGATCAGTTACTCAATAGTAAAAGGCAATCAAATAGCTAGATTTCTAGAGAGATAAGATATAAAAGCCATTTTCTATAAACCTTAACTGAATATTAACATGTACAAGTTGTGACGCAAATTTTTATTTCCCCATTATCCCATTTTTTGATCTTTGGATATATATTCGCGGTGCCATCAATTTAAATTTACCGTATTTTAAAGCTAAAATGCCCTCCCTCGGGGTACACAAAGAAACAAAATTTAAAGAAACGTTTCAGTATTCATTTTATCCGTTAAAACGGGTTGATTGGATAGTACTTTTAATATCCGAATAATTAAGAGATAAAATCGAAATGCGTATTAAATCTTACCCGCTATAACAACTAGATACCTTTGAAGTATTAAGTATGCCAGTTATTGGCTCAAGTTCTTGCCCAGTGGCTTTTCCGCTTTGCATACGACCTTCCGAAGTTAGAATAGTCCATGGATAGTACATTTCAAAAACAAGTATCCGAATCCGTTTCATGCTCTCCCAGTTTCTGAGTATATTGTGTATTTATGCAATACGAAATTATAAATCCATAAGTGAATAAATGGCGCTTTATATTTGCGAAGAAGCTAACGAAATGTAGCATTACATGATACGAATCATCTCAATTCTTACAGCTGCTCATTAGCTGTTTTTAACAGTTTTTCAAGCGGCATATTTTTTTCGTTTTTTATTGCCTTGAGGTTAATGGGAAATGGAATATATAGATGGACAATTTAGAGCAATGCTAAATAACTCTTCCGGCATATGTTCACGTTTATACTTGTTAAATCAATAATCTTGTCGTAAAAATATACGCTGTTATGTTTGTTTTAATTATTTGATTTTTTATTCATGAGAATCTCCCAGTAATTGAGCCTTTATTCTCCTTTAGGAGGTATGCATTAAAAAGCCTAAATGGAGACGCAGCCGTATATATACCTTACTACGTAGATCATAGTATCTATTTTGGTTTAACTAAAATACTCCATTTTAACAATTCAATTGAATATCAATTTCAGTTTCATTAAAGTCTACCTTATTACTCTTGGTGTATGTGTCACACTTCACAAAAGCACTCAAGTACCTCGAGGATAATAAAATGTATTCATTTTTCATATTTTTAAGAGGTTTTCCAGTCGTATATTTGGACATTGGGATTAATTGTCACAACAATCAAATTTGATTTCTACCGGTCGATTTAGGTTGCTACTGCTATTTATGTGGAATTAAGCACGCCCTTTTAATAATTTCATTGAGTACCTGCAACGGCCTATTTTAAAGGCTACATGCATTATGAACATTTATGTAGAAGCTTCCTTTATATATGAGTCGACGCTAAGTGGTTCTCATTTACAAGTTTGAAAGTAATCGTTCAAGGCAAATTTACGAATGTTATAATTCATAGGTCATAAACTTAGTAATTTACCACCCTATTTTGATACCCATGATCTACTCTGAGAGAACTTGGCCTTATTCCTACATGGAGAATAATGATTACCTTTGCATGGGACGCATTTTTGCATATAGCATAGTTTAGTTTTTCTTATTACATTCCTTTTCATGCCTCAAATTATACATTTTATTGTCCGCCCCTCTTTCTCACGTCAAAATAATAAGGAAAATCTTTCATACATATACACAAATCCTGTTAACAAAGACCATTTAAATTTCTAACTTACGCTAACAGTTTTTTGTCAGATAAAATCAAAGATTTAGGCACAATACAAAAATTGAAGGATTGGAGATTGTATCGCGGAATGACAATTCGCGTCCTAATTTAAAAAATCTTTAAGCAAAGAATACTCAAACAAACCAATCACTTGTTACGGTGCTGGTCCAAAAATATCACCCCACAAAAGCTGAATAGATTAGACGCCATCGATAAAAGAGGCGACCTGATTTCGAATAGCTCGTGACGAATATCTGAAAAAATTTAGATAGGTGAATCATGCGTCAATAACATTCGGCGTAAATGCATCGAAACATTTCGCCTCTCGCTAAAACAGTCAAGTTTCCAGGAATTTACCTCGCGCACGCGGCAAAGCAAAAAACTCGACTCCTCGCACACCGGTTCACTCTGGTTTCCCTCGCAGTAAACACTACGCGCTGGAAAAGGCCCGATTCTTATAACCGGAATACGAAAGGTTACCCGTGTATGACTAATCCCAGTCCCCTTTCCTCTTAAACGTAACCAGTGTGGTTAGTTATTTTTATTATAACATTAATTTCGGTAAAACTTACGTGAATTTCCATGCGACTTTTCTATAGTTTTTTTAGCTATCTATCAGCAATAAGATGGAAATAGTAAACGATTGATTAATAAAATGAATCATTCCATTGATGAAAGTGAAAGTAAGTACAAGGAAAATGTACGATAACGAAAACACATCTCAATACTTTTTTACCGACGATCAAAATTCTCGATATAACATATCGATGCTAGCTAGAAACAGCTTTCTAACCATTGAGCAAAGAAATATTACCGTTAAGTTTACCCTATAGATTACCAAAAGAGATTTGCACCGTAAGTCTAAATGTACCTAACTTTTTTTAAAGAAGGCCGCTAAAACTTATTAAGCAAAAGAAAAAATTGTCTTCATTGCATTTTCTGATGTTTCATTTCGCCGAACTCTTTCTCATGTCATTGACTTATTCATCTTAGCCTAATCTTACATCTGAACTCCAGTATTTATACATTGAAAGATGGAATCTCGTTTGTCTTTTATCGTTTGCAAAGATAACGCCAATGAATACGGCACTTTATTGAAGGAGAATGTACAAAAACCAAGCAAGTATAGCAAATTGGGACCATAGTATAGGTTGAATCTCTTTCGTGTATCAAAATGTTTGTCTCGTATTCAAAGATGAGGTGAATGATTAAATAAGAGTCACACTTTACTGAAGCGAAATGAAAATAACCCGAGACATAATAGCATTGTTTCTTATTGAAAATACTGAAAATATTTATTTAATCGGAGTCAAAAATCGCACGAAATATATTTGGAACTAGGCTTAAATTTGGCCGTTAAGCTTGGATTTCATTAAATGGCTAATTCTCGATCGTAAACAGTGATGACCTCCGCGACGATAAAAACGGCCGCCACAAGGTCGATAGGTAGACAGACATTCAAACCCAGAAAAGCCGGCTCAAAAGTTGGCCAAGTTCGCGACCTCAGAAACACTTTCTGTTGTTATGGTAATGGCTTTTAAAAATTTGAGCCGTTTATGCCTATACTGTTTTACAAGAAAATCAAAATCAAAATAATCACCTTTGCCATTTATTCTAATCCACCCTATGTCTTTGCTTCATTACAGCTGAATTTTTTGTGAGCGAAGCGGGCAGAGGGCGGGGTAGACGCGCATAGTGGCAAGACCCTTATTAAAAATAAAAGTGGCATGTCCGAATCCAATCTCTTTTACTTCCTCCTCCATCTAAAACCCTTATCAGCAATCTCGATCCCCAACCTTTTATGTTTGCCTGCTGCAAAGTTCCTGGCGAAAATACATTTTTTATATATTTTGCTTTTTCTATTTCTCTAAGGCTTGCTTTTTGTCTTTCGCTATGTTACTCTCTGTGTCCATTCGTAGCTTTTCCCTGCGTCAACACAGTGAATATATCTCGCTATATTCCATTTTCGCTGATGTGGGAACCGAACCCCGTATTCCCCGTTGCTTCAATTGCCATTTACGGTACGGTATATATATATGCGCAATTGAAACTTGATAACTCGAACTTCAAAGGGAGGCAGAAATAGTTGGCGTTATCATAGAACTTCGTATTAAGGTAAGCGAATGGGTACGGGAAACAATCTCCTTCGACGTATCGACATTTCGAGTTATGGGCGTTCGAGTTTCGTCCTTCCATACGTCATGGTTAAATCCTTCCGCTTATTACCCTTTTTTAATTCAAAACATCTTGTATTTCCTGTAAGAGGATTGCCATATATTACCTTCTCTCTCCCCATCGTGCCCAATCGCCATCTTTCCGACAAACCCCCGAGTGATATCTCCGTATAACCTATCCTAACTTATTCGCTATCTTTCGTGTGCAGCCTATTCTGCTTATTTTATCTGCAAATATATTAAACACCGGTACTTTTTTACGCCAAAAACATATCCTTGCATTATTCACAGAAGTTATACGGCGACGAAACTTCCAAATATGAGCCGGTCACATGATAGTGATTGGACTCAGTAGATATTTAATTTCTCTACAACTGTAGTTACGATTCCGGGTCCTCGAGTCTTCCTGTCCAATCTTCCGCGATTACGGAAACCGCATGGACATATTTACGCTGCTATATCCGTTTTTATAGGGAATTCGTCGAAAGAATAGTCCAGAGAGTATTGTCGGGCATGTTTGGGATTACGGAACTGCCAAGTCACAGTATAATTGGAGAGGGGTTGAGAGCACGTACAGAACTTCGCAGAAGAATATATTCTGGTTCATGTTTTTGCTGCACTTTGCGAGCTAAGTGAGAGTGGAAGGAACTGTTGGTCCGAGGGTTTAACTAAATTCGAGGTCCTGAAATTATTTTAACGCAATATTTTTTTATGCAGTGAGAGTAAAATATTGGGTCAATGGTGACGCGGCGCTCTAATCTATTGCCTCACTGACTTTCCTGTTCCGCAAGCCTTGAACGTGTCGCGATTCATATAGAAATTTTGACCAATTTCTTCTTTATCTGTTTGCTAAAACTTCGTGTCGTTACGTTCTCTCGTCGTAAATGTTGTTCTGCAATACCCATCTTTTTTCCTCCTTTCTTTGGAACTCTCACTGTCTTGTGTCAATACGCTTTCGAAATCACTCGAATGTTCTACTTATTCAAGTTGGTAGTCCCTCCAAGAAATTTTTCTCAAGCATTCCGTACGTTGACTAAAAATTAGCCTAGTGCTTACGATTCGAAACTATTACAAATCCTACAGTTTGGCTGGGAAACTAATTGCTAAAGAAAGAATCTTGTCGGTGCATAGAACCAGTAATCATATGCTTTATTATGATAACGCGGCCCATTTGTAGGTCATTTCGCTTCGCATTTTCTTCCTTGTGTTTGTAATTATCTTGTCGCAAACATTACATTTATGCGGTAGGTGAAAATGTGGGCTCACATCCTTTTGCTTTACACCTTTGATTGCGTATGGAGGCGACTACTAAAGTACCCAGATGGAATGTTGATGGTGTTCTATTTAAGCTTGGTGGGCATGAGTTTCACTCTTGAACATTATTTAATGTGCTATTTTAGTGAGGCATTTCAAAATTAAATTTGAAAAACTGACTATAATATTGACCGAATAATATCGTCAAAACGATTAAATACGTTTTTATTGAAAATATCAACAGGTATACTTAATAAATTTTAATTCTTTTGAATAATATTTCGGCGCATTAATTACAATGCTATAAATTTCATTCGTTTATCCACCCTATCCATAAACAGATTTGGCCAACGTATCTAGAACGCGCCTCTCTTAACTTCACGCGGCTAATAGTTTATCCAAAATTCAAATATATGTAAATGCAAGGGCACAGACGGAAAGATTTTCATTAGCTAGTTTTTGTGGAACGGAACGTGCTAAAAATCTTAAATTGCAAATGGAAACGAGGACAGAAGGTAATGTAATCTTAAAAGCAGTTACATCCCAACATCTATTAATTACGAGGTTGATGTTTTCTTGCACAATGTCATATTGATGAATTGGGAACACGCTTGAGGAAAGTAACAACTTAAGTCCCCTCAAAGTGAGAACCTGCACATAGAAAAAGAAATTATACAATGCGATATTTACCGTACTTGACAGTAAAGTTGAACAGTTTTTCGTCGGATTTTTCTATAGCTATTTTATTGCCTTGCAGATTATTTTTTACCATATTAATAACAAAATTTGAAATTTAACAGCACGGAAATATGAAATTAATTATATGTGAGACAAAAATTGTGTATACACAATACTTTCGTTTCAATTTAAAGGATTCAGGTGTAACTTATTAAGTATGAGTCTCGAGAGAATTGTGTGTGGATAATATTTTAAATCTAATGTTATATGAAGAGATTTTTCAATGCCTTAGCGACATGGAGACCCACAACGATTATCGTAAGATTTCTTCAAGTTGTATTAAGTCTCATTGGTGGATACATTTTTTTCGTTTCATAGTAGGTTACATTAATTTTCCTACTCATAATTGCACTTATTCAGCTATTCAGAAGCATAACCTTCTCATTATTTCCATCCTAAAAATTCAATAAAATGTTGATTTTATTAAGATTCATCGTCAATAAAGTACAATTAAGGCTTCCATGAAACTGTGCTGCATCTCCGAATGGTTGGTAATAGCATTATATCACAACAAATAAGGTAACTCGCATATTTGGCTAGAGACATTACTTCCTGAATAACTCTTATAATTTGCCAAGTGGCGATGGAAATTTCTGAAGAAATTCTATCATATTATAATAATTATTCAGCGATCTTAATCTTCTCGATATCCTTGTGACGAAGGTCTGTCGCGTTATTGTGCATAATTTACGTTGCCTGTAGTTTTTTCTTACTTCGAGTCTGCGATACGGTTATTTGTGTCGGAGTTGAAGTCTATTATACAAAATATAACTCAAATAATAAGGGTAGTTGGTGGGGATTCCGAAACGGCTTTACCGAAAATTTCAAATTGTTCGAGTTTTTCCGAATCCTCGTTCTACAGGCGCCCGAGTACTTTCCTTGCAAAGTTTTTCCACTCCTTAAAAACCTTTATAAACAATGGGCAACAGGGAAAAGAGCGGATTTATGGTACCTTTGACGTTCATCTCATTTTCATTTTTTAACCTGATGGTGTTGGTGTTATTCTGTTTATCTGCATTTTTATTCGTTTTGCAACTCGTGAATATCTTGGCAGAGATAGTCGTCTTTCCCTCTACGGATATCCTTAGAGCGTCCCTCGCACTTGGCCTCACATCGTGATCGTGACTGTCTGTAGCTGGCCAGATGAGAGATGATATCTCTCAGCTTACAGAGCCTGACAGCGGTGGAGAAACAGTGTTGCCTCGCTGAGCTGATAGGATATTTTCACTCCAAGCAAAACGATCCGGATCGGGATGGAACGGCAACACTGTCGGCAAGAATTAGCCTCAAAATCGTAAGAGGGTCAACTATCATTTCTTCTCTCTCAGGGGCAGTCTCTCAATTCTTCGACGTTCTATTCCTTACCTAGAACTTAGTGGGGTGTATTTTTATTAAAATTACTTCAGTCTTAAACTTGATTTCGTATCCTTAATCTTTAGTCATATTACATGTCGATAGCTATGTTACAGGCGTTTTTATCCAATAAATTCGTTTACTTTCTCTGTTGAACTGATTTGTGCCTTTCTTGAAAGTTCTGCAGTTTCTAATAGTCAATCTGTAGTTTAATATTTATCGTTATAATTTTTAATTTTTCGTAGTTTTGTTTGACAGTGTTCATAGTTTATTAAATGCTTCGTCTTGCTTTTGCTATTAATTTCCTCGATTTAGGATATAAAGCTCAATAAAAAAGAGAAGCAATTTCGAATAAAATCATAGAGGTCTAGTTAGGTCGAATGAAGTCTTTTAGTAAGGAGTCGAGAAAACTTCTTTGGGACAATCGCTAAAATTCTTGCATATTTCCTGTGATATTCTCATGGCGCGACCAAATTTTATAATTTAGGTTTCCATCGAAGTAACTGTATGCCATTATAAGCTTAACGAGCAATTTGTGTGAATTTTAATTCTATTTCCACATCAAAAGCAAGCCAGGTATTTATTAAGTTTGATATCGAGCACTGTTAAATGATTTCATTTTGTTTAAATTCTAATAAAACTTACCGATTGTTTTTTTCATATTTACAAGTTACAATTCAGATAAAAATAGAACAGTTCAAATAATCAAATATGGAATAAATTTAAAAAGAGGTTTAACGTGAATAAATTTCATGTGGAAAAGTAAATGGAGGAAAAATTTTCTGTATCATTAAAACAACTCACAGAATT
The DNA here is from genome assembly GCA_028673005.1 of Tanypteryx hageni. NCBI lineage: Eukaryota > Metazoa > Arthropoda > Insecta > Odonata > Petaluridae > Tanypteryx > Tanypteryx hageni. The sequence goes on from CM054120.1 coordinate 111,875,582, forward strand.
TTTATGAGCAATTATTTACATTGTAACATGCGTCTAAGGCTGGCTACTGTTAATATAACATATAATCAACATTGTTTTTTCCGACGACTTTCCACATTGTTTAATTTTATAAGACAATGAATTATGTAATCCACAGTCTTTGGAGAGTTTAGCGTTTCAAAAGCTCTTTTGCATTTTCTTGTACTTGATCTGCAGTCATCCCTATTTAAAATAATAAAAAGAAACGCTTTACTTCAATTGTGCTTCATGTATATTAATGGTGAAGCGGTGGGATTATTGACGCGCATAAAATTTTCATCGTAAGCTGAGAGACGCAACAGTGCGCACTGCGTATTTGCATCAGAGTCATACGGACAAAACGATTGACGTAAATGCCATAATTCTTTTTATTGGCAATCTAAGAGAAACGATTATTAAGTAATGACGTTTAATATAGCGATAACTCCGCGTTATATTTCCCATCTCTCCACTCCCAACTCCATAACACCTCCCTCTGAAAGGAAAACCTGTTACGTCTCACCAACTTTCTCAGCGCAGGATAACTTGGGCTACATCTCATTTGAAGTCCCGTACAATCTGCGAATCGAAAACATTGTTTTCATTTCGCCTCCTGGGAAGGCAACCTTCTCCAGCTAAACCTCCATATTCCCTTCAAATGAAGCTGACTCGTTTCGCTCACCTCTTACGTCTACCTGACGCACTAGCGCCTGGATTTTCCTTATCCTCCCCTCTCTCTCCCTCCCCCGTCGGATCCCAACCCCGAGGGATGAAAGGAGCCGTTCTCGGACCTGTATCACGGCTGAGTCACAATGTAGGCAAACAAAAACCAGATGAATCCGGTAAAGAAACCGACCGTTTTCTCTCCACTAACGTAAGGCGGCGTTTGTTTTTATGAGTTGCGAATAGTTTTAACGTCACAAGGTTGGTCGGGCAGTGGAAGACTAGTTGGGGTCGGGGCGCTCGGAGGAATTCAGAGAGGAAAGGGTGGGGAGAGTGTGACCTGGGTTGATGAGGCTGGGGCGGGGGGAGGGATGGAGGGAGAGAGGATTGGGGAAGGAGGAAGGCGAGAGGAAGGGGGCGGAGGGATGAGACGGGCCCCGAACAGAGTGGTTTTCAGGTTAGCATTCACCAGGAATAGGTAGGCGAGGGTTGTAGGAGGTCGGTGGAGGAGGAAGGTCAGTGAGTCGGAGAGGGAAATGAGACAGGAGATATTAAGAGTGAAGAGGAGAGAGAGGAACATGGAGAAATAATGGGAAGTGATAAAGAAAATGGCAAGGGAAGAGATTAGAGAAAGGGATGGAGGAAGAGAAAGGTAGAAGGGAGAGGAGACACTAGGAGAGAGGAGAATGATGAGTGGGAGGGGAATGGGAGAGAGAGGTGGAAAGAGGGAGGGGAGGGAGTCGAGTGACGGAGGAAGGGATGAAACACGATCTAGAATTGAATAATCCACTACGGATCGCATATTGATCACGCGTAGCAAAAGAATTGCAGGGAAAAGGGTTGCACAGAAAATCGCAAGGACAAAATGAGTGACAGGTGTGACGAGATAGGGGCGGGAGACATATAGAGAGAGTCATTTGCGCGTGATAGGGTGAATGTTGTAGAAAATGGTATGATAAACACCAATGACGTCATGCGCCAAAATAATACCTTCAGATGTTAGTGCGTAATGCCATTGCCCGAAAAGATACGGAATAACGCCGATGGCTGAAAAAAATGGAATTGCTTTCCCTTGAAACTTATCCGATGTGAAAATATTTTTGTCATTGGGATCAAAATATTATCGTTTAAAAACAAATAAAAGAGCGATTGTGGTTTATTACTTTCTCCATATACGAAGTATAGAGAAAGTATTGTTTTCATGAAATAAATCTAATTCAAGATTTCAACAGAAATACATGTTTTAAGTTCTCCTGAGCACGTTTTCACTACTTTTTCGATGATGTCTGAGGGTGTATGTGTGTTTATGATTGGAATTTTGTGGACGCTCTAACTCAAAAACTATTAACCCGATCAGCATAAAATCCATATTTAGAATTTGTATTAAAAAGTCAAGAACCGATTAGATTTGAGCTAAAATCGGTCGACCGGAAGTGGATGTTCATTCTTGTCATTTTTTCCGTTTTTTAAATATTTACTTTAATATTTGATGAATGTAAAAAATTACTGGAATAAAAGTTGTAGATAATTTAATTTTCTACAACCTATTTTTGAAACATGTTCCCATATAATGCATTGTTGAAGAGACATTTTTAAAACTAAATTTTTTAGCTGCCACAACCACACCACCTACCAGCGACTATTGTATGCACTTTACGCTCCTTTTTATTTTCTTAATTGTTGGAGATTCGGGGCTATATCCAATATCAGAAGGCTACTGTTTGAGTTTATTTCTGTTCTTTGTAAAGTCTTTAAATTTTTCTCACAGTTCCTTAAAATATTTATTATCAGTTAACCTGTTCGGAATGTTTAGAAATATTACAGGTATGGGGACGTCATGTAGTAGCCACATCAGATATTTTTTGATAATGTATGCATACGAATTGATCCCTTTGTGAATATCCTCCAAATATTTCTAATTCGAATATTGACCCTGGAACCAGACGATTTAACTTTTATTTAATCTCCCAAATCTTGAGATCTGATATACCCCATGATATTTTTGTGGGAAGGCATGGGGAAATAACATAGTAATAAACAGGTTAAAGCTAATTATTATAATATCATTTGTATTTAAAGACTTCTAACACAGCTGATGCATTTCAAGGAAAAATGTTTCGAACAAAAGTTGCAGAAAATTAAATTCCCTACAACTGTTTTCCCAGTAATGTTTTACATATACCAAGTATTAAAGCAAATATTTGAAACGGATGTGACAAGACTAAACACCCACTTACAACTGACCGATTTTGACCGAAAACTAATCAGCTTCGTCACTTTAATGAAAACAACATTTCCCATACTACGTATGCTTAGTCTCAATCTCGCCCAAACAAAGACGGATATCTATCTATGGAGAAAGTAAAAATTGGTCTCATTCGGTGCAAAAGAATATTTGTCACACAACACTCAGCAGAATAAGAAAGCTGAATATATGCGCCGCGTTATTCGCGGGCTCTCGCGTAGTGTGTGTTGTCGATGTAATTTATTCGAAGAGTCTACTATTAAGCAATTTCTTTCGTTTCGTTAGGCTTTTGTACCCAATAGAAGACAGATTCTTATGCACAAAGAAATTGCATGTTTTTAGCGATATTTGGTTTTGGAATTGCGCGTTTGATAAAATAACAAGGGATAATATCAAGCGTCATCTTCTGTACTAATATAGTTATCCAAAAATTCTCTTGGACTACAAAATTTAATTGCTTTTATCATTCAGTGGCACTCTAATTGAAACTAATTCTGTCTCAGTATTAGATAACTCTTGCAAAATGCATTAAGAGGTCGCACATCTAAAAAGTCTGGCCCGAAGGACCTATTGCTGCAATTCTGGACCGAAACGCATTATTGAGAACCGAGGAAAAGCCGATAACCTCCCCCCGTCCTTACCTCACTCTTTCTCTCCTTGCCTCTCCCTATCCATAGGTCGATCCCGGCGGTGCTGTAACCCTTTCAAGGACTAGCATTTTTACCGCGGTAAAGAAAGGGTTTTTGCCCTGTTATTCCGAACACTCGGGATCATTGGCAGCTCAAAGCTCTCTCTTTCTTCCTTGCGGACTCAGGAAAAACGGCCGACGCTTTCTTTGCGTTGCGTAACGAACGGCAGCGGATTTTTAATCTCTTTTAATCTCTCGTCTGAGTTTTCTCTTTTAATCCTACTGCGCGTGTCCGAGATTAGGTCCATATCTTTGAACGACACCTAAATATGCAGTTGGAATGTTTTAATCTCATTCCGTGAAAAATTCTCATTGGATGCTTACCAATAATGAAAGTGATTTCGCTCGCGTTCGTTCCGCATTTAATTATTTTCGCTCGGTTTTAATATTATACTACTTCTCGACTATGCGTTTAAGTAGAAATTCTGCAAATTGGCATTTTATTTTCGCGAATTCTCGGAGAAAAGCTTCATAAAAGCTAAGAGATTGGAAAATCTGTATGCAAACGTTATGACAAAAGCCTCGATGAAATTTCCATCGCGTAGAGACAAAGCTTCGATTCATTAGGATCTCCTTCGCTGTGTCGCGCTCTCTGCAAAACGCCTTCGAGATGTGGCAAATGAGCCGGTGAACTCTGTAACTCAGAAAAAATGCAGGACTCTGTGGACTTTAGATAATTTTTCTTTGTAAACATCGGATTAACCTTGTGGAAGAGTTATAAAGAAGGCCACAATCCTCCCGAGCACAATGCCTGTTTACTCAGTCTATCGAGTGTTGATTTACAAAATCATTCCATTATCGCATCTATTTATAACTTTTCTTTTGGTATGTATTGTGATATTTTTTCATTTTACATTGTGCTAATATAAAAGCAAGCAATAAAATGCTTATTCATTCGATAAGGATTTATCTATCTCGTCTGATGGTTAAAAATATAGTTTAAGAAATAAACACCTATGAACACAAGTTGAAAACATAAGTAGGTCGGCATACAGGAAAGTATCTATCGCTTTGCACGTTTTTGCTCTACACGGTTTCGGTTTAATTCAGTTTTCAATTTAGAGAACTATCTCGAATTGCAATTTCACTTTAGCACGCTTTCCGATCTGTCGACAAGCGTTAAAAGGCATAAAATGTTTCAGTTCGCCTCGGAGGTTATAATAAAGAATAAAGTAAGTAATTCTGAATACAATATAAATAAATTGTTCATTTTTGCACGTTGAACTCAAGATGGCGCTCAGATGTAACCTCATGTATTCCTAAGAGAAAATCTATCCCACTTTTCACGACGTCCTTTACTCGCTCTTTTCCGGGAACACATTTGCCGCGCAATTCGCGAGATTTATATGTCTCCAATGCCATTACAATATCATGAAAAAACCGGATGCGCATTTCAGCTATAATGAAGTCGTCTTCAGTGGTGATTTTCTGATTGCTGCGAAGGTCTAAAATGTATTCCCTTTCCAAATACGCAGACCCCAGATCTCCACGCGCACCCTTAACGGATACACTCCTAGAAACTTCCATTAGGCTACACACGAATAAAAGCAACAAAATACCGCAGCTCGGGCTCTTTTTTATTTAGAATCTTGATTCGGTGAGTCACCGCAGAAGACAGTTGTATCGCAGTCGAAATACGTATTTGGTTTTTAATAGCCTTGTAATGGTTATTAGAGGTACCTAAGGTAAGTATGAACTTATATTTAAAATTTTTGATCCTTAAGTGCTTAGTTTTTTAAATAAAATTCTTGTGGCCTATCTTGTCTCGCAAAAACTCGTCATTTAATGAGGAAAATGATTTTCACGATTTCCTAATTTAAAAAAAATTTCATACAATTTTGATTCTCGCATTGTGAGACATCCTTCCTGAAGCAGATAAATTTGATGCAAAAATGTATTCCTCCTTTCCAATTACATTTGAAAAATTGTTAATGGACACGTAAGTCAGTTTTTCTGTCATAAAATAATTTTCGGTATCCATTTTTTAATCCAAGGAGACAATATTCCAATAGTATGGCTTTCATTCGATGCACGATATAAGTTAGTCGAGGAAGTACGTAAGAAATATTGTCATCTGTGACGTCACGCTCCTCGCTGACGAAACGCGAATAGCGTGTTATCCACCAATCAGACTAACCGCTGACGATTTTTTGGCAATATCTTGCACCTTTCGTGCCTGTCAGTGCTTGTATAAAGAGTCGGGAGAAGCACTGGCTCGTTCTCACTGATTTAATACTAAAACGGCGTTAAATAGTCATAATTAGCGGGGTGTTTGACCAGCGTTCCACGTCAGGGATACAAATCGTGTGTCGTAACGCACGAGTAAAAAAAATAAATGGTGAGTGTAAAACATAAAGCGAAGGATTTCCTAAGGCCAAATTTCCATTAACCTATTCAACTGGAGAACGGTCCCAACTTCGCCAGCGGCCTCTAATGGAGGTGGCCTAATGTGTTTGGGGCGTAAGACGTTTGCTCAGGCAGCCTCTAAATGTGGAGGTTAGTTTGGCTAATTCGCGGTAGAAAATATAACTGCGGTATATGCTTTTTCAAGATATTTTTCTTATTTTCCGAATAAAGACATAATATAGTGTACATGAGGATTTCTTTTTCTAAATTTAAAGTGTTTATATTTTTTATTTTCAAGCTCTTGAGGCATACTGTGACAATATTTCGTTGCATTCAAAATCCCGCTTAATATAAATTTCGTTTCCGCTTTAATAGGGAAAAATGTTTGCATTCATCCTTTTCTTTTTGCCGTGACCTTCTTTTAAACAGATATACATAATAGTTTTATACTCTCAAAACATGCTGTTAAAAACTTGCCTGAAAATAATTTCATATTCCAAAATATTTTATACATGATCCGTGAAACTTTATATATTACAATTTCTCTAATTTTGCTTGATCGAATGAGCTTGAGAAACAGGGTCATGTAAGATTAGAGAGTGAATTATGTTTTCTAAATGTAAATTGTCTGTAACCATTTGATTATAAAAAATTTTCACCCGTGATGTGTCATATGACGGTTTTCATGACCTTTGAAGCTGTCTAAATTTTGTATAACAACTGTACGAAAGTAGTGCTTAAGTTCATAAACGCACATTATTACCATTGCAATTCCGAAATCATGAGCAAGTTGAAGATTCCCGATAGCATTCTTTGGTGAATGCGTTTTATATTCTTCTCTCTTCTTCGCAGTCGGCGGTTCATTTCGTTTCACTCCGCTGTGGACCGCAGCGGGTTCCACACTGTTACCTTTTGGATTTCCACCCAAAGGAATTATGCCTCTGTGTGTCACATATCATTCGATGACGAAATCGCGGGCGTGATTCTTATCTCTCCGGTTGACTCTACCAAAACTGTGATTCTTAAAGGGCACTTTCTTATTTTGTCTTGAAAATTGTCCTTGTAAAAATGAAAAGCTGTTTTAGATGACGGAGAAAAAGAAGGATATACAACCAGAACCAGAAATTTAGAGTTAGTAGAATGAGGTGCCGCTTGCTTGCTTCCCACAAATCGAGCAAAAATAAAAAATGGAGTTATCGCGGAAATTAACGGAGACGCCGTATCAGAAGTTTTAATTCTTCAGGAATACTTATTCTGCTAAATATATAGCACATTTAATGGGGCCCAGTAGGGACTCAGACGAGGATCGCTCAATATAAAACCCTAGATTACGCGACTTCCTGCGGAGCTTATATTCCTAGCGGTTAGAATTGTAAATGAATTACAACGAAGGGAAAAAATGTACTTTGACTATTGCCTTATCTTTATAAAGCATTTCACTTTAAAGTTATGATTCATAAATGTATTAAGTCATTGCGCTAAGCCAGGGTAATAAGGACTTTGGTCCAAGCGCAACGAGACTTTCCTCAATTAACAGATTAAACGTTGTCAGTCTTTACAGAATTATTTGAAAATAATTATCTCTTTGACAAGTATTTTATTTGCATAGTACCTATCTTTTTTCAAACGATAGCCCAAAAACTTAGAAACCCGGGAGAATTACGCCGGAAGTGAGCCCTGAATTTTTTGAGGAAAGAAAAAAATAAAGAAGATGGATATTCCGCTAAAAGTTTAGAAAATCCCGAAATGGATCCGAAACGAATTCTAGTTATGTCCACTTTCGGTCTGCCTATCTGAGAAAATTATGCTCGATTAATATTAACAGTTTGCGAGAATTTCAACCATTGCTTATTATGCGTTCTTTGCACGAAGTGAACGCATATAGGGGAGGTCGTATCCGTCCGTCCGTCCGCATGTTTAAACTCAAGAACCGCTGGGGGTACTTTGATGAAATTTGGTATTTGGGAGTTTTGCTAAAATTTGTCGACCGATTCCAATTTTAGTTAAAATCGGACTACAACAAGATTGGAAAGGTGTACTCCATGTCGGAGTACACAGTTTCCAAATGCGTTCTTTGAGATTTCAGCGTTCTCAATATTTTTCTCTCAGATGAGCATTTAGCGAGAAGCTAGCGAGGTACTTTGTATAATACATGTAAAATACGCCCAGCGGTTCCCGAATTGAATCAAGGAACATTGTAGGTCTCCATGTAAAGTGGTCATAATTTTTGTCCGATTTTCACCAAATTTGGAATCGCTCAACCAATTTTAGCAAAACACTCCTATAACAAATTTTATCAGAACACGTCCAGCAGTTACCGAGTTTTCACATGCGGACGGACGGACGGAAACGACCTCCCCTATATGCGTTCACTTCGTGCAAAGAGCGCGTAATAACAACCACTTTACATGAAGATCTTCATGTAGCTTACAATGTACTTGTTTCAACTAAGAAACCGCTGAACGTATTTTGATAAAATTTGGTATTGGGAAGTTTTACTAAAATTTGCCGATCTCAAAGAAAGCATTTGGAAACACGGTGTACTCTGACATGGAGTACACCTTTACATAGTTGTTTTGTTTGATTGAACGAGCTTGACAAACAGTGTCGTTTAATACTAGAGAGCGAATTATATTTTACAAATAGAAATTGTCGGTAAAGATATGATTATAAAATTTTGTCACCCGTGATGTGTAGTAAACTCATTTTTATGACCCTTGGATCAGTCGAAATTCTGAATAGCAACTGTACGCAAATAGTGTTTAAGTTCATAAGCACACGATATTATCATTGTCAGTGAACATCTTTTGCATTTTGACATGCGATTTTTCCATCGCGCTGCCATTCTCAACGCGCTCGCCTTAGAATCACTTTCAAAAGTTAAGTAAAAATAAACTATGTATACTTATTTTGAAGGTAAGGATTCAGATGAATCTTTCTTCTTATCTTTCATGTCTAGCATTTTTAGATTTGTATTATTACTTTCTCCATATATGTAGTATAGGGGGAAGTATTGTAATCATGAAAAAATCGACTTCGAGATTTCAAAGGAAATACACGTTTTGAGGTCCCCTGAACACGTTTTGACCATTTTCTCGATGATGTGTGTGTGTGTGTTTGTGTGATAGCTTTTTAGTGGGTGCTCTAACTCAAAAACTATTAATCAGGTCAACGCGAAATTTTATATTTAACATTTATTTAAAAGTCAAAAGAACTGATTAGTTTTTGGTAAAAATCGGGAAATTCAAAGTAGGTGTTTACTCTTGTCATTTATCCGTTATTTTAAAATATTTGCTTTAATATTTGATAAATGTAAAAATGTACTAGAATAAAAGTTGTAGAAAATTTTATTTTCTACAACCTTTGTTTGAAATATTTTTCCATATAATGCATTGTTTAAGAGATATCTTATATTTTTGGCTGCCATCATCACGCCACATATCGACGACTATTGTTAACTATTGTCGCTTAGTTACGTCTTAGTAGCGCTCCTTTTTCTTTTCTTAATTGTTGGAGCTTTGTGGCTATATCCAATATCAGAATGCTATGTTTTGAGTTTATTTCTGTTCTTTGTAAAATCTAAAATTTTCTCGAAGTTTCTTTAAGTATTTATTATTATGTAACCTATTTGGAATTTTTAGAAATATTACAGATATGGAGAAAGTCGTGTGGTGGACACATCAGATTTTTAAGTTAAAATTTTACTTTTTCCGCATGTAATGAAACTTTTCTTCAGTAGTTTCACTCCTAATGAGAATCCATATTAATCATTTGTCAGCGTAGGGCTTTCGGAATAAATGTTTGTACATTTCCAAAAGTTAGTTTAAGTTAATGATTGGGCCAGACAGTTGTCTTAGTCCAGTATATTCTTAACTGGCAAAGCCCCTAAGATAAAAAGCCACGCCTACCTCGGGACATACCTTTCGCCGAAGTGAATTTCAAAAAGAGATAACACTGGGGCCTGTGTGGGTGATGAGGGTAAAAGGATGGGGCGGAAAAGCAGAACTGCAATTTGGGAGAGCCCCGAAACAAATAAGTAAATGTTTAGATACTACGTGGCTAGTTAGGATGCTGAAATTTTTAAGTTATTTAGAACTTAGTCTGTATAAACGAATGAACATCAATGTCTCCATGAAATTGTTATTGCGGCCGTTAAAAATTACGCCACTCTAGAAAAAGCGCCACTATAAGAATAGGTGCCACTTTAGAATAGGCGCTAATTTAGAATAGGCGCCACTTTGGATTGAAAAGTTTGAGTGATGCCAAATCATTCTTGTAAACATTATAGCAGATTGATGGAATAAAGCGATCTGATGATCCTATGCAGACAGGTATATGCTGTAATGTTGGGAATAATTTTGAAACGAGGAAAAAGTCTGCTATGACCGGGAATCGAACCCGGGCCTTCCACTTGCCGGGCGGATATTCTGCTACGATAGTTCAGTGGTAGAATATCCGCCCGGCAAGTGGAAGACCCGTGTTCGATTCCCGGTCATAGCAGACTTTTTTCTCGTTTCAAAATTATGGCAGATGTGAAGGGCAACAACACCGATGACCTAGTTGCTGTAATAGATTCACTTTCAAGAATCTTCTTTCATACTCACTAGTAGAAATTGGCACTAAATCGAAAGAAAGATGAGGAGAGAGGAGAGAAGGAACGAGAAAATAGGGATGGAAAGGCCTAAGACAGTGATGGCGAACATATGGCACGCGTGCCAGGGGTGGCACGCGGAACGATGGAATGGAATAAGAAAAAAAAGATGCCGCTCATACGGCGGCATGGCAAAAATGACCCCAGAAATCTAATAAATGCAGATATTGAAACGATGCGAAAGAGTGACTTCGTTTACTATCGGTTATATTATGATTTTGGGGGGAGGGGAATTGTTTTAATTAAAAAAATATAAATCTGATTTTTTTACTGCATAAACTATGCCTAATGTTCAGATGTTTTTACACCAAAATTATGTCAAATTTCGGATTCTTTCAATTTCATTATCGTAGGTTAGTTTATCTAACATCCTTTTGTTCATTTTAAGGATTAAAAAGCCTCCCCCAAAATCATAAAATAGCCGTACCATCTCTTTTCTCATTCTACAGACGGGTCTCCAGACCTGCTATATAATATAATATATATTATATATATATAATATATATATATATATATATATATATATATATATATATATATATATATATATATATATATATATATATATATAATATAATATTCATGCTATATTCCAGGAATATACAGATAAGATTTTTTATGGTACTGGCACGCGAAGAGGCACATTTTCTCTTATTAAGATAATTTTGGCACGCGAGCTAGAAAAGGTTCGCCATCACTGGCCTAAGAGAAGAAGGGGAGGCCTCGGACAGGAAGCATGAAGGACGATCGAAAGTGCGGTGAGAGTCAAATGGCTGAAAATTTTCAAGAACAAGCCTTTCAAAAAAATATGTATCCGATAGCCACAACAAGGTTATAAAAAAACCATATGCACATTTAGGCTACAAAGCAGCCGTCTTCAGTGGCAATTCACCGAAAGTTGGCTCTAAAAGATCAACCTTGCTGTGGCATTTGGAGTTATCTGAGATAAGTACTTTTGAAGTGTTTGTTCTTAAACTTATTTAACTATCACGGGATAAAAATAGGTGAAATATATTAAAAAGTTTTTTTTAATCTTTCAGTGAAACTAGTAAGACATTCATAAAAGTTTTCATTATTAAAACCAACTTATTTATTTCGCAATAGAAGGCATAATCATATAATTAAATTATAGCTTTTCCAAAAAAATGCCATCTGCTGCAAATATACCATCTCATCCAGAAATTGCCTATCCGTCCTTAACAGCAAAATTTTTTGTGCAATATATACAACTTAGATGGGTTAAAAAGGTATTTTAATTAATTTTTGTTTTGAGCTTTTTGTTTAATTCAAAGAGAAAAGTGGCTTTTAATGGAAATTCGTATTATGTAAATATATTCAGTAATCTTTTAAAAACTTTGTAAAAATACCATTTATTTAAGATAGTGACTAAGGTTGCTATACTGAAAATATTGCGACTGATTTGACCTCATTATGGTTACGTTATCATTCGGAGTATTATCGTTATTAGCATTTCTGAAGAAGATTTAAAAATATTCTAATAGATAATTTCTTTAACTTGTTCTTAATATGTACAAGCGCTAAATATACATAAGGAAACTGCATAAATGTAATCTACATAGATAATATAGCTATCTAGAAAAGAAAGCGTTGCAATATATACTGCTGAAATTATTTTAATCTCGAAATAACAAACTTTTGTCTTGTAAAGAAATAAAATATACAGTTTGAGAAACGATAAAAAGCTACCTAGATTAAATATAAATGTGTTTTATCGTCAAATTCGAGTTAATTTTTATCTTAATAGAACACAGTGGAAGGGGAAAACAGAATTAAGATTTGAACGTTATATTCAAATAAAACTATTTCATTCTTTCAAAGCTCTTTAAAGCTTTACAACAAGCTGCCACCTATGCATCTGTCAACCAAATATTGATGTATATGTTTGAGTGTAACTGTAGAAATGAAAACAATATGAGCATGTTGTTCCATTCTTCACTTACAAAACATTTTCCCTTTCCTAGTCGTTTCCTAAAAGCCTTTGGCCATTCTTCACTCTAGTTTCACTAAACTATTGCGCGTCGCAAAACCTCCTCCACTCCTGAAAAACTCAATAGAGATAACATCAGCCTAAAGAAGGCGACATTAGAATCCCATTCGAAACCGTTTTAGAAACTGAGATTGTGTCCTTCCAACTATACCGTTAACTTCACTTTTAGAGAAAGGGCACTGTTGTAAAATTTACACGCAGAAAACGATAATTGTAACTCACCATAATAGAATAGAACCGAATATTTCGTCCGTTTTAAAATAAACTCAAAATGGAAAAAAATTCACTCTCTCTCCCGGGGACATTTTGTGGGACACAATTCCAAAAAAGTCATCGCGCCCACACGGGCAGTATATTTGCGTGTCGCAGACGAAATGTATCGATTAAACTTAATTGATGCAACAGAAATTAACGTTTTGGAAAATAGTCACTGCAGGAAGAGAATATTTTGTTATGGAACTATTGTAAACTTTAATGAAAATTACTAACACAAGGTGTTTCCAGTTTTATACCTTCCTTCCTTATAATTTCTCGGACATACTTTTTCCAGACGTCATAAGAAGCGCTAAAAGGGCTTATTGGATGGGAAAAGCCAAAGAGCTAGCAAAATGCGTATAATATTGAAAATTACCTTATATTAACTAGGTTGTGGAAAGTGAACGTTTGTTTCATGGCTCTCATTTAGCGAATGCATAAATAAGCCATTTTTCCGATATTCGTTAAGTTCGAATCAACTTAATAAAATTTAAGTTTATCTTGCACTCCAAAAATGAAACTAAATGATTTATATATGAATTTTACTTTATGACTGATATAATCGTAATTAGCAATTATATGTGACGTCTCATCTTGTGCGACACGGCGTGCCGAATCAATATTCGAAAGAAAGAGAAAATTATCATAGATTTTGAAACCTCAGGAAAAAAAAGTGGTTTATCAACTCTTCAGATTTAATTTGAGTGTTTTCTATGGAAGGGAATACTTTTTTAAATGATCAATACTTATAAAAGTTAGGTGATAATTAGATTAAATCTTCTTCGAGCGAATATTTTTTCGGTTGGCGGTTTTCTTTACAGTAATTAGGTGAGATCGCGATTCGAGAGGAAGAGGAATCTATTTTATGCTAATCATAGGATTCTAATTGATCTTGATTAGGTGAGAAACGATTTTGAGATGTTTTTCGTGGAGGTTAGATAGTTCTAGTGATGGAAAAAACGCAACCGTGGCGTATTAGAACTCAGAACCTAAATTGTACCTAATATAGTTTTTGTCCGATTTATGTTCAGGAAATCACACCGCCCTAATTTCGATGGACCTGAATCAATCAACCGTTAACATAGAACCCCGTGGTGGTAAACAACAATTCAAAATGGAGTCTTCATTCAGGGAGCAGAAGGACCTAATAGGTCATCCGGCTCAATGGCTTTCTCTTAATTAAGTCCATCTATCAATATATAATCGATACCAAGCGACCATAATTATTATTTATTTATTTACAATCTTTGCAGGTTGGATACTGGCCAGGTGGAAACGCTACATCAATTATAGTCATGTATTTAAAATATTATGTGAAACCCAATTTATAAAAGAATTGTAAACGTATTAAAACATGCATCGTTCTCATACGCACTAGTCCAAATAATCTCAATTATTTTAAAAATTATTAAATTAATATTCAGATTACTTTTTCATTGTTTCAATAGCCTGTACCCTCGGAACCGAAGTTTTCGAGGTTCATGGTAGGCCTTCACGGCTACCGTAGCGGTCCCGGGGCCCACGAAGTCCCCACCGTACTTCAACCTACCAAGCATTCACTCTACTTCCTCCGGCTTCCAAAAAACATTTACATTTTTTCTTAAATTGTTTGACCGATTGAGGAAAGGGCTTAAATATTTCCTCAGGTAACTCATTCCACTCACAAATTCCTCAATTTAGGAAGGACTTCTTGGCGACGTCAGTTTTTTGCGACCTATATTTTATTTTGTATCTATGGTAATTTTTTCCGATGTAGTTAGGTTTCTCTATCCCAATTAATAAATTTTTCCATGCTCCTTCCTTATTAATTATTTTAAATATCTCACATAGCCTATTTAGTTTCTTTCTATTTTCCAATGGTTCCCAACTTAGGGAATTTATCATTTCTGCTAAACTTTGTCTTCTTATGCTTCCCCAGCACGTATCTGGCAGCCTTTCTTTGTACTTTTTATAACTTTTTTATCTGCCCCACTTCATACGGATCCCATATATTCGTAGAATATTCCAATATTGGTCTTATAATGGATTTATACGCTAACTCTATCGTGGCTTTGCCGCTCCCCTTGAGGTTCCTCATCACCCAATTTAAGGATTTATATGCCTTTCCCACAACATGATCGATATGCTGTCCCCACCCAAAATTAGCTTAGATATTTATTCCTAAATATTTACAGTACTCACTTTTAGGAATGTCGACACCCATTAGCTCATATTTCCTACATTCCTTAACCCTTATTTTAGTTAAGGTTATGAGTTTACTTTTCCCGACGTTTATAGCCATTTTATTGATTGATATCCAGGTTGCCACATTCTCTAATTTCTCTTGTAAGCTGCTCCTATCATTCTGACTTTTTATTCTCCTATATATTATGCAGCCATCAGCAAAAAGACTTATATCTGAAGTTATTTTTTCATGGAGATCATTTATGTAAATGAGGAACAATAAGGGGCCTAGTCCACTCCCCTGAGGGGCTCCCGAAGTGGAAGGTATTTCGTTTGAGTACACTTGTCCTACACTGGCCCTTTGTGTCCTCCCGGTGAGGAATTCTTTTATCCAACTTATTGCCCTTTTATCTATCCTTAGCTTCTCTACTTTCCCATGTAAACGGTCGTGGGGGACACTGGCGAATACTATTTTGAAGTCTATGACTACTGCGTCAATTTCCTCCCCTTCGTCTAAACTGTCAGCAATATCCTGACAGAGCCCTAGTAGTTGTGTCTCACACGAGTATCCTTTTCGAAACACATTGTTTTCTAAAGAGCCAGTTCTTTTCATACCAAAATTTTCGAACATATTTCGCTAATATTTTTTCCATCAACATGCACACGGCCGACGTTAAACTTACTGGTCTATAGTTCTCAACCTTAGTTTTTCCACCCTTGTATATAGGAATAACGTTTGCTTTTTCCAATCAGAAGGTAAGTCATGGTTGTTTAGGGATATGTAGCACAATGTCCTTATATATTGAACTATTGTTTCCGCACCCAGCTTCAGTGCATCAATCGACATATTATCTGGTCCCATCGAATTGTTTTTCGTTGCTCACTAATTAGTTTGTGTAATTCGCAATCTGTTATCTTTATATGTATATCTTTATATGTATATATGCTATGCTATGCTATCATAGCATATCATAGCATAGCATAGCATATCATATCATAGCATAGCATAGCATAGCGTAGCATAGCATAGTGTGCTGTGCTGTGCTATGCTATGCTATGCTACGCTACGCTACGCTATGCTATGCTATGCTATATGCATCAAGCATATTTCCTCCCCTTGTTGGCTTGTTTACCAACTGCGTGAACAACTCCTCTTGCTTTAGACGATAAGCACTGCTTTGGGCCCACCCATCCCCAACTGCGTCACCATTCCACCGAACACCTGGGAGGTTTAGGTCTCCCGCTATTAGGGTGTGACTACCTGGTCTTTCCGGGTACTCGGACGGTATGCCGACGGACGGTATGCCGACGGACGGTATGCCGACGGACGGTATGCCGACGGACGGTATGCCGACGGACGGTATGCCGAACGACGTTATGCTGAACGGACGTTATGACGAACGGACGTTATGCCGAACGGACGTTATGCCGAACGGACGTTATGCCGAACGGACTTTATGACGAACGAACGTTATGTAGACAGGACGTTGTGCGGGCAAGATGGGATAGACGGGGAATGTTAACAAGCGATGCATACACATTTTTAAGGGATGTGTAATCAACCGGAATGTAAAAACAATGGAACAGGTGGAATGAACCGGCGGAAGTATAAACAATTGAATGGGTAATGTGAACTGCCAGTATTGTAAAGTATTAAATGGTTAACCTGAATCAAAAGAAATATAAACATTTGAAAGAGTTGGAAGTATAAAACATTGAATGGGTGGATAGAACTGAGGGAATTATAAAGTTTTGAACGGGTGACTTGAACCGCCAAAAACATAAGCAATATAACAGGTACACTGTACCGCCAGACAAACAATTGAAGGTGTAATTTGTAACACCAGTGGAATATGATATCGTACGGATAATTTTAATCACCAGAATTATAGCGGTCAGTAGTGTAAACAATTGAAGAGGTAAAGTGTAAAACCCTAAGTATTTACATTTGAAAGGGTATGAGTATAGCATTCCGCATAAACAATTCATTGCGTAATCAGTAGCACCAGACGTATAAACATAGTAACGACTCAATTATACTACCCGTATTATGAACAATTGAACGGGTAAATTATACTACATGTATTATGAACAACTGAACAGGTAATATGAACAACAGTAATTATTAGCAGCAGAAAAGGAAATTGTTATCGCCACGAATATAATCCAACAAAGGCAATATAGGTGTCTATCGAATTGGAAAAGCATATATAATAATACCAAAAGAATTAACCAATATAAAATGACATGCTGGCCATAGAGGAAGGAGGCGGGAGAAATCGTAATAAAACGTAGGCAATATCTATCGACTGGGAATTACATACAGATTAATCATACACAAGAAAATAGAACTTTGTAGTGGTATGGTGAGAAAGGGGAGTGGAACAAATTAGAAACATTATATCTTTGAAAGTTTGGACTACCCCTGATAGTGGCCTTACTAATAATTACCATTGTACATAATCTTTAAATATGGTATATGAACTACTATGCTTGGGGAAAGTTATCGAAGCGAAAATATGTGAATAAGATAGTAACTGAGAAATCATCGAAGTCCTAACTGCGGGTTTTTCAATTTTTTAAGCTTTTGAAGACTGCTTTTTGTGCCAAAAGCTTGGGACTCTCCTTTCTTACCACAACTCCCTTTTCATTTTCTCCTCTAACATTTTTAGGTGATTATCTTATATACCAGAATTGGTTCTACGACAATTAGTCGCAAGTCAATTCGTCGCGCGTCAATTCATCAAATGGTAAACTCTTTGCAAGACAAATTCATCGCCAATTCAGGAATTGTTGTGGAAATAGGAAATATTTTTCTGTTATTTTCAGGAGTAGTCGAGAGAATTGGTTTACTTTTTGTGCATTAATATTGAGACCCGTTATGTTCGGTATATGTCAGGTGAATATTTTTCCAACAAAATACTTTTCTGTTATTTTTAGGAATCTTTGAGGGAATACGATTCCACTTTTTGTATAATTATTCCTATCCGTCGTGGTTGTATGGTGGGGAGTGAATATTTCTCCAAGAAAGTATTGTTATTATTTTTAGGAATAGTAGAGGGAATAGGATTACTCCTATTAAAATTCAGACCCAACCTGGCAGATGTATTGTACGGAGTGAATACATTTCCAAGAAAACATACTTCTGTTATTTTCAGTAGTCATGGAGGAAATAGTATTCCACGTTAACTATTAATATTGCTAAATATTTTTCCGATTCGTTACCTATTCGGCGCGTGCCCGAGCTGTCATATAATACCAATACCGTAAAAACTATTCAAGTTATTGGCATGCGACCTTCTTCAAATATAAATTTAAACTATTTTGAAATTTTTAATCACTGCAATTACCCCTCTAAACCAATTACGGAAATAGTTTCTTGCACGTTAACTTTTTCAAGTCTTGACTGAAAATTTTAGATAAATGTTAGGATTGTTATTTTTTTAAAGGCAGTTCATAATTTTTATTTATTCTTGAGTTACTTTGCCGTTATTCGGAATTGTTACAGAAGATGAATAAAAACATTGATCCTTTTTCTTCAATAGAAGCCGAAATTAGGCGTTTTATGTATAATAAACGAAGATATACGCAGAATATAAAAAATAGACATGGTGACATACCTGCTGAAAATGATGGTTTGGGTTATCTGGGAATTTATTTCAATCCTCCAGTGATGGTACCTTTGGGGTAGGCGGTCGGTGGCTCTCTGCAGATATTTCGCTGCCAATCCTTTTGCTCTGAAACGGAAGATGATCGCCGCATCATCTGCATAAAGTTCAGTTATGGTGTTACATCCTTTATCCGTTGGAAGGTCTGCGGTGCATAGGTTGTAGAGAAATTGGGCCAAATACCGATCCTTGCGGTACTCCCGCCTTGATTGTCTTCTTTTCGGAGGTCGCCATCTCCCAGCTGACCCGGAATGTACGACCTTCCAAGTATCTGCTGATGAGGCGAGTTTGCCAAGGTGGAAAATTTGTCGTTTTCATTTTCATCAGGAGCCCAGCATGCCACGTTTTGTTAAAGGCTTTTCTGACGTCAAAAAATGCCCCGACTGTCGTGTTCTTGCGATTGAAAGCGTCAGTGATGAAATTTCAGGCTCTATTCCGCTGCTTCGTGGTGTCATGTTTCGCTCGGAAGCCAAACTGGGCAGGCGAAAGGAGGAAGTTATCCTGCGCGTGGCGTTGTAAGCGAAGGAGAATGAGCACCTCAATGATTTCCCTAGTCCGTCCAACAGTGAAATAGAAAAGTAGTTGACAAGTTTAGAATGGTCCTTTCCCGGTTGTGGGATACAGACCAATTTCGCCTCCTCCTATGGTGTTGGGAAGTGTCCTATGTGGAAGCAGCTGTTTGTAATGAGATAAATGTGCGGTCCTACTGCTTTCGGTGGTTTCCGTAGGATCTCATTAACTATCCCGTCTTTCCCAGGCACTTTATTCGGGGGAAGGTGTAGTATGGCAGAAAGCTCTCTCGTCGTTGTCCATTTTGTCTCAGAGCGAGTTGGTATTTCCTCAGGTTGTTCTTCCTGCTCCGGCGGTAGGTCTGCCCCTGGATTTGGAGAGAAGATGTCCTTCAGGTATTCGGCAAAGAGGTTTGTCTTTTCTGATGGAGACTGCGCCATGGTGGTATTATGTTGGAGTGGTAGATCGTTGGAGAAGTTTGCTCGGAGGTTCCTGGCAAGCCTCCAGATGGACCCATCTTCCATATTGAGAGAAGACATTTTCCGCTCCCAAACCTCTCTCCTGTGCTCTGCAATCCTTTGCCGGATCTCCCTCTGCATTCTTCGAAGACGCTTCCTCTCAGCTGGCCAGCCCTTTTTTCAGCCAGTCTTCTGATCCTGTTTTTGATTCTGATGGCCATGAGGAGGTACTTGGGCAGATTCAAATAATCCGGAGGTGTGGTGGTCTTGCGGGGAGTCACAGCCTCAGCAGCTGAAGTTATAATGTCGGTGAAGTAACAGGCGTGCTGATCAACAAGATGGACGCAGAATAGGTCCCAGTTGCCCTTGTGAAGGTCCTGGATCACTCTGGGTGGTGTTTTTAGAGGTCGAACTCCTATGTAAGCCAGGATAGGGAGGTGATCACTTTCCAGACAAGAGATGCTATGGACGTTCACTGAGGAGTTTATACCCTTGCGCAGAAAGATATCAAGGATGTTCCCTCTCCCCTGATTGTTGTATCTAGTTGGTTCAGTTGGTTCTGCAACCCTCACGACATTGAAGTTCGACCATGCTAGGAGTGCTTCTCCACGTTTGGTGATGATAGTGGAGTTCCATAAGTGGTGTTTCCCGTTGAAGCCTCCTCCCAGAATGGTCGGGAGGCCAGCGGATATGAATTCGTCCAGGTCTGTATGGAGGACTGGTCGGGACGGAGGTATGTAGACAGATGTTAATTGAATTTCACCCTTGTCCATGGATACCAGTGCTGAAGTAGCTTCAGCGGAGGAGAGGTTGATTGGAGATACCTCTCGAGTTTGTAGTTTGTCAGAGATAATAATAATAATAATAATAATCCGTCTTTATTGAGGACGATATTTAGACAATAATGTCCATTATTACATATAACCCTAATATTACAAGCTCAAACACCCATGTCCTAGGCGGGATTCGAACCCGCGACTTTCGTATCCGTTGGCAGAAACTCTAACCACCCGTCTACCAAGGCCGACATGAGAGCTGTTCCTCCAGCTTGCTGGCATGCAGAGGGATCAACTCTGTCTTGACGGTATATGCTGCACCCCGGAATAGTCCATCGTTGATTCGGGCGTAAGTGGGTCTCCTGATTGAGCTCCGCTGCTAGTTTTTACCTTATTAAAAAGACTACTAGCTCAGATGTTTTTAATTCGGTTGGCGACTCCTGCATTCGAAGAGAAGATGATTAACGCATTTGACGTTCGTCTATTTGTATCCGTTTTGGGTTGCAATGGATAGATGTTCCATGCGGGTACTAATGACAGAGAGCTGCTTCTGGAGGATGACAGTAAGTGATGTGAGAGACTCCAATAATGCAGGAAGCGTTGCCTGATTGTTAGCAGCGGGTGGAATTTATGACCGGATCGGTCTTCGACGGAGCTGGCGGAGAGGAGTGTTTAAATCCTCCACTGTTTCTGTTCTAGCTGTAGCACTTGGCGGAGGAATCGTGAATTCCACGTCCAGGCGCTGTCTGTCACCCATTCTAGCTTGCTTAATTACCCTCTATTTACGCAAATATAGACACCCCTACTCTTTCATCTCTATCCCTCCTGTACACTATAAAGATTCCGTACCTATGACGATATCTGGTCTACAAACCTCA
Source organism: Tanypteryx hageni (assembly GCA_028673005.1). Lineage (NCBI taxonomy): Eukaryota > Metazoa > Arthropoda > Insecta > Odonata > Petaluridae > Tanypteryx > Tanypteryx hageni. The sequence continues at coordinate 111,896,888 of CM054120.1, forward strand.
ATTAAGGACTGAAATTCCACCCGCTTGTTTTTAATGCAACGGCAGTTAACCTGAAGAATCTTTGAGGCCTTACCTTCATACTCGTGTGTGCTGTTTCCCACAGAAGCACCTCCAAATCTACGTCCTAGTTTTCCTGTTGGATGATGGATTTCACAACATTGTTTATAAGTCTGCCGAACTTGAAGGAACTTCTTCTGTTCAAATGCAGCCTATCACGACCCAAGTCTCCTTCACAAATCCAGCAATTATAATCAACAAAAAAACAGCCCGTTTACTGCACACCCAGTCTATCCCTTCATTTATATAGTCTAGTCTCATATTGTTAATATCACCTCTACTAATTATTCCACCAATCACAATCTTGGCACCCGTGAATTTCCGTTTGGCAGCAGAACACAAATCCCAAATTAACCCCACAACATGATCATCTGACTTTGCCGTCTTAACATCATTATCCCCACGTGAATCCCCACCACACTCTCTTCACCTCCATTGTCGAGGTTTTCGATTTTCCTTTGTAGCTGCTCCGCCTTTATCCCTGGGAAGCATTCCACCGACGCTCATTCCTTGGTGCATTCAACCCCGGTGAAACGTAGCATCGAGTCTCCCAATACCCGCACCTTGGGTTTAGCGATGGCTTTCCCTGTTCTCTCTATCTTCCCACCTTCAATCCTCTTTTTTTCCCCGTGGACTTCACCCCTGTACATCTCTCCTTCCGTTTCCTTCCTCCTTATTTCCTCTCTCAATTTCTCATTTTATTATTCAGGCAAACAAGCTATTTCAAGCAAGTTCCCATGATTATGGCACTAAGGGTCGGAACCTAGATCTTGTTGTTGTGTAATATCTATGTGGAATTGCACCAAGTTATTCATCGACAAATTATGTTGTCATTATTTTAAATAAAAAAATTTATGAAATAATATTCTTGGAGAAAATAAATATTTTAGGTATTATGAAAGAAATTTGAACAAATACCATGTTAAATCTCTGTAAATACTCTGTAGCCATGTAATATGACAAATTCTTTGAGCTCTTTTAAAACACTTTTAAATATCGAAATATTAACTGCGATCTTTTGGTATTAAATTCTCTGCAGACTGAAGGTGATGATGACAGGTTTATGAGAAGTAAATAAATATTACGTAGGATGACGCACTACGAGGATCTAGTGGCTGCTATGAACGCATAACGAAATCTGCATAATACCCTGTAATTCACCAGACAGGTGGGTGGCAGGGGGTGGAGTTCACCAGATTACTTAAGAAATCTTACTTGAGGATTACATAGCCAACTGTGATCTCTAATATTTCCGAAAGAAGAATCTCGATATCGCTCCGTCCTACAGTCAACTCACTCACTGTAATCTTGCCTTCATAAATAGCAGGATTACTCAGTCATTCCTATTACTTCCTCATCCAAGCTTTCCGATCTTTTCTTTCTAGAAGTTTCAACCTAACGTTCAGCCGGAACTCCTCTACCAATGGCCAATTCAAATTCCTTATTCTCCATCAGCATGATATCCTGCAAGTCACCTTTTTGGTGGATGGCAGGGGGTGCAGTGTACCAAAGGTCTCTAGTTTTCCTACGTTATCTTATCCTATTACGCTCTCTTCTCTTCCTAGGGAAAATCGATCCTCTATATCGCTCCGTTATACAATCGATCTCGCGAATCTTATCTTGGCAATTCTGCCTTCCGAGATACGTCGGGCTCCTTATAAGACCTACTTCCTCATTCGCTAGTCCCTACGACATAAATTTTTCCAGCAGTTTAAATCTAACCTGAAGCCTACATTCCTCTAACGATGTCCATTTCAGATTTTCTATTAATGATGTTACGCTTTGTTTACTAACGTAATTTCTCTTTACAAATCTAGCTGCCCTGCGATGAATCTTTTCCATCTCGTTAGTGAGTCCCCTTTCGTAGGGACCCTACACAGCTGACGCATTGTCGACCTGCGGTCAAACCAAGGATAAATAACATAATTCTTTCACGTTTTCGGAGCTATTTCGAATTATTCTCCCTATAAAGGCCAGATTTTTATTAGAGGCACCTATCAATCGGCGAACGTGGGTGTTCCACGAGAGATCAGGATGGATTGTGACTCTTAGATATTTAACCGAGTCTGAAACTGGAATCTCTACTCCGTCTAAAAAATAATTAACATCTAATTAGATATTCTTGGTTCTCCAGAAATTGATGACGCAGCATTTCTTTTGGTTGGTCTCTAACTGTCATTCCTTGCACCATGCAGAAGTAGCTTCTAGATCATTTTGGAAATACTGATGGTCTTCCGGATTGCTTATTTCTCTATAAATGACGATGTCGCCCGCAAAAAGCCTAATTTAACTTCTGACTACTGAGCTGATATCGTTTATATAAATTAGAAATAATAACGGACCAATTGCACTAATAATTACACTAATAATGAGGTAACGCCACGTACAAAGTCGTATATTTGTCTGACGTCTTACTGCCCTACACTACACTTTTCCCAACTCGAGTATGTAGTCTTTCACTTAGGTATCTCATATAGTAGAAGCGTACTCGACTCGAGGCCTAACCTGCAATCGATAACATATCTTTCAAACTGTTTCGGTTCCATTTCGGACCATTCGTCCTATGAAAGCTAATTTCTTGTTTCCTGCACCGACCACTCAACGAGTTTGGATTTACGACGACAGAGGTCCCAAACCCGCGACTCGAGGGGCCAAATGAGTCCCCCAAGAGCACTCTGCAGAGGAAATCTCCCATCCTTAGCATTTTTTGCCCTTTAGATGTCCGCATCGTCGGCGAAGAGTTTAACTTTGCTACATACCGCGGAACATATATCATTGATATATATCAGGAATATTGAGAACTGAAAAAATATAGTCTCTTGAACAATCAAATATCACACTTTTCAGTATCGATTTTTGTTTGTAATTAAAGGCTAAATAGAATTCTTTTAAAATGATTGTCTGCTTTCGACGAATCATTCGAAAAAAGAATATTTGTGCAGTAAAATGACCATCTATGCGCCCACAAAGAGTTATATCGCGTCTAACTTTCCTAGGTGTAATTTACAATGTATTTTCAGAATCTGCTAAAGACTAATTCCTATTTTATTGCGAGAAAATTCTACTACAAATACGTCCAACTTGAAAAAGTCAGTCATCCTCTAGGAGTATAATTTTAACAGTTGATGAAATTCATTTACAGAATATATTATTAGATTCATTTTTGAAACTTATAGGCATTAATTGAATCTTGGCTATTACGATTCTCGAAACCAGGGATTTCAAACGCGACCTACTAGCAAAATATGCTGCCAAATCAATACTTTGGTTATAATATATTTAGGTGGAAGGGAGTGAAAATAAGAAATCATGGATTGCTATAGGAATTAGAAATAAGATATTATATTTAAAATTAGAAATTATTAGCTTTTGTAAAAACAGAATGCCCTTCTGAGAAGTGTATTTAAGTTTCAACAAAATACTAAGGAGCGTCAATGTGAAATACGGACTGCCGTATAGTTCAAATTAAATGTGAGTTTGAGGTCTCCAAACTGTGAAATTTTGTGAAGAATTGTTGATTCTTTTGAATTGATTTTCTTTACAAGTGTAGAACTTTAGATGTATTCAGCAGGTTTTCCTTTTAATATGTCAAAGAATTTACACATACCATCCGTGTAACGACCGGGTGAAGACAATTTTTATGAATTTTATTGCCGATTTTCGCCGAATTTCTTTCCTTGATAAGCGAAATGGAGTCTAGACGGCGTGCTAATTAAATCAACAACGCACTCTCTCCGAACCATCTAATGTGATAAGCCCAATTTTGCTTACTTTTGTGAATGTTAGCTTTTCCTTGTTTACTTAAATGGAGGAGAAATTTTAGCTTCATCATCCAACAAAGGGTCAAGTGCAGGTAAATTCACTTCATTGCTTTACCAAATGTTTCTATAATTCTTTGTCTCACGAGTAATGTTTTAAAATGGAAGATCTTTTTGTTTAATCCATCCCAACTTTGCTGTGTTGCTATAACCAATTCCATTTCTCATCTTACGATCTTGGTTTATACTATTTCACGTATTCTTAAATCATTTTAGATAATTACAATTTATGTTAATATAATAAGATATGCTAAACCATGTCGTTTTTCCTTCATTTTTTTGTCATTAAATCGTCTTTTAACGCCCCCTACAACTGCAGCTTTTGATTTCTATCTCTTACACCCTTAAATATATCTTTCAAATTTAATTCATGAGCATTCCACCTGGCACGCGTTATTTTTTTGAATCTCACATATCCATTTTTCCCTATATTACTTTTCAGAGTACTTAAGATCCTAGCATAAATTGCAATCGTTTTAACCCTTTCTATTCCACCACAAAAAAGATATTTTTTGTTCGATGCCAATGCATATGTATTTGTTAAGCGATCATTCTAGTCCATTTAGTCATATACTGTTTATCTTACACGCGATATATATTCATTAACCGATTCACGATATTCGTACTTTTTAAAACGTCCTTTATATCTTTGAAATAGCTATAACTTCATAAACTTGACTGGCATTCTTATAGACTGCCTAGAGCGCTGAAGCAGTTATGAAACTTCCTGTCCTCGTCTTCTCATTTTTCATTCCAGATTCTTTTAATATTTGGTGACAACAGTATGGAAACTTCCACTCGGTCTCTCTTTCCTCACTTCTAACGTGCATTTCGATTTTAAAGGTTCACTCTTCTAATCACAGCCGCCAGCTCACATACTTTCTCGTGCTCCTACTTTTTCAAGTCATATCATTTTTTATTTCAATTTTATCCTCGAAAAATCTAAAATGCGTCACTATAGAGGTGACTGGATTAGATAAATCGAAAACATGAAACGATGTTAAAGATGATAAATTAAACTCCAACAGAAAAAAGATTAAACACTGAAACGCAGATTTTGAAGAAAAGTGTCACAGGTAACGTTTAACTAAAATTTCGCAATAACCCTATATTCTTGGAATTTTCCATTAACGCACCAACTTGTTTTGGTACATAAAAGGAGAGTGGATCGTGAGAGAAAATCATATTAATCTTCAAAATAGCCTCTTTTTTTCTTTTGTTATGATAAAATTTATTAAATTTTCTCGACGAATGCCAATGAAGTTTCATTGCCAGATAGAACTCAATTGTGAGAACCAAGTTCGTAAATGCGGAAAAATGAGTGGAGATAGTTTTCCGTTGTGATACTTACATAACGAACACTTCCCCAAAATAACAATAGATTAAAAAAACACGGATTTCAATGGGGTGATCTCTTCCCATAGCGTTGTCAAGTTGACGCCCTCCGCTCATAATTTTTAAAATCACATAAGCCAAACTCAGGGACATACTGTACAATGACATTTTTCGAATGGTGAGATTAATATTTATGCATAAAATGTAAAATATAGTAGTGAGATGCATTGTTTTTACCCCAACTCTACACCTACGGTAAGTTTAGCCCTGTCGCATATTTGTTATGAGAAGAACGCCGTGATTCAGACAATATGTACTTTGTCCCTCCAAAAAAAGATCTCACCGTTGCAAAGCAAGGGCACTCGGTAATTTCAGACATTTGGCGACAGCATCCTCCCCTTCCTCCCTTTTCGATACATCCCGGCACTTCCATTTACTTTCCCCGCCCTCCTCGCTTTCGCTATTGTCCTCTAAATTCCGTTCCTTTTCCTCTATCGTGCTTATCACTTTATCGATCAGTTTTTTATACCGAGTCACAATAACATTGTGAAATATAGGGCACTCGGCGTTTAATGTTTCGTTAGTGCTATGTATTTTATCTAAGCCGTGAATGAGTTTTAGATTTATTTTCACGCCGATTGCACTAAAAAACAATCAGAGGCGCGTTATACCTCCATGGGGCCCAAGGCAAAATAGAATTTGGGGGCCCCATCTAAAGAAAAAACTAATAAAGAACATTTCAATTTCATTTTATTGTGACAAGGTCAGTGGCGCGTTATCATATAGGTAAAAAGACATCCGGCACAGGCGGCGCCGGTTACATACAAGGCAGTCTTTATTTTTTCAATTAGCTAACTTAACTATTTAAGGAAGAACTAAATATAAAATTTCATAAAAATCGATAAAACCATTTTTGAAGAAAAACATGGTAATTATCAAATTAATCCTCAAGTTCATTTAGCTTGGCAGGTAGAAAGTTCAGTTTCCGATAAAAATCACTTAAAAATATTAGTAAAAACAGCGATGAGTTTTTGAAATAGTGATTTTGGAGCCCCATCTGAACGGGGGCCCTGGACAGATGTCTTTTTTCCCTATATGATAACGCGCCTCTGAAAACAATATTTTACATTTTATAAGGCCATGTTCCAGTAACCAAATGTTGGAGATAATATCTTTTGCCTTATCCTTTTCATAGCCATCTCAACGATACAGATAAATTCAAAAACTAATTTACGATATCACATTATGATTAAAATGAATATCGCAAGTTGTCCGGTTTTCCCAAACTTTTAATGGCCATTGGAGTTTACCAATTTATCAATACAGATATATGATTACTTTATCTGATCAATAAATAAGTGATGCATATATATATATATATATATATATATATATATATATATATATATATATATATATATAACACATCCATACATTTTTCGACTGATTCATTTTATCCTATTGTCTATTTTTGTTAATTTTAGCTGTGTGAACATTTCTTTTAATTGATAACTAGCAGAATAACTCGCTTTGCGCCCAGGTATTTATTCAAAATATCTTAAAAAGAGCCCTTAGGTAGGTACTAATGACCTTTCATGACTCCGTAGTCATAACTTGATTTTCATTGACCTCCATAATTTTTGAAAACAAATTGAAAACTCTTTTACAATAATTTCTCATGGATTATGTTGGCGGTCTTTCCATTTGCCAAAAGAATATACAGATTATTTCAATTACTCTTGAACATGCTATGTAAAACTGATCGGGAAAATTTGATATAGACAATTTCATATTTTTTCAGTATAATTATCGTCTCAAAACCTTTTCTGGTGGAGCTTTTGTATCCGGACATTTCACCCAAAGCACTTCACCCACGGGACATTTCACCCATACACTATTCACCCACGGGACGTTCAATCCCCAGACACTTCACCCACGAGAAGTTTCATCCAAAGACCTATCATCCATGCCTTTTCATCCATAGATTTTTCGCTCACAATTCAGTTCACCTACATAACATTTCGCCCAAAGATATTTCACCCATAATTGTTTCATCAACGATTCAGTTCACCCAAAGATATAATAATATACTTAAGCAATGCATTTATCATAAGTTGATTATTTGTCTTTTATGTTAACATTAGATTAGGCTTTTTAATGCTTTTCGTCATTGCTGAAATGCACTATTATCTTCGTGGTGTCCGTCCGTCCATACGTCCGTACGCATATATCAGGGAAAAATTGGCTGAACCGATCTCAACCAAATTTGGAATATTCACATAAATTAATGACCAAAATGGCATATTTTGACCGGAGCAACTCAGCATGGGTGCCACAATTGTAAAATTAAACTATTCGGTAATTATGAATTTGGAAGCAATTGGCTATATCGATTTCAACGAAATTTTGCATGAAGGAGATATACAACATAAAATAACAAAATCAAAATTTCTTTATAGATATAGTAAGCAGGGCCTCCACAACACAAGGAATAAAAATTTATTTTTACACGTATTTGTGTTGAACTGTCCACATCAATTTTAACGAAATATAATACTTATAATGGACAAATATATAAAATCATATTAACATATTTAAACCGAATCAGCCGAACATGGGTGTCACAATTACAAATTATACTCTGCCTGTATTCAAGCATTTGGAAGGAGTTGGCTCTACCGATTTAAATTAAATATTGTATGTAAGATTTGTACAACATATCGTAATGAAATCAAGATGTTTAAAGCGGAGCTAAAGATCAGGGCTAGCACAGTAAAAAGTAAAATAATATTTCTTTTACACGTATTTCTAGAGAATTTACCGCATGGATTTTAACCAAATGTGATATATATGTATATCCTCATCTAAATAAATGACAAAAATAGAATATTTCAACCGGGTCGACTTAACAGAACCACCGCAATATCAAGGTTAGAATTATTCTGTAACTATGAATTTGGAAGGTATTGGCTGAACCGGTTTAAAAAAATTTCATTTGTAGGGCGAGTAAAGAATGACAAAATGAAATGAACATGTTAGAGAGGATCTGAAAAGCAGGGCTACCTCCATATAAGGAAAAATAATTTTCTGATTTCAAAGCAAATACATTAGTATACGATTATACAACGACGAATTCGACGAAAATAACTTCTTTACCACGGGAAATCCGTGTATTTGTTTACTCTATGAATAGCAGAAATTCTTATTAATGCCGTTAAAACAAATTCAATTCATAAAATAAAGAGATACATTGATACTGTTATCGTCACAAATATATCATTCAACTAAATAGCACAATCTTAAATGTGGTGTAATATCTCCAAACAGAAGATGGGAAAAGAATAATTTAAGTGTCTCTTTGGCCTACGTTTCGCGGTACGCGAAAAAGTTCCGACGAGGCGGCAGAAGTTTCTCGCGCTCAAATGTAAAATTTCATGTCTCAAAAACCAATGAAGATAATTAGTTCATTCCATTTTCAAAAATAACTTTAATCTTTTCTCACCATTCTAGTTACTATTTGTAATATTACGTAAGTCAGCAGGAGAGAAAATATTTCGAGCACTGATGCAGAATGTGAGTGCCTCGTTCGGTTTTATTAAATTTTGATTGATGATTTGATATACACGTTCATTTTAATGATATGTTTGGTTTATAGAACACATGTGAAAGCTACAGAAAAATATTTGTGTGATCTCAAAGAATAGACTGCGAGATTTGGTCGTTCAAATATGAATGCGGCGTGAGAAATTCGGAATTTTCGATGAAAACGCGGGAACTATTGTTTAACCATGCCAAAATGGCATTTTTTCGGTTTCAAAAATATTTACTTTATTTTCTTACTCATTTTGTTAATTTTACATCCTTCGTTAGGTGTTTAAGTGAGTAATTATGCCAAAAACGACGAAAATCTGGATTTTGCACGAATTGGCAACGCCGAGAATTAGCAATATAGAGAAATAACATGGGATAGCGATTCTCCCATAAGAACACATACTGCACGGACGTGAAACGCGCAATACTAAGTATAGAATGTAAATAGCGTTTTTAACATAACATCATCCTTTTATCTTTAATATATTTTATTTGTTTAATAAAGTGAAGTACACTATAGAAACTGTTATTTTTAGAGAAATGAACTTTCTATATCATATCACAAAATTAAATGATTAATTAAAAATATATTTGACATAGTGTTTCACAAGCACAGACATTCACCCATACGTCACTTCGTCCATTATTTCCTTTATAGCTGTGACCTTACAGGATGAAATTAGAAATGAAAAAAAAACAATTGTTGTTAGGTTTTATTTAATGGTTATAGGATAAGACATTTCAATGATTAAAATACACGTAATCCTTTTTAGAAAGATCTTTTGATTTTGTTCCAGATTCTAATACTAATTTTCGTGGAATCTGATTGTTTTTATTTATTCCTTGATTTTCAATTAATTCATTAGCCCAAATATAGCTAATGCGTTGTAAATAAGCTTTATATTACGATTCTAAATTTATACGTTAATTTGCGTAATACTTATTTATTCTTATAAATGTCAATGCGCGGCCGAAAATGTATGAAGTCAGAAACTTTTTATACAAATTTGGTGTAAAAACTTACTACGTAAAACATAACTGCGATTAAGCGTCATCATTTTATTTAAACGAAAATATCACCATAATCAAAACAAATTTGGCAACTGAGCGGGATTAGAGAAGGAGAGCTATAGTGAAAAGCAATGGAAAAGAGAGAATTAGCGATAGCCCGTACTGCACTGTGTGGAACGCACTATAGTATCCACAACTTTTATTAACTTAACAGTTTAAATATCGCTATCTAATAAAAAGAGTAGTCCAAGTTATTTCACCTGAGAATTAAACGTAATGTTTTTAACGTTTTAATGGTACTTACACTCACGAATATTGCTTTTGGGAAAGAATACGCTTTGTAATTGTAATTTCGACATCCAACAGACTATTTAAGAATATGAATTTTTACACACGCATGTTACTTAGTAGAAGAATACACCTGGTATTTGTAATTTCGACGGTCAATAGACTACAACTTTAATAAAATGAATTTTTATAAGTACGTAATTTTAATTACCTTAGCTTCGGTAAATAGTCCATACTAAAAGTTTTCGTCTTCATTCCGTTTCTGTGTATTTTTTACGTTGCTACAATAATAACTAAATAATAATTACCTTGATATTCTATTCTAGTAGTCAAGGATTCCTTCTATAATAGTTTACATTAAATATTTAACATTTAAACTGAAGCATGGGTCAAAAACAATGGGTGAAACGTTATGTGGGTGAACCGGATTGTGAGTGAAAAACCTATGGGTGAAAAGGCATGGATGAAAGGTCTTTGCATGAAACTTCTCGTGGGTGAAGTGTCTGTGAGTGAAACGTCCCGTGAGTGAAGTTTTTTGGGCGAAACGTCATGGAACCGAAGCTTTAACACTAATATTTTACTTAGACTTGATTATTGCTAATTTGAGACAACAGAATCCCTTGGTAACTTCCAATGTAAACACTCATCCGGCTCGCTGAGGCATTCACAACTCCAAATGCGACCCACCATGTAAAAAGATTGGCCTCCACTGATCTAACCCATTTTTAAATACAAACAGAAAGAAAGTAACAAAGAATAAAAATAAAATAAAAAGGATGGGAGGTATAAAAACCCTTTACCCTTTTGCACATGTTAAATTTCAATTTTCATTTACAACGACGATATAAATATTAATCATAACTATAATTCTTATATAATTCGTCTTTTAATATTCGAAACTCAAGAAATACCATTTTATGCCATCTTTTATTTAAGTACTTATATAATCAATAAGAAAACCCTCTATATGAGTATAATTTGGATTGCGCTTTTTCATCAATCGAGAGCAATTGGGTTGTCATGGGGGCGAGTTTTTTTCGATTAAAAACCCTGAAATTTCCTGATTTAAAGTTAAGGATTAGAAAAAATTCTGTCCGTATTTAAAATTTGACCGCAAGAAAATAAAACTTCATACTTTACTCCGCTCCTGAGTTTGTCTCGGATTCGTACGAGAAATCCATTTCTCGCGCAGAGGTCCCTAGCGACTGGAGGTTAGCGCACGTTACCCCAATTCATAAGGGCGGCGACAAGGAGAACCCAGAAAATTACAGGCCGATTTCATTAACTTCGATATCGTGTAAGATTCTCGAGCATATACTCGTTAGCAACATAATGCGATTTCTTGATAGTAATTTATTGTTAGATGATTGTCAACACGGCTTCAGGAAAGGTAGGTCATGTGATACTCAGCTCGGTCTTTTTGTTAATTGTTTACTGAGAAGCGGAGAAAAGAATACGCAGGTCGATGCCATCTTCTTAGATTTTAGGAAAGCCTTTGATAAGGTACCTCACAGGAAGTTAATAACGAAATTAGAAACCTTAGGCGTTAATTCTAAAATCGTTAGTTGGATCCGTGAATTTTTAAATCACAGGAAGCAGATGGTTGTTATAGATGGGAAATCTTCGAACTTAGTGGAGGTTGTCTCTGGCGTTCCTCAGGGTAGTGTAATTGGTCCGTTATTATTTCTAATTTATATAAACGATATCAGCTCAGTAGTCAGAAGTAAAATTAGGCTTTTCGCGGACGACACCGTCATCTATAGAGAAATAAGCAATCCGGAAGACCACCAGTATCTCCAAAATGACCTAGAAGCTATTTCTGCATGGTGTAAGGAATGGCAGTTAGAGATAAACCAAAAGAATAGCTGCGTCATCAACTTCTGGAGAATCAAGAGTATCTCGTTGAATAATAATTATTCGTTGGACGGAGTAGAGATTCCAGTTTCAGACTCGATTAAATACCTCGGAGTCACGATCCATCGTGATCTCTCGTGGGACACCCACATTCGCCGATTGATAGGTGCCGCTAACGAAAAGCTGGCCTTTATAGGGAGAATAGTTCGAAATAGCTCCGAAAAAGTGAAAGAATTATGTTATTTATCCTTGGTTCGACCGCAGGTCGAATATGCTTCAGCTGTGTGGGATCCTTACGAAAAGGGACTCACTAACGAGATAGAAAAGGTTCAGCGCAGGGCAGCTAGATTTGTAAAGAGGAATTACGATAGTAAACAAAGCGTAACATCATTAATAGAAAATCTGAAATGGACATCGTTAGAGGAACGTAGGCTGCAGGCTAGAATTAAACTACTGGAAAAATTTATGTCGGAGGGACTAGCGAATGAGGTAGTAGGACATATCAGAAGCCCGACGTATCTCGGAAGGCAGGACAGTGAGGATAATATTCGCGAGATCGACTGTAGAACGGAGCGATATAGAGGATCGTTTTTCCCTAGGACGATAAGAGACCATAATAGAAAAAGATAATGTAGGAAAACTATGGACCCTTGGTGCACTGCACCCCCTGCCATCCACCAAAAAGTTGACTTGCAGACAGACAGACAAACGACTTTATTAGGGCGAAATTGAGACTATGTAGTCCCTTCTTACATTTAACCCTTTCGTCATATAAGTAATTACAATATTTACAAAATAAGAGGAATTAAATACATACAGATTTTAACAAAATACAAATTAATTACAAGTTAATATATTTGTTAGTAGATAACAGAGCATTACCAAAGAATGTTAGTTATGTGGGTCATAAAAAACTGTGTATCGGTTATGTTTTAACACAGAAAAATTCCCACTGCGGAAAACACCTACGAAGAGAAGAGAGGTGTAAAAAACCGCGAATATTCCTAAATAGTTCAGGGGAAGGAAAAGAAAAAAAAATCAATAATATGAGAAACAGAGAAAAAAAACATTCATAAATACAAACATATGTACATACATTTATATCCATATGAGGGAGGGGGATGAGAGGGGAACAGGGATTGTAGGGTAAGGTATGCCTGGGAGATTACATCGTCATTATGATACAGGAAAAATAAATAAAATAAAATAATAAATTTATGCCTAATAAGCGCATTCTTGTGACAACCTGAAAGAAAAGATAGAAAGTGGTTCAATGCATGGGAAGTGAGAGAAGATGCTTGTAATACAAGTTTTTAAAAGTGCTTAGAGATAGAGAGTTTTTTATTAACGTTGGAAGGCCATTCCAGAGTTTACAAGCAGTGACAGTAAAGGATTTGTTGTAAATTTCTGTTCTATGAAGTGGAGTTAGTAGTTTATCACATCCTCTGGTATTGCAATGGTGAACTGTATTAATGGTGACAAAATTAGATGAAAGATAACAAGGGATGTTGTTATTTAGAATTTGATAAAATAGAGAGAGAAGGTGAAGGTTTCTTCGGGAATCAAGTTTTAGCCAGGAGAGTCGACGGAAGTATTCTGAGACATGGTCAGATTTTTTAAGATTAAATATGAATCTGATGCAGGCGTTATGAGAACGTTGTAGCTTAATGGCGAGTTCCTTTGATAAGTCCTGGTATACAACATCACAATAATCGAAGTGAGGAAAAATTAGGGAGGTCACTAGCTGTATTTTTAGTGACGAGGGAAGAATGTTAACGAGAGGCCTTAGAGAGTGTAAGGAGGAGTTTACCGTCTTGCAGATTTTTATTATATGATTATTCCAGGTGAGCGTTTCATTAATTAGAATCCCGAGATTTTTTACGATTTTGCAATAGGGTATAACTGAGCCGTTCAAAGACAGAGGAACTGATTCTGCAAGGTTTATAGATGCCAGTAGTTTCGGATAACCGATTAAAATGGCTTGAGATTTCAAGGGGTTTATGGTGAGAAAATTATCGTAGCTCCATTCTTGAAGTTGGGCCATGTCATGATTTATGTTAGCTATGGAAAAAGATAAGTTATTGGGTTTTGTGTCTAAGTAGATTTGGAGATCATCGGCGTACAAATGATGCTTGGAGTATAATGTATAATGTAGATGTAGATGTACGATTATTTTTAATAATTATAAAATTCAGATGAAAATTATGCTACACTATTCCCCGTTTTTTAAATGGAGAAGGATAAAAAAGTAAAATAAGTTTTTTTATTAAAAATCTCAAATTGCCATGAAAAACATGACATTATGCTATTATTTTTTATTGAGGTTAAAAAAAGACCTCCCTCTTGTTCCTACGTTCTGTAGTTGTTGAGTTATAGCGGCCCAAGCATTCAAACTTTCTAAAATTATATAATAGATAAATATTCACATATTTTTAGCTGTTAGATGTTCGTCATTGAATAAAAATTTTACTTTATCATTTATGCATCTTGTATTGCATATCCTTCATGCAATTTGCAACATTTAGTTTTGCTTTCGATTAACTGCTCAATTTTGCTTTGTTTTTCATTTAGCACAAAAATATCTGTTACCAAGTACTTCCCCTGTCATTTTTCTTCCATCTTATCTAAAAAGAATCGATGTTATAGCTTTAAAGAATTATTGTTGACAGACGTAATATTATATATAAGTTAAATGGAATTGTCCTCATTTTTACATGCATAAAACATGAGTTTTTAAAAGTATATTCCTATAAAAAATTAAATACTTGGCAATACACTTCTTCTGTTAAGACAAAATACGATAATGCAGTGGCTCCCAAACTTGGTGCCGCGAAAAACTTCTTTTGGTAAATAAATCGACGATGTGGGTGTGTTCATAGATAATTGGGACACAAATTTCTCCTCTAATAAATAGATTAAGGTGTAGTGCCAAAATGGATGCATTCAAAGGTTGAAATACACCTATGTAAAAATATACAAAACTTGTTTCAAGGCTGGGGTGCCGCAAAATTTAGTTTGTCATTTAAAGGGTGCCTCACAAAAACTTGGGGAACTTCTGCGTTAGTGGCATAAAGTTCCGTCCAGTGTTTAATTACTTTAAAAAATATTAGCACGTAATTTAGCGCTATTACAGTTGCGGTTCTACTTCAAAAGAAATTATTGTTGATATGTCGAAATTATTATCACTATTTATATGTTCTGTGTTATTATTCGCAAAAGGAAAAGAGTTATGCCGTGTAAATCGCTTAGATTGATAAACAAGTATATTATTCTTTTCCCAAACAGGAAACGTGGAAGAAAAAGATAAGAGTTTTTAAACCTTTTCAATTACGAGGATGTGAAGATAAGAAATTATCGATAAAAAAACTCGATAAAATTTCGAGTTGGTGTGTCGTAATTTCATCTCTGCAAAGATTTGTGTCTTTTATGCAGAAGGAAAGATGGCGCAGTGTGGAACAAATATTATAATGGATAAATAGCCGATTATAAAAGCAGGGAATTGCATAAGTTACAAACCACATTGGAAATATAATTAAAACATTAAATTTTCTGATCGCTCCCAACTTAATATTAGTATTCCTGTAATACGGCGAATCTGTCGTTTTAAATATTTATGCGGTAATTTTCGAATTTCGAGAAGAGTACTTTTATTACTCAGTTGTTGTACTTGTTAGTTGACTCTATCAAATATATTCAACGTTCAGTTTTTTATTTAAACTTTAAACGGCGTTTGGGAAATCGTTTTAAGAGCTTTTCTCAAATGATTAATATTTTTAGCGTTAATAAGTTGACGCTACTCGCAAATGCTAACTTCGATGAAAAGGAGTAAATATTAATGTTATCGTATTTGGCACGTCAGTGATTATACGCTAACAACGTCATGAAACTGAATTAAACCCATGATCGGCATTCTGTCACAAAAATAGCAGAATCGCAAATATATGGAATATATGTGTAACGTGTAACAATTAATGTATGTATGTATGTATTTGACGAGACACATATTTACTGACAGACTTGTACTGAAACCATGTAAATGTAATATGTCAATAAAAATTCTATTCTATTCTATGAAAGAACACAAACATCTCACAACCGCAACGGCTATCAAATATGCCTTTTGATTGTTTGCCTCTTAAAACGCTTCCAATAAAGTCCTAGGAAATCCAACTCCTCCCGGAATCTGTCAAAATCATGCATGAAATTCTTCATGAAGTAAACTGTGCAGCCAATAACTGTTATATAAGTCATTTAATCTATTCGGCAGATATCATTAGTGGCAGTTCATCGACCATTTATGTAACCTTTAAACGGCTACAGAAGTTATCCATAGCATTTGTTTCATACAAGTTACAGGTTGTGTCCACTATTTCTACTTTTAACGTGGCGTGCATAAACAAATTCATAACAAATATTTTAGCAGTCGGCAATTAATTGGCCAATGAAAAATACAATAAGATGACTGAATCGCAGAATATTACTTTAAAGTTACAGTTGGGCATAGAAAGTGAAAACTTTTCCAGACTTATTTTCGGTGTCGTTCGTAGTAATTCAAAGCGTCCCGCTCCCCATCTAAGTTACGAAACAATTTCAACTAATTACATAGGCTGGGTAGTTTTGTTAGTCTCTCGCGGTACCAAATGAGTGGCATACGAACCGATTTTCGCTCCGAAGTGGCTTGACAGTGTTCGTCGCGAGGGATTGTCTCGTCTCTTACGAAATACCTTTAATGGACAGGGCGCCTTCGCGTCCTTCCCGAAAGGTGTGACGCGTTCCAATTCCGCCGGTAAAGGAGCGAGGACTCGACCGGGTCGTCGATCTTCCGTCTATGAGGAATCGAATCCGAGCAATCTGAGAGAATGTACCCGTCGTTTTATAAGCGGCGAAATCTCCAGAAAAGAGAACCGAACCGACGACCTCGGACCTGAGTGACGGTTCCTTTCCAGCTCGGGAAAATGAAACGCAATGTCGATTTCACCGATTTCTTAACCATCGAGGGTAACCCTTGTCGTTCAGGCATTCCACTTCAACCGTCGTTATATGGTCAGTTTTTCACGAGAAAAATTTTACGCCACTAAAAATCGCAACAAGGAAAAACCTCCAGGAAAACAACACCGAAGGAACGAACTTCGTAGCGAAATTGTCCTTTCTATTGTTTCGCCAGGTGGCAAAAATGTACTTTTAATTTCTTAAGGGTGGACACTCGGATCGCCTGATGAGTTGCATTGGATAATTGTCTCAAATCGCCCTATAACGCTTCATGTACGAAATGATAATAAAGGTTTCTTTCTAACAGCAAACGCGATCGATTTCCGTTAACAAAGGAGGGAGAGAGTCACAAAAAAGGAAAACTCGTAAATTGCCCGTTGCGTATGCTTTTTTTACGCTCGCTCTATAAATTGAAAACAACCTCGCAGTTTCGACGGCGCTAGTTTGTAGGTCAGCCGCTTTTCGCGGGAGTTTCTCTGCCCTTGAACCAGGAGTGAGCGATTGAAAATTCGAATTTACGGATCCATGTCTATCTTAGGAGGATTGAGAACCACTGAGGAAAAATACGAGTGAAAAACATGAATTACCCAGTTTTTTTCGAAGACGCATTTTAATTTTCCCATATCTTATCGAATCGAGCTGAAACAATGCCTGTAAGCGTGTTGCTACCTTGTGCTATATATCGAGATGAGTGAGAGCGATCAATGGTAATATCTTTGAAAAATTTCTTTTGATTGTTAATTTTGGTTTGCGTTATTTTGAGGTAAATCGTTGGAGGCAGTTCTCAATGGACGAAGTATGATATTTTGTAGATATGGCTGCGTAATGTCAAAAAATATGAAAAATAAATTTAGCTTAATCTACTGAAATGGCTTATATGCTTCTCAAATCGTATATTTGTGTGTGTATGCCCACTTATTTTGGCATTTATTGTTAAATAAACTTTCAAAGGAGTACAAAGTTTGATTATTCACACATAGATTTGCATCAATTATAAATGACTCGAAGGAAATCTTTATCTGATATTGTTTTGGGATAAATTCACTCCCTTCGTTAACTTCTTCCGAGCAACTCAATTTTTAAGATTTGAAATTCAAGAGAGACATGCTAAATTTTTAAATATTTAATCAATAATCTCAGCACCTCCATACAATTTCGCAAACTATTTAATAATGTCTGCTTTATTAAGCTTTGAAATTTAATATAACCATGTTCCTCTTTTTGAATGGAATTTAAGATTATTTTCTATATGATTTTAAGAGTTTAATTAACATCTCTCATGGTGCCTTTCATGGCCGATTGAGGGTCCCAAAATCATTGATAAAGGGCCACAATTTCCGGTGCTTCACTTTGCGTACATACATATATACACGTACACACATGAGATATTTCAATAATTTCGAAAGTTACGAAAAAAGATATTTTTCTTTCCCCGAGTTTTTACTTGCCAACTATTGACTGCATTTGTCTCAATTGTATCGTTATAAAATAAGAAATGGATCTCTTGTGACGAAATACTTCTTGCTCAGGTAAACTTATTAGATTTTATAAGAGGTATAAAAATTATCTATTCAAGCGACACTTTAATTTTGTTTTTATACTATATACCTATTACCCTAAATTAAATCTTAGATTAATATATCGTAGCACAACTGCTTTATATATATATATATATATATATATATATATATATATATATATATATATATATATATATATATATATATATATATATATATATATATATATATGGTGTCCCTGGACGTAATGTCCAAACTTCAGGAACGCATTCTAGGGCTCATTCTGAGTAAAAATGTCATATCAACTTGGGTCTGATTTGTTGCCGTTTCTGAGATATGGAAATATGCCTCCTGTAAGCATTGTATTCGCATAAATGAGCTCACAAAAAGTCGCATGAGGTGGTTGAAAGAAATTTTCAGCACATTTTCAGTAAATTTGCGGTGTGCGGTGTTAGGGAACTACCTTATTGGACTGCATTTAATCGAATTACATTTAATATCTGCCTACTACAGGATTTTTTGGAACAAGAACTGCCACTTTTATTAGAAGATGTGCCTCTTGCAACGAGAGCCCGGATGTGGATAAAACATGATGGAGCACTGCCTCACTATGGGAGAGAGGTTACAGAGTACTTGAACGAGAAGATGGCCAGCTCGGTCCCCGAACTTAATCCTCTAGATTTTTTCATGTGGGGCTGCCTGACGTCCACAGTGTATCAATCTGGTAAAGCCAAAACTAGGCAGCAGCTAATACAACGAATACAGGAGGCCTTTACGAGCTAGAAAGTTGACATGGCTGAAATCGGTTGGCAAGATTCAATGTAACGATGTCTGGCAGCATGAATTGACTCACGTGGTGGTCATTTTGAACACATTATTTAGTTTGCAGCACATAGAATGTATGGTGTTAAATTTCAATATCAATAAAATAAAGTTTAATTCAAAATCAACGCTCCATTTATTTATTTCCATGTGTCAGTAACGTTAACAAGTCAGACACATGTTGATATGACATTTTTTACTCAGAATGGGCCCTATAATGCGCTCCTGAAGTTTGGACATTACGTCCCGGGACACCTTGTACACACACACACATATATATACACACACACACACACTTCGATATATTAATCTAAGATTTAATTTATGATACTGCAGATATAGTATATATATATATATATATATATATATATATATATATATATATATATATATATATATATATATATGGATGTCAACAAGGTGTTGGGATGAGGAGCAGTTCTCTCTCTGTAGCTGAAGAAGGAGTAGTTCCGAAAGCTTTACGTTTGTGATGTTTCTGTGTTTTTGTGTTATTTTACGTGTGTCGCTTCGACATCCCCGGGGCCTCGCCAACCTGAAGCCGTCTGATTGGTGAGTGCTCACTGGGTTTCCTCATCCCAACACCTTGTTGACATCCATATATTCATTTTACCTTTCCTTTTCCGTAAGTTGTTATATATATATATATATATATATATATATATATATATATATATAATGATGCTTATGGAAGAAGAAAGGTAAATAGGATAAATGGATTACAAGTTGTTGAGGTAAGGAAACCCAGTGAACACTTACCGATAAGAGATCCTCAGGGTCGTCGGAGAAACGAATTTAACACGTTGATTGGTGCTTTTATGGAGAGACACGCGTAGGTCGGAACATTACGGATAATTTCTTTGTCAGCACAAAAGAGAGACAACTCAACATGAGTTATATATCCGATCTACGTGTGTAATTGTGTCCTTCCGACATCCCAGCGGCTCTCACATTGATATGTAAGTGCGCTCTGGGCTTCCATCTCTCAATATCTTGTGGCCGTTCTAATAAAATTATAAGTTCGTATTTTTTAAATGGTATGTAAAATAAATAATCATTTATTTGAAGTTGTATTTTTCGAGCTTTATTTGCAGCACTAATATAGATTGTGTCATTAAAATCTATATTTTTAGCAGTGTCATATTCAGTAGATAAGATGGCCAGACCTGAAAGTCTCTCTTGGTTCATTGATGACTGTAGGTAATTTTTGATAAATTTTTGTTTACAAAAAGAACGCTCTCCAGTTAAAATTGATGTGGCGAATGTCAAAAAAATTCTCATTAAAATTTCCACATTGGGAAATGAACTTAAAAGATCGTATTCCTGAAGAAATCCTAAAATTTCTTTCTGCGTAATTTTTATACTTTATATCTAAGGCAGGTGGTGTTTCAAACTGCGAACTTATTCGATTTACTCGCGTTCATCCACATCGTTTTTATACGTATTAGCAGCATTTTTACGGGAATTTATAATTTCATCTTTGTTCATTTTATATACAGTCCAACTTAAAAATTTAAAAGCATTATCAATTTCATATAAAGATGTAAATCTTACCGACAGTTGCGTTTAAAGAGAATTTATTGCCTTATGTACTGCATCGTAGAGAGTATTTTCTGCTGTTTCAGGTATTGAGGGTGATTCAGTTTCCATCTTGCATTAAATTTCCTTTTTCTTCCACTTATTTTATCTGGTGCATAGTAAGATTTCCATTTGGCGCTCTGGGCACGTTCCCCGGTTGCCCCAACCTACGGCTCACTACGGCTCTGTGTGCGTGTATATATATATATATATGCAATTGAGGAAGAGGTAAGGTAAAAACGAGTTATGGGTAGAAAAAATGTATTGGGAAAAGTATTGTCAACAATTTCGGATCGGAGGAGGCGAGAGATTAAGTGTTGGAGTACGACCAGGTTATCGGAGGTTAAGAACCCGGGGAAAGACAGAATTAAGGAGGTGGATGCGGGCAAGTTCCCTCTGTGGGAGTTTGGGGGCGGAGGTAATACTGGGGAGGGGGCGGAGGCAACACTGGGGAGGGGGCGGACTGCCTTCACCTTGATGCAATCATTAAATCGTGTATTATATTAATCGGCGTGGCCGGCATTTTAGGCTTACGTGGCCGTTCATGCGGATATTGAGGGAGGGAAGTTCGATATATATATATATATATATATATATATATATATATATATATATATATAAGGAGGGACAGAGGATCCAGATACAAACGTAAATGACAATGCGGATGGTACAATTGCTCTTGAATACAGGTAGGGATGGCAAACCTATGGCACGCGTAACGCAACAGAAAAAAATGGTTAATTGGTGGTGTCCTTAATATTTTTCCATTTGTGACTCACTATAAAAGACTTTTTTCTGGCGAGATTCCGGTTATGTTGATAAAACACTTTACTTATAGTGGCTTCTCGTATTTTATTTTTTATTTTTTACTCCATAATTGTCGCTCAGCCATAAATGAGGCTTCTTAGATGAGAAATTGAATTTTGTATAATCAATCCATTGTTGGGCTCTAAGTCTGGAAATAAATTATCATAGTTTAACCATAAAATTATTTCTTTTGGACATTTTAAATTGGCACGTAAGTTAGTAAGTCATTTTTTTCAATTTATTTGCGGGAGCAAAAAAGGCCAGGCATCCCTGATATAGGGTATGTGACGGTGGTGATAGGTCTGGATAAAGAATTGGAGGGTGGGTTGATAGGGCAGGTGAGGCAGCGTGGTTGTTCTATACGGGTAAGATCCTACAAGAAACGGAGGGAAGGGTATGTATAGTTTTTCCATTGGATGTTGGATAAATTAGGCGATTGGCGGATGGAGAGAATGTGGGCTTTATGGCAGAGGACCTAGCGAAGGGAAGAGGTTTGGTTTGGGTGGGCTGCTTGTAGTATGGTTTTAAGGGCCACGTGAATACCGGGAAGGAACAGGGTGGCTAGAGTGATTTGAGGGATACAATCCAATATGGTGGGGGTGTTTGGGTGGGGGATAGAGATCGCGGGCGTGAATGAGATTTTTTCATAGCAAATTCTCCATCCTCGATGGGTTAGGAAGTATATAATTTAGTTTTTCATGCGTAGGGTGTGGCAGCTTTTGTAATTGTTGTACTACACGCAGTACCGGTCCGAGGTATGTGGCCAACCGGTAGAGTGCCGGTGGTGCCAAAGTATTGAGGGCGCTAACTCGATCATCTATTTATACATTACTTGCAAGTGAATAAATATTGGATACTAGTTCATATCGCGGCACAGGCGGAAATCTAGACGAAATTCCTTTTACTTTTCATTATAATTCATTATTTTACGGAGCAATTAATAAATTAGCAAGTTCTTTTCAAAACATCTTAACGGAAATTTATGGACGGGGCCCCGGGCGGTTTGTCGCCCGGGGCGCCAAAATACCTCGGCCCCCCCTGACTACAGGTGGTTGGATGGTTTTATGTGGACACTTGTGACGATGTTCTAGCCCCCGATGGATGTGTGCGCGCGTATAAATCCGAACGTTTTGAGATTACCCAAAGACGTTAAAACCTTGGGTTTTTTTCTCAAAATGTCTTTCGTTCATTTTTACAGTTTCTTTATCGATAATAACTTTCACTAAAAATGATGGATATTAAGTCTTGCATGGAGGTTTAAGTAAAAAAAATCCTTCATTAAAGCATCGACAACTAAACCACTTGATGAAAGACGTGAGTATCACAGTTTTAATGTAAAATGAAAAAGTATTACGTTTTCTGTATTATTATAGCCTCTCTGCTTTTCCATCGTCGTAAGTAAATGTCACATTAAATTTCCTAGTTTCAAAAGTCATGGACATACGTATTATCATTATAACATTAATATTCGTGCAAATTTAACAAATACTTTTGGATCTTTTATTTCTTTTCACTTTATTTGAAAGATAAAGGTTTCATATATTGGCCAAGAAACCAACTTGGGTCGATTATAAACGGTCATGGGATTCCCACGAAAACAGGAAAATCTAGCAATTGATAACGAGATTTTTTTTATGTTATTTGAATCATCGGCAATAATGTGCGTCAAAGTAGTCTTTATCTTATATCATTTCATTTTATTGGAATTAAGATAAGAGACAGAGGACGAGGAAAGGTTTTCGTAGATCAAATTCCTCTTTGATTCTGCAGTCACTGGCTGATTTTATTTCTAAGACGTAGAATTAGAAAACTTTGATTTCAATAGATGCAGGTATTCATGAATCGGAAATAAATTGTTAGATTTACTCGTCGGAGTAAACATTTCTTAGTTTAGAAGCATGATGTAGCACAGGTACTACTTTCACCAGAAAGAATATTGCGATCAAATTATGTTTTATCTCGCAGGTTTAACGCAACGGAATTTATCTCATGTAATGAAATTTTGTATCTATATGATGCTCGACGGAAACATCAAATTAATGATGATGAAGATAAAGTGCGGATTACTTATTTTTAGAATCAATATACAAACACTTTAATACCGGTGATTTCCTCTGCATTCTTCGTGATTTTGATGGCATCGTATCTGCCTAGCTGGGATTCCGGACGGGAAAAGATTTCTAAATATATTAGTACAAAGTCCGCGGTGAATACGCGGGGAATTCACAGTGACGTTATCGTTTATACATTTTTACATGTGAGAACATTTTCCAAAAAGTTTGTTCTAGGTCCTTCTATATCTTACAATTAATTGGAAATTAGTACAAATTTTCTTGGTAATTGTTAAGGAGAAATTCCACAAATAATCGCCTGACGTTATTCTTTGGATTCCAGTAATAATAATTATGAAAATGCTTAAATATGATTAAATTATATAAGCCATGCCATTAAAACAATGGAAAGACATTTTTAATATGAAATTCTCTTTTATTTAACATGGCCATACGTAGCCTCGGTTTTTTCCCATTTTAGTCTTTTGCCATTCCTTCTCACAGCTATCTTTGACAGTTACTTTTCCGGAAAAATATTTCTAGCCACTTCTGTTTTTCTCGTGGAAAAAATTTCTTTGCTGCTCTGAGATTCTTATCCTTTCGAGATATTCTTAATGTTTTCCATTTATATTTAGAAATACTCTGTACTTTTTCATAAAAGTCACTGCAAGCATTTTCTGCAGCCGTTCGTATTACAACACGTTAAGGCCTCCACTTGGTAGAAATGGCACATTTTAAGAATGTTTTTATACGAACTTTTATGCATTGTTGCGAGAACTTTAACGTAAATTTTTTCGTCCTTCTTGCTCTCCTGCCTGGTACTTTCCATAAAAATCAACGATTCAGCCATATCACTGTAATACGTGTCAATAAGCTTGCGATAGCTTTGATTCTTCGCAAATAATTAGTGTAACTATGATATAAAATCTTTTTAATGCATTAACTCCTAGAACGCCGGCTTTCCTAGTCACCCGCCTATTGTGTCTTATGAGTAATCTACCTCCGTACAAAAGTTCAGTTTCTGAGGAAAATACATACAAAATTTAAAAAAAAAACCGGGAAAACGGAAAAATCCGGAAACTTCTTGATCCTGAGCGTCTCAGATTTGTGAGAGTGCACCTACAGTCGTGTCTCTTATATACTCTCACTTGTCTGAATATCTATAAAATTTTCTCTTACGGCTTTCCTGCTTGCTAAAGTATAAATTTATGCGAATTTTCTGATCGCGGTGTTTGATTTAATTTCGCGTCTCGCCTTCCGCCAGTTTTTCACGCAACACTCCATCTGTGGGTGTTTTTTTGCACTAGTAGTTATTGCCGTGCTACAGCGGTTTTCGAACATTACAAAGCCGCCCACCCCCTCACCTAAGAAGAATGCCTTTGCACCCCCCCTCTTTATCATGTTCAGTTCAAATTCAAAAACTATCCGTACTGGACCTACAATTGCAATTAATATAACCATCTTAAGAAAAATATGGAGGCAAACGATTCGTCCTAGGACTAGAATTTGAGGGCTGCATGTTGTAGATCTCATAATTAGAATGGCTAAACAGACGGCAACTATGCAAGCAACATTTTGCACCCCCCAATCGGTCTCCCGCCCCTCCCCCTCTTCCCCAAGGGTGTCGCGCCCACAGTTTGGAAACCGCTGCTGCACTAGGTATGCTAGCCACACTGAGCTAGTGTGGCATTATAAGTTTTTTATATTGAGTGAAATGTTTACGACTTACAATAAGTTCATTTAAACTTAGTAAACCATTTTTTTAATTATTCTTGGAGTTAATTGCCTGAGTGTGGATGGAATAGTTTTTATATACGATGATATATTTTGTATCCAATCAGTGTAATTTGAGCAGTTCTTACATTGTAAGTAAGCCTGTTTGAACGGTGTAACGTTACGAATCAGTGCCTCCGCTTATAAAAATGCCGCGAAAATATTTTACCATCGGTGGTATGCTTCTCGTGACAAGCGAATTCTTTTTACTTACCACTTTATGTAAGCTTGCCATTGTCCCGTCATAAATTGAGTGAATTAGTTTATGCTAACTCATATTGTTGTCTATAAAATCATTCGATCTTAGTCTATTATGGTTGAGTTCCTATTATCCAAACTCCGAATTCATATAAAATTTATGTCATAAATTTTCAGAGGATATAACTATTTTTTAGAAGTATGTACATTGAATTAATAAAAATCTGAACATGTGTAATGCCACAGTTAAACGTGTTCAGCCCATCTTCGTCAGCCACTGTGCAAGATAAGGAGTACACTATCTTCACGTGTCGCCCGTTTCTTCCTATATTACTTTTACCATATACTTATATATACACTTATGTACTTTTGATTAATTTATTCGCTATACATTAAATTATATTTCAAAAGACGTTGTTATACCTCATTTTTATTGCAGAAATCGATTTTTTTAAACTGCAATTATCCATATCTTCAATTATCCGTGCAACCTTTGATCCTAATCAACTAGCACAGAGGTACTCAAACTGGGGGTCACGAAAAGTTTTCAGGAAGGACTCAAAGACGGAAGTTCTTTGTTTTATTTGTTAATTTTTAGTACGGATATCTTTAGAATGAACGTTAATTTTTGCACAAATAAAATTAATATTTATGACATTTGTAAAGTAATATCAAATTTAAATTAATTGGAAGATTGATATTTAGAGAGTATAAATGGTAAATGGGAAGAGTTATTTCTTTCGTCTTCGTCCTTAATAAAGGTGTTCCCTATCTTATTGCCTTACGATTTCGTTCACCCCGATATTCTATAGCCTCGATTTTATTTCTTATCTCTTACTTCTCTGTTATCTCATCTACGGTAAACCTTTTTCCTTAAACCCATCTCCACCGACTTTAGCCGGTATTGAGTTCGCTGGCAGAAAAACATGAAGGTTATCTTTATCATATTCTCCGAAATCTGTCTATCTCTTAACCTTCTGGTAACGTTTTTGTATTTATAATGCGAATAGTTTGTTTATATATCTCGACAGAAAAATGTTAGCTTAAAAATAAAGCTCTTCTCTTAGGATTTTCTGTATGCTATATTTGGCTTTAGAATTAAATCAACTTTACAACGACCCATTTTATTACTGTTACTGTATCTTTTTAGCTACTTTCAACAATTCCTACATAGTTATTCTCTCCTCGATTACAATGTAAACAATTAAAATTTATTTTATGAATTGCGCTTCCTTTTCTATCTTGATATATTCTGAACAAACGATAAATTGTCCATTATTTCCTTTATGAGTTCCAAATATTTTTCCGGGACTTACAATTAAACGGCTTAATTTACCTTTCATAGCTCAATTCATTAATTGCAAGTAAAATGCATCTTCTATTAGTTTTGATCTCCTTCAATTAAAAGATGTTTTATAAATATGATTATATATATTTTCTATTACTTTTGCCATTTTTTAATCCCAAACAAAATTATACTTTAGACGTGGCACTTTATACTGCGGTATTCCAGAGCTACCTATGTTTCAACAATCTTTGAAATCTTCTGTTTCTCATTGAAACGAATCGCTCCGCGACCTAAATTTCATTTAATTTTTTATCAAATCCTGTCTTGTACGTTCCACTTAAACCCCACTTAAGAGTTTATCTCTCCTATTGTTGGATACATATCTTTCGATCCGTTCTTTCTCTCTATAAGGATCCAGTTTCCAAAAAAATACTATTTTTTACCTCTTCCTCGCATTTTTTTAAATTAAAATTATTATCGCCACAAAACTTAAACTATTCTCTATTTTCGCATCCAATCTTCCGAATTGCGTAATTCGTCGAACGCTTTTCCTTGATAACCTATCGCAGCAACTCCTTGAAATAGGAAATTTCCATTTCCATTACAAACGGAAATTTTGCGCCTCTTGATTTAAGGATCGGTTTCCGTATTGCATAAAGCAAACATTCCGTTTTTTGTCTGAAATAATCAGTTTGGAGCATACTCATATGTATGAAATTCCATATCTTTCTACGGTGTTTAGAGTTTTTAAGCGTTGACCACCAGACAGCATAAAAAGTTCCCCTGTTGGTATGTTTGGCCTCTTACCTGTTTACGTTACGCCACTAGGAAAATAACAAGTAGACGATAAGATCGAGACAAACGGTGCGATAAAGCGCTCTTTGATTTTCCGAAAGATTTTATAAAGATGCGCGTTGTCCCTGAGCTAACTTAAAAAGTCCGAATTTCGAAATTCGGGCTTCGTCTGCTTTAAATTGCTCCAGAGAATTTCGTTCTTCTATGACTCGACAAATCAAACTTATAATAGCACATTAAAGGCAATAGTAGAATCGGTAAATCAAATAATGGCGCTTAAAATGACGATCCAAGTTATTTTAGCAAAGCGTAAATTGTAATGCAGTGTGGGTGAAACAAACTTCTACTACAGTTTTAGGCGATGGAGAATTTAACTTTTTACTTTTTCTTAACATTTTAGCGTTCATGTGGAGATTAATACGGTTGAATCATTTTATGCGAAGCATTTTTCAAATTACACTTTTATTTTTATTTTTTAATATTTATGCTATTTTTATCATTATTTCTATCAGAGTTTCGTGTACTTGCTACAAAAGTAGACAGCGAACAACGCAATAAATCCAAACGACATAATCCCTTCCTTCAAAATGCATTATTAAAGAGTGAGTTTATCTTATAATAAGTCACTATACAAATTATTTACATTTATCTTAAAGCGCAACAAGATTACTGGGAAGAAAAGTAGCAACAATTATTATGAATAAAAACGTACTTTTCTTTAGAACTGTGTACTTCTCTCACTTTTGTTATAAATTGAATATGTTCCTTTAGCACAGGAGTTTCCTATCTTATGCTCCACTCCTGCGTACTGTGACGTAGTACGACATTCTCAAGTACCAGGAATTTGTTTGAAGTTGTTTTTCATCTGAATATATTAAAACGGACAACTTTTTACCAAAATATAGTGGTGCTCACTTAATATTCTAGAAATTTATTGGGAGTTCGCCATATTGAAAATATTGGGATTCCGTTATCAGAAGTATTTTTTGAGTCTTCTTGTAAGAAAGATACGTTGTTTTGTAAATAGGTCTTTAGCTAGCTCAACAGGAAAACTCTTGGGATGAATTTGTGATTAATGGATTTGAGGTACATCTTCAGTAACTCCGGTAAGCTGGAAGAGTGATAATTGTTATTATGTTTAACACTCGGAGTACGGACCTAAGTGGTTTCACATCGAGTCCGGACCCGGGTCCTAGAGGACCCAGCTTCTAAAATCATTTTCTCACAATAGTGTTTAACATCCAAGTAATCAATGAATGAAAATTGAATAAGAATAATGATTTATACAATAAATAGTGTAATAATGGTATATATTTGCAAAATTAAATACATAATTAAGCATATAAATAAAAATGAAATAATTTTCTTTTTTTAAGGATAACATTTAATAATACCGAAAAATTTATTTTTGAAGGTAAATTCAGTTAGTTTGATTCAGTTAATCTTATGTTAGTTTGATTCATCTGAGTTGGAAGTGAAATTAATACATAATATTTTAGTGTCTTTCATGGAATGGTTCTTGCATACAAAATTGTTACATTTGTCACATTTTGAAGTGCATTTATTGTCCCCCCCCCCCAGTGCAGAAGATGCACCTACCTCTCTTCTTTCTTTCACCTCTAGTTTCTTTAGGTTCCTGTCTTGCCCAAGAAACTTTCCTGCCTGTCAATTCAACACAACAAAGAACACTTTTCTGATAATTTTTCCCACTTGTGTCTTCCATTGTCCTGGCTCGTCTTTCAATGTTTTCTTTGATCAATGCCATTCCTAATGTTTCCAAAAATAATTTTCCTCTCTTCTGCAAACCTGATTCCAGAAAATTATTATTTTTTGTCCAAACAACGAAAGCGTTGTACGCTGCTATGTCAAGAATGTTTAAAAAAAGACGTAACGGCCATCTTCTTACTGCTCGAGCGCAAGAGTACTCTCGTATGAGCTTATCTAATATATCCGCACCAATCTTGTTAGTATTGTAAAAGAAATTTATTGCAGGCTTGAAACTAGTTTCCTCGCCTGAAATATCATGTTCGTGATGCATGGACGACAAAAGTACGACACACTTCTTTGGTTTCGGCAAATACGAAACCAGGGTGAGGTCTTTGGTAAATAAGAACTTAGAAGAATTTACTTCTCTGCCACAAGTTGAAGTCAACGATAGGGGCAAGCCTTTCCTATTTTTTCTAGCAGTTCCAACCATTGTTATTTTTTTTTCAAAAGCTCCTCTGCTAGAGAAAAGTTCGTAAAGAAATTGTCAGTGGTGAGGTTACGGCCACTTCATACCAAAACTCGCATAGCTGCTTCACTACTCGCTGTGACTGTTGTTTTTCCACAACATTTCCAACCTTTCCAAGATAAACATCAAAATTAAAACAATAAAAATTTTCTGCATCGCACAAAACCCAAATTATGATGCCATACTTCTTGGGTTTGTTTGGCATATAGACTCTGAAAGGACATCGTCCAAGGAAGGACACAAGCTGCTCATCGATGGTCCCAAATGCTGACGCATCATAAACTTTTCGACAATTCTCTACAAACATATTGGATACTTCACGAAAGGGGGCAAATTTATCTTCTTGACTTCGCGTATTTCGGGTGTTGGTATCGTCGAAACGAATGAACTTCATAATATCAATGAAGCGATCTCGGGACATGCCAGCTGTATATACGGGTCTTATAAATGCAGTGTTTTTGTTCCACAAGAATTGAACGTCTTCATTGGATTCACGAAATCGTCCTATCAATAACAAAATTCCAATAAAGGCTTTGACTTCAACACTGCCGACATCAGTCCATGCCTTTTGATGGTCTGTATGCAGCTGGTTTGCGAAGTGTGCTCTTACATTTATGTTTGTATTGGCAACTATCAAATTTATAATTTCATCTGAAATAAATAACTCAAATATTTCCAAATGTGTTATAGCATCTTTGCTGTAATTAGTAACTTAACTAATATTTCGAACTATATTTTCGGGTCTTGTTCTTGCAGGTTGTGGAGCAACGTAACTCCAAAGCCTGAATATTCTATCTCCCATTTTAGAATAATAGAGCCACAAAAAATAAAAAGTATATTACAAAATGATGCGGGAGGTAAACAGAACGATGTGAATAACGGAGAGACAAGAGAAAACTGGAAATCGAGACGTCGAGACTTCGATAATAACTAACATGTATTAAAATGTCGTTCTGAGCGAGCTAATTTTGTCCGGACTTTGATCTTCCCGGTCATAAGAGATATAAAAGTTACACGACGTAGAGTACGGAGCCGGGTCCCCGAAGACCCTCACAATTATACATTCCGTGATTTCGATGACTTAAATTACAATATAATTTTATTACTGATTTTAAACTCCCAACATGATCCACTAGGAATACATAAAGTATCAATTTCGGCGAAAAAATTTTTAAAGAAATATTTTCGAAAATACCTTTCGGGTCTCCTGAGACCCGAGGTCCATACTCAGAGTGTTAAAATACCGAAAATATTTGTTCACGAATTGAGGGTTATTTTCTTTCGTCTGGTGTTCTGATGTGATTAATATAATTTTTCTATCACATCACGACGACGACATTGTGACTTTTCAAAAAGATATTTTCTACTCCTATAACTATACAACGGTTGAAGAAAAATTTCAGCTCTAAATAATTGTCCGTTTGGTGAAAAAAATCATTAATATCATCTATTGGATTTTTAAAGACAAGATGAATTCTGTTTTTCAGTTTTTAGTTTTTTAAATTTCTTTTGGTCAATAAAATACTGTAGTATCTTATTCACCAAATGAAAGTCAGTTATAAAACAGATTCGATACCCTATTATCAAAATGGTACTAAAAAACCAATCCAATGCGAAACTTTAAACAATTTTCTGGGATTTCTGCTAGGATTGACAAATTGCATTGTTGAAAAATTAAGCAACTATATTTTCTTAAATGAAAAATTACCCTATTTTTTCAATTACCCTACACCATGCATGTCAAATTCAAAGAGATATCATTGCCGCATTGAAGCGATGATAGATGGATGATAGAAGGGCCGAATTAGGATTTTAGTTGTTTCATGATTGTCAGAGTTTGAAAAATAGACTTTTTGTAGAAGATTGGACATCTGTTTTGCCATTAAAAACAATAATTTAGAAAATGCATTCTATTGTATCTCAGCAACAATAAAAAAATCGTGTCTCCTTTTCACAAAGATAAAGTGTTTACATAAAATCTCGAACGATTTAGTTAAGACAAAAATTATCATTTGCCTTAGACTATCTCTGCATTTGAATAAAGTATTTTCGTAAATATTTTTACTCTATTGCGAAAATTTAATTAAGCTACAAGTTTTCAATCTTAACATCATAATCATGCAAAAGCAAAGCATTGTGGAAGTTAAGGTATCTCTATGTTGGTGGAACTCCGCAAAAGCTGATGCTCAAGGATGGAGTTTATATTTAATGAACCTATACAAAGCGTAATATTCTTCAACAATATTTATGGCAGTCGACTGCTCGTTGATCATTGTGAAAATATTTAAGTGATAAAATCTCCATATAATTCCACATCATATTTCTTAATCAAAAACATTTGTATTTGAATTGTTCCTTCTTGTTCTTTAATTATTAGATATGCTCAGTCCATTGCAATGGACAAATAACCTGATGTCCTGCTGGCGTACAGAAATCTAATAGAACCAATTTATAATTAAGAAAGCATTAGTTTAATATAATAATTTTATTCGAACTCTATTGAACGTTCTCAATCAATCGCCATATTTACTTATGTAGCATCAGATAATTTATAATTGTATTCTCCATGGAATACTATCGAAAAATTTTACCACAATGATTTAAGTTTAATGGATGCAAATGTTTTACTACTTGTAAAATCTGAATTAGAAGGTTTTAACCAAATATCTGCATTATATTTATGTGACGCTGATGACGGCTGAGCAAATTTTTTAAATCGTATAGCGGATCTGTGTACTCATGCATTTGCGCTACGTTAAATGTGACTTATAGGTGCACAATAGC
Organism: Tanypteryx hageni; assembly: GCA_028673005.1. Lineage (NCBI taxonomy): Eukaryota > Metazoa > Arthropoda > Insecta > Odonata > Petaluridae > Tanypteryx > Tanypteryx hageni. Next base: position 111,929,698 of record CM054120.1, read on the forward strand.
TTAACACGTACTCCCATAATGTGCCTTGATGTGCTTCTCTTGCCAATTAAAAGCTTTTTTTCTCACCTAACATCTAGACGTCCTTGGTCGCCAAATCAGCAACTCGGTTGAGTTATGCCATCCTTAAGGTATAAAACGTTTCTATCCTGAGTTAGCATTACGGCTGTCTTTGAGAGAATTAATCTAATTTAAATAATATTATTTATTTGTGATAGATATTATTTTATTTTTATTATTAATACTATATATTGAGATTATAGCATACAATAGCAAACTCAGTAAGCTAAAACTACTGAAATGTTTTTAAATAATTACAATAATATTGTAGTTACTGCGTAAAAAACGATTAAGCATGTTGGAGTAACTGTTCAGTTTTACTTTTACCTTAGGTCCCACTCCTTTTGTGAAAAACCTGCAGTGCAGATTTTGGGACCGTTCTTCATCCGATATCTTATTCCTGAATAGTCTTATTCTGCATATAACACCATTCAACTACTTGGCCGCATATAGTACATTTCTAAATCAATGCAATTCCCTATGCGCGACGAGTTATCCATTTTCTCACCGTCCCCGTAGACCGCCCATTGATTTATCTTGGTATCACCGCAGAACCTAAAATAGAATCTTGGCGGCTCAGACGGACCCTTGCAGAAAGTTCGCTCGTCGGGCGCGAGATGTCGTAGCTCCCGACTCACCGTTATCCCCTTCGCGCAGGCGCTGCCATCGATCCCGAGCGCTCCTCGATGGTGGCTCCTCTATGCGGAGAATAAAGGTTCTCGAGCGAGCACGCGGTCTCTGCAAAAGACGCCCCATTCCACCGCCCGCAGCTGCCAGCGCTTCCCTCGCCCCACTGGCAACCCTCTGCAGGAAACTATCATCTCGGGAAGGTGCATTGGCGCCGCGCAAGGCCCTAACAGGTAAAGATTATGTGGGGGCCACGGGGCGCGCCGACGCCGCCATCCGCACCACGTGGCCCCATAGGGAAGCACGTTCGTAGGGATTTCCTTAGACGTTAAGAGTTCAAATGTGCGACGCTACGGAGGGATTATCCTAAGGGCTTTTCTTTCGAGTGAATAGGATAACGGAGTGGGATCGATCGACTTTTTTGATGCGTTATTCTGGGGGAGCACGCATGTTGTGGTGGTTTATACAGCTACTTAAGAGGACCACACCTCTTTGCCGACAAGTAGTTTTATCTTCCCCGACGGATGGTTTATCTTTTCCTTCTCCAGTGTTTGTTTGTGCATTTTCTGCATTATGCATGGCTGATGATGTGTATTTTAAAGGATCTTGCTTCCGATCATCGACGGCGGAGAGTAAATAGACAAAAAAGCCGCTTCGTGGCAATGCAAAACAGACGTGGCTTAAGTTCTTCGAGATAACGTGTTTCATGTCTTATATCTTATCTTTGTATCTTTTTGACTATTTTTACTGGTTAAATGTTCGATTTGTTGAATATCACTACTCATCATTATTGGAATGAGGGTTTGTAATAGCTGCGAAACCTTGCAAAAACTGTGTAGTAAAATAATATTGTTGTGCAAAAACAGCATTATTTATTTGGTTGCGCGAGTTAAGCGTGAAAATTGTCCATACGATGGGCAGTGGCGGATTCAGGGACTTCTGGGGACAACTGGGGGCCTTGTAATCTAAATATATAGTGAGACCTCTCCTAACGACCCATTTTGACGATTGTTTTTCTATGGACTCTCAGAGAGGTTTCACCGATTTTTAAATTAAGATTTTTAATATTTCTGAACTTGTATATACGAACATTTTTCAGGACTCCTTACTTCATAGGGCCCCTGCGCGCGCCAAATGTGATCCCTCTCAAATCCGTCACTGACGATGGGTGCATTCACCTCAGTGAATTTTTACTTAATTTCTGCATCCTTATTTTTTCCTCAAATTCTGGTTATAATTTCGCAAAGGATATTGAAAAACTTTTTATATAAAAATTGTGTTATCGCTAGTGGTTTTTATGACGTTTTTAATTTAATTACCATTTGACCAACCTTTGCATTGGCTGTTTACCCTTAATTTTGTGGCTAAAAGTATATGTATTTTTGAGATGCATGACAACATTTATTCTTTTATTTGCAGTACATCTTCGACATTTGTGTTTATCGCTTCGTATTTCGTCTGTTTTATTCGCAAATTTTTAGCGTAAATTAGTCGCAGTTTTTTAGAAGAGCCCTTAATGAGGCCGAAAGCGAGAGATCAAGATCTTATCGAACAAATCAACTCCCATCCTCACCGTTATGCAGTTCGCTAACCCAGGTGTCGGCGGGCGTTACTCTTGCAGATATCCCAGGGGCAATATCGACTAGGCTATACGCGCACACACACACACACACACAAACACATCAATAACTACGCGTTTTCTACTGCAGTGTAGATTCTTTATTTTTCTTAATTCCGATGCAGATTACTCGCTTCTCCCGTCCTTTTCATAAAGCGGATTAAGTTTTAAATTATTTATCCGAATCCCACTAGTTGGATTTTCTAATTCGACATGCGACACTTTGCTGATTTTTATCCACCAAAACTAACGTATCTCAGCGGCTCTGCAGAGGTTTTTCCACGAACGCTGTGCCAAATACGGACGAAAGATTTTTTTAGCACTATGCGACGAGGGAGTTTATTAAGTGACCCGTAGTCCTTTCAAAGATTTTATAAACTCTGAAAACTCGGGTGAACCTAGGGGAATTCAGTCGGTGACATTAACGACTCCCTATATATAGTCGAAGGGGAACTTCCCCAGTGGGAAAGCGCGTATTACGAGAAAGGGAGAGAGAGGGAAGAGAGGAAAAGGAATCTGAGGAAAGGAAACAACGAAGATATTTCAAGCGTGTAAAATGCGTAAACCAATCCTTGGGCTTTCTCTAAAATAAAACTAAATACCCTCCTCGGAATTCGATCCCCTCTTGTCATTTCCCACCAGGCGTACTCTTCCTCCATGTGGCCCATCGCGAAATTCCCGAGCGGTTGTTTTTCCATCACGAATTCCGTGCTGTCTGAACCAGATGATGTCTTAGCAGCTGCACTCGAAATTTTTTCTTCTTACAATTTACGCAAACTTATAACCCGCAAGCATACGCTCAATTAATAAGCGAGTTTATCATTGGCGTAGCAAACGTTTTGGGGGCCCGGTGCAAAATCCTTTTTGGTGCGCAATTTCATTATTTGTATTTAGAAAAAATCAACCTCCCAATGTGAACCCAACTTACTAATCATCGATAATAGCAATACTATGCAACTTCCAATGTGATACGGTGGTAGACAAAATAATTTTCAGTTATTTTGACGTGTCTCGCCAGAAATATTGCGCTAAATGAAAACAATTGCATGTTGCGATCTCCTGACAGACGGAAAAATTACGATTTCGGAGAGACCCCGAGCTACGAGTTGGAATGGTTGGAAATACGTAATATACAGAAAGTAGCGAGTCAAAATATTAGTGAGAGAAAATAAATATTTTTTTACGAAATTCTTCTTTGTTGCAGAGGCCCCCTTGACCTGTGGCCCCGGATCACTGCACCTGCTCGCTATTAGTACGCTGTGCCACTGGAGTTTATATAAGATTCAAATTTCAAATGCTTGTTACAAATCCCGATTTTGGATTTTGAAAAAATAAATCTCCGTTTTATGGGTACTTATGTGTGAAAAGGAAAATTTTAATTGAGTAAAAGCAAATATGCTCTAATTTTCACGCCACACGTCAATTTCGTTAATTACCTTATTTATTCTTAGGGCAAAGGAGGTTATTCGCTATTTTTTTAGGATTGACTCCGTCCTAAACTCGCGAAGTAAAACTATTCCTCGGGTCAGTGATCTTATTACACAAAATAAAGCATTTGTAAAATATACTTTCTAAGCTGTATAAAATAAGCAATAAAACAGGAGCTTGTTAACTGATTTAAGAAAATGTCGTAAAATAAAATAAACGCATTTAATGTAATCGAATTCGGTGAGTTTTAACTGGTCAACGTTTCAAATTGTTTGGTGTAAGAGAATCTCTAGAACATGTACCATTTGGGATGTTGCCGAAGCCACCAGAACAATTTCGAATAATACAATTCTGGTCATGATCATACGATGATCTGAAATACCTACCGGTAATACATTTTGTTGAAATTAGCTTTATTTTGTATTAAATCGATCGATTGAATAAGTGGCCATTCAAAATCCATCGTAACATTTATCTTGAGAAACGAACTAAAACGTTCATTTAAAATAGGAACGCTTGGCATTGTTCTTCACGATGAGGATTAATGTAGAAGGTTAGAGGGAAAGAAAATGAAAATTTCAGAATTAGAAATATTATATCAAATAAGAGAGATTAGAGGGATTTTTACAGGCTTATATTGGCCGAACGATTTTAAAAAAATCCAGCAATAATAGAACGATACATTCTTCAATAAAACATTAACTGAAATATAATGCTCCATCTTCCGGAATTCTTTTTATATGCCTTCAAACGGATAACCGATCTTTCTTTTCTACTCCATTCATTCAGTCCTAAAGCTTCTCTTTCTCAGTTCCAATCGACTAAGTTAATTTCTCAAGGAATGTCCTCTTAGTTTCCTCATCTTTCATTTCCATTCATTCAATTTTCTTCACTCATTACCATTCCGAGTGTCTTCAGGTTTTTCCATTTTTATTTTCAGTAATTTCTCGCGCGATTATTAGATATTTCGAATCCTTCCCTTATCAACATGTAACTTTCTTACGGGGAAGTTATTTCAAATATTTTAAATTTTTAAATCAATCGACTAAATTAAAAAACCTCAAGTTTTTAAAGGTTATCTTTTTAAAAACTAGATTTATTAGTGGAACATAATTTCCATTCGTAGTGCCCAATCGATCAATTTCTGCATGATTTGACTTTTCAAAGTGATAAATTAGTATGAAACTATTTCTGCATTTTGTCCATCCCAAGTCAATTTATCCTTAATCTATGGAATTGGTTATTGGCAAATAAAGTTAAACTGTAACAATTTTATTATTATTCTTAGTTGTTTTAATATAGCAGAGTAACTCGGGTATATAAAAACCCGCTAATTTATAAAAGGTTGGAATATTCCGGCCATGCAATTGACATAATTTCAATATTTACGAATGTTACCCATTAGAGTATTCAACATCATTCGCCAAAGGTAATATCCTTAAATTGATAGAAAAATTTTTACTTATAGAGATAATTTTTAATTTATAAATACATGCGAATTTTCTAAGATTGTATAATAATTTAAAATAATCTATTTTTAATAAATCTATTCTAATTATTTATTCTTAAATTTTATTAGTGTTTTATATAAAAGCTTTAGCCATGATCATTAGAAATCGTTCTACCTCCAATCAATAATGTCTGAACCATTTCTTTCGAGAATCAATTCAAATCATTTCAGTTAAATATATTATATGTATAGATATCCAACCAATTGTCTACTATAAGTTTCATGGATTATTCTGAAAATTGTTCTTATCCTGCATCACAAATCTGAAATAGTTTGCCTTGTTTCATTATTATGGAAACTTGTTATTCTAAGTAATGATTTAATCAATTAAAAATTAAATTCCCGATGTTTTACTCTAACAAATTTTAATGTTCACAAAATTTTACTCCGAAAAAGTCATTGAATTATCTCGATGAAAAACCGCAGTTTACGAGATTAAGGAAGCAGAAAATTCTCTGAGACTGCTTCTAAATTGAATGGCTATTTTTTCGATACTTCAATCTCTATAATTTACCAAAAAATCATTTAACTTATCTTCATAATTCACTATTGTATAAACTAAGATACGTATAAAGGATAACTTTCTGAATAATTCGGTATGTTCTCTATAAATAATCAAACATATCTCATTTTTACATGTTTCATAACAATTTTGCACGGAGCATCTTTTTTGAACTTGGTCGAGGTTCATGACTTTAAACATGGATTTCCATCTATCCCTACCTAATTGCGCTTCATTTAATAGATCAACAAAAATTCATTCCGATTATATGTAAAATTATTTCTTTCTCTGCGGAAAGTCATTACCAAATAATTCTAAATGGTTCAAACGCTTTTCAACATTTTTATATTATTTACATAAAATACGATGTTGCTCCCGAGTACTTTTCGTATTATTTTAGAATAAATTAAATATTAAATAAGTCGCATAATCTGACCTTCATTTTATCAATTCAAAAAATATGTCTTGAAGTTCGTTTTATTTTTTGGTGGATCAGATAAGCAACCAAATTTAACTCCGTTTTAAGTAATGTAATATGTGGCTCGTGGCAGGGGCGGATCCAGAAACTTCCCAAGGGGGGGGAGGGCGATCGCCCCAATTGCCCCTCCCCCCTCTTGATTCCGTCTCTGCCTACGACCATACATTTTGAAAATTCCTATCCCCATCAGAATCTTTCTTTTCCTTGTCATACAGATTTAATCTTCGGTGTAGAAACAAGGAATGTTGCGCGGAATGAATTTAAGAATGCACCCAGTGCATGGCAATGGTGTCGTCCAAGAGAAGGGCGATCGGCCCTCCCTTGGATCCGTCACTGGCTCGTGGTTATGCATGAAATTAATTCCTGTCCCCTACGAAGTTATGAATAACTCATCTTAACCTGATGGAGTACATCTTACTAAGTCATTTTGATTTATTCGCACATAACGAAATATGTAATTCGCTGAACGATCAATTGCCTAATGAAATCGACTAAGAAAACTGTAACCTTCTGGAGTTGCATTTTATGAAAATTTATTCTCTAAAATGTTATGTAATTTATCACCAAAATTCCATTAAATAGGCAAACAAAATTATACGACCATGAGTTTGACTCTTAGATGAAGAGTCGTAAGCCAGCGAACAATATAGAGAGCGAGGATGGATGGAGAATGTAGGTAGGAGAAGGTGATCGGTGAATCGAAAGAGGTTTGAGGAAGTGTAGGTGAAGCATGAGATAAATTAGTAGAAACAATTCTCTAACCATATGCGCGTGATAACAATAATCGCGCAGGGCATTCAACAACATGTGCTTTGTGGTACATTCCGATATCACGTGATTATTAGGCAAGCCCCTAGTTACTGACGGGGATACCACGATGCGCCGGCAAAAATACATTCACACATTACTACGATTTCCGGAATAACGTACTCTTACAAAATCACCACACAGGTTAACGTACCTTCCGAAGGACGAAATGCTGTACTTTGGTATCCTGGTCACAGCACACGAGGGAGAGAGAGTCACAGGTAGTAAAACCACAACCTACAGGATACGAAATATTTCGTGGAAGTTGAATAGCTCATTAAGAATTCATGATATGCTTCCCGTTTTCGCTTAAAAGTTATCACACGACTAAATCACGTAAGATATTATGATGATACTGATTTTTTGATAGGTCTGTTTATATTGTGACAGTAACAGTTAATTGAGTGGAATTCATATTAGTGCTTCGTATTTTGTACTTTTTAACTTACATGAATATAAAATTTTACTAGCTCTTAGTAAATTATGTTATTATTTCATTTTGAAGTCTTTTAATAAAATATGATTTCTTCAATTTTCTTTTGGTAAACCGTTCTTTAAAATAAAATTTTACAATAAGTCGGGGGCTCAAAAATTTTGTATCTTATACTTTCCTGGAATTAGGAGTAGCCAATATATTTAATTTTATCGATTGACTTAACGTATAATCTGATCATCAGATGTTGGATTGGATTCTGTAAGATTTAGAACGTCTCAACAGTAGACAACATTCTTGTTTGGACTTAATGTAACCTTTATTGAAATTTATTTTGTTTTACTTTCTAAATACAAGTATATTACACACATTTACAGAAGTGAAATGGTTTTAATTCGCAACAAATCTTATTTTCGTTTTTTTAAAAAACGTTTACTCACGTAAAGAAATTGGGAATATTTTGAAGTTACCTGCAATGCTATATTGAACGCCTTTTTTAGTAACGACCCAAAAACTAACCGCCTGAGCTATAATGCCATCGGTTAATTGATACTTCTTTAATGACTGTGTTCTTCACCAATGCACTACATTTTTTACACACAAACATTCTCTCGTTATTTAATTATAAATTATCTCAGTTTATTTTTTGTAAAATTTCTTATAGTTTAAGGGTACATTAATTCACGTATTGCTACCAATGGGCAATAATCAGGGATGTGTTCTACGCCTTTTTCATCGCACCGTTCTGGAACTAATCGAAGTAATCACGAATCTTAACCGAGAATTTATTTGGGGAGATCCCGGCCGATATCCCCCGCCGCCTTCCGCCTCCGTACAGACGGTAGGCCTCCGGAGGTATCGGCGCCTCCGGAAGAGCACGCCTCTCTGCGCCAACCGCTCACGCCGCTCGATGCGTCCGATTTTGAATGCGAGTTGCGTGTTTCCGGCAATGCAGCGGTTGAACGAGACGGGGGCGGGGAAGAAGGGGGCGGAATGGAGGGGGCGATGGAAGGGGCGGAATGGATGTATGGGGGGCGATGGAAGGGGCGGGGTGGAGGGGACGAGGCTCCGAACACTCCGAGGAGCCGCACCCCGCCGCCTCCTCCTTCGCTTTCACTCTCACACGCCGCAGACGCCGCGCCCAACGCCACCCCCTCCCCATCTGTCTCCCTCTCTGTCTCTCCTAGGCCGTTTGGACCCCTTACGGGTCGGGAGTATCGATTGGCGAGGATTTCACACACACATGTACACAGGAAGGGGAAGGGGTCTGGTGAGGAAACGAGGGCCACACTCCATCCTTTTAGGGCCCTCGCTGCAGACAACCAGACCTAAAGCTAGAAGCAGACGGCGCAAAGTGGGAGGAACTACCTGGCAGGAAATTCGATTTGATGTTATTTTGTCTGCCATCAACAGGTATCTTCGATAAGAGGAATATCATACAATGAAAGAAATCGGTTTATCGCTGCATTTTTACCATATGTCTGAATGTGGAAGTGACTTTCGTCTCTAACGAAAAGAAAGAGCTGTCATAGAAGTCAACGTAGACATTACAAATAGACTAAATTACGGCATTATTAGAGGGGTTGTTGAAATAGCGATCGAAAACGAAAACCAGTTCAAAAGAAAGATAACCGATCAGAAAGTGAACGAAAAACTTGCAAAGATATCAAGTTTAGGGTTTTTTTCCGGAGTCGAGTACTCACGCAATATAGGATCTTAAGCTCCACCGCTCAGAAAAGCTTTAGCGAACTTAAGAGTAAGTTAGCACGCACCTTCGCTCTCACGCTAAGAACCACAGCAAAAGAAATAAAGGAGGGAGTCATCCAAATACGCCGATGAAGAAATAGAACGCAATTTGGAAGGAAGAATCAAAGGAGGAAACTTGGAAACGTTTGTAAGAGAATTCCAATGCCACGAACTCTGAAAACGAACCATTTGGCGTTAATTAAGTCGTCGGAGGAAACGATATTCTCGAGAAATTTCAGCTGAGGAAACAAAAACAGCTGAGCCCGGTTATATAGGCGTTGCAGATCACGATCGTTTTCTGGGAAAATAACAAATATTCCAATGTAATTATCTAAATTTATCAAGGATCATTTACAGGGGAATATTTGAAATCTTCCCCGAAGTTATGCGAGAAAACATCAAGAAAATACTCTTATCAGACTGTTAGATTAGATTATAAACGAGAGTCTGAATCGACAATTATAAAAACAATGCAGTCTTAAATAAGTCTGCTTTAAATTGAGTTTTCCATTGCCATTGCTCATCATTTCGCCAACTAAATGCGCATCCTGAATCTTATGCATCTCTGACGACACATTTCATTTAAATAATCACTACGTTAGCGTATTACCCCAAGCACATACAATTCTTAAAATTGACGAAAAATTTATTTGGCTAATCGAAGAATAAACAACAGGGGAGAAATTGGTGGCGGTATGGAAAGAAGTAGAAAAGATGTCGAGGCAAAAGTGAGAAGTAAAGAGTAGAAAGAAAAGTCGAGACTCGCTTTGAAGGATTGGTGTAAGGAAGGGGAAGGCAGGAAGGAAGCTATCCTTATTGGATAGAGAGGGGAGACAGTAGGGTGGTGGAGAAAGAGGGAGGGAGAGGGGGAGGGAGAGGGAAAGGAAGAGGGGGAGGAAGAGGGGATGGAGAGGGGGAGGGAGAGGGGGAGGGGGAGGAAGAGGGGGAGGGAGAGGGGGATGGAGAGGAGGAGGGGGAGGGAGAGGGGGAGGGAGAGGGAGAGAGGGGGAGGAGAGGGAGAGGGAGGAAGAGGGGGAGGAAGAGGGGGAGTGAGAGGGAGAGGGGGGGGAGAGGGGGAGGGAGAGGGGGAGGGAGAGGGGGAGGGAGAGGGGGAGGGAGAGGGGAGGGAGAGGGGGAGGGAGAGGGGGGGAGAAAGAGGGAGAGAAAGAGGGAGGGAGGAGGGAGGGAGAGGGGGGGAGAGAGGGGATAGAGAAAGCGTAGGAGTGGAACGATTGTGAGATTGAAGTTAGACGGTAGAAATGAGAGGGAAATTGTAGGCGGAATTGGATGGGGAAAAGTTATTTAATATCCGCAATAAATGAACCAGAATAAAATTATCAGAGGACGCTGGTAACTATCGTCTCAAGATTTAAATGTAAGGAAGATACTTCCAAACTGTAGGCTTTCGCAAGATGTTCATAAAATGTGGCTAGCTTTTGAGAATTCGGAGAATATTAAGGAAACGTTAAACATAAATTCGATAGTGAAAGCGTTTTTAATATTTTTTAAATTATGCTCGAGGAAAAAGTTTTACTTTGTTTAAAAATACTGCACGATTTTTGAGTGGACAGTCAATTTTCTATTTATAACCGTAAATATGACGTTAAATATGCGACGAAATCTTTCGTATGATGTAATATAGTTCTATTTTCCTCTCACCTTCATTATGTTAATGATATTTTTACTCGATAATGTATGAATGATATATCTTGGTGCTCGAAACTAAAATATTCTACCTTATTCTTTCTTAATTTTGTTTTTCAGCTCGAACTTTGTGAGTATCCATTTCTGCCCTAAAGATATGACGGAAAATAATAGGTCCGTACCATTGTCCTTTTTCTTGAAATTCGAAATTGCTTGAGAGTTGGAAAGAAAATCTGAGTGTCCCGTTCCGTAAAGACTTGTTTAACAAAACTCCTCAGGTAGACGATGCCAAAACTTGAGAATAAAAGTTTGGCACAGAAACTTCCCTTCTTATTATACTCCAATCGATAAATTTGCTCGGAACAATCACCGAGTTCTGTAAATAGTAATTCTGTGTCAGTACAGCAATAGCAATTTTGGAATTCTCTCGAACAAATCCGATTCTAATAGTTAAAATTCATTCATCGATGTACCACTCTTAAGCTCGAGCCAAATGTCGATAAATTACAGCACGGTAGAAACCGCGGTTTCGGTCAATGAGTACGTAAGAGATGATTAATCCAAATTTAAGTCAATCATGATTGAACGATTTTCCTTAGCTCGTCTCGGATGCCTTGATGGCTTTGAAAGGAACCCATCGATTATCAGTCGCGTAATTTAGCTGAGTAAATAGCGGATAGCCTTCATATTACTCTCGCTCCGACAAACCATATAATTGGCGTTTCATTTTCATCTTTCCACAGTGGGTTAACCAACTCCGTACTTATATCAGTTATTTAGTTTGCAGAAGGATTTTGACGCATTGTACGTACAAATCAAGTCTGATATAGAAAGAAATTCGTCCTTTTATTGAATTTATGTGTGTATGCATGCATATCGATTTAAAACGTTAGCTAAGGAGAATTGTTTAAAAAAACGCCAACATTTATTCTCATGGATTAAAAGATTCAGAGGAACATAATTTTAATTATAAAAGGGAGCACTAACCTCGCGTCCAGAAAGATCCATGCAAATGTTATATTAATATATCCTCCTTATTTTGTGTTAATATTGAAAAAATCGAGGACACCAATGAAGCGTTGCCAATAAATTCACAATTTCGACTAAATGGGCAATTTGCGTTCCAAACAACGTTTTTATATGACCGTGATAAATAAGCCGAAAATATCTAATGAAAAAGATGCATCCGTGAAACCATTCCTAGTCCAAATAAAGTTAATTGCAGAAAGTGCTGGTCGATTTAGTAGGAGACGAAAAACAGGAAAACTTTTAGTTTCCGCGTAAAAGGATTTATTTCCTCTTTATTGGTTTCCTTACACGACAACGTCATTAAGGGAAAAAATAAAAGCTTCGTCGCCTTTGCCTTCCCGCCGACGTTGGATATTCTCGGCTACATCGCCGCCTCCATTTCCCCTTCCTAATATTCCTAGGACCCCTCCCCCTCTTCTCTATAATTAGTACTTTGTTTACCATCCTTCTTTTCCCTTTTCCCTCAACTCCACTCCGCCTCTCCCTGCCCGTCTCTATAAATATACACACCCGGCAACGAGTTTGTATTTTTCGCGAGATGATGTTAGGTCCTAAGGAAACCAAGGTCGCAGAGACGTAATTATTATTTTTTTCACCTCAAACGCCTTTCTTTTTAGCGCTTCTTTCGCCCGTATAGATACAATTTTTAATCGCGGGTTTAAGAGAGAAAAAAAACTGTTTTCTTCCATAGCTCCCTTATGTTCCGGAGAATTGGCTACAAAAATCCTTAAACGTTTCTTTGAAAAGCTGAAAGGCGTCATCTCCCGTGCAATTTTCAGCCCGATTCCACTTTTGCCTTCCTCGGAGAGAATGAGTGTACCTAACGTTATCTCATGCAGTGTAAGAGGTCCCATAGAAAGGAAGACTCGGCGATAGATAAATATTCAAGTGAAAGGGATAGAGAGTAAAGAGGTGTGTTGGAGGAGATAGAGAGAAAAGGAAGGAGAGAGAGAGAAAGGGCAAAGGAGAGAGGGAAAGGAGTCCCCAGCATTCCTCCCCTCGACCTTATATTGATTTCTTTCAGTCTTCGGCCCAGCAGACGGGTACCGTCTACGGGGTTTCCCCTTTTGCCTCCCACACTCTTCCTCCCAACAGCTGATGCGAGCACCTGATTGGCGGGTTTCTTATAAATCTCTCCAATCGCATTTTATCCTCGGTTATTTTTTTGTGCCCGATAGTACGATGTCTCGGGCTTGAGCGGCTAGCATTCAAGAGTTACTAGTTAAACTTTATTCGACATCACACTTCAAATATTCCTATCGGTTTGTCTCTAAGCTAGCTCGTGTAATCACGGTCGTTTGATTGGTGTTTGCTTTGTTTAAAACGACTTCATTTTTAATTTTGCAATATTTGGTAATAGAGCGGTATCTTCATATTTTATATAGTGAATCGTGTTCCTAAATTAGAGAATAATTCCTAAAATGTTATATAAGCATTTCATTTGAAATGAGAATTGAAGTTTACCTAATTCAGGCGAATAATAACAGAAAAGTGGAAGCATTTTTAGGCATAACGTTATTTCTAAATACTCATTTTTATCGTTATAAATCTATGATTTCGTCCTTGACTTCCAATATCACACGAGAGTCTTTCCTAAGTCTAGTAATATACATTATTATTTATCGTAACTGAACGTTTTGCCAGTACGTATGGAAGTGATGAAGCTTAAACGCGAATTATCTCACATCTAAAGCGATATCATACCATACTGCATGCGTCACACAATTTCAGTCACGCCATATTTGGGATAACGTTCTCCGACGGTACTAAAAGAGGCAAAACGCACAACCGAGTTATATACGTATTCTCAGAGTTATAAGACTAATCGATAACGCGATATTTTGCACCTTCGTCTCGTTAATTACTGCGGATTAGGTTAAATCTGCCGCTGATAACTGTCGGAGGCAGTAGCTCATTTCGTGGTTATTCAAGTGATTTAAATCTCGGACTATTCGCGGTAAGGCTACAAAAAGCCGTTTAAAATGGATCGAAACGCGTAAAATGCGCTGTTAACGGGATCTAGCGCATTATGTGCGCTACAGATGCTACGTCCGACCTGGGAAAAGGCCTTTCCGCAGACCGCCGCCTTTTTTCCACCCGCGCCGTACTATTCGATTTTCTAGGAAAGGGTTTTGGGCGTGGTCTCACTCTATGCATCCCTCCACCTTCAGCACATCCGTACCGTGACTACGAACAAGTATCACTCTCTATCTGCCTGACAACATTTTTGAAAGTTTCGGTATATGCTTAACAAAAACGTTAATTATCAGGGAGTTAGCCGATTACCTTTAAAGCGAATCGTGCATTATTTGCGCCTGCATGAATATTTCGGCATTTTCCTAACGGCCTTGCACATTTATAGATTCAAATAAAAAATATAATTGTTGGCAGTGTCTATGAATAACGAAACGATACAATCTTAAATCTGACATAAAAAGAAGATTGGAACAGTTATTTGGTTATATAATACTGGACTCGATTACTATAAACTTCATAGCATTGCATGTTTCACTTCTATTAATTTTTCATTTCTGTCATGTATTTTAGGACAATTTTCAGCAAAAGATAACAATAACCGAAATTTACTGCATGGTTAATTGAAGTTTTCTTTTTACCATTGATATAACAATAAATAAACATAAATCGATCTTTATTATCTCGGCATTTTCCCAATACATTTAGCTAACATTCGTATTACCCGCATCTATCCGTGAATTTAAATCAAGATCAAAATGGTGAATGGCAGAGTAAATTCAATTCCTTTCCGGTCGGAGCATAATGTCTATAATGCGGGGTTTGATGGAAAAAGTGGATGTAATCAATGAGTCCGTTTCTGGAATTCGACCATTGTAATCAACGCGCACTGTAATAGTCTAGAAACGTTTTTCGGTCTAAAACATGGTCGGTCGTAATTACTGTGAAAAGGTTTCATCGATCATCATTCAGGTAATTAACTCGATTAAATAGCGGATAGCCGATTTCAAATTTATCTCGCTTCTGCGTTTTACACTAATTTGGATCATAAACGGCATTTTTTCGTATTGTTTCGATGACTGTAATTTTTATTATTTCGAGCACTGGTTGTATCTAAATACGTAGTTCTTTTCTTTCTACTACTTATACTATAATATATTTTTTTTACAACTTAACAAATTTAACGTTTCATTTTTAATCATTATATAATTATTTTGCGTAATGCATGAATTAAAGCTATCATAATATTAGATATTAATGTATTATTATATCAGAATAATTAGACACAAGAAACGACCACACGGAAACGAAACTACAAGTTAATGAGACAGCGTCTCTTTTAAGAGAATGTTTAAAGACGTTAGAAAGACAATTCTAATATGTTTTATGCATGTTAATTACCGACTTCGTGTACTTTGCCACCTAGCAATAAATTTGATGTAGATGAAATGTTTCAAACTTAAGAATAGTATTCATCGATAAAGAACGTGATTTTAAATTAGATCAAAAGTCATTAAACGCGGTATCTTGAGATTCCTTTTTAAGAAAGTCCTGTGTAGTGACACATTCTACCAGGTTCCTTGGGCGATCAATCGAGTACCAAAGTAAATTCAAGTACCTAATCGATATGACTCTAAATCAGTTACCAACTAAGCTGGTCAGCGTCAGGAGGAAATGCCATGGGAAGACAGAAAGCAAGATAAACTTTAGGTTAATATGGAATAACATTTTAAAAATCTCCAACAGTTACTAAAACTACTTTGTGTACTTGAGTAGCTTTAAATTCCCCACGTATTATTCGTCGTGTGTCCTCCCACCCCACTCCTAAATACCACAGCCTACGCCTTATTCGTGATCACTTGGTAGCGGTTGTGTGACAGCACGTGCTAACGCCCACAATGGCTGTCTCTTTTAATACTATGACGCCATCTCTGCGACTTAAAATTATAATGAGTTGTCATTTCCCGTCGGTAAATGTATGCATTTATGTTTCCGGCCAGGAATCATTCAGCGTTTCATTGCAAAGTGTTACATGAATTACATCCGCAACTCGAACATTTACCGCAGCTCCTAAAAATTCCACCAACGATTACGAGTAGAAAAAAATGCAGCTGCTTCCATGAAATTAAGTTTTTCTTCTTTAAGGTCGGGTTAAAACAAATGATACCAATTCTGTTTGATTAAAGTTCGTTGACACGTCACATGACTTCACTTTCACTCGACAAAAGGAAGCCATCAGAAATTCCTCGGAAGCCCTTGACCGTCGAAACCATGACTGTACTTGGGCGGGGTTGATTTCACTTTAGCCGGAGTTGTTGCGCAACCATTCGCGGCGTTGTTGTACCTGGCATCATTCGAGGACACCTATAGCTTCCGTTGACACCCTTCCGCAACATCGAGGCTGTGAATTGAAATCGAGTGCTAATGCGGAGTTGGAAAGTATTCATTTACTTTGATTTAATGCGACATGTGTATGGATCATTTCGTCCAAACTGCGACAAACATAGACAAGTAAGAAAAGAACTGGCCAATCAGATAGTAAGGGTGGTTTTTAAAAATAAATACTGCACCCTTTAGGCTA
Source organism: Tanypteryx hageni (assembly GCA_028673005.1). Classification (NCBI taxonomy): domain Eukaryota; kingdom Metazoa; phylum Arthropoda; class Insecta; order Odonata; family Petaluridae; genus Tanypteryx; species Tanypteryx hageni. Next base: position 111,946,132 of record CM054120.1, read on the forward strand.
CCTCTGGAGTATCCACATTTCAACCGCGGGAAGAACCTATAGCCATGAACAATCCCTCAAAATTTGCCTGCTCTAACTTGAAGGGTGTAGATTGATTGATTGATGTGGTTTTTATTTGGGGCGAGATTGAGACTAAGAAGTCCCATCTTCCACCTAACTCCTCGTCATGAAACATACGCAATAATAAATAGAACGTCTTATAAACACAAGTAACAATAAAAATACAAGTATTGGAAAAGAAAAGATGTAATTTGTGGGGAAAAATAGGGATTGCTGAATAAAGAAATCCATGTAAAAACCCACTGCAAGAAAACACCCACACAAGAAGGGGGTTGTGAAAAAGATGCGAAACGTACTTAGATTCACTAGAGCCATCAATAAGTGAAATTTAGAACAAAAGATAAATATATGAAAAACTTAAAGCTATACATCAGGGAAATTTTGGCACAATACGGATAGATCATTGATGGAATGAACATATAAAAATGACAAAATGAATATATATTAACATTGTTATGATTAACAAAATAGAGTAGAAAAAATGAATGAATAAAATAAAATAACAAAGCATAAATCATGCACAATATGTATTGTTTTGTCAAAATCAAGATTAAGAAACATTGAAGCATTAAGCGTGTTTAAAAGTTACTTTGAAAGGCTAAGGGAGATTGATAGCAGTGTCGTTTTAATGATGAGATAGATTGCAAATTTTTTATTGTTTGGGGAAGTTCGTTCTATAGTCTGTAAGCAGTCACAATGAAGGACTTGTTGAATATTACTGTTCTGTGATGAGGAATAAGGAGTTTATTGCTCCCTCTGGAATTACGGTTATGTACAGTGACTATACTCCTGAATTCCGTGGTAAGATAATATGGATTGTTAGAAGTAATTGGTATAATAAGGAAAGCAAGTGGAGGAGTCTTCGGGACTCCAAATTTAGCCAGTTTAGTTTGACGAGTGAATCAGAGATGTGGTTTGATTTCTTCAGATTAAAAATATATCTAATGCACGCGTTATGTGTTCTCTGAACCTTTAACTACAACTCTTGAGATAAATCTTGGTACGCTATATCAACATAGTCAAAATGCGAAATAATGAGTGAAGTAACCAGATGCTTCTTTAGAGAAACCGGAGTATTGCTACTTAACTTCCGAAGTGAGTGAAGAGATGAGTTTACTGTTCTACACACCTTTATAACATGTGGGGACCAAGAGAGGGCTTCATCAACAAGCAATCCTAGATTCATTACCACTTTACAATAAGGTATAGTTGAATTTGCTATTTTGATCGGTATTCTTTGGGATTGATTAATAGCAGCTAATATGTTAGGGTAACCAATTAAGATAGCCTGTGATTTTTCTGAATTGATACTAAGAAAATTTTTTTGCTCCAGATATTTAGCATTTCTAAGTCCTTATTGATATTTTTTAGGGTTCTCGCGAGATCGTTTGCTCACTTGTTGGGAACGATCGCTTAAATAAGAAGATATCCAATTTGTGGCTTAAGGCGAGAAATTCATTGCGAGCAGTTTAGACAGAAGAACATCTTTGCTATCGAGTCGAAAGCTTTACTGAAATCCAGAAATACTAGGATTGTAACTTCCCCTTTGTAGATAGCGCGGCAAATGTCATCGGTGATTTTTACAAAAGTAGTGGTGGTGCTGTGAGATTTACGAAAGCCGGATTGAAAGGGATCTAACAATTGATTTTCGTTAAGAAAGAGCGTGATTTTTTTCCTTCCTACCGCCCGTTTTTACGCTTATTTAATAAAACTGATTTATCATTTTCCATATTCACATGGCGTGAACAATTATCTCACAATATTTCTTTTTTGTTTCATTTTGCATGCCAATATTCTCTCTCTCTCTCACTATTTTCCCATGATTTGTGAATTCTGTCCCTCCCATGGCTTTCGAGCATAACCACAACGCGACACATGATTGTCACGCGTACTCATTACTTAATGACGGCGGTTGATTACCATTTAAATTTCCACCCACCAATGAAAAAATATATTTTATAAAATATTATTATTATTATTTCAATATACAATGCAAGTGGGCGCCTGGCCCGGTGGCAAGGTTACAAAATTAACATATAAAAAAACATATTTAAAACATATAAAAACATATTCAGAAGATTCAGTTTACAATTTTTCACATACCACATACAATATTCTATCCATATATTTTTCCTGTTAGGAGCTTCGAGTTCGAGCTCCTTCGTTAATTAATTCATCTTACAATATTATTTAACAATAAATTAACTAAAAGTAATGAAAATCGTTCCCAGTGATATTTTTTACTCTTGATTTAAAGGTTTTAACATTTCTAGGGAAGGGTACACATGTGCTAATTTTTCTAAGGCTTTTGATAAGGTAGGCAAAAAGCTAATTAAGCGAAAATCGATGATTTCAGTCGATTTCGATTTCTTTGGTAATGGCCTTATGAAAGCGCGCTTCCAATGCACTGGAATTTTTTCTTGAGATAGGAAGCAGTTACATATATTAGTTATTATCGGTAGAATACTATGTATAAATTTCTTGATGAAGATAGTAGGAATGCCATCTGACCCTTGAGCTTTACATTTAATTTTTCGAAATGCTTGGAGCACTTGGAATTGAGTGACCGGGATGAACTTGAACGGGTTTAAATCGTTGTTTGATTTTTCCACTGCGACAGTAATCCAATTAATAACTTCCCTTTTTATTCTATCATTAATAACATTCGGGGGGTGTAGAGAATTTAGAATTCAACGAGTATAAAGATATGTATGGAGGCAGTTTAAAGTCATTTTGTTTGCCAATACCAATCGACCTTATTTTTTTCCAAATAATCGAAGGTGATTCGTTCGGACTAGCTATTGAATGAATGGATCTAATTTTTGAATTTCTGATTAACTGTTTCTTTTTGTTTCAAATGCGCTTATATTTGTCGAAAATATTATCGTTTTTAGTTCTTTTGAGCAAACGAAAAACCGAGTCGCGATGCGCCATCATTCTTTTAATATTGTCATTAAGCCAGGGCGCGCGAGGTTTGGAAATGCGGATGGTTTTTTCAGGTGCGAAGTGGTCAAGCAGTTGAATTAATCAAGTGTTTAAGGCTTCAACTTTTTTATCAATATCATCGATAAATTCAATGGTATACCACGGTAGAGTAGAAGATTCGTTAATTCAATGTCAACTATCCCTTTTATATCTTGGTGACGCATATAAGTTTGTTTGAATTTCGGCGAATTTAGTGAGTAAGCTAAGAAGATTAGATAACGAGAAGAAATTCCTGGGACTGGCAATTGACCATGAGCTATTATTTTTTCAAGGTTTGTCGTAGTCGATCCAGGTTGAGGCTGTCTGGGTGTTATTAGTCGGATTCAGCGGAACGATATTGAGGCCATGCGAATTAAAGGAATGTTTTAAATAATCAGTGTCATGAGAACTAGCTGTGAAATTGGCATTAAAATCACCAGTGATTATAATGTGTTCATAATTGGTAGCAAAATTCGAAAATATGTCGTCTAAGTCTGATAGATGGGCTATTTTGGGAGGTCGATAAATTATTCCTAGTAAAAGTTTTTGGCATTGACTAAAATTTGTAAGAAGAGGAATTCAGGCCTTGTTGCGTATTCAGGTTCACTTGCCGCTCTCACTTTAACCTTCAAATCATTTCGTACGTAAAAACCCATACCACTACCACCTTTCCCTAAGCGATCGTTGCAATAAAAACAGTAACCAGGTATGTCTCGAGTAGAAGAGGAGATGAAAGGCTAAGTTTCGGCTAGGAATATTACATGAACGTCATTAGAAGGAAGTATGGCTCGTAACTCATCTAAATGCGCAGTGAGTCTTTGTATGTACGTTAAGGTAAACCAGCTGAAAGGCTCGTAGAAGTGGTTTGAAGTAAGAAGAGAGCAATTCACGAGTGGAAATGTCATCAGAGAAGTTGCAATGAGGAGAATTCTCCGTGAAAGGGGAGGACGGAGACAAAGCAAGATTTTGTGGGAATCCAGGTATAGTGATCCAGGAGTGAGGCAGTGAGCGAGTACCAGGTACATATGGAGATGCATTAGGGTTGAGTTGGGAAGTGAATGGAAGGGGCGATAGAGATATGGAGGGAAGGCCAGAAGTATGTGATGGTTCATCCATCATGTCAATGTGAAAATGGAAGTACACGGGAAATTAAGAGAAATAGCAGTAAATACAATGCGTAAATACCTTTTAGACAAAAATATTATTACAAACAGGGATAAATGAAACTGGAAATAAACTTCAGATTACAGAATTGAACACACACAACAGTAATTTAATGAATCAATGGCTATAGAGACTTTTTCAATCAGTATAGAAAAATTTTCGATGTACAATACATATTTCACAAAATAAAGCCAAAATAGGTATCACTATAACTCACACAAATTTTGGGACTATCAATGAGGGATATATATCAATTTAAACTTGATTAAAGGATTCACCACACTTAGAACACTTTCATCAACACTAACACTGGGGACTGGATAAGAAGGGACAAGGAAGTGTGACGGATGGACTGACGGACAAAACGGTAACATGAGCACATTTTTAAACACGCTAAAATTGATTTATAGGAATATTATAAAAGTTGGTTTTGACCAAATAAATCCAGAAAATCTTAGTAGGCAGTAATATGTTTAGAGGGAAGGCACTGACACCATAGAAAATCAAAAATCCTACAGTAAATTAGTAAAAAAATAGTTTTAGACCATATATCTCATAAAACGTTGAAATAATAAAACCAAATATAAAAGGGCTTGTGTGTAAAAATGAGAAAGGATCGTATAAGTTTTTGTTAAGTGTTAGAGAACCAAAGTTAGGAAATGGAAAAAAGTTTTGGGTTAAGCTTACGAGAGCATATGTGGATTAAGGAATCCAAACAATCCCTAATTGTAATAACTCACACTTTAAGAGACTTAATCTAACGATTCGCCGTCGGTACGTATCTCACTTAAAAAGGTAAATTAATTTCAAATTAGACTTATTGATGATCATCAAAATATATATAAACTGTATTAGGCGAGCTAGGATTTAATATGTAGTTGCTCGTGTTAACGGCATCACGAATTTAATCTTAAACGAATGACCGAATATAAAGAGAAATTAAAATGTGCGAAGACGGTGGTCTCTGCATTTATTTCGTCGAATCTCATCTCTCTTCATTGGAAGATAGCGATACACGAATCTGGTGAGGTTAATCTTTCTTCATCTATCGATAATGGCGTCGATATGAAGAGAGCGATTGATTACGTTTTCCCCTTCATCGATAACTCCGAGGAACTCACTCGCCATTTTAATGACCTCTCTTTACAGCCCACTCGTTAATTTTACATGAGTTGTTGGATATATTTTTTAAATCCTGCTATCGGATTATTTAATCCATTGAGGTTTTTTCATACTAATTTACTTCACGCTCGATTCTTCTAGTTATTGCAAGCGCAAATTAAACCAGATAAAGCATAAGTTAACTATTAAGAAATAAATAAGCTACGGAATATCTAAATATCTAAAATACATTTCCGAGAATTATCGACTCTTTCCGTTACTTCTGTATTTAAATTTTATATTATATTAGTTATTTTATATTAAGTTTCTATGTCATCGTGTAAATCATAGCGAGGTCATCACGAAGCATAAAAAATAATTTAGGTGAATTCCCGACGTTTCCTTATTCTAAATATCGACGGTTTCATTAATTTTCAGCGATCGGCAAATTACCACTGAGAAAGCCTACGTTGTAGTTAAATGCACATTGTGGCTTACTAAACCGATCCACGGTTATGGGCATTCCCTTAATTGTGTGATAAAAATCATTGAGACACGCGAGGATAGAGATTAGAGAAGATATTTATTTAATGAGCCGGGAAAAGAGCAACTTTTCATGATCGCGCGTCGGAAATACTCGCATGGAAATCTCAACGGTTATCAGTAATCTCCCACCGCTCGGGAGCAGTCTTTCATTTCAATCACTTCCTTTTCTACCTTCCTTCTCGAGACAGCGTGCCCAACCCTTTTCAGTTGGTAATCGGTAAATCATTCTCTTCCGCACTTATCTCACACCTTTACTTCTCACCCATTCCTTATTTCGAATTTATGCGCTCTGCCTCTTTTAGCTCTCTTTCCATATTCCATGCAAATCTTGTCCTGTAATTCGTTTTGATTGCTATTAAAATGATCGCCTTCCCCGTTTTCTGTTAACGAAAAATTCAAATAAAAAATTATCGAAAGTACCTTATGCGTGTAACTAATGATGTTGACAACTTAATAGCATCCATCATGTTCCTAGGAGTATCTTTTATCGTTCATTTAATAGAATGCTCAAGGATAGCTTCCATCATCTCCGCGTGTAACGGAGCGTAATTAATAATGTTGAGATTCTAAAAGGCTGAAAGACACATACGACTTTATCCGGGCGAAATTAAGAATATGGAGTCCCTTTTAACATTTAACTCTTCTTCGTATGATATATCTTACACCAGTGGCACCGTAGCTTTTTGAAGTGGCGGTGGCGGAGTAGTTAGAGCGTTGGACTACCACGCAGCTGAACCCGGGTTCCAAACCGGCTGCGTAAATTTTGCACAATGTGAACATTTTGCATCCGCTATAAGGAGCGACCTGATGGACGATATAGTATTTTTTGAGGTGGAAATAACAAGTCAATTAAGTTTCGTCAGACCTAACAAAGCCACTGTCCCCGAAGAAATTCCTGCTCGCGTTTTAAAAGAATTAGCTGAAGAAATAGCACCTTTTCTTCGGATAATATTCGAGAAATCCATTTCCCACGGTGAGGTCCCTAACGACTGGATGTTAGCGCACATTACCCCAATTCATAAGGGCGGCGACAAGGAGAAACCAAAAAATTACAGGCCGATTTCCTTAATTTCGATATCGAGCAAGATTCTCGAGCATATACTCGTTAGCAACATAATGCGATTTTTTATAGTAATTCATTGTTAGATGATTGTCAACACGGCTTCAGGAAAGGTAGATCTTGTGATACTCAGCTCGGTCTTTTTGTGAAGCGGAGAAAATAATAGGCAAGTCGATGTCATCTTCTTAGATTTTAGGAAAGCCTTTGATAAGGTACCTCACAGGAAGATAACAACGAAATTAGAAACCTTAGGCGTTAATTCCAAAATTGTTAGTTGGATCCGCGAATGTTTAAATCATAGGAAGCAGAAGGTTGTTATAGATGGGAAATCCTCGACTTAGTGGAGGTTGTCTCTGGCGTTCCACCGGGTAGAGTAATTGCTCCGTTATTATTTCTAATTTATATAAACGATATCAGCTCAGTAGTCAGAAGTTAAATTAGGCTTTTCGCGGACGACACCGTCATTTATAGAGAAATAAGCAATGAGGAAGACCACCAGTATCTCCAAAATGATTGAGAAACTATTTATGCATGGTGTAAGGAATGACAGAGACCAACCAAAAGAAAAGCCGTGTCATCAATTTCTGGAGAACCAAGAATATCTAGTTGGATGTTAATTATTTTTGGACGGAGTAGAGATTCCACTTTCAGACTCGGTTAAATAACTAGGAGTCACGATCCATCGTGATCTCTCGTGGGACAGCCACATTCGCCGATTGATAGGTGCCGATAATAAAAAGCTGGCCTTTATAGGGAGTATAGGGAGTATAGGGAGAATAGTTCGAAATAGCTCCGAAAAAGTGAAAGAATTATGTTATTTATCCTTAGTTCGACCGCAGGTCGAATATGCTTCAGCTGTGTGGAATCCCTACGAAAAGGGACTCACTAACGAGATAGAAAAGATTCAGCGCAGGGCAGCTACACTTGTAAAGAGGAATTACGACAGTAAACAAAGCGTAACATCATAAATAGAAAATCTGAAATGGACATCGTTAGTGGAACGTAGGCTGCAGGCTAGATTTAAACTACTGGAAAAATTTATGTCGGATAGAATAGCGAATGAGATAGTAGGGCTTATCAGAAGCCCGACGTATCTTGGAAGGCAGGACAATGAGGATAAGATTCGCGAGATCAACTGTAGAACGGAGCGATATAGAGGATCGTTTTTTCCAAGGACGATAAGAGAACATAATAGGAAAAGACAACGTAGGAAAACTATGGACCCTTGGTGCACTGCACCCCCTGACATCCACCAAAAAGGTGAGTTTCAGGGTATCATGTAGATGTAGAAATGCATTTATCAATAATGTGAATAGAGGGGCAAAGACTAAATATATTGTTTTTTAAATTATATATTCTCAATGTACGTTATATTGTGTCCTCTAATTGTTAAACTCATGACGGGCAGGATGAATTAATTGCGAAGTTAGGACAATATGGTATCAATCCAAAAATTGTCTGTTGGGTGAGAGACTTCCTCTCTAATAGAGAACAGATAGTTGTCATTGATGGGAAATACTCGTCCCCCGTTAAAGTTGCGTCGGGTGTTTCTCAGGGAAGTGTATTGGGCGCTCTACTTCTCTTAATTTATGTGAATGATATCTGCTCGGTAGTTCGTAGTAAAATTAGACTTTTTGCCGATTATACCGTTCTATATAAAGAAATAAAAAACCAGAAGGACCATCAGTCGCTGCGCGAAGATTTAAGAGCCATTTCAACGTTGTGCAAAGAATGGCAAATTGAAATTAATTACACTAAATTTGTCGCAGTTACGTTTTGGAAAAGTAAGAACATAGAAGTAGGTTTCGAGTATAAAATAGATGGAATAAATATTGATGCAGCCGAGTATGTTAAATATTTAGGAGTAACCATTTATCGAGATCTTTCGTGGGACATGCACATTCGTTGAGTTATAGGCGCGGCCAACAAGAAACTCGCTTTCATAGGTAGAATAGTACGGAGCACAACAGAAAAAGTACGCGAAACATGTTACTTATCACTGGTTAGACCACAAGTGAAATACGCCTCATGCATATGGGATCCGTACGGGAAGGGGCATATAATTCAATTAGAAAGAGTGCAGCGCAGAGCAGCCAGATTCGTAAAACAAAAGTACGAACATAAGGAAAGTGTCACCTCATTATTGAGGGATTTGAACTGGGTACCACTGGAGGATCGTAGATTGAACTCAAGGTTGCGGCTTCTGGAGAAATATAGATCGGAATGTCTAAAAGACGAGGTTGTAGGAATAATTGAAGCACCAACGTATATTGGTAGGAACGACCGTGACGATAAGATACGTGAGATCGATTGTAGGACGGAGCATTATCTAGGTTCGTTCTTTCCGAGGACAATACGAGATCACAATAGAAAATTTCAACCTGCGATAGACAATCATTAGGTAGGTTTTGGTGCATTGCACCCCCTGTCACCCACCAATTAGGTGAATTGCAGGGTAACATGGAGATGTAGACGATGAAACTCGGCGGGCTGGATGTGGCCCGCGGGCCAAAGTTTAGGGACTACTGATTTTTATATATGTGTAATATATACTACAAAATTGGTCGTGGGTCGCATGGAGTAAGCTCGAGGGTCGCAGTTGGCCCACGGGCCATACTTTGGGAAACCCTGTTTTACATGATATAATTGATATATATTACATCAGTTTTTAAGAGAAACGATACAATATCATACCTTCCTCAAATTCAACGCTGGGGCCAAATACAGAAATGCATTCCCGTAGAGGTTGAGAGCGTAGGTAAATGGAAGCAACTTTCCACAACAAGGGAATGAGTAAACCTCCGAGTGGAGGTGTTGGCGTGTCTTAGAATAGCGAGGAACAGAAATAGTTATGCTAGTCACTTGCGAGGGAGTTTTGCGTGTTGGACACTTGTAAACTCAGAGGTTAAAAATCTTTGCTGAGGTTTTACATGAGGAGCAGATGAATAATATGATGGCAGTAGTATGATTTATGTGTAATTTTTTTTGCCAGTATCTCCTCCGCTATTTTTCTCATTAAATTTTGGTAGGTTTTTGTTATTTACTAGTTGTAATTTACAAAATTCGTATTGTGTAATTTTGAGCAAGTATTTGTGGAAAGGACGTCTTCGAATAATAAAAATCACTAAATGGTGCGTTATATTTAGCCGTGAGTTTAGATAAATATTTTATGTAATTTAATTTCATAAAATTCAAGTGATTGGAACAATTGATGCACGTTCTGATGCATGATATTATTATTATTATTGTTTTTTTTTACTTTTGTATTTTACAGTTTTTGAGCCGGTTATTTCAATGAGGTACGGGCTTTGCCAAGCATTCTCATTACTCGGAACTTAAAAATTGACGTACTATTCTGGTTGTATTTAGTATGACAGCTTTCTGTAGGATGGTATATTGCAATATAGGTAAATCTATACTACTATAATTTTATACTGTTGTGTAAGTCTGTAGGGATAATTCATGTGGTCGATAAAACTATTGGGACCATGTGTACAGTATTCATGTTCCACATTCTTTTAATTTCTTCTTTTAGTTCTATATGTTTGTGGTGCTTTTCTACTATGGTTTTCTGAAGATTTTGTGTATTTGGGATAGCTATGTCTATTAGATAAGTGGTTTTGGCTACCTTGTCCTGCAAGACTATGTCCGGTCTATTGCTGTGTATAGTTTTGTCCATAATTATTGAGCGATCATAATATAACTTAAATGCATCAGATTCCAAAACTGGTTTAGGTTTGTATTTATAGTAGGGCGTGTTGTCTTCTATTAATTTATGTTTTAGAGCCAGTTTTTGACGCATAATATTTGCGACTTGATTGTGACGGTGTAAATAGTCAGTCTGTGTTAGTCTGATGCATGCTCCTGTAATGTGCTGTATAGTTTCCGGGTGTTCTCTACATTTTCGGAATCTGTCATCTTGAATTTGTCTATTCTTTATTGTGTACTTCTGGTAGTTCTTTGTATTTATTACTTGATCTTGTATGGCTAGCATGAATCCCTCTGTTTCTGGGAAGAGATCTCCGTGTTTGAGCCAGGTGTTCGACGCTTCTTTGTCGGCATCAGATAAGCTCAAATCTTGGGGGTATTATTATTATTATTATTACCTCACATATCTTAACTCAATACTCAGAGAAAATTAAGATTTCATCGCTTTTTTACCTTTATGCCAATAAGCAATACTCCATACGACCACAGAAATGAAAACAAGATTGTAGAATATTGCAAAAATATTTTTGAACTTTTTTATGCGCCTAGAAACCTTAACTTCTAAATTAAAATCAGTGTAATTAACTCTTTTATGAGTGAAGGCATTAAAAAATTAATGTTTCTTTTGCTTCTTTTTATTTTTAATTGCTGCGGTCGCTTCCTGCAACGTAGGCAAACCTAAAAAACGTTTCATTTTGCCGAGCCGATGTAATCGATGTTCGTCTGTCTGAATTCACAATTTTAAGCTCACTATCATAGAATAGGATAAATTTATTTCAACTAGGTAGTTATATAGAGCCAACTCACTACATCATTTTGTTGTGTTTTTATTACTCAAATGCTAAAATATTATAATTCTAAATATGACTTTCATAAATTATAAATTGCTCTCAGTTAAGGTGGTGAAAAATAATGTACATTTCCGCAGCGGGCAACTAATAAGATTCTATGATGTAATATAAGTAATGAATTTTAAGAGAGGTGAGAATAAATTCTGAACTTCAGTGGGTATCCAACCCGTCTCTTCTACTTGTCGGGTGGCTGCTCTAACCAGCTAAGCTATCATTCCCCATTCTCCAAGTGGAAGAATCGTGCCCAATTCCCGGTGAAGTTCAGAATTATTCTCCTTCTCTCCATTGAAATTTAATGATATTCCTTTAAATTGATTTATGTCTTCCGATTTGATCCTTAAAATGTTGCTTGCCTAAATAAATATATTTTTAAACTTATTAGAAGTTTTTATTTTGAAGCGATAACTTTCGAATAACATGGATTAATCTTAGACTGAAAATATGCAAATTGGGAAATATTTTATTTAATATATTTTAAATAGATCCATTCCATTAACCTCTACTGTTTGGAACCTTTTTAAAATTTTCCGTTGGGTGGTTTCTGTTTGTCGCATCCGTTAAGCTTAGGAACCAAGTTGCTAAAAATTTAAGAACAAATTGTCTGCGGTATTTTTTTCTGTGAATTAATAATACGTCTCTTTTGTACCTCTTTTAAAGGTTAACAGTCATGTCTCATGAGGGTGCTAGAAGGGGCCCAAAGGAGTCGGTACCAGCTAACGTCGAAATCGGTTGGATCCCCGGACTAGGTGACAATCGCCCTCAGCCCCGTCAGCTTGGAAAGGCGTTCTTTGGCTACGTTCCAGATGCCTTTTCGCAGAAAAGTCTCGACCTTCCTTCAGAGAGAGGGCCAAAATCTCATAAGGTGAGAGCATGCGGGAGATGCAAAGATCTCGACGCAGCATACAGTCAAGTCAGGAATATTTTCCAAAAGCAGGGAAAATGGATTTCTTTCTTTACGCCATTGACTTTTATGCAATAGTATATGCAGATATTGGCTAATTATGGATTAGCATTCTTTCGAGGAAAACTGATAAAAGACATCGTAACGCAGTTTATCAGTGCAAAGGCGAAGAAATCAAGCTATCCTTCCTGAGTAATACTGATAAACACTACAAATAATTTAGCGTACTTTAATATAAAATATTAAAAATTATTTATTTGAATTGTCTACCTGTTTTTTAAACCTACCCGATCGTTTTACGAGACATGCCACAAATACCGAAAAATTATAGTATTCTCTATAAGTATTTTTTCCAAAAACTTTAGTAATAATACATACAATTACGCAGAATAAAAATAATGATTAACATTTTCGCGAGCAACTATATTCTGTTTTAAGAAATATTTAAGAAGTATAGCTAATATTGTTGATTATTTCCAAATATTTGCCACTTGTTATGCCTTCGTACACATTTAGTTTTATGAAGTGATTAATTGCTACTTTTTTCATCATAAATTCTTTTTATACCCGAGAGGAAATGAAAAAAAAATAATTGGAGAACTTCACAAGGCCCAACTATAGAATTAATTATATTATGGTAAATATTTCATCCCAAACTCGGAAAAGAGCATTTGGTTGAATGAGTCCACGCCAACTGTTTAAGTGGTTCCATACTAATAGTGATGGTCATCTATCATCTTGAGTCCATCAAATTTCATTTTCCTTACCAATGGAGAAGCTGTTAAAATAAAAATGCTTTCCTAATATAATATAAGTTCTCGCGTCACTTGATAAAGAATTATATGTTATCGATAGATTCCTTAAATAATGAAATTTCAATTTCGTTAGAAATGTATTAAGATAAAAAGAAATCAGACAGTCGCGAATATGCATTTATTTACTATTCATTTTTATCCGTCAAAAAAAATCCCGACTCAAAGATAATGTATCTCTTTTCTGGAAATATTTTCACGTGCTTAGAGAAATGGGTATTGCGGAGAACGTGATAATTCGTTTTACGTACGTGCCGATGTTAACAGATCAAACGCATTAAGGTTTTTTAAGCGAAACGGCATCCATTTGAAATAATGAAGTCACTAATGAATATAAATGGAATGATAAACGCGTTAGGTCCTCGTGGGACCGTACAAGCCCAGACCCCTTGTATTTCCAAGCTTGTTGAATACCAATTCGAAACTACGCTCGTGAAAATCGTAACGGGTCCTTGCATGTCGATCGGATGGTATACGACGGAAAATTTGGAGTAAAAACAAGACCGGAAGTCCGCTATCTTTGAGCTTTGAGGCTTAAAACAATTCATGAATGGTATTTTGAAAATTCTGCGATGAAATATTTGAAGCGCGAGACGCAGAGCTCATTTCGTGAAATGGAAACGTTTCGCTTTCGGCTATATTTATATAAGGATATAGTTGGAGTTCGCATCCTTACGCCTCGCCTTGTTTTTATTTTTCACACATAAAACCTCTTCGCCCTTTTATCTTTTAAATAATGATAATAATTCAAGAACAACTCGATCCCTTAAGCGACGAATGAGTCCCGTAATATAGCTTGAATTCAAGAAGTCAAAACGTTAACAGTTAAAGGGAAGCATGTAAAAGCGGATGATAGCTTAAAACAAACTCTTACGAAGCGAAAGTTTGATGTCTTCAATATTCGACGATAAAAAAAATTGGTTTTAATGAACGCTAAATTATTAATGGTTTGTCGCACAATTAAATATGTAACTTAAACTTTACTTTCGCTCCCAATTCGGAAATATTAAGAGCTAATGGTGTCTAAACAATGAATTTACGCAAACATACCAGAAAAGTTAACATGCGTAATAAAAAGAGCCAGTTTATGTATATTAATGAAGGGTCCAGCCGCCGAAAGGATTGCCATGTGATGTTTATCAAGCAACATGAGAAGCAGGAAGCTCTGAGGCAATTGGGGGCTCGCTGCTGACGTGAGTTCTATTACCATGACAATGCCCAGAACAGCGCGCAGGAATTGGGATTATATAGAAGGGGGACAAAACAGTTGAAGGTTTGGTAACACTTTACTCCCTTATGGATTCTTACGTAACCAAATACTGGGCCATTCTTTTGGCTCACAGGCAATATTTTCCCTTGGTCATAGACAGGAAGATGTAATTAAATATTTAGCATATACCTATTTTGTTAATTATCTTTTCGACTCACGTTTATATGTTTTATTTTGTGGATATTTCTTAAATCAAACAGCCACCTAACTTAAGCACTTCAGTTCCAAAAATCATTTTCATTTTATCATTGAGCAGTCTTTTGCAGTCTTGAAGCTTGAATAGGTACAACTTTTTTTCGAAAGCTTTATGCTATCATCATTCGTCACCGCTTTGTCTGAGCGCGCAGCGAATACGATCGCGATAATGTCCTTACCGCTGAATCACCCGAGTGTTTTGGTGATGAAAAAAAAATAAACGCACCGCGCACTAAAAGTGAATATAAAGACATCACGATTAAGGATTCGGCGTGTTCCAGAAGCGTATTTTTTTACTAGACTGTTGAACTACTACTAACAACATGAATAACATGTAAATTAAAAACGAATGAGTGATAACTTCAAATATTTCTAGCGATCCATCAACCTGAAAGTTATAATGTAACTTTTTAGGCGCATATCGTGATAAAGACCGAAAAGTTGTTTCGAAAAATACTAGATTAATTAAGAGTAACCTGTGTTATTTAATTTGACCTCAGATCGTAATTGAGCATCGTCGCTGAATTCCTCTCCACGTTTATCTGCCAACTATAATGTCACTTTCCAAGGATAAACAATAAAATTTTACATTTCTGATGCATGAAATCCTCGAAATATTAACATTACTTTCCAAAATGCTAAGAAGAAACATTTATGACCGAGGTAGTCTTAAGAAGTTGTCTTAAATTAGCATGCATTTTCTTTCAAAGAAAATTGTAGTGTGCCAGCCATAAAAATACCCGGGTGACGAAAACCTTTCAAAAGGTTCAAGTTCACGCGAGGACGCCCCCCATTTGCGCGACTCTTTTATCGTGAGAAAAACACCGCCCAACCGACCCGCCCGCATTGATGATTCAGGCAGCGAAATAACAAACTTGGCAACACTGCCTGAAGTATTCGTCACTCCGGAAAAATACACAGCGAAGGCAGGAAGTGACGACACGCCAGGGCTTTCATTTTTTCGGCGCTAAGTTTTACGGCGTCAATTCCACGCCCCCATACATTTATCAATACAGCGTTAGCGCGATAACGTTTGTCATATTAATCCATTCCGGGAGAAGGCGGTGGGCTAAACCGTCTTTTGTTCGGCGGCGATGCGTTACTCTTCCTTCGACCGAAGGAAAATCGACCCGCCCCGCCCCTTTCCACGCCCAACCATTATAATCCTCCGGAACGACTATCTGTGCGATTCGAGTCGTAAACGCGTCCCCGACTCCGTTCACCTCAGCTTCCATTCCCACCGAACTTCGCCGCATCTCCTCCTTGCTATCAAAAACCCTTCCTTTTCCACAGTTTCTCCTCCCTTCATTGGCTCCTCCTCACTTCCTCCTCACAACCGGGATAAAATGAGTTTTGAAAGAGAAAATCCGGGACATTTTCCAGAAAAAAACCAGGACAAGGGAATTTTTATATTATTTTATTGTATACTCAAAATTTCAAATAAATATCTTTACAAAAGAAAAAGCAAACTTTTATTTATTGTAATGACAAATAAATTTACACATTTCCTGAATAATTAAGCAGTATTATAATGAAACATTTTAGGAGCCAATGGTGTTTTTCAGTCATTTAAAAGCATGTATGCCTGCCTTTGATCAAATTTTGATAATTTGTAATCTTCTCATAAAAATCTTTACATGTCATATTTAAGTTTTATTTACGAAGGAAGGAAAAAGCATGGTCAGCTGTCATTATTTTCTTAGAATCATCTCTTGGTGAACTTCCATGGGTCTTTGGTTTTTCCAGCACTTGAAATGCGAATGCCTTTTATGAAATCGCATTTGGAAGATAGAGTTTGATGTTAAAATTGATTTCGTATAAACGGAGATTTAAAAAAACTGCTGGATAAACCATCACGCTTACAAGAAAAACAACCGGGACATTTTTACGTCCCGAAAAAATATACGGGACACCGGGACAAAACTCTGAAAACCCGGACAAATCCCGGAAACCGGGACCCCTAAAATCTAAAACCCTTCTTCTTCCACAGTTTCTCCTCCTCCTTTCATTGACTCCTCCTCGCTTCGTCCTCCTTTCCTCCATCCCCCATGTCTCCCCGCCTCCTCCGCCGTATAATATTACTTCATCTCCACTCCGTAACATCCTCGCTTCTTTCATCCACCCTCTTCCCTTTCCTCATCCTCGGTCCTCCCACTCCACCGCGCCCTCTCTCCCCCTCCTCCTCCCCTCCACCGCCTTCCCTCTTTCCCTGTATATACTATATCACCTGTTCGATTCAGTCATACCTCCCCTCCACAGCTACGAAACGTCTTTTCCTTCCTGTCGCCCTCTCCCCATTTCCTCTCTTCTTCCTCAGCTTTCCTTCATCGGATAATCTCATAGTTTATCTCTCCTCCACATAATCCTTCCCTTTCGTTCATTATCTCCTCGTTTGACATTTACGTTGAATAAAATGAAAAAATCCAATTCCCATGGCGAAGAATTGAAATTTTTATTTTAATCTCTCCGATATTTAAGTGTATGATTGCATTTGATTAAGCGGCGATGTAATTATAATGAGACTTTTTTGATGTGCGGCAAAATATTGTGTCCATTGTGTATTGTATTACAGGCGTTCCTCGCGTTAATTTGTTCCGCAAAAAAACGTCCTTATGAGAAATTCAAGCTGTGCACTCCAAGGGATAAGCGGAAAAACTGGCGCTACTTCGCATCCGCGAATTATACACCACGTTAAGCGAAAGGGGTCACAGTATTACGGAGTCGTAACCGCGAAACGTTGTTAACCGAAGCGTCTCTGTGCGATGCCTGTATATATAGTGCTGTTAATTTATGAATTATCTTTCAAT
The DNA here is from genome assembly GCA_028673005.1 of Tanypteryx hageni. NCBI lineage: Eukaryota > Metazoa > Arthropoda > Insecta > Odonata > Petaluridae > Tanypteryx > Tanypteryx hageni. The sequence goes on from CM054120.1 coordinate 111,963,571, forward strand.
CTATAATGCTTTACCACGTTTGCCACATTTTTCCCTTTTGCATTTTTTCCCAACGAAATTTATATCCAAAGTATACTTCTACTTATTGAGCATATTGTTAGTAATAGATCAATTTAAAATGTACGGCAATGGGTTACAAATGGGGTAGAACTTCGCAGTCGTAATTCGCCCGCATAAAGGCGTTTTTCCTTTTGCCCTCCTCCCCTCAGCAATCTTCCCCTTTCTCTTCACTTCCTTTTCTTCTTTGTAAACCTCTCTCTTTGCCTTCCTCACTCGCGTAACGTTCTATAATTCTCTCCCCCTTGCTCCATGGTTCCATTTCCTCCTCAAATCCAACGCCCCTTTCTCCTCTCCTTTCACTCCTTTCCTTTTCCCTCGTTCCCCTTCTCCTATCCGACCCCTGCATTTTTGGAGGGAGGTTAAACAGTTGGTCCCCTTGGTGCTCTTCGTTAAGAATAGGCTAATGCCGGCACCGGGTTTCCCTCCTCTCTTTTTTGTGTGTATTCTGTGCAGAAGGAGTTATGGCTATAATAATCCAAGAGGTTGATTGGCCGTAAATACAAACCAATAACAAAAACCTGCATTTTTGGGATGGAATGTTAAATTATATGTGTCGAATATTTCCTCAACTTTTATTTTTGATACTATTTGAAAATTTCAGTTACCATGAAGAAATATATAATTCTGTCGCGACTCAGGTTTAGAAATATAAAGTTTGTTTTTCCTTAGCAACAATCAGCTTGAAATGACGTGTGAGCGATGATAGTTGGAAGAATATTCAAGTGTAAGTAATATTTTCTTCGCAGAATTGTAAAACGTTAGTACAGGGCCTTTGAATTTCATTATCTGTCTGCACACATACAGGTTTTAACTCCCACATGTTAACCGGTTTATCTCAAGAAATTTTTATCATGGCCTGTTTGGACTGGGCGAGGCTCTATAGCGTTGAAGGGCAGCCTGTGTCCATATGGCCGACTACGCTGATTACGGTGTTAATAAACAAACGAGAGTATTGTCTGTAATTGAAATAATTGTTAATTGTTTATTTGATAAAGTATAGTACACGCCCAAAAGTGGATTAGATAAAGTTACACCCTTTTTAACGTACACACAAAATCGTATTTCCTTTGAGAAATTGCTCGAATCTTCTCTACGAAGGAGACTATCTTTAAATTAGAGGAGCCTTCCCAAGGAATTGCGTCATTCTGAACCAATAAAATTCGGAAAATTTTACTTTCACAGAAGAGAGAACAAACAGTATAAACGAAATCACCAGCGATAAGAACTTTGTAAGCATTTTGCGTAAAAAAACTTCTAGTGATGAAACTGGCTTCAGCATACTTTCAACATCGTCACTTAATGCCTACTAGTAAACTGTCGTCTTAGGAGGAATTTTATTTTGGCCTACTATTTGATTTTTTTGTGTTGTGATTTGCGTTACAATCAAATCGTTCTTTCTTTTACTACTTAATGCCTCGTACGTCTAGATATGGGAAGAGCTCCCTTCATCTTTGCCGTAAATCGTGATATTAGATTATACGAAAACATTTGCATATTTAGTTAATAAAAGGCAATGTAAATATTCCTTCATTTTTCAAAATAAAGCAGCCATGAAATCTAAATGAACAAAAATATTAGCATTGGCTAATTTTTAAAGTTGTGTTTTTAACACAGTATAACACTTTTAATTTATTTCGTTTCTGAATCAAGAAAAACATTCGGTGAAATTTACGCAAAATTCTTTCCGAGTCATATTTTCCATTCGTTAGAATTAAAACACCATAAAATAAAAGCAAAGAGAAAGTTTAATGCAAAAACTTTTACGAAATGTAATAAAAGGCGACGTGCTACCACTAATACATATAAGTCGCTCAGAGCAAGTGTAAAAGTTGCTCAAAAACACACTGAGGACGGATGCGTGTTTTTATAGATCATGCTCACGTCCTCTCGCCTCCTAACTCTGTCCCCTCGCCGCCTCCTCTCTCTCTCTACTCCACCTCCTCTCTCCTTCCTCCCTATCCAATTCCCCACTCCGCTCTCTTCTCCCTCCACACTGCGCCCCCTCACTCTGCCCTTTTCCAAGCTCCGGATGTCGTGGGGGGTTATGTCATTGACACTCACTCTCTCCCACCTTCCATCTTCCTCTCTCTGCCTCCTTTCCACTCCCTCCTTTTCCTCTATCTCCCTCTCTTAATCTTTTCCTCCCATTCTCTTTCCCTCCCTTTCTCTTTCCCTCCCTTTCTCTTCCCCTTCCTTTCTCTTTCTCTCCCTTTCTCTTGACCTCCCTTTCTCTTTCCCTCCCTTTCTCTCTCTCTCTCCCTTTCTCTCTCCATCCCTTTCTCTTTCACTCACTTTCTCTCTTCATCCATTTCTCCCTCCCTCCCTTTATCTTTCCTTCCCTTTCTCTTTCCCTCACTTTCTTTTCCCATCCCTTTTTCGTTCTCTCTCTTTCTCTCCATTTCTCTTTCTCTCCCTTTCTCTTTCCCTCCCTTTCTCTTGACCTCCCTTCCTCTTTCCCTCCCTTTCTCTATCCATCCCTTCTCTTTAACTCACTTTCTCTCTTCGTCCATTTCTCTCTCCCTCCCTTTCTCTTTCTCTCCCTTTCTCTTTCCCTCCCTTTCCCTCCCTTTCTCTATCCATCCCTTTCTCTCTCCCTCCCTTCCTCTATCTTCCCCTTGCTTTCCTCTCTTTTTCCTCTACTTCACCTCATATCAGAGGAGGATTTACGCCTCCTGGAGATCCTGGCGCTAAAGTAAGGTAGTATCTCTCTTTTTCTCCCCACCCCTCCTCCACCTCCCTCTCTCTTTCATTTTTTCCCGGAATTTTCCCCTTTCTGTCCCTTCCTCTTCCTACACCTCCCTTTCCCTCTCCTCTTTCCACGTGTCCTTTTTCTCCTCCTCTCTCTTCTCTCCTTCGCTCTTTTATATCTCGCTTCGTCGCATATGTCAATGGAAAGCGGGAAATGGCTCGCCTTACAAATAAAAGAGAATCGCCGCAGCGAGAGGGACGCACTTGCTCGACGACGCTCAAGCGACCGTGAAAGCGGAGCATGAACGACAAGTATACCCGTCGATGGGATCGCCGCAACTATTCCCTCCCCTTCGACCCATTTATTCGCCAAAGTAATTTCGCGCTCCAAACCGGTCCCTTTGTGCGCGTCGCGAAAATAAAAAGAAAGCCAGGTGCTGCTTGAGACACCGCCTCCTGTTGCAAAGTCCAGGCGCGAAATTGCTTCAGGACTCGGGCTGTTTGGCAGTCCCCTCGCGCGGTTTTTTTTATACTTTGAAAGCGAATACTCGCTCTGAGAGGAGATACATCACGTATCGGTGCGAACCGAGTTCGCTCGGATTTTTCGACTTTATTATGCGTTCGATCTGCGCGTTCTAACGACCTGCGTCCTGCATAAAAAGGTAATAGTAAAAGCGAAAAAATTCAGCCCACGAATTTTATCTCGAGGGGGCTAATTAATCTGTAATTGCATGTTGTTTACGAGGAAGTATTATAGCGCAATTTCTCTTAAAATTCGAGTTTAATGTTTATTATTTATATTGAATGCCGGCTTTGAGTCTACCTATTTTAGAAAGCAAAAACCTCAGCATTTCTCTATTTTTTATATTTTCTATCGACGGAAAATAGCGATATAAATTCATTTTCGTTTCTCCTTTATTAACTAAGCAACACATGCATAAAAATTAATTTTACAGATATATTTTTATGATCAACCTTACGAATCAGTATTCTCTTATAATATATGGGAAATGATATCGTCTTTTACGGCAATACCATAATTTCCTTCCTCAAATTTCTAGTCAACAAAATAAATACAATCGACGAGTTACTAAAAATAAAATCTGGCGTAATAGTTCCATTCGAATATTTGGCGGACGAATAATACATAATTCTCGAGAAACATGGAGTTCATGGGGTGTTTTCGGATAAACACCAAAGTCTACACCATCTGACGAGTAAATAAGCAATCCGCGTCTGCCGCAACCTCCTCTGAGGAAGAAAATCCCGCTGAGAAAATTTCATCGCTTCCGCGATTTTTTTATCGCCTCCAAACATTTTTTGTGAGTAATTTCGTCAACACTCCATATGTTTTGCATTCCACGTGCTTCTTATCTCTGCTCTTTAAATGTCGCAGCTGTTTCTCCGCTCTTTCGATTTAATCCCACTCTAGCACGGGACACGCAAAACGACAGCGAATTGCCACGGCCCGCAATGTGATTGCCAAAGATTGGTGTCTCCTGCAACGTTACGCAACATTGTTTAAGCGCTTGACAACATTTTCCTCTTTTAGGAGAAAGTCGCGTTCCCTGCCAAAAGTGGGAGTCGCCGGTTTTGATTCCAGTCACGTCAAAACGTACTCAAAATATTCCGTTCCAGATTTTTTAAGAGTTATCGCTGATGCTCTGAACAAACAGTTACTATTGAGATAGTTTCAAGCTACCTATAAATGAACAAGCACAGTACAAGTGCAGTAGAGTGCAATAAATGAGTATGGATAAAGTTTGTTAGCGCGTTTTTTCTTCTATTATTAAATTCGGTGATATTTTATATTTTGTCTCGCTATGAAGATTTCTCTCATGAACCTAATTGACGAACTGAGGATATTTCAGAATTTGAACACTTGTTACATGCATAGATCTAGCTTAACTTTTATTTTTTATGTGGTTATACCGCCACTTATTCGGTAGTATATAGTCTCGTTTGTTATGGGCATCACTGTGAGAATGCTCGCTCAAAATTTCAGGTTTCCGTTTTTTATACCTTCAGAGATGTTAAATATAAAGTTATTAACTCTTCCATGGAAAAATTATTAATTTTAGAAAATTCGTTGAGACAAATCATTTTCATTATTATTAAAATTGAACAATAATTATGGATCTTTTTGAATCCTATGTGTTGTAGTTTATGTTAAAAATGTACTAACTATATATATAACCCAGTGATACACTATCAATTATAAAATATTTTTAAACTTGATAATTGGAGAATTTACAGACTGTAATTCATAAAATAAAATACTTCTAACAAGAAAAGAAGAGGAGCTACAAAAAATGACAAATAGACTAGTGATAACAGGTAGAAAATACGGTATGGAAATAAATACAGAAAACTCCAAGTTCATTCGAATATCGGGCAAAGAAGAGAATCTGAACGTAAGTACTGGGGGAAACCCTTTAGAACAAGTTTCAGAATATAAATACCTTGGAAGCATCATAACACGAGAAGCAAAATGTACGGATGAGATCAGAACTAGAATAGAAAAACAAAAGCGGCTTTCAGGAGAAAGAAACAACTACTTACAGGGAATATAAGGGAAGATATCCGCAAGAAGGTGATAAAATGCTACGTATGGAGTATAGCATTGTATGGGGCAGAAACATGGACGCTAAGGAAAAATTACATCAAATACTTGGAAAGCTTTGAAATGTGGACTTGGAGGAGAATGTTGAAGATAAAATGGACAGATAGGATGAAAAACGATGAAGTGCTACGAAGAATAGGAGAGAAGCGAATGATTATACAGACTTTCAGAAAGATGAAGGCAAACTGGGTTGGACATTACCTGAGGAGAGAGAGGATGATTAAAGACGTGTTAGAAGGAAAACTAGATGGGAAAAGGGAAAGAGGTCGGAAAAGGTTTCAGCTGATAGACGATTTGAAAGGGAAAGAGAGTTATCAAGATATAAAGAGGACAGCGGAAAATAGGAGTATACGGAGAACCAGGTTTAACCAAGAATAATCACGGACCTGTCTACGGACAGACTACATATGATGATGATTAAACTATAGTATTTTGTAAAATATTTGTATATAATAAAGTAGGTAATTTAAAGAATCCTTTCTCAGAGAAACTAAGAAAACGTCCAAATCTCAACACGTTCACCAAAATCGTATTGTTCAAGATAAATAAAATGTAGCGTAAAACTTGACTTACTTTTTCCAGGTCCTTAAATGTTCCGAGTAGATGGCAGCACACAAAATGTGGGAATTATAATCGCCTGACATAAATAATTTCATGGGAAATATATCACACAATGACCAGAAAGAGTTGAATGGAGTTCTATCCGATATTTTATGTTTTTTAAATTTCAAATTTAAAGGAAAATAAATAGCATCAGTAAAGAAATCTGCACTCCAAGTTTCAGCTCTCCACCATTTTCGCTTTTGTCACTATTTCAATTTAAGCAAGCGCACGGACGGACGGTCAGACAGACGCCAAAGTGAAACTGTAAACACATTTTTAACGCGCTATAAAGTGATTAAATGTATCGCATAATAGTCAACCAACTTTTAAAATGTATTTTATTTTGTTTACTATTTATTTAATTTATTATTTATCTCGAAGATCGAAAAAACATTCGGCAAATAAGATAGAGCCAAACATTCCTTTCGCGGCTTATATAGACGACTATAGACGACTGTAACTCTCAAAGGCGTCGCTGCCACTGGAACTGAAAGCAATTATGCTGACTACGTCCCGTCTAAAACGAGCCTAATAAATAACGCCGCGCTAAGCTGAGTCTTTATTATTATATCTTTCGGCAGCCCTCTACAGGGTCCGCATTCTGCGTCACTATCTTGTGGTTAAGAGATAGCAGTAGCAAACTTCTTCAGAAGCCACGTTATTTATGAATTGATCGTCATCGGCTTATCTTACTTGATAGTCATAGAATATGATTGACGTTAAGCACCAAATGAGAGATAACTTACGTCAGAGAGATCTTATAGCAGCTGCAAATCGTTTGCGCTATAAACCGATGATATGACTTCGTGGAATCTGATCTTGTTAGAAGCTAGCGGTGCAAAGGAACATGGCGATTGAGGAATAATATCACGACTTCCGTTTTTCATGGCTTCGCTTCTTCCCGGGAAGGCATTTCTCACGAACATTTAAGCTCCAAGTAATTCTGTAATAATGGAGCATCCTAAAGAAAATCGCTTTTCTGAGATTCGTTTCTTAGAAAGAAAGCTCGGGACGGCAAATATCCATGGGCTACGACTGACATCACTAGGTAAATGTTAACGTTAGATAAGGGAATCAATTGTTAGTTATATGCGAGGTATCCAAAAGGTATTACTTAAGAATTTTATATCTATTGCAAGTACGATTTCCTTTCTAAAGAATATTATTTTCAACAGTGGTGTCTAAATGCTCCCTTGAAATAAGTAAAACTTTATGATATATTTATTATTACCCAAAAGGTATTATTTAAGAATTTTATATCTATTGCAAGAACGATTTCCATTCTAAAGAATATTATTTTCAACAGTAGTGTGTCTAAATGCTCCCTTTTAATAAGTAAAACTTTATGATACATTTATTATAGTTGAACTCCTCCTTTTGTTATTGTTCATAAAGTATTTTTACTATGTGTATTTCTTGAGGATATCCATTAACAAGGACTCCACACCCACGTCCTTTATGTATAAAAATAGAGAAACAATAAATGATCGATGGAATACCATTAACTAAAGCTACATGGTGTATGAAAACAGCATTTGGTTTCCTCAAACGTTCTATTTATATGCGGTAGTTGCCTGAGTCATCTATTGAATTCAAATTATGACACGAGATCCATTATTATTTAAAAAAAAATATTTTTCACTTTTGATTGTAGTAGGACTTTTACTGCAACGTATTCGTGAATAGGATTGAGTTTTTCTTTGTATTTATTACTAAGTAAGCATAAATTTTTTCAACTCATTCTGTTAAGAAAAAACGACACTGTATGCTATATCCTAATATAAAATTATTCAATACTTTAACTGTAATTAACTGAAAAATAAGCATTTATTTAACCCTGCACTAATGCCGCTACTATCACTGTCATTCTTCGCATCGACTGCATTTCGATGGAAGTAAACGTCATACTAACGGTATTGGATAAAACGAAATCTTGTCCGATAGTCACGCTAACCTAATACTTTTAATCTTTCTGTTCAGTCAATTTTCAACGCAAAAAATGCATGAGAGGCTTTATGACGGCAGCACTTTGCGTGACGTGGAGAATCGGCTCTTTCGGTATGAAATCCTACAAATGTTCCAATAAAAACATTTACCTAAAGGAGGCCATAGCAGAGCGCAAAAGCCTCACCTGTTGGCAGATCTCTTCTTTGGAAGATATCGTGTCACGCCATCCTAAAGACCTATCATTTTGTAATGAAAGAAGATCAAAAGAGACTGAAGCTATATTTATCTTGTTCGAAGTAGATCGATGATTTATAAAAATGAAATATTTATCACAACTATGTATTGTTTTGCTAAAGGAATGCTAATTAAGTAATTTAAAGATACCTTTTATCTATGTACGATAAAAATATAACCATAATGCAAATGATATACCGTGATTTGAAGAAATTACCTAGAAAGTAGTACTGATAATTATTTGGGTGATTTAAATAGTATAAAATGGTTAGTAAGTTAAATTCAAATGTAGAAGACGGTACAAAGTGGGTTTCAGGATTTAATTATGCATAACATGTAAATAATATCTTAGTTCATGAGCTATTTTATTGATATAAAACTGTAAATTAGTGGAGGCTCAGTTTTTCTTTAATTACACTTTTAACATCAGAAGAAACACCTAATGGTAATTTACTGCTAGTATATGCAAATAATAAAAATAGATGATCACTTGAGATTATTTGGTATGCGATTTGTGAACACGTCGGTTTACTTTTGATTTTGCATTTTTGCGTACTCTTATAATTTGAACCATCAACCGAAAAAATATAAATATTTGTCCATACTGGCATTTCCAAAAATCAACGGATCCTTAAATTTTATTTGTGCTTTTTTGCCTGTTATTACTGCTTTTTTGAGTTAATTACTTTGCTTCTGTATTTTATTTTAATATTTTATTATTATATAATTTCTCGTTAAGGTTTTTATTGATTTTAATCATTATTATTATTTGAATGTCATGCATCTTATTTTTTCGTTTTACTATCTCTATGGTCAGGAAGGGCCATCAACTGACCCTGAGCCCGCAGCAGCTGAACAAACGGTGGAAGTTGACGTGCGTGAAGCTACTAAAGAGGTATGCTTGAATCCGAGTTCGATATCATCAAAATACGTTGAACGAGTCCTTTCTATAACTCTACTTCATAATCAGTGAAATTAATAACTCGGGAAAGAAGTTGGCGCCCTTCGTTGTGAATTTCAATTTAAAACTAATAACGTACAAGTGAGTAAATATACAATTAGCGCGACGATTTATTTCAAAAGCGATGGAGTAGCTTGAAGAAAAAATAACTTATTGTTAGACGATTTTCTGATATAGCATTAGATCATAAATCAGCACTTTAAAATCTCGTATACATGAAATCTAAATCTAAAAAAGTGAGAGTTAAAAAGAAACTAAAAGTGATTTGGACAAAATAAAATATTTTCTGTACCTATTCGTATGTAAATCTTCGTCTTATAACTTATAATCGACGCTCGCGTATTCATTATTAAAGATGAAGTATGCAATCATTTCTATAATCTTAAATAATTAGTTAAAGATACGAAAGAGAAATGCCAAGGAGAAATGCATTGTTTGAAACTGAAGAAATAGCAAATAAAGAAGTTATGGCGAAGAGAAGACGAGGTGCATAGTTGTATTTTAAATGTAATTTGATTTTATCTTAATATTATTATATATTAATAATAAGTATTAAAGTATTAAGTTGTTCGATAATGCCGAAATTAGTATGAATGTGAAACTCGTAAAAGATGACAGAATGTGCAAGGTAGTGATTGCATTTGACAAATAATTATGATGGAGTCGCTGAAGTAGTGATTGGGGATATAAGAGCAGTTAATGAATTATTTACAAATTTGATTCGAAAATCCAAATAAAATGCAAATCTAAATCAAGTTCTAGGCATGTATACACGCTCGAGGAATTTGTAGTGGCTCGGCGAATGTGGATTTAAAATGGGAAGTCACCACTGTCGCCAGAAATAGCCACAGCGTCTCTTCGGCATTCATTTCTTTAGTACGTAGGCGGCAGTTAGGGGAGACGAATGTTTGGAAACGGATTGAAGTGGTCTTTTCGTCTTTAAGACATCTCCTACGACCTCGACGAAAAACTTTAGTTCATTTGTTATTTCGGGAAGAAGGATTTCATCCGATCTTCTTTTGTCAAATCTGCCTTTTCATACGCCTCGTTCACCCGCCTCTCTTTATCCGTTTCTTTCCGTCTCGAAGAGCTCTTTTCATAGCGGAGCACTCCACTCATCTGGGTATACCGTATATATACGTCATGCTGTTTTCTCGGCTGTTTGCTATGGGTATGCCGTAATATTCCGTCACGCAGCTTCTCTGGCAACTAGCTGCATCCTTTTAGTTTACCGTCTCGGCGGTAAATGGGCTTCACTTCTTTATTCGGAAAAGATACGCTTCTCGTATTTAGACCCCGACTTTGCTTTGCGGGTTGCATTTCCGTTGCCCTAATTTTAAAATTAACAACATTTATATGTTATTTATAATATTATTATTATTTTATTTTTTAATCACTTAGTATTTGTGTACATTTTTAATGTCTTTATACCATATTTTAGGAATTTGTGTTCATTAAATATTATTAACAAATTAAATTTTTACTGTAATAATAAATATATATTGACGTTTTAATTCATGTCTTGTGGTAAAAATAGTTGAAAATTTTCAAGAATAAACAACTCAAATACGGAATAATTTACGTATTTTTTAATCGATTTGCGACTTGATTCACCTCAATTGCAATTTAAATGCCCACCTCCAGTTTCGAAAAATTAAATATCCAGATGAGTGGTTAAACGAACGAAAAGAAAAAGAAATATGCTTTCGCCGCATCGGCCGATGCATTGCGGATCCATGCCGTTTTAGCTCCGCAGGGAGATATTCCTTTTTTCTCTTCTGATCTGGGAAAGCGGAAAGAATTTCTTTTCGCAAAAATGCGAACTTTCTCGGATATTTTCGATCATTTTATTTCTACGTAGAGAAAAATATTTATTTAAACGAGATACAGCGACACAATAGCTGAATGCTTCAATAAAAACCTTTCTACGTAGAAATCGTCTTTACTTTATACCTCTTTAAAGACCGAAGAATATGTTTAAGGCTTTAACGTTAAAACATTAAAAAAGAAGTTTCGTAATTTCCGATGGGGCACCTTTCAGTGTTTTACCCGCTCAAACCATCTTTTTCGTACTTTAATTCATCTTCTCTTAGTGTTTTTGAAAACTAAAGAACATTTTCTACAACTACTAATATAGATACTTATATAGATTTTAAGGCTATAACATATTTTTATTAATATAGTAAATAAAAATTGTTTGTTGTGTTATTTATTTTATAAATACTAATCTATGCATGTCAGGTGACTGTTTTGTCTCATCAAAAGGCTTACGTGATTTGTTTCCTTTAGTGACTCATTAAAGTCACGGATGCGCTCGTTAGTGGCGGGATCCTACGTTAATAAACCGAATTTTTCAGTGTATAATCCTCAAGATAAATTGAAATCGACATTTTTTACAGTGAAATGTGTTGAAAAAGGCCCTTTGTGTCACCTGCAACGTTATTATTTCGCGTTGTACTTTTACTCTGACATCATCGCACTGCAGTTGTTAATATTCGGGGATCTATTAGCCACAAATACCTCGATGGCGCTGTCGCCAAACCAGAGAGGAGTTCGACGGATAATAATAAGTTTTGGCTTGTTGTTCTCTCCTACCTTGCAGGAAGGTGCCGCGGGGTCTGGAGAACCCGTCACCGAAGAGGCCATCCAAAGAGAAACGGCAACCGACGCGCAGGCACTGCCAATAGATGAGGTAAGCTCGATTAATTTTTCCAAAAGTCAAATATTTCTAAAGCAACGGGAATAAAGGTTTTGATTATTTTAAATGTCAGTCCATATTTTATTGTTGCTTATTGGTCACCATATAAGTAGTAACAACAATCCAAATGGCAAAAAATGTGTAATTTTTGGGGTTCAGCTTTTTTTCCATTCGACGTCGGAGCATATTTTCCCAAAGACTTCCTAAAAATGTAATCAAATGATTCATTTTTCCACATAAAACATTTTAATGGAGCATAAACTGAAGTTAAGATCCACTTCGTGTAAATCAGTGGTTATCAAACTTTCAGTTTTCGCGGCCTTCTTGAATATCATGCATTGAAAATAGTAAAAGTAAGAAAGTTCATTGCAAATTTCTTCATTTTATGTAACCATAAATAATTTTTATAACATCGTTTTCCCAAAACTTCACTGATGAAATTTTATTGTTTGTGAAAACTTTATTTTTCGACATTTCGCCTTGCATTCAAAATAATTTTACGGCCCTCTGGGGGACCGCAGCCCACAGTTTCAGAAACACTGTTGTAAATCATAACGAAGAAATTGAATACGAATTGAAAACATTTCTTCTTTATTTTAAACTGCCTCACTACTTTTTGTATCCGATTACTCTCACTTCAGTCTCATGTAAGAATAACTAATTGATGAATTGCATCTTTAATTCGATAAATAAGGCGAAGACAGAGTTTAATTCTCTCACTGCTTGACTCGGTAGCCTATGGTCACACGAAACTGTGGAGAGTTTACGAAGGTGGCCAACATAAAATGACTAAAATCAAAGAGCGACATAAACTGATTTTTACGGCTCCTTTACAACCCAGCCAAATCATAAAAGTGGCCAACTAAAGATTTTTCCACGTACATCCTGGTCTCTTGGCAAAGTGCCATCTCTCATCTTTTGTCCTTACGCTCGCCCTTTCAATTCCATTCTTAAGGCATTTACGAAACAAACTATTCTTTTATTGAATTTTTTAAATAAAATATTTACCACAAGTAAGATAGAATATACCACCATTACTTATAAAAAATCCTTTGGCGTTATGATATCACGACAAAAATGCATATGGAATAAATAGTTTTCCTTCACTTATTACCTTCTATTTAAAATGGCCTATTAAAGAATAGGCAACGCCGCAAATGTTTTATTTTAATTTTATATCTTTGTCCTTTTTTAGAGAAGAAAAAGGAGTATTATTAACACTAAACAATAGAAACAAATTTATACTAATTATCGAAGCAGGAAATTTAATTTAATCAAATAACCACGTCGTTTAAAAATATATTTTTCTTACGTCAAACAGGAAAATGGAGTGTAAAATTCTATTATGGCCATATATCTTAATGAGATCACAATACATGTACCTACTTGATAAAGAAGGTCATACGGATGGGAACGTGAGAAGAGGTCCTCAAGCATTTAAAGTTTTGAAAAAGTAACGTAATATTTTTGGTTTTTGGGACCATGGTTTTATAAAAAGCAAAAGATCGTGTGCGATCCATTCTTCAATGAACACTTTAAACAGAAAATCTTTCTTTGCTCTAAACACGTCGGAATATAATAAAATGCTTTTAGTGACATTGGTTGATGCTGGAGAGGAACACCACATTTATTATTTATCGTTTAAATTACGAAGTCCATTTATAATGCTCTCGGCTGTTATTTGGAATCTTTTTCTTTCAATTTACAATGCCATCTTAATCTAAAAATACGTTATCATGTATACAAAACCCATCCGCCTAACCATGTAAAATCACTTAACCCATATACGCACACAATACCTCGGATGATCAGTTTTTCGTAACACATATCATCGTAAGTCTTCTGTTTTACCATAGGAACGTTACAGAAGCCTCGATAAAGCTACAAACCAGCTACCTACTTCTGTATTATGGGCGTACACTTTTTGCATGCGCTAAATAAGCGGTTAGAATGAAGCTGGAAGACGGCCAGCAAACGATCCCGACTGCTATGACTCCATGATGTTAATGCGCTAACGACGTTAACGACCAGCTCAACAAAGGGCTCCAAAACACTTCCAAAGACATCCCACGTGCAGACACAGAGGCTTGTCCTAAACGCCCGCCACTAGGAGTTGCTGTTATGTCAATCAGTTTCTTTTCCACCCAACTATTAAGACGGCGGCGTTGTTTGGATAACGGTGACTTTCATCTGAGCTTTCTCACGAAGCAGAGATTTTCAAGATTGAGTTTGTTTTGCGGCACCTTATTCGAGTTTTAGATTTTAAGGGCCAAAGAATTCAAGGAAGTCCACAAACCAACCTTCATGGCTGAATTTCCGAAGTTTATAACGAAGACGAAAACATTTTTTTCACTATACCAATTAGTACATCCAAATGTTTGAAAAGTATCCTTTTTATATGATTTTTAGTATTCGATGAATTAATGCAATCATTTTAACTCAATTGCATGATATATGTATTAATAAAGGGATACATTTAATAAAATCATTTGTAGCACGGTTGGCAATTGACATTTTTGGCATTTATATGTGTATATGTACGGTTATGTTTGGGTGTATTCGAAAGCGTACACGCGTATATAAAACATGATTTGTGACGATTGAAAGGGCTAAGTAATTGGACTGGCAAGGGATCGTATACTTCACCAAAATAAATGAACATTACTTGGACATTATATATATATTAGGCCTCGGCCAAATGGAAATGTCATCACCTCAAAAAACCCATAACAGACCTTACCCGATGGGTCTCGAATGAGGAAAGGTAAATATGGAGAGACTAAAGACCAGCAGCCTGATTAAGATTGGCGAGGAAAGAAAACCATGATTTGGAAAGTTGAGCGATAATGATTTAATGGGAAAATGACGGTGAAAAGACATATCTGGAGGATGCTTAACTAATGTTCCCGACTTAGTTTGAGTTTGAAGTAATTTTAAGGTGATTAGTAAGGTTTTAGGTGCCTTCCATTCATTTGCGTTGTAATTCGATTTTTGTTTATGCGCCTGTGTACGAGTATTCGCGCTGAAAAAAGGCGTTCTCCCAAAAACTTCACATTCTCATTTCGCTACATCCAAGGATGTCCATGAATCAGGGTAGTGTTCCCTCATTACCCAGAATTCCCTCGCGGTTCCGCATTATTTCGTCATTTTTGGGGGTGTTTTCGGACATTAAAAAACGTACAGATTCTTTTGTTGGTGCTCCAATGGAATTCGAATGATATTCTTACTTGTTCAGTAAAAATAAAAAGCAGGATGATAAATACGTCTGTGCAAGGTCTACCAGTTGAACCCACGTATAAACTTTTATTAAATTTGGACTATATATTTGTAAGTATGATGGGCAACTTGGGATGAGTACTTGATTCATACTCGTACTAGACGAATGACAAAGTTAATTGATTTGCATATAATATATATTTGCTAAAAATAAATAATAAATAAAATATTTATCTGGACGTGCAGCGCTTAATATTTATATTAAAATTTTGGAAAAATGAAATTTTGTTTTATTTTAACGGGTTGAATAATGCAGATATCTTAATTTGCAGTTTTCTCTCGTCTCCGACACGGATGCAATTCTGGCTTCCGATAGCGATAGACGCGTTGTTTGTCTAGACGAGAGGACATACCAACCGCATTACGCTATCTCGTATATTATTTTCATTGAGCGGACGCATAAATGCGCAGTGGTGGAAGGAGGTGGAATTTTTTTGGCAAAAGATAGCGTTCGTTGGCCATCTTGGCCATTGAGACCAAATAAAACGGCTTTCCTCACCGTTGCTATTTAAATGCATCGCGTCGCTCTCAAATAAGTCGGTTTCTTTAAAGATGGCACTTATTTTCAATTTGACGCGTGCATTGAGAGTTTAGACTCAAATAATTTGAAACGGAACTTGAAATGCAAATTATTCGGAGTCAGCAGTATTCGGGAATTCTTTACACACCACTATCTGGTTCAGTTTTAAGTAGTGTACTATTGTTGCAATTTCTACCCCACCTAACTTGGAAGCATGAAATAGTTGCCTCGATAATTTTTTTACATAGTATAAGTTTTATTAAAGTCACTTTAGGGTAGGATTGCCAGATTTCTGTTTTGAAGATACGGGATAGACAACTAAATTCCTCAATAAAATACGGGACAAATATGGGACACTTAAAAAATCCGAAAAATCCATATCCTTTACCAAGAGAGCTATATATAGTGTTTACCTTTATTTTAAGTAATAAAGCATCAAGACAGACAGTATGAAGTTGTATCTATATACTGTAAGATTAATCTCTGACTTCAATTTTGAAAGGGGATAATAAAAAGGTAACAAATAATTAATATAAGTTGGCTTATATTTAGGAAATTAATATTGGCATTTAACATTGTAACATTAATTAAACAATTAGTTCCGGAAAGAACTAATCCGCCTACTTTCCTTTCAATACAATTTTAATGTGTAACAAGTAAGGGTGTACACAGGTTTTCCGTGGTACGGAAGTGCTTTTCATCAAATTCGCCGTAGTATAATCGTATAATTACTAATATACTCGTAATTGCTTTGAAATCAGAAAATTATTTTTCCTTATATTGTAATAACCCTGCTTTTTTGATCCGTTTTAAACATATTCATCTCGTTTTCCCATTCTATACTCGCCCTACACACGAAATTTCTTTGAAATATTTGGTTAAAATGCATTAGGTCAGTTCTCTAGAAATGCGTGTAAAAGAAATATTATTTAACTTTTTACTGTGTAGCCCTGCTCTTTAACTCCGTTTTAAACATCTTGATTTCATTATGGTATGTTATACAAATCTTACATACAAAATTGAATTGAAGTCCGTTTCCTTCAAAGTCCTTAATTACTGAAAGTGTTTAATTTGTAATTGTGGCACCCCTGTTTGGCTGATTCGGTTTAAATATGCTAATATGGTTTTGTATATATGTGCATATTATAAGTATTAAATTTGGTTGAAATTTATGAGGACAGTTCAACACAAATACGTGTAAAAAGAATGTTTTTTATTCCATGTATTGTGGCAACCCTGCTTTCTAAATCTATACCAAACATCTTGATTTTGTTATTTAATGTTGCACGCCTACTTCATAGAAAATTCCTTGTATTGTGGCAGCCCTATTTTCCATATCTATACTAAAAATCATGATTTTGTTATTTAATGTTGCACGCCTACTTCATAGAAAATTTCGTTGTAATCGGCTGTGCCATTTCCTTCCAAATTCATAATTACCGAAAAGTTTAACTTTTTAATTGTAGCACCCCTGCTGAGTCGATCCGATCCAAATATGTAATTTTTGCCATAATATATGTGCATATTCTATATAAATGATATCAGCTCAGTAGTCAGAAGTTAAATTAGGCTTTTCAATGACGACACCGGCATTTATAGAGAAATAAGCAATCCGGAAGACCACCAGTATCTCCAAAATGATCCAAAAGCTATTTATGCATGGTGTAAAGAATGGCAGTTAGAGATCAACCAAAAGAAAAGCTGCGTCATCAACTTCTGGAGAACCAAGAGTATCTCGTTGAATAATAATTATTCGTTGGACGGAGTAGAGATTCCAGTTTCAGACTCGATTAAATACCTCGGAGTCACGATCCATCGTGATCTCTCGTGGGACACCCACATTCGCCGATTGACAGGTGCCGCTAATAAAAATCTGGCCTTTATAGGGAGAATAGTTCGAAATAGCTCCGAAAAAGTGAAAGAATTATGTCATTTATCATCCTTGGTTCGACCGCGGGTCGAATATGCTTCAGCTGTGTGGGATCCCTACGTAAAGAGATTCACTAACGAGATAGAAAAGGTTCAGCGCAGGGCAGCTAGACTTGTAAAGAGGTATTACGATAGTAAACAAAGCGTAACATCATTAATAGAAAATCGTTAGTGGAACGCAGGCTGCAAGCTAGATTTAAACTACTGGTAAAATTTATGTCGAAGGGACTAGCGAATGAGGTAATAGGACTTATCAGAAGCCCGACGTATCTCTGAAGTCAAGACAGTGAGGATAAGATTCGCGGGATCGTCTGTAGAACGGAGCGATATAGAGGATCATTTTTCCCTAGGACGATAAGAGAACATAATAGGAAAATAAAACGTAGGAAAACTATGGACCCTTGGTGCACTGCATCCCCTGACGTCCACCAAAATGGTGACTTGCAGGGTATCATGTAGATGTAGATGTATGTACCAAATTTAGTTTAAATCGGCTCATTCATTAAGATGATGTTAGGGGCACACACTAGGACACCGAGGAGATCTCATAAGACTACTTTCCTTTTTTTGGAGAGTAGGCTAAAATGACTGCAATATTTAAATTAAAATTTTACAAATTAATATTTTACTGATGACTTTGCATTTCTTTGCATGTTTCTTTTGAAGCATACATGGTGATTCTGAACTCTACCGACAAAATTATAGAGGTAATAGGGGTGTTCGTGTAGAGCAGGAACGCCTTGTCTCAGCTTCGGGAACCGCTTAACGTCCGAGATATGAGGTTTGGAAATTGACGCACCGCGCGTCGAGGTAGGCAATCCGGTCGTGTGGTGAGTCAAATGTATGCGATTTTTGGCGTCCTCTTGCTGTGAGGTACAAGAATGAAGAGTGAATGCAACTGGCTCTTTGTGTAATGCAGGTTTTTAATACCCTTACACCATGCACAACGATCACAGAAGCTGCTCGAAATGGCTGCCTCGAACCTCACAACACAACGCGCACCAACGTGGCATTGTTTGCCGAACACGTTCAAAGATACCAGGCATGTTTCTAGTTTCATCGCAGGCAGCTTGAATGCGGGAGACGAGAACTTCCTCGCGTTCCACAGTTGTGCCGTACACTAAGGTCATGAGATGTCCCTACAAAAAGTAATCCAGTGGATTCAAGTCAAAGGACCGTGCCGGCCCTGGCACGATACCACCATTCCCAATTCATTTCTTGCGGTTCCTCGAATTCAGATGGTTACGCGCCACCAAGCTGAAATGGGCAGGAGCACCATCATGCTGGAACCACATGTGCTGGCGGATACTTACAGGAACATCTTTCAGTAACTGAGGCAGGGTTTGATCCAAAAATTCGCGGTACAGATCGCCCGTCAAACGAGCAGGAAGTAATCGTTCAGTTCACCACACGATTGGGTTGCCTACCTCAAGGCTCGGGGCGTCAAATTCCAAAACTCGTATCTCGAACGTTAAGCGGTTCCGGAAGCTGGGACAAGGCGTTTCGTGCTCTACGCGAACCCACCTACTACCCCTATAATTTTGTCGGTAGAGTTCAGAGTCACCTTGTATACTGGTCAAACTCAGTGCACGGCATATTTGTTTACTAAGCGGTGTAAAATTCACTCCGTTGTAGATGTCTCCAGTCGGTTCCTCTCTTTGCTCCATTGGCTGGTCATTAAGGAGAAAATGCACTCTACATGTGCATTGTTCGCCGAAAAACTGAATGCAGACTCGCATATGAGTAGAAGCTCAGAGAGTTATTCTTGTGATTCGATTCGCTAGAGAACATCTGACCACTTCTCATGACATAGTTTCTTATTCCAATCTTCATCATTTGACTGGAGCTCAGGTTCTATGATATTCTTCAGAATGGTCCACTGACTAAACAACAGAATATCTTAATCCTCACTCGTTTAAGAGCTTTCTTCGGGTTGTTCCCATGTCGGAACTCTAGTAAGTAACATCCATGCAAACATGTTAAACTGCTTGAGACAGATAATCATAACTGGTCTGATAGAATCATTCTGCTTCTGAACATAACTTCTTTTTCATGGACTCAGAAACGCCATCCCTAAAAACAATGGATTTTACAATTAAAGGCAAAAATTTTGCTTCCAGTCTTTCTTTCAAACATTTTACAGTCTCATTTAAAATTTCCAAACTTCGATAACACTTTTTTCTCCTCCTTCGATTTGCATGAACTTTCTGTTAAAAACACTCATCAGAATATATATCAAGTGGAGATACGCTTCACTTAATGGATCATTAAAATAGTATATTTCCAGCTTTTAGGAGTGTTTCTCTGAGCACATCATATAGTTTTAGCATCCTTTCCACGGCATTGGCTAACGAAAGCCAGCGTGTTTTTAGTGTGAGAGGATTGTTTGATGTTTTATATCTTTGCAAAACTCTGCGATAGTTTCGGATTTTTCATTGGGCAAGGAATACATGCACAACAAATTGCCTTGTATCCTCTTTTCACGCGTAAAATACTGATCCAATAATGGGAAATTTTTTTCTGAGTTGAGGTTGAATAGAAATTCCGTTGCACTGTACGTTAGCTATGTCTGTTATAAATTGCTTAATATTGTGTGGGGCTAGTACATTTTTAATGATGGTGGTTAACGTAGTTCTAACACAAGAATTCTTGGTTGCTATCTTAGAATCGGAAAAAACAACTTGCTCATATGATCTTTAGGGTTAAAGGAGTGATGATTTTTGATAGCATGGGTGACGAGCGATAAAATTTATTGACATTATAATAAAAATTTTAAGTAAAAACTATTTACCGTCTCACACGCATGCGAAATTTTCCGTTAAATGAGAAATAAAATTCTTAGATAAAATATATTTTATATTTGAGATGAAATGGATTGTCAGACAGATTTACACCTGAAATATATAATTCTATTATTGATTTATCAATTGTAGAGAGCAGCCATTCGAGCTGGGGGATGGTTCAATCAACTTCGTAGTTGACACTAAAATTATTATGTAGTAACGCACCTATATATATATATATATGTGTGTGTTGCAAACGATTTATTTATTTATTATTTTTATTGATATATCACTTTTGATGCCATGTTTCAATAAAAATAACAATAAATTTTGAAATTTACTTACTTTTGCTGGTTCAGGGGTTTGGGGGCGGAGCCCCCACAAAAAAAGGTCCAAACACGACCAAACGTTCCCCATTCCTTAATTACGCAAGCGATGTTTACATTAACATTTACTATTTTATGTATTGTATTGTAAAGTTTCACCATTAATATAATTACGCATTAACATCTTACTTAATTTTCACATGGATAAATGCACCGAAACCTTTAAAGCCGCAATAAAATTATGTTGAGTATGTCAATACTATTAGCCAAAACGTAAACAATAAACAACATCTTGGTTACCGAACAAATGTAAATAGATGTATCGATTTATGTTGTGATAAATCTTTCAATGTTAATGGTAAAAGATAACAATGTTTTAATATTCCTGAAAAATCATTTGACACACTTTAAAAGTATTCATATACTATATTTAGGCATGAATCCATTTGTACCCTTTATCTTGGGATTGGCTATTCTTCCTCTACGGCGTGGATTTTCCGTAAAATTTGGAACCCCGATCTCGGATCCTTAAAATCCAAAATCTCGAAGTGTCGGATTTTTTCTGTCAATTGTGAGCTAAAAGCTACCAGTGTGCCAAATTTCAACATTATAGGTCTTCTGGAAGTGGGTAAAACATTTTGGACACACAAATATACATCCACTCTGTTTTATAAATTAAGATATATATATATATATATATATATATATATATATATATATATATATATATATATATATATATATATATATATATGTATGTATGTGTGTGTGTGTGTGTGTGTGTGTGAGCGTCAAAGATTTATAATGAATAATAATTAAATTTCAATGAATTTACAGGCAAGACTTTTCTATTATGCGTCGTGAAATGTTTTGACGTAAATATATTACACTAGCTCCTGAAAGTGAGTTAGATTATTCCAGAGATAAGTACTATAAGTAGAAGATAACCTTCCATATGGTGGAATACTAATACTCACGTTTCGAGGGTTGATACTGGTTTTTAGGTTAAGCGCGCCAACCTTGGCTACACCTTCCCAGCTGATAAGGGATAGAGAACTCTTTGCTTCGATCCTTTCCACCCTCTAGCCAGCGAATCCAACGTATCCGGGTGATGGACCAAAGCAAACGGACAAGATATTTTTAACCCTTTGGCACACACTCTCTCGTCCGTTGGGCGCATTGCGTCTTTGGAACATGGGCTAAAAATCCTACATCTTTTGGCCCAACTGGCTGTCAGCGGAACTTCTACATTTCCTCCCACCGAACTTCCGCGCACAGCCGCCAGTCGCGTTTCAGTTGTTTACTATCGAACGTTGATTACCCTTCTCGACGAAGCATGACGTATGCCTCGGAGAGTTACGCGAGCAATACCTCTCGGCTCCTCTTGACCGAGAGATGATAACGTCTTCGTTTATTCGGATTAAAACAGATGCTGGGAGGCCATTGGAAGATATTTTCAACGTATTTTGCGTTCCTAATGACATGATATGGTCGGAATTGCCGGGGCGAACGTAGGCAAGAAAATACCGCAATTGTGACATGGTGAAAAATAACCCCGAAGTTTCTCAACTCAGCTCTCAGTCTTCTCATAATAATTCCTCCGCCGGTAAGGGCCACGTCCTATTGGCAGCTCCACACTCAATGCCTGCTAATAAAAAAGATCTCAAATCCGACTAAATTTAGAGGAGTTTGTTTGCGTCACAATGAATCAACCTGGCCATATGGAGAAACGATAACTTTCCGAATTAAAATGAAATAGCTGCATTGCCGTTGACGTCGGTCGATCAGAAAAAATGCGAAAACCCAGATAATGAAATACAAGCTTCTTGTTACGTAAACAAACTAAATTTTATAAGAAATCCCATGCACTTGGGCCTTGTCATTTGTTTTATTACCATAAATTATTTCAGAAGGATCGAATTTTCATTCGTTTATTCTTATGCCTAATTAGTCACCTTTATAGTCTCCTCGTTCCTCACATTGAGGAAACCACAATTCAATTCCCGGCCGTCGTCAATAGCCTCCCAATTCCTTCCTCTCGAATCCTCAACCGCATTTCGTCTTCCGTTTCTATACATCCCTTCCCAACCTCCTCCCATTCCTATCCTCTCCTTTTTGTCCCTACCCGGCTCCCATTCCTACCCACCCCTTTTAATCCCTATCCCTGCTCGTCCAGAACGTAAATATCTTTTCCGGCGACCCTTCCTATCCATCCGATGATGTTGCAACGAAAAATGTAGTTGGCGTTGCGAGTGGAGCCCTCGAGCGGTTACTAAGCTCGAGATTGTAATGGGATTGTTGTAGCGGTTTCCATCAGTCCGTGCCAGGGTGAGAAACGGCATCGTTGCATGACGGAACTTTATCCTCTCTCTCTCTCTCTCTCTCTCTCTCTATATATATATATATATATATATATATATATATATATATATATATATATAGTTCTCTCTCTGTAGCTGAAGAAGGAGTAGTTCCGAAAGCTTTACGTTTGTGATGTTTCTGTGTTTTTGTGTTATTTTACGTGTGTCGCTTCGACATCCCCGGGGCCTCGCCAACCTGAAGTCGTCTGATTGGTGAGTGCTCACTGGGTTTCCTCATCCCAACACCTTGTTGACATCCATATATATATATATATAAATAAATAAATAAAAGGAAGTTTATAGGAATTATATATATATATATATATATATATATATATATATATATATATATATATATATATATATATATATATATATATGATTCCTATAAACTTCCCTATTCCCTATTGCTCCGTAGGGTCATTTCCCATCTATTCTGCTAGATTTCGAGAAGAAGGAAAAAAATTTAAAAAACCTTATCAGCGGATTTTTACGACTTTGAGAGCGTTCGAAAGTGACCTATTCCCCCGTCCTCTCCGTTTGCATTGCGTACAAGTCAAGGGAATTCTCCCGAGACACGGAAAATCGAAACGGCGAGCAGAGATATCTTTAAATATACGGTCAAAAGAAAATATTCCCTTTTATTCATCACGCCACGCACTGCTGGTTCTCAACCAGATCGATACTTCCGAAGGTGCTATGTTTTACGAAGCTGTGTCAGCTCCATCATTTGCTAGTGCGGAATATTGGAGTGACTGCATTGGGACGCCGATGAGGAGGGACATGGCAGAGTTGTGACAGAGTTGTCAAGTGCAATCCTGTTTTCCTCTTTTCTTCGTCTCGCACCGCGTCGCTCCGCGTCTCCTTTCATTCCAAACCTTCTTATTTCCATTATCAGGAGGATATTCGTTCTTAAAACTGTTTTTGTCACTCAGCACAACCATTTCTCTCGGCCACGCAGCTATTGAAACAAAATTAAGTTCTTGATCGGCGTTTGAGATGCAGGATAGCTCCGAATTTCTAGTAAAAATATTTAGCATGCAATGTAGAAGTCGTTTCGGTTTTTTTATTATAAATTTCCAAAGCCACTTTGCCTTGACCTTGGCTGTTACTAATTCTATTTTACGGATAACAAAGCCTTGAGTCACGAACACCGCAAGGGAAGAAAATCGCTCGATCTAAGCCTTCGTGATTCCCTATAAAACTTTATTCTTAGTACGTAGCACAAGCAATAAATATACGATAATCCATTTTTGAACCGAGACAAAGTGGAGAATATCGTTTTCTGTTCTCACAATGGTAATTGGCGAGAAGAGACATCATTTCCTATAGTAGCCTCAAAAATAATATTTTTTATAACTTTAGATTGCGTTTACATGCATAAAATTATATTTATGTATAAGTAGGTATTAAAATAAAAATTTAATTCCTTAACCGTAAAATTTTAATCTTACGGTTATGAAGCTAATTTTTATTTTAACAACAATTTCACTGTCCCTCCACCTTTACTTATTTATAAGTAGATAGTTTTTAAAAAGTCGTTTTTTGTTTGGCTTGCGGACATGAACTGAAGCGGCCAATTAAATAATCAGACATTGAAAACCATAATTCAAAGGTCAAAATTAGAAAAATCACAGGGTAGCTCTTCCGCAAAGGCCCCCACAGTAAGTAATTTTAAATGTCGATTTTACCTTTTTGGTTGTTTAGATTTTTTTCAGGCGTTTATGTCATTTGTTCTTCATTTTTTCACTACATCTGCTCTATTAACAAAAATTCTCATGACATAATGAAAAATTAAATTAATTCTTCTAGGAAAAATGTGATAGTTACACATTTACTAAATCACAAAAGTTGTTATCGGAATGATTTAAAAAATATGCTAATCCATTTTTTTTAAGGATTTGCATTTCGGAAGATGACTAGGGTATGGATTTTTCGGGTTTTACCAGATTTTTACCCTCCGATTGCC
This sequence comes from Tanypteryx hageni, assembly GCA_028673005.1. NCBI lineage: Eukaryota > Metazoa > Arthropoda > Insecta > Odonata > Petaluridae > Tanypteryx > Tanypteryx hageni. The sequence goes on from CM054120.1 coordinate 111,988,548, forward strand.
CTTTTTAAATTTCGGGCAAAACCCGAAAAAACCCGAAATTATTAGTTTTCTTTAAACACAATTTGTTTTAGATTTGGTCACAGAATTTCTATTTTCTATTCTGTCGCTTGTAGGCACCTCAGCACTTGAGTGCTGTCCGAGATGTTCGTTGTCAGTCTGTTTATTCTCTTTGTAAACAATTTATTCGTAAGCTTACTTTGTAACACTATCGTTATCTCCTTGGTTTGCTCGCGCCACGAATAGTCAAGGACGCGCCTTAGCTAGTCGCTGTTAGACCTTTGATAGGATAAGGAAAAAAGAGCCCAAGTGTCTGTTAGTTGAAATAAAAATTATTTCTCTAACATCTTGTGTGTTTTCAAAAGAAGTTGAGTGGGATATTTGTGCAGCCTGCGAGGTGCTCCTCTCCACCTGAATGCGTATAACACAAGCATCACACTCTCAGCCATACTTTAAGTTAAAGTTTTGATTGTTTATAAAACTTTTAAATTTTTAAACAAGATTTTTATTTAAAAATCATTTTGTCCGAATTACAAATTAATAAAACCCGAAAATTGCCCGAAATTGAACTTTTTTTTAAAGCCTCGAAAAATCTGTAACTTACTTATATTCGATTTTAACCCGAATGAAAAGGAAAATAATAAAACCCGATGTTTACCCTCCAAATGAATTTTTTTGAAACCTGAAAATCCTTACCCTATAAAGATGACTTACACGAAGCCGTGTGACATGCTCATACTTTCTCCATATTCGTTAATTCAAAAACTTTCAGTTGGAAATCTATTTAAGCTAAATTTTTATATAAGCCTATTTTTGCCATGTCGTACTTTAAAAAATATTTTTTATTTTTGATGTCTGCGCTTTTTAATATTTTCCTACATATATTAATCGAGTATTGCCTCCATAAAGATACCTCACAATCAAGAATTTAAGGTCGATACGTTTTCTAAGTTAAAGTAACACTCGTATTCAATTTAAAACAATGCTCTATCGAAAATTTGATTTTTGCAAAAAATTGAAATACTCATTGAATAAAACACAAAATAAAATTTTCAAAGTAAATCTGTGTATAAAATTTTCATTGAAATCTAATTATTAGAAAAAACAGTTTTAATGGGAACGGAATATGATTCATTGGCATGAAGAAGGCAAAGAGTAAATCACTTATGACGCTCCGAAAAATCCAGGGACATTCATGCTTGCATAATTACGTACCTAGTGAGCATATGCATGTTTCAAATATTTTGAGATTATCTGTACGTGGTCATGCACTCTAATACTAAAGAAATAACACCCGATTATTGTGGCACGTGCTATACGAGATACTTTAAATTATCAATTACATTTCTCTCTCATGCTCAACGAAATTTAATTTATTATGATTCATAAGAATGTTCTTAAGTTTGTTAATAAACTGGGCATCATATCAAGTTGTTATTTCGTTATATGTTTTTTAGCAATGAATAAACCACGAAACAAACTGTATCGTAGCTATCAAACGACCGAGGGTTTAATCTATTACCCGTTCCCTGGTATCCTGGTATCCCTGGTACCCCTGAACATGTATATAGCGATCGAAGTCTGAGCGTTGCGCATCCTGCTGGCAGAGCCGGGAAGTACTAGGAGCTACCTTCCACGCATGCGCCGAGCAAAGCATATAACTAGAATTAATAGCGGGAGTGGGTTTCAGTGAGCTGGAAGATCGCGTGAGGTTAGGTTGTGTGAGTGTAGGTTCTAGAAAGTGTCTTCGAATCTCACGGACGCTACTCATTTGTTGTAATTGTGCCGTTGATATTTGTGTAATCGTTTTGGGTGCTGTTCGTAGTTGTTGGTTACTAAAGAAGAAAACTTCATATTCCGTTGTGTTAAGAGAAAGCCTGGAGCATAGTCTAACTCCTAATCGTTACAGTTTATTATAAAGAAGAAATGTGTGCTCCGGTTAAGAAAGTTCCCATTCATCTTCAGGTAAAAAATAATCCTTACATTTTTCTCTTTTTTATCTTAGCCTTTCAAGGAAGTGGCCGCAAATCCTTTGAATTTAGATTTTAATTAATTTTCTAACCGTTGCCGCGTCCCGTCAGCAGTGAAGTATGCATGGTGTTGGCTTTGCTAACCTATTAAAACCATTTGTATTATTTCGGGGCTGGAGGCTAATTACATTACAAATTGTCTATCAAAGGGAGTGTAACATTTTATTTTGAAATTAGAAGTTTTCGTGTGTCTGTTGTAATCCCTCTAAAAATGATTTCAGTATCAAGAGTATATTGAACTATAACATTCCTGTTACCGTTGCAGAAAGTGTTGCTGGTTAATTTACTCCTCATAAGATTAGCGAATTATAGACCAAATGTTTTTTTTTTACTCTTACCGTAAAAGATAATTTCAAATTATGGTTTATAATTAAGCGGGTTAAGAGGTTTTTAAAATATTACTTTGTGGACTTTTTTCTCTGCTTAGATTATTATCCTTCTTGGTTCACATCAATGTTGTCAGACTCGAGTGTGAAATCTGCTTCTACAGAGGGTCTGTCATACATGTGTAATTGTTGACTGTGTGGTGCGAAATCTACCTCATCTTCGTCGTGCATCGCACATAATTCTTGGCTCGGCAGTCCTCACCACTGTATACGACTCTGGCACATTGAGGGGGGACTGCTGCTGGAAAGTACTTTTGTGTGGGCACTAACCGCCGCAGTGATTTTATTCACGAACCATTTCGGCGTTTCTGTATCTAATCAAACCTTTTGTATTACCCGCCTTACATACTCGTCATGCCGGGTCACGAAACGTTCAGCGTGACGTTTGTGACCGGCCATTGCCGAAATTCTTTTTTCGTTCCGCGAGCGTGCTAGACAATGCAGTCGTGTTTCGATCGTTATCTTCCTATTTTTTTTAATCCCGGCGCATGGCACACATCCCTTCGATCGAACCCTGCCGATATCTCTGCCCGATACGCCGCATCGTCCAACCACAATAAATATATTTCGACGGTACTTGTTTCCTAATACCGCCTCGTTTCTAGCCAGGGGTAGGCTTTGTATTTTGGCCGGGTTAAGCAAAAGGCTATTCTAACACGGGTCCGGAGAGATATTCTTGGAAGGAGTCGGTTCGGGGGATGGCGAATGGGACGGATGAACGTTGAAAGCCCACTCTTGCATCCGAGAAAGTGGGCGCGAGGGCGTGGTGGGTGCGATGGGGAAAAGAGGATGGCTCTCGCAGGTTGCCGTAGAGGTGTACACGCCTCCCTCCTCGCCCTCCCCATCCTCCCTCTCGCCCTCCCCATCCTCCCTCTCGCCCTCCCCATCCTCCCTCTCGCCCTCCCCATCCTCCCTCTCGCCCTCCCCATCCTCCATCTCGCCCTCCCCATCCTCCATCTCGCCCTCCCCATCCTCTCGCCCTCCCCATCCTCTCGCCCTCCCCATCCTCCCTCTCGCCATCCCCATCCTCCCTCTCGCCATCCCCATCCTCCCTCTCGCCATCCCCATCCTCCCTCTCGCCCTCCCCGTCCTCCCTCTCGCCCTCCCCGTCCTCCCTCTCGCCCTCCCCGTCCTCCCTCTCGCCCTCCCCGTCCTCCCTCTCGCCCTGCCCGTCCTCCCTCTCGCCCTGCCCGTCCTCCCTCTCGCCCTCCTCCACTCTCCGTGGGCGCATTGCGTTTTCTCCCTCTCTCTGGGGCCTCGGAAGGTGTTATTGATCTTCTCACTCGCTCTCCGCCTCTTCCCTCTCCTCCTCGCCTACCTCCCGCGCAATCTCCCTCGGCCCCGTCCCGCCCACCACCGTCATCCGCCGCCGTCTCCGTTCTTCCTCCCCGCCATCCCTTCCACCTCGCCCCCGGCCTCCTCGCCGTCTTCGTGCCACCCAATGCCACTCCTACCCGCCCTTAACCTAGCTCTCCGCGGTCCTCGACCCCTCCCATCCGAGACGACCTGACCGCTTCTCAGGGTACGATGCCCTACAACCCCACCGCTCTCGTTTTTCCTCGCGTTTTTTAGCACTCGGCTCTTCATTAAGGCCGGGGACCGCGTCAGTGGCACCGGAAAAGTCGCATCCACGGTTTTTTTTACCCGCAAAAGAGACGGTGGCTGTCGCGAGGGGCACTTTTTTTTGCCGCGCCCGCCACAACGAATGTCTGGAGAATTTGTCTCGGGTGCACCACTGCGGATCTGCCGCTGTCGGCGATACGTGTTCCATCAGCTGAGAGGAGGGTGAACTCGGGGGTTCAGCTTTCGCGTTCAATTATGGATTGCGCGTGCGTTAAACCCGTTTCTTTTTTCCGGCGAGAAATGAAAAATTGAAAGTTTAATTAGATGGCTTTTTGGTTTGTGCCCAATAGACGGTCTAGCGATCTCCTTTATATAACTGTTGAATTATGCAGATGCGCATTTCATCTGCAAGGTAGCCGTAATTGATGTTTGAGTCGCCACCTTTGCACTTTCTCTAACCCGGAGACACCGGGTCGAACCTGGTGATGTGGCTGCATTTTTCTTGCATTCACCTGTAATAAAATTATTTACGTGATACACGCTAATAATCTTTCGAAATTCTGCGAGTCTGTAACTGTTAGTGACGGCACAAATGCGGGAATTCCCAGCTAACCTAACAAAACGCGCAGATTAGGAGTTGTCAAATTTCAGCTGTCGAATCTGTTATTCATGCAATCATATTTAGGCAACTCGTCACGAGATGTCTCGGATGTAATTTTTTAATGAGAAATTTTAAGTAAATTTTCCTAATCTCGCTGACCGGGAGAGGTGGCAAATTCGATCATTGTTCATCCGCAGTTGATTTTTTGCTGTATGGACTCGACGATCCGCTGAAAGCGGTGCCTTTGTGACTGAAATGCGCATCAGGGTTACGAACTCTTTTTATCGCTGCGTCGTTTACCTATATCTTAGGTTTTATTTTCGAGCACGATTCTTGCTTGCCACTCGGAATCGCAACTCCTTCGTTTGATGACTTCCCTTACGCTTGCCCAGTGGCTGCCTAGGACTTAAAATGAGAGACCGTAAACGCTCCATTGCGATTAATCAGCAGCTATCCTGTTCGCAGATAAAGTGGAGGCAACTCTTGTAGGCTCGCAAAAGTAGCTCGGGTGAACAGGGTCTTAGAGGGAAGCTTGTGCTTATGTCTTCATTTAAAAAAAAGTTGGATCAAAGTGAAGGGTGCAAGAGGGTGCTGCAGGGGATCGCTTGCTTGCATTTTATTTGGCTGGACTTATTCTCCTCGGATGCAGACTCCAGACTAAGCGTTTTAATTATGCCGTGCGCCCTCGAGTCCGGTGCATGATATCCATCTCGATTGTGTTAGATCCTCGTTTTATTTTCTTCGTGCTCGTCGTAAATCTTTTATGCTATGCAGGGGTTTTTGAAAAGGTTCGCTATTCGTTTTTCGGTTATTTTTTCTCGGAAGTCTAAGGCGGTTGGCAGGTCGTTATGCGGGTCAATATCCGTTCAGCCACCATCGAAACGAACTAATATGTTATCAGTAGTCTTTCTTTCGCTTTTATAAAACCCGTTACGTTAAAACCAAGAGGGTCGGAGTAAATTTTGGTTACTTGAATTTCTCGCATAATTGTTTCTGGATTAATATTTTTTTTATTGGTTTGCATGTTATTCGAAGTCGCGATTAAATTGTTCTTTTTAACCGGTATTATTGGGCGTGCGACATGGAAGATTTTTATCAAGACAAACACAGACCAAATCACGATGCGCCATTTTCCCTGAGAAAGTTCTTGGATAAAAGTCGCGGTTTACTACGCCCAGTGAAATGCTTTCTGCTGCGCATGTGTTTAATGAAATATTTGCATGTTTTCTCAATTCGAAAAAATTAATATGAATTTACTCTTCGGTGTTTTATCCCTCGATTCATTTCAGATCGTGAGATGGGAGTAAAAATTAACTATATATCTTCCACAATTTTAATATAATACGACCGGTTCCGCTATGATCGTGGCATCATTAGGTGACAAAGTATAACCAACAGTTAAATAAATAGGGCAGAGGAAAGTGGGGGAGGAAGAGGACCTGATGATGATGATGATGATCATAGCGAAACCGGTCGTGTTATATTAGAATTGTAGAAGATACATAGTTGATTTTTATTTCTACCATGAGTAAATTCCGCAAAGTGAAGACTTAATAATGACATCAGATCGTGAGATTATGAAATTTATGCTCGTATCATAGCTAACGCAACATTTGGCTCTCGGCGAGTTGGTTGCATCACGGCCACATGATGTGAAATTATCAGACATATGTTGCCTAATTTATCGGGTGAGTCGCAGTTTTTTTTAAATAATGCCTCGGAAACGAGACGTTATCACGTAAAAATATCTTTTATTATTTCGGGTGTTATTGACAGCAATCTTGAAAATCGAAATCAAGCGTCTGGGATGACGAATAATAGATAACAGCGTATTAGTGCGTAACTACGCGAAAAATTATCTCTGTAAGTGGGCAAAAAGGTTTCTCTATCACAATGGATACACTCGAGGTTTGATTCTTGGAGCGTTTAAGTTTGAATGGTTCTCAACGAGCGAGGGGACTTTAAGATGTAACAAAAAAGCGTGCCATCTGGCGGACGATCAGATAGGAAATCCCGAGATGTTTTGCAATGTCATGCGCGTTCGAGAGAGCACCCACCCGTCGAGTCCCTTCGTCTTTTACCCTCCCCGCTCCCGCCCCAACCCACATTCGCCGTGCGACCCACCAACCATCCCGTGGCTCGCTTAAATAACTTTCCTTTGACCAATTTCGAGTGGGAATTACGCTTAATTCGGTGGTTGGAGCGTTGCGTACGTTTTCAAATCGAATCGGTCCTCGCGAAGATCAAGTTCTCGCCATCAACCCCGAAGTGATAAATTGCCCTTTCTTTCGGCAGATCTTTATTCTTACGATGGAAGTTTCGTTATTTCCGAAGATTGTCGAGATGCCAGCCTCGTTATTTGTGCGGTCGGTTCGGAACGAAAAGTTAATTGTGTTTTCTTTTTCCTCGTTTAGTTGGGAAGAATTGGAATTCTATTTTAGGCCGTCAAATGCAGATGGTAGATAAAACGATGTTTGGCGGTTTTTCTTCGCCTCTCCTTTCCCTTTCACATCCAGTCCCTTTTCGGCGCGGTTTTTAATCGAAGTCTTCGCATCTGGATTCTTCCAATGGCGTGGGAAAGGAATCATCGCGCCGCCAATATTCGCTACCTCTAGCCGCAAGCGAAGCGAAAGGGACCTACTTTCTATTTCCGAACTAGTTATCGGTGGAGATGAAACGCATTTTTTTTTCATTTTTGTTCGACGATATTTCTGAGGAGGCGAAAGCGTACCGTAATCGACGAGGTGGAAGTTTTACGTTTGTCGCGTCGTTTCCTGAATTGTATCGATTCACTCCCTATTACGGTTTGTTATACATTTCATTGTGTCAATCTTATCGGTACGATTATTTCGGTTGTGTAATTAATCGCGAAAAGTTCGGAGCACATTCACAATTTTAATTGCATTACCAACGCGTCGCATTCCAATGAGCCGTCGTTCTTTCTATCTCTCTCTCACTCTCTCTCCCTCCCTCCCTCTCCCTCCCTCCCCCTCCCTCTCCCTCCCTCCCCCTCCCTCCCCCTCCCTCCCCCTCCCTTCCCCCCTCCCATCCCCCTCCCTCCCCCTCTCCCTCCCCTCCCTCCCCCTCTCCTCTCCCTCCCTCCCCCTCCCTCTCCCTCCTCCCTCCCCCTCCCTCTCTCTCTCTCTCCCTCCCTCTCTCTCTCTCTCCCTTCCCTCCCTCTCTCTCTCTCCCTCCTCCCTCTCTCTCTCTCTCTCCCTTATGGTCTAAATTTTCGCCCGAAATAAAGACGATTATCTATCTATCTATCTATCCCTCTCTCTCTCCCTCTCTCTCTCCCTCTCTCTCTCTCTCTCTCCCTCTCTCTCTCTCTCTCTCTCCCTCCCTCTCTTCTCCCTCCCTCTCTCTCCCTCCCTCTCTCTCCCTCTCTCTCCCTCTCTCTCCCTCCCTCTCTCTCTCCCTCCTCTCTCTCTCCCTCCCTCTCTCTCATCCCTCCCTCTCTCTCCCCTCCCTCTCTCTCTCTCCCTCTCTCTCCCTCTCTCTCTCTCCCTCTCCCTCTCTCTCCCTCTCTCTCCCTCGCTCTCCCTCTCTCTCTCTCTCTCTCTCCCTCTCTCTCTCTCCCTCTCTCTCTCTCCCTCTCTCTCTCCCTCTCTCTCTCTCCCTCTCTCTCTCTCCTCCCTCCCTCCCCTCCCTCCCTCCCTCCCTCGTTCTCGGCCTCCCTTCCCGCTTTATCTCTTCTCACACCTTCTCTTTATCTCTTTCCATTTGTTTGCAGATGTCGGTGTATTTATTACTAGCTATGAATATCTATGGTTGGACCAGTAATTCTTGGACGATTTATCATTCATGATTCATCTCGCGTATTTCAAATGGGACCTCGTCCGTACCCGGACGTCCGATTTCTATCTTTTTCGGCTCATGGAGTGGCCACTTTCCTATTCCCTTTCAGAGTACCGGAGCGTTGAACGAATAAATTTGGTCCACCGGCGAGATTTTTGGAAAGTTACATCCGGATCTGCGTTCGCCTCTCTTGCACCACGGCCGTGTCGCTTCCTTTTTCACTTCAATATGTGACGTCAACCAAGTGGATCGTACGAATTCGTTTCCACTTTTTGCTCTTTCTAAACGCGTGGCGAATGTCACTTAGGAATGACATTGTTACGGAAGCCATTCGTATTGTGTTCTCATTTTAATTGGGCCCGAGCTGAATTATTTGATGATGTTAAAGATGATAACGGCAGCTTATTATTTTTGGAAGAAGGAACTTATTAATATGAATGGAAAGCTTTTCTTCCAATGCGGGGGCCTACCTATCCAAGCATACCTTTTTTAACCCCGCCATTAACATTCTCATCCACTTCCGTAGCATACTTTTCTTTACCTTTGCCTCCTCTATCTGCAAAACTTTTTAATTGTAAATGAGCTTTTCTTAGCCCCGACCGTCTTGCCTTCGATATCTCTCGTGCATTACCTTTAATTTATAGCTCTTAATTACACGCCTTTATCCTCCCAATAATCACGAAATTCCATTCTAAAACGAATGGTAAGAGCTTAGGCTAATATTTTTGTCAAATGAACTACATAAGTTACCCGTTGGATCCGTCAAACGCGCAGGAAAATAAATAGTGAACATCGACTACGAAGTAGACGTTCTCGGTGTTAATCAGCAGTTTCTGATTTCAGTAAGAATTGACTATCCAATCGGCGAATTGCTCTCCACGATGGCTACTGTTTGATCATAAATATTTGATTTTCCAGGTCGTTTAAGGAGCCGCCACCGTGACTTTTAACCGAATGGCATTCGGTTCTCTCGCGTTATCGATTTCCTATTAACGTTTCTTCCTCCCTCACCTTATTCTATTTCTACTCTAGATTCCGTTTTATCTCGTGACTCGGTTTTTCAAATCCCGCGGAAGTTACGGATGACTATCGTATGGCGCATGATGCCCGAGGGAGCGTATCTAATTGGATGAGCCATGCAGGCGGCGAGACTTACATAATCAATCGATCAAACTTTCCTTCGCTTTCATTGCTTCTCATGCGCTCCTTGCTCCCCTAGAGAAAGGCCTACGCTATTCATTCTAGTTGTAAATGCGCCTTTCATCCTTGAAATAGTTTTTACGCTCGTTTTTAGGTAAATGCGTCGCCTAAGGGAGCCCTCGGGTGTTGCTTTCCGAGTTTTACTTGAGCGCCAGGAAGAGTCGATATTATGAATTTATATATTACGCATCTTTCTCATCATTCTAGAAATTATTTTATTTAGCAACGCCTTGAATTATAGTGAAAGTATCGTCTCATGCCTGAACCGTCGCATTGAGATTGCGTACTAGAAATGTTGTAGGATCAACAAAACGATCGCATAGACCCACTAATCAAGGTTTCAATAGCATTCTTTTTTTACGGAATTCACAATTGCCGTCTTTTTTAAGTTTTTTTATGGGAGGAAATCGTATGGCCTTAATTCTACCTTGCCCTTCAGTGATCCTATTTGGAACCGCCTTGGGGTTATTTTCTCCATTTTGCTGAGAATGCCACAATAGCGTCGCGGAGCATCAAAGGGACCACCGAAATCCAGTTAACTCAAATACGACTCGCTAAAAACGTCGTCCGACGTCCAACATGTTACGTGAAGGAAGCGAACCTGCTATTGTAGCAGTTAGATCCGTTGAATGTCGAGCCATGTATAGTATAAATAATCGAGAAACCACGGATCTTCCGGGATTCCTAGGAGAAGCTACATTCCGTGTTAAACAAAAGCATCCTCTACTCCTAATCCATGAAAAACTATGCTCGGTATGCGGACCTCTTGCGAGGATTGCAGCCGTGTCAACTTGCAAATGACTTCCTTCCTTTTTCAATGAGAGGTTTCGAAGACACGAGGGCGTTGTTTCCTCAGCCTTCCTTTTTCCTCTCGTCTCTTACGTTACCGGCCACTCGGTCTTCCCGCCACATCCTCTTTAATTCTTCTTCCATTCAGTGACACGTGTTTCTTCACCATTTTTCTTTCTATTTCTCTTCGAAACCATTTAACCTCTCATTTTCATCATCCACGTTCACTTAGGACCCAAATCGCAATTAAGAATTTCAAAAATGAATAGATGACTATATATCATTATATATAGACGTTCCTTACAGAGGAGGATATAACATATATATCATTATATATGGACGTTCCTTACAGAGGAGAAGGATATCACACACACACACACACACACACACACACACACACACACACACACACACACACACACACACATATATATATATATATATATATATATATATATATATATATATATATATATATACATACATATATATATAATGATATATATATTTCATTTCATCTCACCTTGAAAAAACATTAATTTTCAGAGAGATATTTCATGTTGGTGGCGGCGGAGTAACGTTCTCGCCTGCCAATCCGAAGGTCGCGGGTTCGAATCCCGCCTAGGTGGGTTTTTCTCCATTCTCCCCCTAGGGCATGGATGTATGTGTTCGTTTATTGTTATTGTTAACATATTCCACTGTAAAATGGCTACAAAAGCTGTATGTGGAATTATTGAATAAATAAATCATGAGGAATATTTTTTAATTCAAAAGATTTCTCCTCGGGACCGATTTTCGTTTTCTCATTATGGAACAATTATGGAGTAAAACAATCACTAATTTTTACAATTTTAGGTACATTATACTTTTTCCATATTGGGTTAATAATGCCACACATTTCTGCCAAATTTCAAATTTATAGCACAATTAGAAGTGAAATGACTTTTATCTAATTGTTTAAATTTAAATAATTTATAACGGCCGCAATAACGATTTCATGGATACATTGAAATGTTTATTCGTTTATATAGACTAAACTCTAAATAACATTAAAATTTCACCTCCCTAACTCGCCGCGTTATTCTAAACATTTACCTATTTGTTTAAACTTATATATATATATATATATATATATATATATATATATATATATATATATATATATATATATATATATATATATAATTAGTTTGAGTGAAGCATTGACGCATTTCAAACTGAATAGAAGCTGTATGTATTCTGTGGTAGTTTGCCGATTGTTTATTGTAATCAGAGGAACGGTGGACTTCCTTCGAGGAATATTTTATAGTTGACCTGTACATTCGATCAACCATTTCGTGACTAAATGAGCTACCTACATATTTTTACCAAAGAATTTTATTTAATGCCGAATAAAATCTTCAAAATCCTTTTCTGCCTTTGAATTAACCCGAAAATGATTGCTTTTAAAATCGCGCTATACAGGTTGATTTTAAATTCGTTTGAATTTAAAGTGCGTGGAAGGGCGCGTCGTGTTTTAAATTGGAGAAATACTGTTTGCTTCAATACGCAATAGTACGTGGATAACAGTTTCGTCAATCGGGTAATATTTCCTCCGCAATCTTACATATTTTCTCATAGAACTTTCTGGAAAAAAGTATTATTTACTTTTGCATTTACCCTTTTCGCTCAGCCATCCATGAGAAGTATATAATGCCGTCATTATAGGTTATTAACGCTTAAATTATTTCCGCTAAGAATCTTGTCAGTTCACGGATATGTAGCTTCGTATCCGTGTTTGAATGATCTGAAGTGCTCATTTTTTACGGTCGCCATTTATTGAGTTAAATGAGGAAATTACGCGGAAAAAGTGACCGAGGGTTTTAAATCTCGAGATTTGAACGGGAATTTTTTTGAAAGTATGTGCCTTTCAGACATATCGTCCGCCATATATTACCTTTAAATGAGCGTTATTCGGCAGCTAACCTCTTGATACATTTAATCTTCGTCTTTTTTGTTAATGCAGCCTTTCTTTGGACTATTATGTGGCCATTTAAGCTATTATGTCCAGAAAGGGGTTATGCGTGACCGAAACCCTTAGTAACCTATGAATATGGCAGATATCCTCAGCATGCAGTGACTCTCTTAATGCTCTTTAATTTATGATTTCCAAGTGATGTTGTTAATTAAATTCGCTTTATAATATTCCAAAGCTTGAATGTTGTAATGACATGCTCTTATCATAATGTGAATGCTCTCCCCTCTGGTTATATTACACCACCCAGTTTCTCGTCAAAATGTTATCATTCTATTCTTTTCGCCCACGTAACATTTCGACCAAAAGTGGCATTCCAACCGTGCTTTTTAACTAAAATTCGTTTATCTCTTCATCAAAAAATTGTTTTGCAGTAGCTGTAACTTCGTGCTAGCGTGCTCTTGAATTCTTGGATAACTTGTAATCCCATGATAATTTTTCTAAGTATTTAATACTAAAATGTAGTTATTCGAAATATTTCGGATATATCCCCTAATTATCAAGTTTTGTCTTTTTGAGTACCTAGTTCGTTTTTGCTGTAATTATGTAGTAAATAGGGATGTTGGGAGGAGTATTTAAAAGGCACTGGCAATTTATAGTTTTTCTTACTTTCACGCTATAAGCCACTATAAAAAGTCACATTACTCGTGGTTTTCCTAATTATGGGCAGATAATTTAATGATTGTTTAGATGATTAGTATTTTAGAAAAAGTAAATTTTGCTTTCTCCAAAAATAATTAATCAGTACTAAGGCAATGGCTCCACTTCAAAGAAAATGGACTTTTTCCGCTATTGGCTGGTATATAACGTTGAGCCGACTAATGCCCTAAATCTCTTAAGACTATATTTTTTTAGTCATAAATATATGTCTACTCAGTGCCGTAACTAGGGCGGGGCATCTGCCCCGGGCGCAACTAAAGAAGGGGGGCAAAAATTGTTAATGGTAAGTTGTGTGAGTTTGCATGGCACAAGGAAAGGGGCGATTTCACAACTATACTTGTTCCAGACATACGCATAGCAGAAACTATAAATTTCGATAATGTTATTGATGAGTTTGTTGCATTAAAATCACGTAGAATAACTTTAATATTAAAATATGTATACTTGCTGTATTTTAATTATGTATGCGTGTAATTATGTATGTACGTAATTATATTTATAATTATGTATTTAAATTATGTACATTTATAGTGAGAAATTACATTATTTATAGTTTATTTTTATTTATTAATTGTTACCCAAAATCCATATAGTAAAAAATATAGGTATTAAAGAATTTTTTATGGAGGGGGCGCATATTTGTTAGTTTTCCCCGGGTCCTTGTATAGCTAGTTACGGCGCTCTCTACTAACCCGCCACGTTCAACTGTGCTTTATGAAATACGGTAATTCGCCTTAATTGCAGCTCTGCGTGACTATTTTATCACAAATTCGTTTAAAATGAATTAACATCAATTGATGTGTTGCATTAAATAGAAAAAAAAAACAAGTTTTCCGAGGCCTGAAATAGTTGAGGTACTTCGAAATGACTATTATAAATTCGTGCCTTTGAATATGTTTAAGTGGAAACTGTCGGCGAAAGCATTGGAACAGAGAAAGGTAAAGTTCTACGGATCCTTTTAATAGGAAAAAAACCTTAAACTCGATGGGAACCAGCTGCTTATCCCAACGATATAACAACCGGAAGTATATCAGCGTTAAATACTCGTCTTAATTTACATGTTGGATTGTTTTATCTGACGGATTATATCGAGAAAATTTCTGTTGGAAGGAAGAAAGGTTTGAAAGCAGGAACTGTAAACTTTTAAGTTATTTCTGATAGTGGAATTATTCCACAAAGTGATGCCGGAAACAGTTAAATTGATTTTGGAAGCAGATTATTCCGCCCGTATGACCTCCATAGTTCGGGAATTTATTGAACTCAACCCGGATGAAAGAGCACACTTCATAAACAATATGTTCCATTCTTATTTGTCGTATTATATCTAAATTTAACAAAGATCGGTTGTGCAAAAATTGTCTTAGAACTTTGAGTGCCATTCCTTCTATCTGATTAGTACACGCATTCGTGGGGATAGGAGGAAAATGCCAGCATTTTCCAAAAAATTATCTTGGCTTATAGATAGAATAAATAATGTATATTTGCTTATTTTATCCCGTGAAACCTTTCAATACATGCATTTTGGGTCATTTTGTCGCGTCATTGAGCAAACAGGCGCGAAGCTAAAATGACACATTCCGTGTAAAGACAGTGGTAATAGCAGTGGGCGTTGGGTGGAATGGCCAGTGGACAAAGACAATGAAAAAGTGAGGGACATGACTCGTAAATAGAAAACTAATTGAAACATCTGAAAATCCTCCGTGGGCGTGGATTTTTTCCGAACTTCTATCATTTTATTGTGAAGGGTGTCGAAATATGGTATACACACACGAGGGAGGGTCTACGATCGTCCTCTTTTATGTAGGACTAAGAAAGGTCACCCGGAGTCGGGCTACGCCGGACGCCCTCGGCGAATCAAATTGTCCCGCCCTCGGCGAATCAAATTGTCCCACCCTCCGAACAGAACCACCAAGTCATTTAGATAGTCTATTTCTTAGCAGTTCCCCAGTTTTGCGCCGATAGTTTGTTAGCTTATTATGCCCTTAACGGCGGAAAGCGCGTTACACGCGCACAAAAGGAAAGAGGGAAATGTGGTGCCGGAATTACCCTCCACGTAAGGTATCGAATCTTCATTTTTGTATTTCAATGCGGCTGCGAGTAAAACATAGGAAGAGACATTTCAAGCGAGATAAAAACGCTGCGCCTTAGCTACCGTCGTCCGTAAAAAAAGATTACTCATTGTTTAACTTCATTTAGGTTCTAGGCCACCGCAGGGAGATATATTCTCAATAGAGCTCCATTGCGGGACTTGATAAGGAAACGCAAATGTCGCTCTTTTCATAACTTCGTCTTGCAGTTTGTTGTTTTAAGTTCTTGGCGATCAACGGCGGCAGCCGAGGTGGTTAGCGGCGTGTTTGTGTTGAGGGAGGAGTACGCGGAATTGCTGTTAGGCGGGGGGGAGGGGGGGGGGGGGTGGGAGGGGGAGAGACAGGAAGGAGATAAGAAGGTGCATATACTCCTTCCCCCGTTCTTTAGCCTATAACACAAAGGATGTAAGGTGGGAACTTGTGAGCCGCTATCCCATTATCTTATTACTGTAACTGGTCTGCGTTGCTCTAGTTGTGGGCACGATCCCGAGTCCCAGAATCCAGAAAGCCGCTATCTCGAACCCAAGGTCCCTAGAGGACGTTTAAGTCAAAAGGACGGAAACTAAAAATAAATAGTCGAGATTTTTCTTTGCTTTTCCTGTGAAAATGTTTATTGTTTAGCCTCGAACAACTGAGGTGCCGTGTGCGAGACCCCGCTAATTTACTTTCAGATAGTATATGTTTTACAAATACATAAAATAAATGTCAAGTTTTTTCTTTTAACTGCCTCTTAACCATCATGGTATTATTAAACATGGAAAATCCAATTGTAGATAAAGATAATCGACAAGTAATAATATAAACAATTGGAGTCTGGGAGACCTCGACTCATTTACAGTCTTATCGTAATTTAACCTCACTAGTTCGAGGCAGAATGCGTCAACGAGTATGCCATACTTTGCCCGCAAGCGTTTTTCCAGGTATCTTTGTAATAAGAGTCGTTTTTTTACGTGCCTCTTAGGAGTTTTTAACCCCCTTTTGACCGAGACCTCGCTGAACGCCCATTTAATATCTCCCCGCCCACCAATAACACTCGCATGGATTGTGCTCGCCATTGACGCAATCGACCGAGTGCGCAAATTCGTTTCGCACGCTCTCGCTTCCCTTGCCAGGCATGTACATCCGTGAGCGACCTGTCCTAAGGGCTCTCCAAAAGCCCCGGATGAATAGGCGACGTTGCCAGTGCTGTGAGATCGACACTCGTTGGGACCTCAATCCTTATCATACTTGCCGATATTGTTATTTGTCATCCCCATGCGACTCGGTCGATTTTTCTCTTTTATTTTCCCAGCGAGGTTCAAATTGACGCCGATTAAAGCAGCCAACAAATTAATTGGGAAATTACGTAATACTGCCCGCTGACTTCCTTCGTTGTTTGCGATTCACTTATTCCCCTCCCGACGGATTATTTACTTTCTAGGAGAGACATTCGGTGCTCTTGAGCAGGAGGGAGATAATCGTGTAATTGCGGGCGTGGAAAACTGGCTCGCTGCTTGTTTGTTTTTTCCTGCACCAGGACGTGCTAGTGGATGTTTATTCTTCATAGAAGGCCTCGCACTCGCAAAATGAACTTTTGGTGATTCGCTTATGTTCCGCGGTCAATAAGATTGAGCGTAGCTAATATCAGAATTGAGCATTTTTGGAATGGAAATTGTTGTTGCTTTCATATTTAGTTTTCGACACTTGAAATATTACGATTCTCGTGTAAATGAAATTTGCCATGTTCAGGTACGTATAATAAAATATTGGGAAGTCGGTCAACAAAAAGGATTAGCATATCTCTTGCCAATTGGTACGAATAAGTTGTTCCCGATATCGATGCAATTCATTTGACTTAAAATAATTTAGTCGTGCGATCAAATGTATCGTTTTCCGTGGCCTTGGGTTTATTACTTCTTGGGATATTTATTTAGTGTTGTTGTAAATGTTCAATACGCGCAATTTATAGTCGATTCATTACCTCCAAATTCGCGATCTCGTTGAAACCGTGATCTTCCGGTCTGGTTGACGCAGAAGATCTTGCATGAAGGAAAACGGAATCGGAATACATTTGAACTCCTTTCGTGCACGACTCTTTTACTTGACTGAATATGTTGGCCATCAGTAGGCCGTGCAAATAAACTATTTAGATTGTTCGTATATATGTACGTTCGATGGCTAGTAGAAATCGTTTCAAAATCAGACTTCTCGTCTTCGGTATTATTACAGATGTCGTTCTCTTATTAGAAGTGAAGATTTCCTATTTCTATTTAAATGCGATTTTGGTTCATGCAACTATTTTACGGTGGTAAGAGTTGCCCATACGAAATGAATGCCGTCCATACGATTGTCAGAGGTTATTTTTTTAACTCCGTCGCTTCCATTTTCGTGGTGCAGTGGCGACTTAAAAGTCTCGTTTGCTTCGCTGGACGCAGCCTTCTCCACTTTCACGAGCGCATAAATATGGCAGAGAAATTTTAACGACTCGCAGCGGCTACTTTTACAGTGAATAAACATTGCCGACTTTGCATTTGGGTATTGCGTGGGCCGTTTCCTTTTTCTCTCTTTCTGGGTTGCGTTCAAGACATTCTCTCCGAAATACGAGACGCATAAACGGTTATCATGGTGGTGTTTCCCTTGGCACACGTTGTTATTCCTTTCCGCGTCTTTCTTTTCCTCGTCTTCTTTTCGCCCTACCTCTGGCCTCCACCTGTTCCTCCCCTCGTTTCCTCCACTCTCCTCCCCTCCCCCACTCTCCCCCCTCCCCCACTCTCCCCCCTCCCCAACCACACTCTTCTCCCCTCCCCCACTCCACTCTCCTCCCCTCCCCCACTCCACTCTCCTCCCCTCCCCCACTCCACTCTCCTCCGCACCTCTCCCATTCGTCCATGCTACCACTCCTTCAAACTGATCCCTTCTTTCACACGAAGCGGAATCCCTTCCAACGGACGGCTACTTCCTCTTTCTCCCTTGTTTGCGAAGTTGTGGAGGACCATGGGACGATTTCTGTTAGGTATTCTTTGTTTGGGGGTTTGTGAAGGGGCTCGGGGAGAGACCCTGGGGTATTCCTTCCGTCGCCGTATCGATGCGTTTGGAATGTTCTTTCGTCTCCTTTTCCTATTGGCACCTTCTGTTAGTGCCTTTTAGCGAAATGTTTTTTTCCCTCTTCCCCCGCGCCTTTCCACTCGATGCACGCGGATGTAAACGAGGCGTGTTTGTTTCTACTAAGAAGAGAAGCAGCTACTAACGCGATTAGACTTATCGCTCGGACGCATTCGGCGATTCATAGGGTAATCCCCCCCTGCCCTTCTTTTCTCGCTTACCGCCTCCATTTTTCATGTTTCTTAGCTCTGGTCTTGCGAGCATAACCGTATTACTTAAGTGTTTTTTAAAGTCGCTTCGATCAATGTAGAGAATAATCAATGCGAATTTAAATGGGTTAGTGGTACGTAGTTGAAAAGGATGGGAGAAACAAAGACGGTTTTGTTGATTGCGTTTCTCCGGATGCCTACCAAACTTTCTCCGTTCCTTTTTTAAAAAACCCGTCCAAGAAAGCAGCGGTCATTTGGAAACGTGAATAAAATTACCTTAATATAAGGAAAGTTGTGGCAGAATCCGAAAGAGCAAGGCGGACGCGAAATCGCACCTTGGTACGCAGTTGAGTCCGTGCAACTGCGTACCAGATCGAATGCAAAGCACGCGCGAGTGGAACACGTATATTAAGTTTCCAGGGGCGTGTCACAAGTCCGTTTGTTACCCTTCAACCTGTGGATACCGTGCCATTATTCGCGCTATGTTATCCGTTGAAGGGTTTCTCCCAAGAAAACCCGTTGAGAAGGCGGAACTCGGGGCAGACTCCCATTCTCTTTCACCCTCGGTTATGGTTCTCAGGAGTCGTATTCACTCGAGGAAGCTCACTTTCAAGAACGTGGGAAAAGTTACCGTTGGTGGATGCTATTATCTTAAATAGTCATTTGAGTTATTTGAGCGCTCTTCTCGAAAGTTCCGACGCGAAGAATCGTATGCCTGTGAATTTGTGAGCTTCGTCGATTGTCAGTGAAATTTTGGTAGGCTATCATTACGCGTATCACCATATTGAGTATTTTTGCTCTTTCGTTGATCTTCCTGTAGAATTTCCCAGAGATCCCAAGTCTCCGAGTCGATCTATTAATATTGTGCGGATTTATTTCGTTGGGGATAAATTTCACGGCGAATCTCGTACATCTAATAAAATTAGCGACTACAAGCTTTGTTTACTTCATTCGTATTAGAATAATAATTTCCGCGTCAATATGATGGCCCCTATTCCTTTTCTCGTGAGGAAATGTTTGAAATGATCACGTCCATGTGGCATACTTTAATTCGAAATTAAATAATTCAATTATCGTAATTTCTTCACGGCTGGAATCCGAGCGTTAGATCCGTTTAACCGTATAACGGTTAAATTTACCTGATGCGCATTTCAACTACGAAGTAACCCCGATCGGTGTTTATTCGCCGATCTTTGATTCTAAAAATTCGAGGTTTTCCGTCTGGAACGCGCGTGTTGTTTACTCAACCATTTCACGGCTAACGGTGTTGTATTCGTCCTAATTTATGATTCGAGTTCTCATTATGCGTGAAAGTTTTCGCTTTAGGGTTAATTAAGATGGAGTATTTGTCCACGTGGATGTTTATTCCAATTCCCAGCGACGCGCAATAGTCGTTTGAATGTACTATCTCTATACTAAACGGACGTTACCCACCTAGAGATCTAATGCACCGACTTTTACTTCGTGTTATGGATCTCTCGCATTTTCTCGAGATCTTTACGCACACATTTCGAATTTTCTGTAAATGCCCTATGGTTAATTGCGACTAATAAAGAATGAAGAAACCTCCTTATAACCATCAAAAAATGAAAATGAATACTCGCATACATGCCGATTTAGGGGAAATTACTTTACGGCAGGGAGCAAACGTGTTAGTACATACTTCCTTTTTATTTTTTATGATTATAAGGTTTTTCCATTCTATATTATTTGTTAGTCTTTGATTACGGGTAAGTTCTAAACGCTCTTTGTTTGTGTAAATGCAATTTTTTTGCCAAGAGAGCATAGTTAAATTATGTATTCACGGTCAGTTAAAAATAGGTCGAGTACGCATAGGTTTTTATTTAGTCGAAATTTCAACTAACCGCTGGCATAGTAGTTCCCGTATCGTGAAGCGCCGGTCTGCCTGGGTTATACCTCGCTCATGCGACGAAAAAGCGTTTCGCGGCAATTATGGCGGTAGGATTCGGTACCTTTTCAGCGCTAGTTTTCAAAGATCGATATCAGCGTTTTTTTCCCATTTGTCACGTGACTACCCGAGACGACGACCAGGCGTCGTGTGTCAGCTATCTCTCTTGCTCTCCGAGGTACTTCGTTTAATTGAAATGTCTGCGATGCCATAAGAGGGTGGCAGCGAAATCAGGATTCTCTGCTGTGAGAAGTGATCGAAAGTTTTTAGTTTCGATTCGTGAAATGGTTGCCTGTAATGATCATATACAGGTTTCCCTCGAGATATGTTGAGATGCGTTCCTAGGAAACGGCGTATTTCGAAAAAGCTTATCTAGGGAGACGTCTTCCCATATAACCCTATGTTTTAATGATTAATGTGTTCCCAGCTCGAAAATTTTAATTTATTGTTAGTCGTTACCTAAATATTGGTATAATCGGCCATATTTCGCAAATTAATTGATGCGGTAACATTGATTTTTCCTTAATTAAATGAGTGGTTAAAGGCATATTCATTTGATCCAGCACATATTAAGTAACTTAACTATCTTCGCCCATATTAAGATTCTGTTTCACAAGAGTAATCCAAGAAGCGCATAAAAGCGTAGGAATTTTTGCCCATTCTTTTATCTAGTCGATAGACTTCAATATTGTGTGCACAGTTGATTGTGGTGGGTTCAGAGTCGTTGCAATTTCCGTGCTAAGATGTCCTTTTTCTAACCTAATTTTATTGTAAGGAAAGTGGCCAGTTTTCCCTTAGATGCATCTTGAAGCTTTTCAGACACGAGGGCTATTATTCAATACACAAAAATAGTGATAACAAATGATGTAATGAAAAATCCGTGGATGCGAACACTGCAAGAGAAAGGGTATAACTGAGTTAGCTTGAGCAGCCTATTGCCCCTCCAGCGTGCGCGATATACCGTTTGAGTCCACGTTTTAATTACGAGTTCTAATCCTTCGGACTCTTATTTATTGGTTCTCCTGAAGTTGGTGTATGATTCATTTATTCCGCCTAATTTCAGGGGTTCTTTGTCTGTGTTTTTATCTTGACTATTTTTTCCTTCCTTTGGTCAGCCCCTAATTACAGCCCTCAGTTAATTAAAACTGGCGTCCAGCTCTCATGCGTTGATTGTCGAAGACTTACTAAGTGATTATATCTGCTCGGAAATCGACATAGCCGAAAAAACACACTTAGAGGCTTAAATGCCACGAAAAATGACACGCTTCCGGGGCTAATCGTTGTTGTTGAGGACTTTAATATGAGTCATATCATCAAGAGAAATAAGTCACGACAACAAAATATTTAAATCGTCGTATTAGCGAGGGAAGATCGTGTACCTCAAACGTTTTGTCCTTAATTTTGTTACGACGTATTAGCGAAAAAGCTTATCTCGAGGGATTCCTGTAATCAAAATTCTTTTTTGATAAAATTAAATTCATTGAATATGTAATATTAGCCGTAATGATAGCGTGTGTCCCTATGCGTATGTACACGATTTTTAAATTTGTGAAGTTTTGCTGTTATACGGTGAAATAACGATTTTGATTTAAACCAGTACTCCCTGCAGACATTTAGGGAACCATGCGTGAAGTAGCCCTATGCGATAGGGCCTGTGACAAAGAATTGTGGCTCGGTGTTTTTCGTTTAACCACTTTTATTGCTTCTCTCAAAATAATCTTATTGCTTACACTATTTTTACAACCAAAAACACCTACATGATTTAGAGTAACACTTACCGGTACACAACATTTTTTGTTTTGTTCACTATTTCTGATGGTACAGCAAATCGTATATTCTGTGGCTTGTTTAATATTAGGTAATCACTATAAATGCACCGGCCATATGTCAAATATCTTGCGTAATTATCGAAAGAAATTGATCACAAACATCATCAATATAGTAATTTGCTTTAAACTGCCAAATAAAATTTCCAAACGAAACGATATTTTTAATGTACGCGTGAAATATCTTCCTTTTTGAAATGTTAAGTTGTCCATTATTACAGTCGTTTCTGACTTAAAGTTTCTTCGCTACGTGTTTCATTTATTTACGCGAAACTTTTCACATAAATTTTCAATCGGTTATTGCCCTTGATGCGTTTGTTTCATTGTAAGCGTAGTGAAAATGCACTTAAATGCCCGAGTCCAACAATGCAAAAATCCGAGAGCAACAATTCCAGCAACCCTAGCATCCTCATTTTTGAAATGTTGAAAATCGGAG
The DNA here is from genome assembly GCA_028673005.1 of Tanypteryx hageni. Taxonomy (NCBI): domain Eukaryota; kingdom Metazoa; phylum Arthropoda; class Insecta; order Odonata; family Petaluridae; genus Tanypteryx; species Tanypteryx hageni. The sequence goes on from CM054120.1 coordinate 112,011,134, forward strand.
AAAATGGAATATAAACTTAAAATATAAGCAAACACGAATCAAACAACAGAATCGACGGTAAGAATAATAATTTTAATTTCTTTCTGCGTGAAATCTCGAGTCAATGTCTCGATCGTAAGATATTTTAAAATGTTAAAGACTAAAGGTCTACGCCTCGTATCACATCGTATTCTAGTCGATTACGTGTTATTCAAATGCAAAAATGAAAGCTATTCTGGCATTGAACACGTGCCTTTCCGGGGGACGACTACCCACTTCAAACCTGCAAGAATTTGCGCCGAGTATTCAGGCGAAAGATTCGTCGAAATCGAACCGACCGTTCTCGATTTATTTGCGTTCATGCCGGGAGGTGACGTCACTACAGGCTTCGGACGCAGGCAAGCAGGGACACCGGGGTTATATTAGATTTGCTTTGAACAATTAAATTGCTTATTACAATTTGAAGGTTTTAATTGTAAAATGTAATTTTTTTCTTCGCAGAAATCTTTAATGAAAAAGATTGATTTTTTGCTATGAGGAGTATTCGTAATAATCGGGTACCTTGATAATTGAGTTATAATTAGGCTTGGTAGGATTCGATTTAAATCGATAAATGTCAATGAACATCGAATTTTAAAAAATTTTTAATTCGACGAAAATGAATTGTCGATAAGTGTCGATTTTCATCACTACATTTTATACTAAATTTATGCTTCATGATTTTAAAATTTTGTTATCCGCTCTCAAACTTGACATATTTTACCACCAAACATCCAAAAAACGGTAGGGACAGTCTGTATTTGGCATAGGAAACGGCCCCACAACATTCGGTATTTGCTTTCTAATGTCGCTTATGTCACTGTCTTAAGGGCACATACTGAGCAGCCGCGGGATCCAAAAGTAAAGGACAAAATATTATGATTGGTTTATTGCTCTTTCTCTGCTTTCGACCAGATCCGATAATCCATACGCATTTTGGATTCCATTTACCGAGAAGTCGGGGACGTCTATTGCGTCCTCGGCGTGACATTATCTGCCGATCTCCTCCAAGAGGCGAAATGAAAGGTTTCCCCGAACTGAAAAATGAGTGCCAACCGGCAGATGGCCTTTTGACATTTCTAAAAGCACCCTGTCATAAAATTTATATAATCCATCTGAGAGTGTTCCCCGTGCTAAGTTTCTTTTGCATTGCTGTCGAAGGAGCATCGTCCCATATACGCACTCTGGGCTTATTTCCGCATCCATAGTCGTTTATTATTCAACAAGATGAGATATTTTTCATCCAATTATTCATTCAAACGTTAGGTTGTGTATTATACTCACGTCACATTAATTCCTCACTAATCATCACGATTTCGTGAATAAGGGGCGCGAATTAACGAGTAGAATATACTTTCTGATTTATTGCGAAAAATTAACTTCCAGATTGGTGGGCGAAGTCAACAACAACACATTCGCCAAGATATAGATAACAACAAACAAAGCAGCATAAAGAAGCCTTTTTTTTTCTTCGCACACTTTTAGTTAAACTTAATTCGAAGGAATTCGATTTATAACACTTTTCTAGATAAAAATTGATGAACTGTATTGAAATGAACATCGATATTAAATATCGCCTTTTTAAGGAATATAAACGTCTATGTTGTATTTCTGGCTAGTCAACCTCTTGCATTATTATAGCCAAAATATAAACGTCGAAAAGTAAAATGCCCAATTAAATAAACGTTTATGTACGTCGTTGATGTTTAGGAAAAATAAACAATGGTAGTGGTCGCTTTTTAAGAAATATTAACGTCGAAAACTACCAAGCTTAGTAAAATGTATTAAACGTCGATATTGGTCTCCGAATTTCAGGAAAAATAAACTTCGAATTTTACCAAGCCTATAGTAGTAGGAATTTTAAGCGTCCATATTCGTCGAAAATCTCTCGGGAAAATAAACGTCGATTTAAATCGTCGATTTGAAAAATAAACGCCGATTTAAATCGTCGATTTGAAAAATAAACGCCGATTTAAATCGTCGATTTGAAAAATAAACGTCGAATTCTACCAAGCCTAGTTATAATGTACCTTTATAGTGTATAAATCAAATTCCTTGGAAAATTCATCCGCCGCAGGGATTGCCAATGATTTTGTGATAATACTCCAGGAAAGCGTAAAATCTATTTGGCACTTGCTATTATCTGGTATTCCATTTATTTAGTATCTGCATTATAGTACTCGCAACCTTTTCCTCTGATAAAGGAGGTGAAGTTTTTCCGCTTTCTTTTTCCATCGCGACACTTGCAAAAAAGGCCTCAAAATGCATTGTAATTGTCGTTTGGTTCCAAGAACTTCCCGAGCCCGGAACAGGTGCCAGATATTTGCGCGCTTCGTACCATTCTCTCCGTCTATTTTTGGCCAAAACTCGTTACAATTTCCTGCGCAGGTGTGCATTTTCCCGAGACTTAGGGTTATTACTACGAGAACGTTATTTCCCAGGAGTCGAGCGGAGGGATAGCGATAAAACGTGGTTTGCATTGCTTTCCAGTCTTCGTTTTCCCATTGCTGTCAATCCTCCGCAATCGATTCGACGGGTGGATCGAAAGGTTTTACGGAACTAATAACTGAAATCCGTTCGAGACGAACTTCACAAACGAAAGCGTAACGTTGTGGAAATATATGATGAAAAACAAAAAGCGGCAATTTTTGCATTGAATTTGTTTAAAGTATTATTTTTTGTTTATCGGAACTTCAAACTTTCGCGAAATGATATATTTTCTGGTGAAATAATTTGAAAGTTTGTGCATTTGGCCCCTTGTGAAATATCACTATCATGTCTAAAATGATGTTTCGTGATAAATTTAACCTGGGGAAAATCTGTGCCGTCGAGGCGAATTCTCGAAGTATAGGGGAAGACAGAAGGTTCACAGAAAATTGGTATATGGGCATTTGACCGAGAACATTAAAGGGAAAAGTTGCCTCTTCCTGTTCAAGTTATAAACCTCGATTTATTGTAATTTTCCTTTAATATATAAATTTGTGGCATTTGTCCAACGTATTGCAGCGGAGTTAAACTCGGAGAATGACGATTTTGCTTGGAGATTGGCCAAATTTTGACGATTCAGTCGACAAATGAAAAATTATCTGTTTTTAAGAACCCGTAAAAAGAATGAATTTGCTTGGGAGGACATACAGCTTTAAATTTGAAGTTTGCTTACCGAGGAGATTTTTACACAAAATATGTATATTCAAATGCGCTGTTATCTCCTCTGATTTATTTTGGCGTTACCTCATATTAAATGATTTAAATAGTATTGTTTTAAAGTATTGTATGATTTATGTTGAAATTTATCTTAGCCTAAAAGTATGAAAACAAAGTATAATTCTCCTGAAACAATATTCATTCTCAAGTACGAAAACTATTGAAGGAGTGGCAGAATTTAAAGCGCTTTATACTTCTTGCGGACAATAGATATTTTTTCTTCGGTGACAGGTAATTTAAATTTATGTACGAGTCGCTTTTGCGAAGCTCTTTTTAGGGAAAACAATTCTTTCGAAATTGATGTTTTTGCTTTGCGAAGTTGTCATTTTTAAACATCCTTCAGCTACAAAAGTTCTACTAATTATAGTGATGAACTTTCTATCTGAAATTTAACTTCTATGTGCACTAGATGGAGTATAACTGCAATGTACAATCTCCCCATCGTATCAACGGCTTGAAGTGATCCAAGAAAATATAATTCACAAAATTCAGCCCGATTACGTACGAGTCGAAACCGTGATCGTTATAATAATTTTATTTGCGGAAATTTTTCCCTTAGTTTTTTGCGAGTTCAATTTTCTTAAAAACGCAATTCCATATAGTTACGTCTTTCACGGTCGGTTTCGTTCGAAGAGATGGGTCGTTTTACAGGCGAGCCACGCACTCGACCCCCATTTCCCCCACCAATTAAACTTTACGTCAGTTTCGTCTGCTGCACGGATGCCTTTAAAAAGCCCAAACGCTAAGAGTAATTGTGACGAGCCCTTTCACGCTTCCCTTCCCCGCGTTCGCGTATTTTCTCCGTCGGGAGCGTCTGGATGTGGGCGGATGTGGATCAGCGGCCAATCTGCCCCACGAGTGCACCCAATGGCCACATCCAATGGTGTCGAGGACGTCTGGGATGGAAGGGCCCTCGCTACCTCGAATGCTGGTTACGCGGGGACCCTTTCGACAAAGCGCCTCCCACTACATCTCTCTTTCTCTCTCTGGCCCCTGTCATCCGTCCACATCGACCCACGCTGCAGCGAGAAAAGATCGATGAGTCCGCTTCAGCCCTCCGACCGTCCTCCCTACGCCATCCCCCGTCCTCCCTACGCCATCCCCCGTCCTCCCTACGCCATCCCCCGTCCCGACGGTGGACAAAGAAACGGATTAAAGGATCGTGGTCCGCGATAATATCTCGTCGCGAGACGTGATTTTTTTCGCGCACGCACGGCCGGAACTGCTCGCAAAAATCTGTAATTATAGGCTCCGCTTCGTTTTATCCCCGTCGTTTTAGAAACGTCTGCGGAATTAAGATGTGGTCGTTGAAAGCGGTGTTCGTCTGGTTGACGCGAACATCTCGCTCTCTTTAAAAGTTTTTTCTTTCTATACGTTGCTTTCCTTTCGAAAGCTCGCCATTTTTAATGGCCTTTCTTTTTCTCGCGTCTCGTGTGAATTAATGAGGCAGTTTCTTTTTTGTGAGATTAAAGATCTGGTTGTCCTATTATATGTATAACGTAGGCAAGGGAAAGATATTCTGCCGTAATTGTCACGTCTTCGCTATTTTTATTTATAGCATCGTAGTTTTTCATGATATTTCACCCATAAAAATAATAATGTTCAACTGGAGCTCGAGCGTAAATACGTTTAAATTGTTATTTTTTCAAAAGGTAACAATTTAATTGTTTAAATTGCGTATTTCTTAAATATTCGTCGATGGAATAGAGGTGTGAAAGTCTTATACAGACGAGTTTTTAAATTTTATCAAAGTCGACGAGTTAATTTGCTACGACTGCTTTCTTCATGGGAATTACAAAGGGGCTTGGTTTGCGGGTCACCCATTTCACTAATATTTAGCGTGTTATGCGCGATTTTATTTGATACCGTCATTGTGTTTAATAAGTTGCTTTATGTTGACTTCATTAGTATTTGCCACGCAGACCAATCAACTGAAAGTAGTAACCTTTGGAGGAATCCAGCGGTTCCAAATTCGTTTTCTGTTCAAGGTACGATATTAGTTATCGGTTTGTAGTAGTTTACTCGAGCAAGCGGGGAATTGCTAGACACGATGTTTAGCTCCCTTGGAGGTCTGTAGTCCATTTTCTCGGCGCGATTGAATGTGTCAATGAAGGGTTTTGTTATAGGGTTGATATGGACAATAAAACCACACCACCTTGGCCCCTGCGGCGAGCAGAGTGTTAATCACATGTACATACGTACGTCTCCATTCCTATGCGATATATCCGATTATAAGATTACCATTGTCTACTTCTTGGGTACGTTTTATATTAGGAGATAAATTTCATTTTGTCGAATCGAGAGTATTTCAATTTTGAAATTAATGTTTTCCATGCAACGTTTAGATTCCGCGAAATTACTTAACTCGAGAAAAACAAAAAATATTACTGAAGGTTAAATATTAAACAAAAAGAATTTTTGTGGCTTTGAAGTGCATTTGAAATTTTATAAAATGGATTAATTTTTGCGAGAATTAAACGTTGTTTAGCTAAGCTACATACTGAATCCGAAATACGGTTATTTTTACTTAAAAGGGAAACGACTTTTTTCAGGATAACACATGGAATATATATGTATATGTGTGTGTGTGTATATATATATATATATATATATATATATATATATATATATATATATATATATATAAGTTGATAAAATGCTACGTATGGAGTATAGCATTGTATGGGGCAGAAACATGGACGCTAAGGAAAAATGACATCAAATACTTGGAAAGCTTTGAAATGTGGACTTGGAGGAGAATGCTGAAGATAAAATGGACAGATAGGATGAAAAACGATGAAGTGCTACGAAGAATGGGAGAGAAGCGAATGATTATACAGACTATCAGAAAGAGGAAGGCTAACTGGGTTGGACATTACCTGAGGAGAGAGAGGATGATTAAAGACGTGTTAGAAGGAAAACTAGATGGGAAAAGGGAAAGAGGTAGGAAAAGGTTTCAGCTGATAGACGATTTGAAAGGGAAAGAGAGTTATCAAGATATAAAGAGGACAGCGGAAAATAGGAGTATATGGAGAACCAAGTTTAACCAAGAATAATCACGGACCTGTCTACGGACAGACTACCTATGATGATTATATATATATATATATAGGGTATATAGGGTATTTTCTTCACTTCATCATCGGAGGCAAATCGGTGTCCACGTAACGCATCTTTAAGAGTTCCGAAAAAGTGATAATCGGATGGAGCAAGATCCGGACTGTATGGTGGTTGAGGGAGAAGCACAAAACTCGGTTTTCCAATCGTTTCAACAGTCTCAGCCGCCGTATGAGGTCGAGCGTTGTCATGCTGCAGCGGAATGCCTGCAAAAGGCACGCTCTTGAATTTCTTGGTGCTGGGCGAAGACGCGTGCTTCCATTCCATACTTTGGCATTTGGTCTCCGGGTCATAGTGGTGCACCCATGTTTCATCGCCTGTGAAAATCTGTCGCAGAAAATTCTCGCCTCCTTGACGATATCGCTGCAAAAAATTCGGTGCAGGTGTCCACACGTGCTCGCTCGTGTTCATTGGTTACCCACCTTGAACAAATTTTGCGATAACCGAGCACATCGTGCATCATGGAATATGCAGATTAGGCACTAATATCCAACATTTCAGTATATCTCATTTATCGTAATCCGTCTGTTCTCTTGAATAAGCAAATTGAGGGGCTCAATATTGTCCGCCGTGCGCGATCTGGTTGGTCTGCCTGAGCGTGCTTCATCAACCACACTGTTTCTTCCACTTCGAAACCGTTCTACCAATTGGTACACCTTCCTTTGCGCCATACACCTTTCTTCCTATTGTGCAGCAATCTTCTGTGAATATCGGACGGTCTTATACCCTCTGAGCATAAAAAACGAACGACAGCAGGTTGCAAATTGCAAGTGGAGCAGCCATGCTTACACTGTAATTGTGAGAAAATAACAACACACGGGTATCCAAAGTCGTGTTGAAACTTGTTAGAGTATGTAGTAGGATTTCTCACCACTAGGGCGCGATCTAACCAATTTGGCAAAAGTTACGGCAACATTGCCCTTACTTTATAAAATACCCTCTTATATATATCGTGTCACTGAGTTGCCGTAATACTGCTGATGCAATACCGCACTTAAATCGCCTATTATTAGTGGGAGTGTAGCTAAGTCGACATCTAGTAGTACGACATGGAAATTTCAATTGGGTTGATGACTGCAATCTAAAGACATAAAAAAAATTGGAAATCCAAGTGCGCATTTCAGGTATAACGAAGCCGTCCTCAGTGGTGGTTTGTTTGTGGAAGATTCTTGAAAACAATTTATAGCTTACCACCACTGCGGATGGTTTCTTTGTAGCCTTAATGCACTCTTTATAAGGTATCCAATTTATCAATCATATTCCTGCCATAAAGCAATCTCGGTAATTACTTTTCGTTTTAAATTGGATGATACTATAAAAAAGCTCGCAAAATATCACGTCGATAAATTTTACAGAAACGACTAATTAAGCCGAAAACTGCTATTCATAAATTTGAACCAAACGACAAAACAGATTCGCTGTCGCAATAAAGGGAAACAATGACTTCTTCATCAATTTTACGTCGAATGGAAGGCCGCAAATTCATTCATCATAATTATTGCTCTGCATTTCGTATGAATACTCGAGGCGGTTTCCCTCGAATCTGTCAATAAATTCCTATGTGATAATGAATGAAACACGAAAATTTATTTGAGAATCAACTTCGTAAAACTAAACCGATGATAAAGATGTACAACGATCGCGGAAAAAACTACAGCTGCTCGGTGCTAGAACGTTGTATGGCAATTTTGCAGTATTTGGCTATGAAAAAATTCCGGTAATGAAATGTTTAGCTCGCCGCATGGCTGAAATTGATAAAGAAAATAAAAGCAGCAGCCACACATTTCAAAAAATGATCATCTGGGTTTCCAATCGCATTTTTAATTTGTCAATCAGAAAAGGACAAAATATTTGAGGTCACGAACTGCGTACTCGCATTAATGGTGGAACTTATTTCGCAAATGAACAAGTTGGTAGAATCGACGGCCTTTCAATTTAAGTACGTTATTCGAATGACATAATTTGAAATTTAATAGTAAAACTGATCGGTGATCAAGTTTTGAAAAAAATTATCAGTATGTAATTCAAAATACTACTCAGTTAAATAAAAATCCGCTCCCAATATCTCCACGACGATCCGAAGAGTGTAATTTTGTTTCATTGAAACTTTTGGAAATATCAGCAGAAGTAATCGATGTTTATTTGGATTATTGTCTCTATAAGAAAACATTGGATGTGACTTTACGGAAGTTTTTTTAAATAGTTGAATAGCCGATGTTTATGTTTAGTTATATAATGAGTTAAACTTATAAAGATAGTGAATGGCGCGGTAATCCTGGCCCAAATTAGTCATATTTATGAAAGGGCTATTTTAGTGCCTTGTGGTTGTCGCAATTTAAATCGAATGCTTGCTAATAAGAACATATCGTCTGTTTCTGCAAATTCGTTGTTCAGTTTTTCAGTACAGAAAAATTGATTCGTTCCCTGTAGATACTCAAAACTGGAAAATAAAATTTTCAAGTTCACCAGCAAATCAACTGATAAGAAAATGGTTTACGAGCTTTGCGAGTTATAGCCAAATGACATGCAGATGAATCGGTTATAAGTTTCGAAGAATATGCGTTCCTAGCTACAAATTAGCCACATTCTACTACCCTGAAAATATATTCCGGCGAAGCAACTTTTTTATTAATACTTCGCATTTCATTTTGGCATTAATATATTAAATGATACAGAATTGCCGATGCTTTGCGAAGGTTATTTATGTCTACACCTTCTGTGTCACCATTGCGTTACTTGCATATTAATCGATTTGATCAAGTTTTTCTAAGCCTTTTTACACGATTTTGGCATTTACACTGTCATTGTCATCTTTTTGGATGATAAGATGTTTTCAAATTCCACAATACCCTATGGAAGACTATTCGGCCTTTTGTTTATTACAGTTTACGACTACGACTTGGTTGACTTCTGATTTACTAGTGTATTTTGAAAGTAAAAAAGGCAGGAAAAAATGGAAAGCTATTTTCCTAATTTTATTGCAGTCGTGTATTTTTTTTTAATTGAAAGTTTTATTTTGCGAATTGTGTCGTTCGCTTAGAAATCTGTGTTATTTTTGATGGACCTGTTAAACATGCGTATTTAGTTAATTATCCTCCGTATGAACGTTCGCCTTGTCCAATAAACAATTTAAATTGGAAATTTTGCCATCTGTTTGTGGATTTCACTTCATTATTTTAGTTGTGGACGTCGATTTCGTTTTAATTTCGATCCGCTTATCTCGACGCTTTCGCTGGAACGCTCGTGTTTTTTTTTTTGGAAAAACCGGTTAAAATATAAATTTTCGTTTCAGCCTCTGCTTATTGTACGAAGTTGATCATTAATTCCACATTACAACGGCCCTTGTAAATTTTATACTAACGACCGAACAGTTTTAGCAAGTACTATTTGAACTGTCCAGGACGTTTCTACGATGAAATATTACGCTTTGATTCCCAGTTATTGTATTTCTATATTACACGCTGTTGGAGATCGCTTGGTAATATGTTATTTTTCTGATTTTCAGAGCGCACAAAATCGGTTGCTTATTAAAAATGGCAAGGTGGTTAATGATGATGAAATCCTCGACACAGATATCTACATTGAAGATGGAATAATCAAGTAAGTTTTTTAATTATTGTGTATGAAGGGTTGAAGTTGAAGCAGACCTCCATTTAAAATGATATCATGACACGCTATAAGTCAGTTTTATAAGTTATCAACGGCATAAAATTTTTATCTTGTGAAATATTTCTTATTTTTCTTCACATTGTAATACTACTATGCACTCTGGTTACCATGATAAATTTTATTGTTGATGATTTTGTTATAGTTGATTGTATTCGTTTTTCCTAGGCATATGGGGCGAAACCTCACAATCCCTGGTGGCTCCCGCATAATTGATGCTAGGGGAAAATATGTTATGCCCGGTAAGTTTCGTATATTAGTTAACTTATATTTCTGGGCAGAACTGTAAATGTCTCCGCATGTGCCTGCTAAAAAATTATTTTTATGTTTACAAAAATCACTTTAATGGTTATCTATTTAATCAATAAAATATTTAAAGAATTTAGATCCTTGAAAATTCTCATGAACTGTAGTAATTATATCTTTAATTATATATTTCAAAATTTTCTATAATGCGATATATGCTGCATATGCTATTATTATGAATAATTTTCAGGTTTAGTGGATTTAATGTTTGCATCCTAGATTTCAAGAGAATTTCTTAGCGAAAATGTGTGGGTATTATTCAACTGAATACAGCATTTCTTGCTAATGGGCACAATACTTTTAATCTTATTAAAAATCATCTCTTTTTTGTGTCCTTGGTATAAAATTTTAGGTGTAATTATGCTAATAGAACGTTATTTGTCTTATGGATTTATGGAGAAAACCATTAACCTGATAAATATTTGCTAGTTAGATGTTTCAGAACATCTGAAGCGGGAGACTTCCAGTTTTTTTCCGTGAAACATCACTTGACAAAGCTCAGTCGTTGGAAAATGTAAAAATTGGCATCACATAATTGATTCTCTCAACAGCATAGAGTGGCCATCAGATACAGATTTTCGTATTTGCATCTGACCCCTTAACGCAGTCCACTTATCTGTATCGGTGTGTATAAATATACTGTGCCAGTTATCGACAATGATAAGTTATGGTCCAAGCAAAATTTGGCGCCCCCTCTTTTGGGAGGCCCTATGCGTAGCATACCATGTCTCTATGCCCTCTCTACACCATTTATTGTTTTATTCTAATTTGAAGTTGTTTCAGCAGCAGTAATATAATTCGGCTAAAAATCTTTCTATTTTTACTTCGTGTACAACTCAAATTTGGATAATCAAGCTCTGCTTATATCTTAAATAAATTAACATTAACATTGAGTCTATCCGTTATACATTGTAAATCCCAGAAAGTTAGTGTCAGTGGTAATTCACCAAGTGTTTTGAAGATAGCTGTTGATTTCATGGGGAACATCAAGTTTACTTGTAAAGTCATCCATTTCTGCATGTGATTCACAAGACCATAGTAATTCATTTGAAAACAAGTACTGAGTATATGAAGAGCTATAGAGACTATAAAAAAGATTATATTTCCAGGTGGCATTGATACTCACACTCACATGGAGTTAGAACTAATGGGTGCTGTTGCTGTAGATGATTTTTATCAAGGAACTAAAGCAGCAATTGCTGGAGGCACAACTATGATTAGTAAGTTGAATTTATAGTATGATTAATGCAAAAACTTTAGTTTTTTGATAAATTCCCCATGTAGCAGTATTAAATAACATTCACTGTCTTTTATTTGCCTTAACAGTCCTGCTTTTTGAAATTATCTGATACATTTTTTCCCTTTCCAGTGGATTTTGTTATCCCTCGTAAGGGAGAATCGCTTGTTGAAGCTTATGAGAAATGGCGAGGTTTAGCTGATGAGAAAGTCTGTTGTGATTACGCCTTGCATGTTGGAGTGACTTGGTGGTCAGATAAAGTACGTTCAAATATTTAGAAGAAAAATATCTGAACATTATATCCATATATCATATGAACATGCATTTTTTTGGCTTCAGGTGAAGGAAGAAATGGCTCTATTGTGCAAAGAAAATGGAATTAACTCCTTCAAAATGTTTATGGCATATAAGGATTTGTTTATGCTGGAAGATGCTGAACTTTATGAAGCATTTGAGACATGCAGGAATCTTGGAGCAGTTGCTCAAGTACATGCTGAGAATGGAAGTATTATTGCCCAGGTATTTAAATTCATATTATGTTTCCAAATTACAAATGCTGTCAAAAATGTTTTTTTTTGCTATGGCAGAAAAAGTTTTAGAAAGCCACATCAGTCAGCATTATTTCCATTACTGAGCTATGTTAATTCCCTAAGATGAGTAAGGTGCTATTCTGATTTAGCTTTTGCTCTATAATTATTACTTTTAGCATTTAACCTTATATCCTCATTTAATCACTGCATAGTACTGACATCTTGAATGCTAAGCAAACATTGTTATGTTGTATTTTGATGCTTTTATTCATATGTAATCCCACTAAAACAAGTGCTTAGATATTTTGACAATTGAGATTTTTTCATAATTTTCTGTAAACTAACCAATACATCATTTTGACTATTTAGTTTTCATTGTAACTGTTGGTAGAGAATTCTGCAAAATTGAAAGAAATTATAAATGTATTCTACATTACCTCAAAGAATACTGGTTAAACTACCTTTAATATAATTCACTCCCTTTAAAGTGCTGATGTAATATACCGTATTTTCTGGACCATAAGACGCACTCAGATTTGAAGGGCAAATTTGGGAAAAATATTTTATTGCGTATATTTAAAACTCTTAATTTCCCAGTACTTACAAAACAAAATGGCAGTGAGGCATGATAAAATTGCAATGAGGCATGAATCTTTTATTCTTTGTGGAACCCAAAAATCCATCTTCTCTGTCACACAATATTGCTGAGGTTATGGCTTGAACTAGTGCTGCCCAAGCTACAGCCCATGGGCTGCTTGCAGTCTGCATAGGGTTTTTGTGTGGTCAACAAAGCTTTGATGAATATCCAATCCGAAAAATTTAGCACAAATTCATACATTTTATGAAAATTTTGGTAATAAAATATTGAAACATTAACCATAAAAAATCTTATTTAGACTTTATTTTCACCTCAGAATTTATGGGTAACTTTCAATTTAACCTCTCATGCATGATTTTGGCTATCTCCATGATTTAAATGCCACTGAATGCAACTTATGTTATTTTAAATTATTTTACAGAAAATGTGCTAGAAATAAATCCAAAAAAATAGGCCATATTTAACACTGCTGTTTCACTATATTTGATTTTTATAGGCTGTCAGTATTTAATTTTGAATCGATTTTGTAATTGCAACTTTATTCTTAAGGTTGGATAATGAGTGATACCACACATAGGTCAGTTTGTGCAGCGTTAGGATGTCTCTTTTCTTATTCCCTTCATCAAGCAAAGTCACACTTCCTTAATCATAATCTTCTCTTTTCTGAAAGAGGATTTTTGTCTAAGAAGTGACGTCTGTTATCCTCATTGTGTTGGAGTCGATGAGTATTCGCTTGCCCTTTTTATTTTCAACTCCACCCTTAAAATATTTTGCGAATATCTAATTATTACTCGTTCAGAATAAAAATTGGTTTTCTTTATTATTTCTTTTAAAATAAAATGTTTCCATTGTCTCTATCATTCCACTAAAAAACTTGGGTCCTCTGTTGCTCTTGATATTGTATTCTCTTAATCTTCTAATTCACTTTCAAATGATTGTAGATATCCTTCAGAGGTATTACTCACAAGAGAAAGAATACTTTGATCATCACACCTTTATTTTCAGTTATATTTAGCACTTATAAATCATCAAGCATCCTTGTCCATTTTGATGCAATAGTCTTCAACTGATGAAGAAACCTTAGTAAAAATATCCTTTTAGATAAGGTAAGAGAGAAAAAGTTTGTATAGGAAGGTTACCTGATCCAAGGAGCTTAGAGACATTTGTGATTCATGGAAGAAACTCATCACACGAAAGATAAATGAACCATAAAAGTGAATGCTGTACAGGGCAGCATATGTTGTCACCCATGCTTGAGGGGTTAAACTCTACTCTGACCCACCAATGAATTGGCAACTTCCAATGTGGCCCACCAAAGGATTCAGAACCACCAATGTGGCAATATAGAAAAGTTTGGACATCACTGGTATGAACTATCACTTTTTCAAAAGGTGCCACATCCTCATTGTCATCAAGGGCATTGCTGATATCACAGATTTTGAAAGATTAAACAATTTTGTCCTGTTTCACGAACTGCCATGAACTTTCAATATGCATACTTGTGAAATGGTTGGCCGCTTCATTCTTCCTGCTGGTGTCAAATCATGATTAGGAGCCTTCATCAATTTAGCCCAATCCTCGTGCATGAATGCTTTAAAGATTTGTTAATTTAGACATACCATGGCTGTAATTGGCTAGTAAGGCCAACTGGAATCATATCCAACTGCCTGTTTAATTCCGCAGTCATCTTCTTTGTTGCCATCATTGTGTGCGACCTCAACTGGTCATGCACTAAAAGTCTGGCTTTTTCAAAAGGCCACTTGTACATTTTGACCGCACTTTCTTTAGGCACAACTTCATTCCTTTTTTCGTCCATCCATTCTTAACATGGAAATGGATGAAAAATACATTTGGAATTATATTTTTGGGCATCATTTTTCTGTTGAATACTAACAAGGAAGGGAGGTACTTAGCATCTTTTCTACTATAATAATCCAAGTACATACATTTAGGCCATGCCTTTTAATAAATCTATTGCACCAAGAAATTGTTCCAGCGAAATCAGTAATGCTATGTTTGACTACCAATCTTGTGGCTTCAAAAACAATCATTTTGTAGACAGAAATTCCATTTTTTTCTGTGGTATGTTGTCCAGATTTTCACCTCTTCTTTCAACTGTGGCCATTTTGCAGCATGCCCACGAAGAGTTGTCTCTTGTCTATTTTCTGCAATTCTTCCTCTTGCCTCCTCCATTTACCTATCATTTTCTTGGTTGGGGAGGATCAAAGTTTCTTTCAGCATCTTTTCTACTATAATAATCCAAGTACATACATTTAGGCCATGCCTTTTAATAAATCTATTGCACCAAGAAATTGTTCCAGCGAAATCAGTAATGCTATGTTTGACTACCAATCTTGTGGCTTCAAAAGCAATCATTTTGTAGACAGAAATTTCATTTTTTTTCTGTGGTATGTTGTCCAGATTTTCACCTCTTCTTTCAACTGTGGCCATTTTGCAGCATGCCCACGAAGAGTTGTCTCTTGTCTATTTTCTGCAATTCTTCCTGTTGCCTCCTCCATTTACTTATAATTTTCTTGGTTGGGGAGGATCAAAGTTTCTTTCAGCTGTCCTGTTTACATATTCTTTGACATAATTTATCACCTTTAATTTGTAACTCACAGGTGAAAAAGGCCTCTTATGTTTTGTACCCATTGCATTGGGACCACGAAATTTTTACAAAATACATGACAAACTGTTTACTGTATTATGTGTAACTCTGAAACGCATTCTACTGATTATGGAAAAATAGCTCAAGAGGCTGATTTGCCAGAAATCACACATGCATACATTCTACCAAATAAATGAGCTAGCAAGCAGTATGAACTCGAGCCACTGTTTCTCTCCCACAATTGGTGATTTGGGCTTGGTAACAATAGACAAAAGAGTTCTTTTTATATCACGCCTTACTGCTCATTTGACGACAGCATGTTATCTCAGACTTGGTTACATTGTAATACCATCAATTGCTAAGATATCTGTGATATTTTGCTTCCTTTTCCTCCTCAGAGTCATCCTGCTACACCTTCAGACCATAAGTCACAGGAGAATTTTAGGCAGCATTTTCCAGAGGAAAAAGTGCGTCTTACGGTCCGGAAAATATGGTACATCCAAAAATAAAATTGTTCAGATTATGCAAAAACTGCATTGTTTG